>OX442350.1:21733551-22933551 GCA_949357725.1 Hyperoplus immaculatus | reverse complement strand
TAAAACCAAACTGGTTGTCAGTGGTGTCCACATACTCACTAATCCTATCCAAAATAATTATTTCTAAAACTTTAGATAGTATGCTAGCCAGAGCAATTGGCCTGTAGTTATCTATGCTGGAGATTTTCCCAGTTTTGACTTTATATATTAGTCACCAATTTATATATAGTCACCAACGCAATTCATATATATATATATATATATATATATATATATATATATATATATATATATATATATATATATATATATATATATATATATATATATATATATATATATATATATATATGAATTGCGTTGGTGACTCGGGTCGCACAGTCTAACATAAGCAATGTGAATGTAAAATAGCCTCACACTGCATAAAGCGATACCTTTTGATTACTTTAAAGTGAATGTTTACCGGGCGTCACACATGAGAAGATATGTTTACAAGAGCAGAGAAGGATCTTCAGAGCTTAACAATAGCTGTGAAAGCATTTGTTTAAGAGAAAACCATTAATATTCCTCATTATTTCATCTTCCATATACAATTATTAAAAATACGCGAGTGCCTTTGGGTGCCTGGTACAACTAAAAGCATAAAACACCCCAATAAAAAAATGTTGGCTTACAAAATCAAGTGTTGTTCAAGTGCTCATGTCTTACATATCCCAACGAGGAGAGAACAAGGCTCATTCGTCAAAGGGGAGATGACTTATCCTTACGCTTAAAACAGAGCTCATCCATCTCCTGCTATCAGGACATGCCTCACTTAGGAGCAAAAACCAGAATGAGCTCATCATGTAGACTAGAGTGAAGCATCATCGGAATACTCATTTCGTAACAAAACAAAGGCTCCAGGAGGAGTGTGGATCGAGCAGACTGTCTTGCCAAACTCACAGCCCGGCTCAGGGGAATGACAATGAGGAAAACCACACAAGAAATTAAGTTTAACCAAATAATAATTTATTTAAACAAAGTTTAAAGTAAGTCGCTAAGTGGTGCATGAAAGTCAGTAGTCAGTAATGGGTGCTGTGTTTGTGTGAGTGAAGAGTGTAATATATGTGCAAAACAAAACTACCTAAGCAAATCCCTAAGCAAATCCCAAACCAAACCAAACCAAACCAAACCAAACCAAAGCAAAATAAACCATACATCAAGGGAGGGAGGCCCAAGTGGCTGATTCCTGCAGCTTATATAGCTGAGGAGATCAGCCAGCATGGGTGTTAGTAATTAGCAATCAGCTCCTGGAAGCCTGCCAATCAGGAGGTGCCAGGAGCTGTCACAAGCTATGTCCCATTACAGAGACCACACACTTGGTAGGACGCAGTCTCGTGGTCTATGAAGGCTATAGCCTACGAAGGCCGATTTTAAGGCCGGTTTTAAGGCCAACGAGCCTTGTTAAATGAGACGGTCTCCGCAGGTCTCGGTTTACGAGCATTTCCGGTTTACGTAACAAGCCGTTACCTTGCGTGACGACTCGCCGCTCCTGTGCTGCCGAGCAACCCTGATTGCTGCCAACGGAGACAACCTTGTCAACGGAGGAAAAAAGAAAAAGAAGTTGCCTACCAGACGAAAAGAAAAAAAAGTACAAGAAAAAAAGAAAGGAAGATAAAAGTTAAGAAGATGGAGCAACACGTTGCTGTTTTGTTATTTCTTATTTTATTTTATGCCATCTCTGAAAAAAACGCAATGAATCTTGGGATATGTTGGGCCATGAAGGATCCATCTGATGCAGCCTTCAAAACCGTGAAACAAAGGCTGCATTTCACGACTGCATATGAGGAGCCTTGCAAGGAGCCTTGCAAAAGGGACAGCCTTTGCGCGCCGCTATGACGCAATCGGTCTTCAAATGCAGCCTTCGTAGGCTGCAATACCTGAATCAAGACACAGCCATCGTGTCTTTACCTCCTCGGGCCAGAAATGACCTTCATGGAGAAGTCATCACACTTAAAAAACAGCATCTCAAATAAAGCAGATCTATTTCTGCGAGGAGGATTCCCAAAAGTCACTCTTGGGATTTTAAATCCTACCACCTTTATTTCAATGATTGATTTGCCCTGACACAAGCAGTCTCCCTGTGTTGCATTTGTCCTATTTTTTTACAAGTTGTAAGTGCTTCTGTTTGTTTATACCAAGTCACCCATGGAGATATGACTTCTTGGGACACCTCTTGTGCCAGTCCCAGATGGCGCCTCTTGTCTTTCCCTCAGTGCGGGTTATGGGTCGATAATGAGTTAGATTGAGAGTATCGCTCAGGGAGAAGATGAGCAATTGTCAATAAGATCAAGTCAAGTGTTTTCTATAATCGCCTGCCATTTTCATCCAACCACAAATGCAGATACGTTTTTATCATCCCCAATCATCTGGAAAGATAAACTAAGCTTGCTTTGACCTGGTAAACACTGTTAGGAGGGAGTCAGATGGGTGGTGGAGGGAGGAGGCACAGGTTCAACTTAAGCAAAGGAGAGCCTACTACACAGCCATAGTACACTACACGAGGAGAGATTGTGTTACAGGCAGAGATGGAGGGAGGAAGAGGAGTAGCGGTGTCCTCCTCTTAGAAGTAGCAATGTCCTCTCTCTTTCTCCGGGGCATTCCACACACACCACATCCAGGGTTGGGCTAACGTCAGACGATCCCCTTTCTGCTTCATACAACGCCGACAAGGCTGTCGTCAGAGGGCTTTACCAGCGGTGTCTGTGAAACCCGAGAGTTGGTGGACAGGCTTCATACTGGGGGGCAAGAGGTGAGTGAGGGATGGTTTAGTACTGTCGAAGAGGTATCGCACACCCCCAAGTAGTGGGGAAACCGTGGCTAGCCACAGGGCTGACTGAGTGTAAGGAAAGCCAACCCACCGCCTCTTAAAGGATCCAATTTCCTCACAACTTGTTGCCCGATGCTATATAAACTCTGGCATGCGGAGTGGACACCTGATCCGGTCTAAAAGGGCCGCTAGAGAGATTCTCTGCACCCACAGTGTCCCCTGGTCTTTCAAGTAGACTGCCCCCCCGCGCCTCTCTTGCCCAGACAGACCCACTGGCATGGTCACCCTCCATGGGGGCCTCAAGAGGACCTCCATCACACAGCTCCCACTCAGGCTCAGTCATAGCAGCTTTGCTAATGAGGGTCTCAGTGGACAGCCTACCGCAACTAAAGGGACACAGCGGAACCAGGGAGCTCCCTTTAGCTACAAAAATAACATGGTTCTGAAAATGCAGATTTAAAGGGCAAATCAACACATTTTACAAATTAGAATTAGTTTATTTCCACTCATAATTTCTGATCAGTTTGTATTTTAATTATGGCTTTCACAAAGAAAACACTCATCTTGTCAACAGTTTATTTTTTATTTTGTTCCACTCAATAAAATCAAACTGATTAAGTTACATATGTGATTGTGAACCTTAAAAGTAAAGCTGATCATTTGACATTTTTTTTTAAAGTTGACAATAATCAACATCCCCTTGCAAATGTACTGTAAAGAGGTGACTAGTGCAAACGAGCAGCTGACTTAACCAAAGCGATTAAAAACCTTGACCGCCACACAAACAATAAAGAACTCTGGGTCGGCAGTTCCACAAGCCCGGAATGGAGATATGAGTGCTACACGCATCAATTATTCAACTTTATTGAGTAGGAGGAGTTTTCTAGCCTTATAACATCAGAAACCTGATGAGCTGACAGCCTCTGGGACAGATCCACAGTATGCCATACATATCATAACTCATAAATCTAGTGATCGATATCACACATTGTGTTAAGATCAAGCTAATGCACATGGTTGACTGAGTGAGATGAACTGGGATGGAGAGCTTGAGTATGAAGTGGAAACAGGGGAGCAATAACTGGCTTTATCCTGGAACAGATCCAGATGTGCAACACTACAGCAATACCTGTCTCTCATACAAATAAGTCCTGAAATCTCTGTTATTCACAGAGATAAAACACATGTGAAAGACATGTTCTTCATATGCCTATAAGCAGATCATTGAAAAAACATCTGTGAGAATCAAAGGTTTAAGACAAATCCTATGAGTACACAGGCTTTAATTGAACATGTCTCATGTGACATAACATTACAAGTGATTCTCCTCCAATTGTTCATTGGCTACTTTAGTTTTCAACCACACTGGCTGCATGGGCCTCTGTTTTTTTGTGTTGGTGTCAGCTTAAACAATTCTGTCTGTGACCTCCAAGATGCCCTAAAGAGCAACTTGCAGGTTAAAAAAAAAACGAGATTGATTCATAACCTACTCTGGACATACCCATTCAAAAAGAGCATGAAGGATTTTATATGTTTTTCAAAACACAAATATGTAAATTCTGAGAGAAAAGTGGCGTTTTTGAGCTACGCTGCTAAAAAGTTCACAGCATTCGAATACGTCACGGGAGGGACTCGTGAGAACCTGACCGAACCTAACAGCCTCAACCTAATGCACAGTAGTAGGTAGTAGTGAATTGAACTGTTGTCATTTAGTGTGTTCCTTTTTGTTCTGTAGTTTTACATTGCATTTTTAAAATAATGGAGAAGCATTGTGTACTCCAGCCTTTGAGGAAAAGTAGTCCACGGTGTCTGTAACAGTACATAAGCCGCGCTAGCTAGCTGTAGTCACCGGGTGCGTTTAGACGTGAAGAGACGGGACTACATCGCTGCCGCAGCCGCCTCCCTCCCTCACGAAACACACGGTGATCATTTTAGACAGGACAGGAGGCTTATTATGCGACACGGTGAAGTTGAGGAGGGGATACCCATACAACACCTGACCTGCGTGGTTTAATAAACAGCTGATCTGCTTCACAATCTCTGTCCCGAGCCGCAGCTGGACTGACGGTCACGGACACACGGTGGGACACAGACCTAGGATCTAGCTAGGGCCGACCGGACACGGAGCCGTCAGAAATTCATCCCACAGAAACTATGATCTGTAAGTCTTGTTTGCTAATGTTTTTAAACTTCCAAAGTTAGTCGGCATACTAATTTCAATGGTGAGAGAAGCAACGTGTGGTTATAATGTATTGCTGGCAGCATAACCACTAGCTAACAAGTCATAATCCATAGTCATAATCAATTTACTGTATGTTGTATTTACTTTAATTTGATCCTCAATGCTTTTATTCCTATTGTAGAAAAAATCTGATAAATCACTCGCTCTCTTTCTCTCGCTCGCCCGCCCGCTCTCTCTCCCGTGCGGTAACGTTAGAGCAGCAGCATGTGGAGTTACAATTAGTCCGAGACTATAGTTTCATAACATGTATCAATAGGCTACTCCTGTCAGTGTTAGATAACCTACACAACACTAGTTCACTTACTGCTGAAACAATAGCAACCATTTACAACGTGATCACAGTGTAGGCGTGTGGTAGTCTGGCTGCGACGTGGACACAGCATATCCTTAGCTAACGCTCGTAAGTCACAGTCAGCCTGTAAACATGCCATCACTCCCGTCCATATTTCTGTTATTATTTAGTTTTATTTTCTGATCCTTGACTTGTCCTGGTCTCTTAGACATATACGGATCACAATTGTAAGTGTGTGTCCCGTCATATCCACATGAATATATTTTTACAAGTGTCCAAAATATCACTAAAACGCATTCATTTCTATCGTTCGAATGGACCGCAGTCCCTCCCGTGACGTCACGGCCTTGTACCTTTTTTTTAGATGCGGATGAACAATTCTCGCACAAAAATAGCTCCAGAGGCCACTGTGATGTATATTTTTAAATATTTATTTTAAGTCGAGTAGTTGAATTTTTTTCCTATATGCTGTTTAACTGGGGTCTCTAACCTGCACGTTGCTCTTTAAGCTCTTCGGAGAGTCACTTCAGATGTGGATTAGGCCTGGGGTTTAGAAGAAGAATTTCAGCGAGACGGGGAAATGGAAAACGGCCACATATTTCCAAGAAAGCTGCAAAGAAGCAGAGGAAGAGGGGAAAAAAGAGAGATTAAAACACCAAAGGGCCTCTCTTTCTTCACTCAGGGTGTTGTTTATATTGTTGACAGGCCTTTTAACCTCCCTAGGCCCATTCTGTAAGGACTCTTTTGGGAGCTCACTTTAGGTTTGTAGCCTATGGAGCCTCCATTCAGCCTGTATCCAGTCAAGCAGTTGCATTATTTATGAGTGCTGCGGCTGTTATTCGGACTCCCTTATTGAGATTGTTGATACCTCATCATGGAACGAAAATAATGAGGGGACTATAAATCTAAGTGCTGTCAACAGCCACTTGAGGGAACAACATGACAGGTCCCTCCCCCCAGATCCTGATGTCATCAGATTCTTCTCTGTGTGTGATATGTTTTCCTTTTGGACAGGTCCGATGGATTGGCCTCAAGGCCCATTTCACACTGGATTAGTTTCCATTTCAAGCTCCAGCCCAGCCCCACCTTTTATATCGGAGACAAGAAGGTTAAATCATCAGAAAGTTTGCTTTGTCTTTTGTCAAGGGTCTAAAAGCAATATGACAGAAGTTTGCTTTTGAGGCCTAAATTATATTGGGTTAGGCCCAAAACAGACTCTAATCCAATTGTTTGAAATGGATCAAACAATGGGATTGTAAATCGCAGTGTTGAATAAACCGCCAGAAGATGCAATGTCAAGCTCAGCCGTCATTGCTGCACGCATACTGATATCAATACTCATGAGACCACCAACATGCAGCCAGGGACATTCCTCTCTTCTCTTTCATCAATGCACTTTCTGTCTCTCACACAGTATATACACAGGTAAACAAGCATGCTCTCACACGTGCTTGACAATGCACAGACATTGCAGACATTAGAGAATAAACACACGCAAGCTCCCACCTGCCTTACTGTGCAGACAGACGTAAAGTGAGCAGAACATTTCTCGCCATGGAAGTGTTTTAAGTAGACAGCTGTACATGTATAAGCCATGAGCTCCAAATCAGCGAGTAAACTTCCAGATGTGAACACAAATCAGTCACTCAAAGCAGCCTAACTCTCCATGTCCACACGCATGCACACAGACCAACATGGGTGTTTGTATCAGGGGAAATCATAACAGGAAAGCACCAAAGGGGAGCTGTATCCCAGCCGAGGGAAAGTTACAGCCCCCATGTCATGACTCTGGACAGACACCTCATTTCTATCTGTCCGCATGGCATCAGTAAATGAAAAAGAGTGATTACACTCAACCAGTCATTAGACCGCATGTGAGCCACAATGTTCTTTCTGCATTGCTTGGAAAGGGATAGAGATTTCAAAGCCTTTCAGTGTGTTGAAAAGCATGAGAGAACCGGATATAATCATTGTAACTTCATAGCATTGCTAGAATTCTTACATCAACTTCTTATAATCCTCCTATGCTATCAATTAGCTCTTTGTCCTGTTGCTGAATCAGTATGGACTCTTTTCCTGTAACACCTCATCACAATAAACTTCCAGTCACACTACATTAGCCATGCCTAAATGAGGTCAGTTTTGGGAGTAAAACCACCCCTGCTCTGACCCTTTGACTCCAGTTCATGCATCCCTCACATTCTCTCGCTGTTTTTGCGGCGCATACATCGCTAACGGAGCAGAACACCGGGATAAATGAGGCATGGGATTCTCCCATCAGATGCAATTATCTGCATCCTTGACAACAAGTTTAAGATGTGAATGAAAAAATCTGTCATAGGTCTTGTCCAAATACAAATTGGTTACATTGAAATCTAATCTGTTGTTTGGTTAACAGCAGAACGTTGTTATAAATGCAAGCTGTGCAGTCAAATATTGTTCGAACCTACAGAGTTGTTATTCAATTCTGGATTATCTGGAGAATTTAACAACAGTTCCAAAAGTTCCCAAATATACTGTATAGTTATCAGAATTGGGGGAAGTGGGTATACAATTATGAGACAACTACAATATTTCCATCTGATTGGATTTCTGGAGAGTGTCTCATTCAGTGCAAACATCCTATAGCTTATTTGAAGTGTTGCACCGACTTGATATAATGATGTCCAATGCTGTGTGGAATGAGATGTTCCTGGCCTTCAATGCACTTAAGTGGAAACAAACATGGAAAATTGCAATTTAAAGGGTTAATTTGAGCCTCTGTTTTCTCCTTCATCTTGGCTTAAAAGTGACTCAAGTGCAAACAACCCTTGTATTTTGATCGGTGTCAGTCTCAGAGAAGTAATGATTGAGTGGGCCCATTTCTCATTAACATTGGTTATGCTCTGGGGCTGTCTGTGGGGACTCTGTAACAAGCATGAAGACCCTCTTAGTCCTGCTCTCCTGCAGAGTGGCATGTGGATGACTTTGCTTCAAAAAACCAGAGGGGTCCTGTTGGCCAGCCTGGCTTTATTAAACTGAGTTAACCTTCTAAATGTACTGCTGCCTCCTGCTCTGCCCCCGGGTCTGTTATGACTGAGAGGAAGTAGGAGCAAGACTTGTGTCAAATATTCTGTCAATGCGCTAAACAGGAACAGATTTGATACACAGCCACGTCCCGCTGGGCCCAGAAAAGTTTACTAAACACCACAAGACGTTAATAGTCTTTCTTTCAAATAAAACACCCTCCTGTCTGCGAGAAAACTTCCTTGTTTTAAGCTTGAACTTATTATTTTATAACATGTTATCAGGGAAAGTAATTAATTAGGGTCCAAACTCACAAGTACGATAACTTAGCTGTGGCTATAGCCTTACCTCACTACTGAGCGAGTTGTAGCATTCATGTCTGTGTAAGATAATATACCAGCCGTCCTTGATCATGGTTTCATGATGCAATTTTTGGATTAGTGGTCACTGGATCCATAGACCATTTGCACCGTGGTATGGATGATATCACTACATGAAAGAAGAAAATAGCTATCCTATATGTATTAAGCATACTCAGTAATCACGATGCCCTCCCTCCAGCGTGCACTGGTTTACCTTCCTTTGGAGACCAAACTCTCACGGTGAAATATGGGAAGTATTACATGACCTGAGACTAACTCAAAGAAGCTGTGGAATTTGTCCATGTGGATCTGTATTGATAGGACCTTGGCTTAATCAGCCTATTGGAGTCTACATTCATTAAGTAAAAAGAAAAACAGCACCGGATCAAAGTCTGTCCCGTCACACCACTAAATGCTGCAACTCACATTTAATCTCAATCCCTCTTCTATTAATGTCCACACTGCTTTCTCTTTAAACCTATGCCTTTGACTCTAAAGGCCAGGACACACCAGCCCGATAATCGCCGTCGTCAAAAAAAATGGAGTCGGCCGTTTCAGGAAGCTCCAGCTTCCCGTCGCTGCTAAAGAACACACCGAGACGACTGTTTATTTTCCGTACGCTCGCGGGACGTAATGTCTCCACAACAGCAGGCGGCGCTAATCTGTATTGTGGCCCGAAAAAATACGAAAGCCGGAAATGATTGGACATCTCTCTAGAGCATAAACATAGATAGAAATACGTATTTATATTTATGGACCATAAGAGCACAATTTTTAGCAGAGAGTGTCGAGCATGGTGTCGAGCAGTCAACAAGGGTTGATGCATGTGAGTACTCTCAAAACGAAACGAACAAACACATTAAAACGATGGCTAGCTGTTGTTAGCTGTTTGTGCTACCCGCCTCACTTCCGGGCTTCACTGATTCGCTAGCCCTCCACCAATCAAATTGCTCCAAATGAAAGACGGTCGGCCGCCGATTGAACATGTTCAATCGGCGGCCGACAGGCTCAAAACAAGCCCGACGACCTCTACGTCGGCCGACGTCACGGCACACACCAAACAGATTCGTCTTTTTTTTTGACGACGGCGATTATCGGGCTGGTGTGTCCTGGCCTTAAGATGATCTTGCGCTCATCTGGACAAACTTAAATGGAAAGTGAAGTGAGACCTAAGGTGATGCTGGCTCACCCAGGTGTCACACCTTTGTTTCCTTAATTTCCTCTGCAGAGCACCCTTGCGCTCCGTGTGAAGCTGTTTCACGCCTCCCCCCTATGCGGGCTAGAGGCCTGATGAAGTCCAGATGTGGTCCAGATGAGGCCCCTGTCCGATACAGGGACCTGAGAGGAGCTGTGTAGACTCCGGGGGCTCGTCAAACTGCCATAGGTTTCTGCTCAGATTGATTCCTGACATGTTGGTGCATGTTCTACCATATAGTCAGTTCCTTAATGTCATTAAAAAAGGGTTTTTCCAAACCTTTTATTTTAAATCTTTTGTGTTTTTATAATCCATTCATTTTAACTTAACGGTCATGTAAAGGCTCTTTCTTATTATAGCAAAAATTATATAGTCCTCTGCACGTGCTCGGTGAGAGTTTTGAGATGATTAATGCTTTACTTTGATGCCTTTGTACTAAGAAAAAAAACAGTTAAAGCGACTACGAGTAACATTTAAATATCTTTTAAACAGCCTCATGTTTCCTCTGATAATCATAAATTACCTTTAACAGCAAACGAGACCATCAGTGCAAAGAAAGACGTTTTTAAATAGTTTTTATTACTGCTTTTGGTCTGGTCGCACACCCAGTCCGATTTTCGGTTCGCTCGTGCAAGCTCTATGGTCACATATCCGTATTGGTCGCAGATTTCAGTGTGGCGCAGCAACGTGAATTGAGAAGCCTATCCCTCCAGGTGAGGGAAGGGGAGCGGGAGCCTTGTTTGATACAGTTATTTGTCGTCATAATGACTGATAACGGGGCTGAACCATCAAAGAAAAAAAAAGAAAATGCAATGAAGAAAAGCTAAAAGGGAGAGTGATATAGGCTACGGGGGACGAGGGCGTTGCCAAGCAACGTGTATACAATTTCACGAGAGCGAAACTAGACTGCAGGGTTTACTCCTAAATGAATGAGCGGTTGGTACTAACACAAAGTTTGCTTTGCTTCACCATCATCAGATAACCATTATCTGAAATAGTAATTATTTACAACAACATAAACACATTACCTCATCATGATCCATACTAACTGCCGTCTATCGTTCATTCGCTTTCTGTGAGGAGTCGGACACGTAATCTTTCAGCTCCGTGAGAGAGAGTAGTTAGGTGAAACTGCTGCATCAACTCATTGCAGTCAGGTGCGTGTGGCAGTGACTGGCATTAGTTCATGCAGTGTCAAAACCACTCTCATGGAGCCGAAAAGAGTCCTCACACTATCAACACACGGACATGCACTATATTGCTCCCTTCTCAGTTCACACTCACGCGCCTGGCACAAGCTAGAAAACAGCTTTGCGACAGCGGGCGTCGTAAAAATACTACCGCTTTTGTCCAAAGGGGACGCCAACGTGCCATGTTACTCGTAGTGGCTTTAATGCAAATCACACGATACAACAGGACAGCTTGTTTATTGATTTTCCTGAATACCTCATTAATGATTGTGCTTATATTAGACTTATCAATTAGTTTCATTTAACTTGAAAGATAAATAATTTGGTTCATGTAGGGGTGTGTTCATAACCTAAGTTAGCTTTAAGGCACTCAGACACCACTTTGCCATTTAATTAATGACCTGGATCAAATAAAAAAACACTGTTATACTTTGTGTCTTTCCACTGGCACTTCATAATGGGGTGGGGAACATGTGTACCTTGAATGTGTGCATGTTTATGTATTTAGGCTGTACAATGATTGGTTACGATGTAAAGCATGTGTAAACTGTGACTTTGGTTCAGTGCAGGCAAAAATATCATTCCTAGCAGGGAGGACTCTCCATGGCAACAGCTGTATGATGTCAGATGTTGAGCAGAGATTGGACAGATGTGGTGATTTGAAGTATGCAGGAGATTAAGCCTGCAGTACAGAGGAATCAGAAATGGTAAGCGAGTGTAAAGCGCTATAATTTAGCTGCTTAATAGGAAGATAAAGGATATAAAAAAGCAAATGAAGAAAAAAAAACATAGACAATATGTCAATCATTTCTATGGAATTCAAACACTTGGCATGTCGGGCAAAGGTTTGATTTGCCTCACCAACAACATGGGACATTTGCCAAGCTTCTTATCGGTCAGTAAATCTTCACAGGAAATAATCATGTATCTTCTTTTGTTTCCTTTGTTTTGGAGCAGGTCAGAGGTTGATATGTGCCCAACATACTTAAAGTTCACTTAAAGGCCATGGGAATTCTGGTGTGCTCAGGCCTCTGTGTCCTGCTCCATGGACTGTCGTATGGACAGGATTATAGATGCAGAATAAAGCCTAATTGGTCATAATTTGCATGTGCTGATTATATTATTATAGCTTTAGACACATCTAAAGCTATTGAGCCAGGGAAATTGGTCCCATGACAAAACAACATTTTACAGACATGAGGATTAACCAATGAAGCAGGGAGAAATGCTGCCTAATTTATCCAATTATCCTTCCTTTGTTGAAATATTCATCATAAGATTCAGTTTAAAGAAATGGGGTAAAGAGACTGTGGCAGCTTATTTTTTATTTATTTCTTTGGTAAAAAATAATTTTAACCTCAAACATTTTTTTCTTTCTTTAAACTTACAAGCGATCCAGACCTACTGGATTTTCAGTTTTTATTTCCACCATGTTTTGAGGTATCTGCATCTGAGATTGTGGCTGCCTCCCCAATATAGCCGAATGCAATAGTCCTTAAAGCATTGATAAAAAAATGTAAACTCATCTGCACTGTGGCTTTCCAGAAACAATGTTCTAGTAACGCAGCATAAACCACAGACCACGCTGTGAACAGATTTAAACAATTTCTATTGAAAAAAAACTCCCAAGGAGAAGGTCTCTGCTGTGGTTACTTTTGTAGTACTTTCTTAGCCTAGCATTATACAAAATGACATTTGTACTTTTGAACTATTACATATTATTTGGTAAAGATCAGCTTATAAGCGAAATATATGTACCTTATAAGCCTTTGTTAAACAGTGGTTTCTGTGTCACTTGGAGTCAGTAGTGCATTGATGTTAAAGTAGGATTGTAGCAACTGAACCTTACTCACTGGCTTACAAGAAATCATTCGCATTGTGACCAAGGTGATAACATGACTTTGTAGCACCTAAGACATTAGTCTACCTTGTGTTTGTGTTTGAAAATAATAGGGTTTGAAATTGATGACCAAGCACAAAATAATTAGCAATGGGACTTAGGAAAAAGGCTGACTCAGCCAATGGAATAGGGGCTTGTAGTATATTCTGCATTGCAGTGGCGGATTCAGAACCTAATTTGTGGGTGGGCCTAGGAATATTCTGGATGGGCCTTGTTTTTTTCAAAGATTAAACAAACACGTATACATAGCCATATATATAAATAAAAAAATCAAGAAGTGGAGAGAAAGTGCAGATCGGTATTACATTTTAATATGCCTTTTACTCATGTCAGAATATCACATAATTAAAACACAAATCCAACACTGCGTAGCTCACGTTACAGTGACTACAACCCGAACATCATATGAATCAAACGAATCGAATGAATTAATATTCAGAAAAAAACTTTCAGAAACAGCAATAATGCCACGGCGGGCCAGAATACAAAAACCCTGTCTAACCGGAGCTTCTACACAAGGCGGAGTCTTATAGCTATATACAATTATGAAGAGGAGTGAACTTGCAAATCTGTAGTATTTTAATATGCCTTATACTCATGTCATATCACATAGGCCTACCAGCCTGTCGGACTCGGATCAGATGTAGGATAATAACAAAATAAAAACACAAATCCAACACTGCATAGCTCACGTTATATAGTGACTACAACCCGAACATGAATATGGATCAAACGAATCAATCGAATTAAAAACCCAGTCTTACCGGAGCGTCGACACAAGGCGGAGTCTCCTAGGCTTCGAGTTGAAAAAGTTGATTATGTCATCATAATCCGAACTGTCAATGAGTTCTCTTTCAAAAGACAAAAGTGTCAAGTTGTTGAGGCGTCCAGTCAGCATGGATGATCTCAAGCGCGTTTGGATCCTGTTTGTTGCGGAGAAAAGTCTCTCAATGCTGCAGGACGTGGAAGGCAGTGTTATCATGGTCCTTAAAACACTGTTCATGTTTGGGAAAATGTCAGCAGGGCAGCTGTCCAGTAGGCTACTTCCATTAATGTAGGAAAGTTTTCCCGATCCATTTTCCATGTGATGTGTTCAATGAACACAGCATGTTCAGTATCTGCGATCTCAATGCCATACAGTGCACATGGACCATTTAGAATGTTTTTTTCGCCAAAAGTGGCAGATCCAGGTGCGAAAGAGGCCGCTGCTCTCATTAATCCATACGTGTCGTCTATAAAGCGGCAGTTTAACTCGGTGATCTGCCTGTCAAGAATACAGTTCCACAGCGCCCTTAAATCATCATTGCTCTTGACAGCCGACGTCTTTCCCAGCGTTGTGGTGACAACAGACTCATGAAACTTTGAAGGCAGCTTGCAATCACGAGAAGCAAGCACGTCCCAGTTAGTTATCTCATGCTTTTCCATCAGTTCTTCTGTCAGTTTGAGCACGTCACCAAAGTCACCCTTCGAGTCCTCGCGGAAAGTTGCATATGTAGCTTTCAGTGTTTCAATCAGTGAAATGCAGTCCGTCACACAAAGTGTTGAGCTCTGCAGGCCCTTGGTGGCAAAATCGCTGTTTTCAAACAGTTTGCAAAAAGTCACAAGCATGAAAACTAACTTTTTCGTTTGCATCTGCTGCAGGAGCTGCTCTGCTGCGGAGTCTCCATAGGTACAACCTGGTCCAACGGTATCCTACTTCATCATCATTTTGTAGACGCGTTTTTTTTAAAAAGTGACTCAAAGAGAGCTGCTTAGCCATTGCTAATTGAGGGTGCTATCTGATGGTGCACGAAACCGCCATAGGCTGTCTGCGTCGACCATGATGTTGCGTAAAGACGTCACTGGACAGAACTAATGTGTAGGCTATGAGAGGGGTTTCTGAATATTATTATTTTTTGGTAGCTACTGTAAATATTTTAAATTATAAATGTTTTCAAGAAAAAAACATATAGCCTATTGTATGAGAAAAGACCATTACATTTTTTTTTTCATGAATCTGATTGGGTGGGCCCACTGTCAATCTGGGTGGGCCTGTACCAACCAGGCCCACCCGTGGATCCGCCCCTGTTGCGTTGTATAAAGGTTGTTGGATGTTTTTATTCTAACACAAACTACTTTGTTGCTTTGACATTTAATGCCTTATTGGCTCCTTCCACTTGTGTTTAGAGTGAACGTGATGAGGCAAATGTTTAATGCAGTGTTGAACTTTGAAGTCTGTATGGAAGCAAGCTTTCACATTCAAATGTACGGTACGTGATCATGTATTTTGCCTTACAGTGAGATTATAAATGCTGTCCGAAGCTTATCTCCCTTTTATAGTACTGCCAAGTTTAGCTCACACACAGATGATGGATTTTGTTTTTGCACGAAAATATCCTGGATGAGAAATAAACTCTTACTAAGCCTATTACAACAAATACCATTGTTACAAAAAAGTCAGGTAAAATAAAGTAACATTTAACGGAAAACAACAACATATTTAAAAGGTTAAGATTTGATTTATGATTAGACCTAAAACAAGACTACAACGATGTAAGTTATTAACTTATGAATAAGAGTAATTGACCTTTAACTTAAAAGGACAAGTACAGCATGTTAAACACATGAGCAAGGTGTGAGGTCATATGTTTACTGCTGTGTGGCACCTTGTACAGTTAAATGTTGAATGAGTCTGTTCTTCAGTTTACGTATGGATACTGGGCTTTATATGTCTCCAGCATTCATGATGCGTAAAGTCCCTGTTCTGGGTGTGTGCACGTGGTGACACTTCTTTGGCCTTACATTGTTGTGTTTGGCACCCTATGCACAGAGAAACTTTATCCTTTGTTGCTCTTGCAAATGACCTGAAAATTAACTGTTTCCTTCAAGGCAATTTTTTTGGGGGGAAATTGTATGAGCCATTGTATTAACAGCTTGCAGCAGCTCATTTTAAGGCAATTATTTGATTATCTATACAGCTCTTACGTATAACATACCATGTTACCCATCACCTCAAACCGGGTCAGATGACTGACTTTTACACATCTCAGATACATGCTATGAAGTCATATCAGCAACTATCATATAATATAGGCCACCTTCATCAGCACCGTCTTACATATCAAAGCTTGCATTGTGTTAGGGCACCCAGGGAATCCAGGTATAGGTTTCTCAATGAGAAGAAGAGAGAGACAAAAAAGCACTCATAATTAATGGCTGTCACAGGATATGGAATGGATGCAGAACGATTACAGATGACATATAAATTGCTGTGTAATTTCAGATGCTATGGGCGTTTTCTGTTGGAGCAGGTCTCCTCTTGTGCCGCCTGACAGATGATATTCAAATGGAAGTCGAGGCCAGAGGGATAACATGCCGTTGTTGAACCATTTGATATGCCAAGGACACATAATGGCCACATGCAGAACACCAGATCAAACACCTTCTAGGATTTCAGGAGAACGTGGTGTAACACAAAACAAGCTCTTAGAGACACCCACATCACATTCACAGTGTAGTATCAGGTCTACACACAGTATACTGCTGACTTGAGTTTGTTTGTAAGATATGCAAACGGAAATATTTATAAAAAATTATAAAAATAAACACTATTGCTATCCACTGACAGCATTGTTAACATGATTGGATATTTGGTGGAATAAACAAAATTTCAGAGCATTTATGGTCACTGATTATTCAAATATGCCCACACACTGACTACTTCAGGGCCTCGTCAAGTTTCCTTGTTTGATTTATGCCTATACAGCTGCAGAGGTGGCACGCATGCCAGCCAGGCCTGAGAAAAAATGTAACATAAAGGTGGTCGCATTTTGTGGCTCTGTAACACAATCGCTTCTCTCCATCAACTCCATATACTGCACAGCCTGATGATCTATGAAGGTGTTTAGGATAATATTAAAGGGATAACATGCAAGGCCCTGAGAGTCCTACTTTGTTAGAGGTAATCCAAGCACAGCCTACAGATAACTGATGGGCTCTGTTTTGCTGGATCATTAGCTTGATAACACACCATGACGATCATAATATATTGTAGCTGAACACAACCAAACAAATCAATTTAAGTGATGAAAAAATCACATGAGATGTGAACATAATGTAAATGATGAGAACATCATATAATGCATATGATTTGTCTTTATAATGTGTGTATTAATATCTCAGTCCCATTGCTTTGATCAAGCAACAATTATCATTGCATCAATAGCAGAAGAGAAATTTAAAAAAGGCCTACCATCTTATGAACCAAAAACTTCCAAACCCTAAAGAAAGTAAGCATTTCAGACATTCATCTTCCACATGCCTTATTTACAGAACAGAAATTAGAAACTGTTACAAATGTCGAAGGCTGCATCTAGCTGAGGCAGCTGTCTTTTGTTTTGCTAGTTAGCTATTCAATTGTAGGCTTATGTGCAAATACATTCTCCTACCTGGTGGTAAATGGTGCTATATGATAAGTCTTCGGATCACCTACGTTATTCAAATTCATCCTGAAGGAGACTTTAATGTCTGTCCAATAATTCCTGGAAATACGTCAAATACATGTTGAGATATTTCACTGAAAAGCCCAAATGTAAACCTCATGTTGGCGCTCTAGGAAATGTCAAGAGTATTACTAAGGGCTTTAGGATTCATCCTCCTGGCACCAGGGATATCTGTACAAAATGTCCTCACTATCCATCCAGTAGGCTAGCTGTTAAGCTATTCCAGCCCGGACCAATGTGGTGGACCAGGCCAACAATTCCATTACAGTTTCAATTCGAGGCCAGGCCAGATGTGACATTTTAAGGTCTATAAATCGTTCAGTGTCCTAACATGTGCACAGATGAAGAGTAATCCCACATCTAAATCTAATCATAATGCAATCCTTCAGATTTTAACTTTCATAACAGATTCTCATGCATGACAAATATGCAGCTTTAGTTTTTCAGTTTACTGGGATTTGTATTTTCTGTGTGCATGAAATCAACAAAAAGACAGCAATATGAAATCAGATTAAAATGTAACTGTAGTGCTTTGTATAATGCATCACAGGTTTACAAAAACAATTCATAAAATCAATGCTTTTGTAATTCGGTCATACTCAACTGAGATGATTGCTTGGATTTAAGATCTGTAATCCCGATAAAAATTTGTTAGGAGACATTGTCCAACCAACATGACATTAACCTATCCTACCCACCCATGTGTATCAGTGATAAATGTGTCACGGTTACAGAGGCCAGAGAATGAGACAAGGGGAACTTGTTCTTTTTAACCCTCCAGACCTGTAAGCTTTCAATCAGGCCATGCTAACAGTAATCATTCACTGTTCAGGGCTTGACAAGGCTCTTAAGACAGGTAGAACCCCAGACAAAAAAACACATCTTTAATTTCTATGTTGACATTACTTAGGGAGAGAAACTTAGAACTGCAGAAAAGGCTTGACAAATGTTCAAAGGTAAGAATCTAACATCAGGACATAAACAGGGCAGACACAATTTTAAAGACGCTCTCAGCACACTCACTGATTTGTTAGCAGTGTATCTGCAGAAAAGATATACTGTATAAAGATGCGGACGAGGGCTGAAGTGAAAGAAGTGCTTACAGTAAGGTGATGTTCAAGTGAGCATCACTATCCTGACCCCTGATCACAAACCATCAAAAGTGATTATGGTGTTTTAGTATTTGCTGTTTTTAACAACCCAGCCAAAACGTTAGGGAAATGGGTTGAACATCATAATTAAGAACTCTCTTTCAATCAACAGGAAATTGCTGGTTCATTGCAATCCAGAAGTAGTTGCATATCGGTGTGGAAATACAATTTTTCACAAAAGCCCCATTTAATTCTTTCCTCAACCCAAAACTTTCTCAAGAAACCACAACCCTGCTAACATCATGCAGATGCGCTGCCACATTTGAGGTTTAACACGCTCCCATTAAGACACGCACATTACAGCACTTCTCTCTTTTCTCTCACACCTACGTATGCAGCATTCAGGGACCGGCTGCCTCAAATGGCTGGGTTGTCGTCAGTACTCTCTCCTGGGAGGTGAGAGTGTCTCAGGTTGAGAGAAGCTCTCTCAGCTATTACTGCATGTGTGAGGCACTTAGATCCATAACAGAGAAAGAGAGGAAATTAAAGGCCATTAAGGCAGGTAAGTAGATGAAAATGATGAAAAAGTTTTTTAGATGTAGATGTCTGACATGTGGAGGCATTTCATTAAACAAGATTTGCCGCTTATCATTCCTAATGTGTAGTTTGAGATCTGTGTTTCTGAAAGCGACAAGATGATTTATGGTCTGCGTCTGTCGCCCGCGAGGCCTCAAGCAATTCATCGAAAGACAAATTACATGTACGAGACACAAAGACTGCTTCATTCCAAAGTAAAAGGCAGACTTTGTTTTAAAAATAATGTTTCTCTCAGTTCACTTTCTCCTAAGTTAAAATGAAAAGCCTTAACAGGCAGCAAATGTCCAGATCTTTTTCGTTCTTTCTTGCGTTTGCAAACCCCATTACCTACAGTAGATAAGCACAAATGGTGAGTAACCTATCGCAGTGAAAATCCAGAGAAGTCAATGAGAATGTCTGCGCTCAGATTGCACACAACATTTGCATGTTTCCCGCCAGCCCCGTCCATTGTCATTTCAGCAGGAGTGCAGGCAACATTACAGATGGCTATAATCCCTCAAAGCTGACAATCGTGATATGGCTGTTAATGTTGTCACTGTTTACCGGCTTGTGCCTCCAGGACAATGAATAATTTGTACAGTTATTTTCACTCCAGGAATTGGCTTCAACGCAGGTGATTGTGTTACAACAATGCTGTCGTATAAAAAAAAAATGCACTAAACGATTCAGAGCCAAGAACGGGAATGAAAATACCCCGAAGCCAGCTCAGAGTGGATCCAGTTGTAATGCCGGGTGAATGAGAAAAGGCAGCAATGTCATCTGTTTCCCAACACGGTGCTGATAGGTTTATCAGCTGCAGAAAACTAATGTAAACCTACTGCTGCTGATAAAACTAGCCATGTGTTCTCTGTTTCTTTCCACAGATTGAAGACCGAGATGCTGAGAGCTTTTGTTCTGTGGTAAAAAGCCAATGTTGCAAGCTCCTTTCACCACCCTCTGATTCAGTGCACATTTACAGGGCCCCAATACACAGGTATTGCCCTGCAAGAACGGTGAAAAGCACAGCCACGTTTCTGTCATCGGTGTTCTGTAACCCGGGATCTGTGTTTGAGCTGTTACAATGAAAACCTGCCATGTGAAACGCTTTTGATATCCTGATATATGCAGGTACTGCAGCTGCAGCAGGTGAACTCTCTCTCTCTCTCTTGTAAGTTTTTCAGAAGGCTGTGTTTGTGAGCTCTCTGACAGGGGAAGAACGTTGTAGACAAGACAAGAGTAGGAGTGAGGTTGTTCCGCTATCTTCTTCTGTTATTTTATGTGGACGTGAATACAGACCCGTCGTCCCTCGGTCTACAATCTACGCATAAAGTTCCAAGTTAACTTTGGCAAGACATTGCAATTTATCAGAAAAAGTCATTTTTTTTTTAAAGGGCAAGTCACGCACAATGAGATCAAATAAAATCGAATAAACAATGGCCTGAACGTGTCGGACAAGATTGCCAGCTATAGTTTTTAAAGTAAATTCTCAAACAGCAGAAAAATAAAGGCACCGCGCTTTTAATTCATTCACAGGTTTTTTTTCTCCCTTTGACATCGATAAACAAATATAACTACAAATGTAGTCACGATACAAGTTGTATGAGCTCCCAGGTTGCAGGTTGAAACGATGTGCATTGATGCTGAACTGAACAGGATTAAACAGGATAAAGGGAGAGACAATGCAGGTGTGAAAAGGAGATGACAGGTAGAAAGCAGCTAATGTGGTATCACAATGGACTATTAGATGTAACATTGCTATGCATAATAAGGTGGTTATGGCTGATTGCAAGGATGGTTATTTCCACTTGATGTGACTTGCAATAATAAACTGAGGCGGGGAATTGACCTGAAATGATGTTTCGTCCATATGGCCGCTATGTTAAACTCATCAGACATATTCCCACTGGTTATCATCGTTACTGCAAAATGTTAACACCATTACTGCCAGGTATTTCCACACCAGACGAAAAACACAACGTAAAAATAATGCAAACCTCGACATGTTTGTTCTTATAGATTGTAGGCTACGTTCCTTCCTGCTCATATTGACCCTCCAGCAATATAATTGTGCTTCCCTCAATGTTATGGTCCCTCTGCAAATTGTATTACATTAACAATGAAAGAGGCCATTAATAATACACTAGGAAGAACATTGAAACGTGAGTGCATAAACTCCCTGACCACGAGAAGCCGCATTAGCCGGACAAACCGTATTCTAGGAAAAGTGGCACACTCCACTAAATCAAATAATACAATTTGTTTAAAGGGTTTATTTCTTTGGTAAGTAAGTTTCCCCTCAAATGTCCTAAACAATGTTCTCAAACCTGTACATCTAATCTTGTGAGCGAAGATTGAATACAGAATTATACAGCACTTAGATAATTAGCCTATATTTGATCGGTTTTGTGGCGGGTTATTATGCTGCTACCTTCGGGCAAATCAAATGCTTCCCTGTTATAGCCTACATGTTTGACCTGACAAGATTCTTCCTGTTCCCCAACCCCCATACTATTGACTATTAGCATACGTCTTCACATATCTAAAACTATGTTTGTTTTCTGATGGAAGGATACATATCAGAACTGCCATTTTTGTGAGTAGAAGCATAAACAGACATCTAAGCGCTGTAACAACCATAGACATAAAAGAGCATCTAAGCCCACCATGCCTATACAGTAGGCCTATACGTAGACTACATTCAAAATCATTACTATCAACACTTTGTCTTATAGAGAGGTTATCGTTATCTTTCCAATATATTTGTTTCAGTGTAGCTAGATTCACCTGATTTTTTAATTTTTTATAGCATAGCATGTGGTAGATGATGAAGCATGACACATGTTAAGCTGCTGGAGGAGTATATAACTTACAGGTTATCCTAGCTTTAGTTTAGTTTAGTAGATTTTATTTGGACATGGACATGACAATGTCATTGGACGAACCAGATGCATTGTTTACAGTGTGTTAGCATAAATGCTAGTTTACAGCACCTTTAACTTAACCATCTAACTGAACAAACTGCCCGCTATAGGCTCAGCAGAGCAGAAGTTTCAACATAACGGAAGGTGGGTTGCACGTTGCACTGCAATAAGATTCATCATTTTACGTTGAAATAGTTCCGATAAGCTTCACAAATCTTTGACAGCTCTTGAGGGGGAGTCTTTTTCACATTGAGTTTACAAGGCAGTGCATGGTTGTAGCAATGTGCATTGAAGATGGCTAAGCTGTGAATCACAATCAGCCATCTGAGGGATAATTAAATGAGACAGACAACTGTTCATTTTACAATTGGTATCAAGTTTTTTTTCAGCCTCAGGAAAGACATAAAGGCACACGTTCGAGCTGTCATTCCTCTGTTACTGATGGAGTGCAGATCCATGACATCATCTCCAAATGGTTTGGTGGTATATAATGTTCTCAACGACAGGACTGACATTGGAATTGGTTCTGCTACGAGCAATGGTCCAAATGTTCTGAGCTCTAGGCTCTGCTCTGAAGTATGTCCCACTACGCCTGATGATCCTAAAGACATTTTCAAGATGATGTTATAGATTAGCAATCAATAACAGACATCATTTTTCAATTTACACTTGAAAGGATAAGCCAGATGGCGAAATTGCTCAGACAAGCATGATTTTTCCGACGAGCCTCTGATGGTTTATAGTCTCTTCTGTTTGCATGGGGTGACCACAAACACATGCTCCTCCTTAGGGGTAGAGTCATTCTACACGGGACATGTTTTTGATCATCTGTCATAACAGACAGAGAGGGAGATTTTGAGATAAACACAGTCATTCTTACTTGTGAGCCTGTTGTAAAATAATCCGTTTCGTCTTGTAATGCTCCATGGATTTAATTTCATGCAGAAAAAATCAGTTATTTTAGGGGCTTTCTTCAAAAGGAAAAGCTAGATGGTGTCTGGTGATCAGCCTGTCCTTTTGTGTTGATATGGATGGATGCTAAAGAAAATACCCAAATGTATCTTATATGCAATTTTTTTTAATTCATTTTTATCATTAAGAGCATATTTGTCCATCTGCAACAACAGACATCCATTAAATGCAGACATCCTTTAAAGGCACACACATGATGCTTCTCCCTCCTCTTTCCTGCCCCTGTGGACTGACATCACGTCTCAACATCTGACAGTCCGGCTGACAGTGTTCTTCTTCTGTTACATCTCCAGTCTGCTGCTCCGGCTCGACCCGCCCGCTGCTAAGAGCCGTCCAGCTGGGATAATTGGTTCCCCTTGCCACCTTTTTTTTCTGACATTCACGCTGCTTTCACAGGGGGAGACTAACATGTCTGCTCTGCGCGCCCCACCTTTTTCTGTTTTGGCTTCTCATCCTGCACAATCATTTCAATTCCAGAGACTGTTAGGACTGGGTAATGACGACATCTGTCACTGCGAGCTGTGGGGTGTCTTTGGGGTCTTCTTGTGACAGAATGGAATAGAAGAGGAATGGAAATTAGTCCACATAACAGGAGATATGTAGATTCCACCTTAAATGGCCCCATTTTGCCATATACTTGAAGAAAAGGAAGCGGCTAATCCCTCACCTGATTACTTTAGTTGATATGTGACAATAAATCATAATGCTAAGACTTGCTCATTTGCTGACAGTTACACAATTCTGGTGGTAGGCCTACAGTGACTTTAGTTTTAGCCTTTTCGGTGACACTATATTCAGGGTACATAAATCATCATGAATTCATGGCTGACTTCATACATACAAATGCATGAATAAATTCATGTAGTACTACATGAACTATCAGTAATACACAAGGAATAATGGTGTGTTGTGTATGATTTAACACAGGAACAATACATCCATTTATGCATCAGCTAAGGTATTTCAATCCTAATGATTGATGAGCTATTACTGATGATCATGTTTATTTAACGTGTAAGAGCTGCAGTTAAAGTGACAGGCAAAAAAACTGACCCATCACCCCAATAAACACATTTTCTTGAATACCAAGTGTTGAAATCATGAATAAATAATTACTTGTTTGTGGCTCTAAGCCTTTGTTGGCTCTGAATTATAAAAGTTTGTGAATATTATAAATGACTTAAGTTAAAGTGTTTGAATAAGATGGACCATGGATGAAGACGCTAAGGCACTTAAAGTTAGAGTCAGCGATTCTGGAGAATGCTTGTTGTCAAAAGCAGTGGATATCACCTCACAATCCACTATCTGTCCGTATTGTGTGTGCTGAAAACAAATCTTGTGTTAATACACAGCCGAGGCTCTGTAAACAGATATACTGTATAAACAAAGGAATCGCTTACTACACCTTTAATTGCAATTGGTGCTCCCGAAGAATGTTGGCTACTCCAAAATGTGTATATTGTTCCTAATGTATGATCAAACCATGAATAGCAATGCCAATAAATTAAAGTTTATATCTAAGTCCATGTGAATCTCTGAGAAATGTCTCTATTTATATGCAAATTCACAGATAGCATGTCCAAATCTGTTGCCCTGGAAATGTATTAATTTGATTGTCATATAGGATAAACTGACCTTCATGGAATTAAAATGTGTTTCAACCTTTCAGCAGGATAGACATTAAAAAAAGAAAAACAGCCAATATGGAAACAATTTAAAAGACCTTTAACATCTACAGATGTGAGCAAACCTTGGGTTTCAGCAGATCTGCAAGCATTCACTTATTTCAAGGAAACATGGAAATGCAGTGACCACCACAATGACACATATGTTCAATAGATTATCTTTTATGTCAAAAAATATAATCGTTCCATTAAATTATTGCAATAACTAATTTGTTAAAGGAAATTTTCCACAATTTTCCCCCAAATTATAAAGCTCATACGTGGTGCATTATGATTACTTACCATAGACTAGATAATTACAATCTTTTGGGGCACTGACATTGACTAAAACTGATAAAAAGTTTAAACTAAGAAATACTAACAATACATTTTCCACTCCTGAAGTAGTGCTGTGAGGCAGTGTTTGAAAGTGTGTTGGCAAACTTAGAGAATGTTAGACACAATCAAATAGTGAGGCACGGTCTCTTTGAATCCTGTCCACCGTGGGGTCACTTTCAATCCCGCCAATTGTCAAGATCTGCTCAAAGAGCTTTCTACTCGTTTCTCATATTCTGTGGTTGACAGAGAATAAAACACTTCCCTTCTAAAACAAATATGGGTTTTCTGAAGCCAAACAGACAAAAAGAAAACTTGTGTCAGGGTTTCAATCTAAACCAGAGATAATCATTGTGGTTTCATTTATGCTTTTCTTAAGTTTTCTTGCCAAACCACAAAACAAGGTTTACTCTGAACTGTAAAGCTTTGTTACCATGTTGCCCTGTGTCCTCAGACATTTAGACTCCATGTACTGTCAGTCACTAACAACTAAAATAGATTAATGTTCACCTTTGCCATTTAACCCCTGCTGTTTGGCATGATGCTGTGGGACATATGTATGCAAAAAAGCAAGATACCTTTTGGTTGACATATCTGCAGGATTAATTGTACAATCCTCAATATTTTCTCGTAAGGATACGGTCCAAAAGTAAGCACACACAGTAGGAAGCACGTCTGCTATGGCACAGATTAGGTGTTGGCTCCCTACAATCCACTGTTTGAGTGTTTCTGATGTTTGTCATTGACTGCAGCTTCTCAAGCTCCCCAGTGTTCTTGTTACTGCTCTCAGAGGAGCTAGTATGTCAGCACACTAAACCCACAAATCCCTAACATTCACTGAACCTTGGCCATAGGGAGAGTGAGAGCTGATTCATTCATATCAGTTAAGGTCAGAGGGGAGGCTTCATGTTCTAACTCCTGCAGTGCACAACTGGGGAGCATTAAAGCTGCATCCACCAAGAACTGAGATAGCGTCAAATGAAGAAAATGCATAAAGCAAAAAAGGCAAGGCAGCTCATTGCTAGAATACACCAAGACGAAATACCGATTGCATATCATATATCCATTAATAGATGTTTTTGAGGTTTCAGTTATGAGTTTTGTTAAGTAGGCTACTGACTGTAAATACCAATACCAATGCTTTAATTAGTGTTCTTGCTTGGATACTTCACATGAACACAAACAAATGCTCTCCTGCTGCCACCTAATGGACATGAGATGCAAGCACAGCAAACTTCTACAGTGCAGACTATACATGTGGCCTCTTGTATAAAAACTAAAAACAATATTCAACACAATTAAAACACATAAGAAATAGAGTTAATAGTTTTTTTTACTTAAAAATGTGTACATATTAGTAGCAATTCTGGAAATGAAAATGTAAAAATCGCTCTGTTTTTCTGAAAATGTGGCCAGAGTGAAAACAAAAAAAGACAACTTGGACTCATTTCACAATTCTAAATACAGATCACACATAACACATGGGCAAAACACAGTCTAAATTAACACTTTTTATACATCATCCATTGTTGAGGACATAAAATAACTTTTTGTTCTGTCGTAATGTGATTTTAGAAACCTCATAATTAATTACTTCATGTCAGTGTAGAAAACAGTGGCTTATAAGTGTCCAAGGAAGAGAAACAGTAAAGACAGTCACAGGGATTTCTCATGCCAGAGTGAGCAAGCATGTCATATAAACAATTCACATATTGAAGTGAGGATGTGTTCAGATGAGATCACTCGAGTTCCTTAAACCGTGCAAACATGGCCTTGCGTACCGCTTGCTTGTAGGTTGCGTGGTCCCAAACTACGTGCTCTTTCTTTTTCCTCTGTTAAAAGGGAAAGGTGAAGTATTAATACACTAACAATCAACAACCAAATGGAGTTTAGCAATTTAAAAAAGTTTCAAACCTACCGGGGGGGCAGGTTCAGCTCCTAAACCAGGTCTATCGCTGAGTTTATTCATCTCCCTTAAGGCAGAGAACAGAAAGTTTAGGCATTAACATCTGTAATAAAACCCATTTGAAATGCAATTTCCCCCTCCACATAACAGACTCACAGTCAGTTAATAGTACACCTACCTGGAGCTTCCAGCCCAGGTATTATGATGCTGGGGTTGTTGGTGATGGTGTTTTCTTCTTTTCTGTTCTGGTGGATTGGAGGGTTCTTTGGCATTTAACTGAGGAGGACACATTCCACCTTTAGTAATCAAGACAACATGATACTCTCCTGTACACATTTATCATACCCCATTCACTTTCACTTACTTCTTTTTCCTGGTTCTCCAGAGCCTCCAGCTCCTTCTTTGACCTCTTGATCTTAAGGTGGATGGTCATATTTTGCTGTTAAGACATTACATGGGGTATTAAAATCAATTAAAAGTATTGGGTCACTCTTAACTGTTGTTCATACAGGGGTTTAGAGGTAGTACTTTATGCAGGTCGGAAAGCTGCTGATGACGGATCAGAGCATCCTTGTTGGGGAACTGTCTCCTACAGAGCAGACAGGCCATCTTCTTCCAGTCCGTCAGCTTGTCCTTGTCTTCAGAATGGCTGCCGTGGCCGCCTTTGGCCGACTCGTCCTTATCTTCTTCAACCTCTTCGTCACTTCCAGCTGCATAGTCTGATGCTAGCAAACCAAGGGAATTCATTGGACGCTGAGGAAGCAAACGGGACGCATGTTGAACATTGTCACATAGATCGCATAGAAAAGTTCAGATTTAATAATACTGATATCGGCCACTTTATTAGGTACAGTGGTTAATTTTCTTGTTAACACATATAACTTATCAGCCAATCACATGGCAGCAACTCAATGCATTTAGGTATGTATACCTTGACAGGACAACTTATTTAAGTTAAATTTGAGTGTCAGAATGGCGAAGAAAGGGGGTTTGAGTGACTTTGAACTTGGCAATGTTGATGGTGCCAGAAGGGCTGGTGTGAGTATTTCAGAAACTGCTGATCTACTGGGATTTTCACGCACGACCATCTCTAGGGCTTACAGAGAATGGCCTAAAAAAGAAAAAAATATCCATTGAGCGGCATTTGTGTGGACGAAAATACCTTGTTGAGGTCAGAGGAGGATGGGCAGACTGGTTCAAGATGATAGACAGGCAACAATAACTCAAATAACCATGTTTTACAACCAGGGTATGCAGAATACCATCTTTGAACGCAAAACACGACCAACCTTGAAGCCCATGGGCTACAGCAGCAGAAGACCGGGTGCCACTCCTGTCAGCTAAAAACAGGAAGCTGAGGCTACAATTCGCACAGGCTCAACAAAATTGGACAATAGAAGATTGGAAAAGTTTTGCCTGATCTGATGAGTCTCTATTTCAGTTGCGAAAGTCAGATGGTAGGGTCAGAATTTGGTGTAAGCAACATGAAAGGATGGATCCTTCCTGCCTTTCACCATCAACCATGCCACGTTAAAAGTCACTTAAATCCCCTTTCATTCGGTTTTAACTTCAGCATGTTGTCTTGACCACATCAACATGCCTAAATGGATTGAGTTGCGGCCATGTGATAGGAAGACTAGCTATTTGTTTTTGTAAGCAATTGAACAGGTGTACCTAATAAATTGGCCGGTGAGTGTATAGTCTACTTATTTTTGAAATGGCACTCTGAAAAAAGTGCACAAAGTGATACCAAAAAGGTGAACACCATGCAGGTAGAATATAAGTTAAATACATTTACCTTTGACTTTTCATCTTTCTTAAGAGGAGCAAGGGGCTTCTTAAAAAGATCATCTGCACCTGAGATCTGAGGGGTGTAGACAAGAATGGCACCAAAACGAAATAAGGGGATCTGATAAATACAATCTTCTTGTATGTACATTGTAAAGATGAATGTGTAGAATAGATAATGCGACGTTGTTGTTCCTGACCTTCCTCTCAAAGACAGCGAAACCAGCGTCGGCCGACTTGGATTGTCCCCTCCTTTCGTCGTCCGGCCCACCCCTCAGAACCGGTGATCCCGAACGGACAGTATCCTTTTGACGATTCTGGATCTTTGCCCAGCGCTCCATATCTTTCATGATCTGCAAACAGCAAAATATTTTCCTAACCATCTCCCCTTTACACATTTGTATCTCACATTTTTTGCACACTGGTATTGTAGAACAGAACGGGTACTTCGCACATCCATAAATGAAGGCAGGTTCGTGGGAGAGTAAGTAAAAAGTTAAACAGTTATTTGCAAGTAAGACTGACCTTGACGGCAGCAAGGCTTTTGGGCTTCTCCTCTTTGCTATCCTTGTCCCTTTTAGAAGGGTCGTCGTCGTCTTTCTTGTCCAGAGCGGCTGCAGAAGTTGTGTCGGGCTCTGGAGCAGAGCTGATGTCAGTAGGATCAGGAATAGGAACAGGAACTGGTGCCGGAGCGGCTTCGTCCAGAGGAACTTCTTCTGCTTTCTTCATTTCCAGAGGAGCGTCTGCTGCTGGGTTGGACAGAATGGCCTGGTCTTCAGCGGTCATGGCTAAAGGCTGGGGCTCTGCAGAGTGCCCTCCTGGAACTGGGATGTAGGTCTTTGACGCAGCATCCCAGTACAGGTACTCTTGGGTTTGAGCATTGTAGAAATACTGTTCACAAAAATGAAGGGGGAAAAAAGGCCCAATGACAAATCAATGAAAACCAAAACCAATCACATTTGAGTAACATTTATGATAGCTACCTTCTCAAATGTGCAATGAATGTGCATGTAAAATGTTTTGTTAGAATATAGAATTACTTCAAGGGAGATGTGTATAGACTGTAGAGTGTGCAGAATACACATAGCACTTGGATATAAAACATCACACCTGTGTTTCTCCCTAGCTACTGTTGCCCATTTGAGTCCAGAGAAAGAGCTGGATTTAAGTGTTGTCTTGTATTCTCACCCGAGAGCCAGGGTCAAAGTACAGCGTTGTCTCAGGATCATAGTAGAAGCCTGACGTGGAGTCATACAAGTAGTTGGTCATGTCTGGAATCTCAGAACCTGGAGGGATTAGGACAAATAGATATTTACATCATCACATTAACTTATCCAATGCTTTTTACCAAAGTAATTAAAAAATTAGACAGCCCCAAGAAGTCACAGAAGAAGTTTTCGGAAAAAACATTCCTCATTCTACCTGACAAGGCTAGCAGGGGTACCAACAACATCAAATAAATGATTCTGCTCATTCTACTACGACAGGGGGAAGAGTTTCCATTGATATATCATTGGTTTGGCTGGAAGGAACTGTTATCCTTTTTCTTAAACCATAAACACCTGTACACACTTTTTAGACATTGAAGACTTTTTCTCTGGAGGTTAGTTGGCTATAAATGTCACATTTATTAAACTTAAATTCAATCCAGGTACAGGAGGTTGTAACCATTTACTATAGAGACAGTGCATGAAATAGGCCACGCCCATCGTGGGGGAAACCGTTGAACACCGTTCCATTCACTTTGTATTGAAGGAGACCTGTCTTCTGCAAACAAACTTAATTAAAACTTAATCAAAATCCATTTAACAAAAAAGCGTTACATTCTTTAAAGCCACGACTCTTGTCTGTCTATACGAGCTGTTTTTGTGAAAAATGATTGAGTAATTTTCAATATTGAGGTGTTTTTTCCCATCCAACCTGGCGAGGATGGAGTATACATGAGGGTTAGCCTACAGCAGAAGGCTAACATTAGCACACATTAGTTAAGAGTTGTCTCGATATTGAAAATTACTCATTAATTTTTCACAAAAACAGCTCGTATAGACAGACAAGAGTTGTGGCTTTAAAGAAAGTAACGTGTATTTGTGAAAGGCATGTCGTATTAAGTTTTTATTAAGTTTGTTTGCCGAATACAGGTGTCATTCAATATAAAGTGAATGGAGCGCTGTGTATTGTTTTCCCCCACGATGGGCGTGGCCTCCGATTATGACGCGTTCCGCACTGTCTCTATGGCACAATCCTAATACATAGCTATACTGGAGTTTTTTACTACAATGTTAAAACAATAATAACAACCATGATTATCACTTTTCTGGGTTTGAATGCTTGATTTGTTTCTTACCATAGACGTAGGTCTGTGGTCTGTCTATAGTGCCCTCTATCCCGGCTGAGTCGGTGGGCACAGGGGCTGCAAGAGCCTGGTATGATGAGTCCACAGTTGGAGGCTCAATATAGCCAACTCCCTATGGAGTAGATAAAAGACATGTACAGTTTACTGGCCAGCTTTCAGACGAAACATCTACAGCTCTACTTCTTGCTTCATAACCTACCTGTCCAATGCTGGGGTCTAATGATAGAGGAGGAATACCGCCAGTCATCAAATCACCTGGTGAAAAAATATATATATATATGAGACTTGTTAAAAACAGGCTTATGTTCGGGGTTTAGTAATAATAAATAGTGTCTGTGTTTGATCAAGTCTCACCTTGACCAGCGGGTAGCTGCAGAGGCTGCATGAACTGTGGAGGCTGTGGGAACTGCTGCTGCTGAAAAAGCAGGCGCAAAAATCACTGGAGCTCTAAAAATCCTATTCTTCTCAATAACTTTGTAGAACCATACAAGTACAACATACCCCCATCATGCTGGCCTCAGGTGGATATCCGAGGATGGAACTGTTTGGTTTATCAAATTCTTTTTTGAAACTGAAACAGACAAAAAATCATCAAGGAAAAATGAGAAGATGTCTCGACTAGACATAGCCGATAAGAAAATCTTTACAAAAGGCTTGCTTACTTTTGGTTCTTCAGGGGTTTTGCAACCTCAGCATAAACTCTGACTCCCTCAATGTAAAGGGGCCTGGGTTTAGTGAGGAGCTCAACAAGGCGTGTCACTTGCTAACAAAAAAATGACACGAAGGGTAAGTAATGGAGAGTCACAGGGACAACGATAGTTATCACAATATCTGATTTGACATGAAAGTGTATGCATTCATATTTCTGTAGATACCTCATGGGAGTCCATGTCAACAAAGCAGAAGCACCTGGCTCCTGGTGTCCTGGCCTTGACTAAACGAACATTTCTCTCATCCAGATATGCAAAGGGATCCAGGGCTTTCAGGATAGTCTCTACTGTGGTGGTGGACTTCACATTCTTAAGTATCATGGCTGTACAAGGACATAAGGCAAACAATGTTATCCATCTTGGTTACGAATTACCAATAGCACATACAAAAATATGTTAACTGATTGCTAGTTTAAGTCTATCAACTTCCGAGGAGCCCATGTCAACATACTTTTGCTGTCTTTAAAGATGGAGTCGGATGGGTTTGAACCATGAGGAGGTGGATTGCGATTGCCCCAAGACTCAATCTGCTGTTCCATTTCCTGCTGTTGGAGCTGTTGGTCCACCTGCTGCTGCCAAGCTTCTGGAGTCAAGTCACAGCTACGCTGCCACTGGCTGTGAGCTAACGGCTCCATTGGGCCTTTGGGTTTGGACCCATTCAGGTTGGTCTTCAAGTCTTCTAATCGTTCATCTTGTCCTGGCATCTGGGGCTCGGGGTGTTGAGGTACTTTGCCATCCGACTCCTGATTCAGAGACAACAAGGATGGGACACTTCACTACTTTTAAACTAGTGACAGGGTAATTTTCCACCCCAATCTAAGCTAAAATATGGTATTTGTTAGTTTATTAATATTAGTAAGAAGGCTTTCCGTTTCCTGTTCTGCACTGAAATAGTACTGTGTAAATTATGCTAAACTTACCAAAAGAGATGTTATAATACAGGTCATTTGTTTTTAATGAAGCAAATGATAGTTCAAATTCAAATTATTCACATTGTTGTCACTCACATGGACACCCCTTTCAAGCTCGCCTGGCTGGAAGAACTTCATGGAAGCGGTCCTATTGCCAACCTCTAGGGACCCCTGAAAAAAGAACAGAAATTATTAAATCAAAATCATACAATATAGGCGATCAAAAACAATACCAATGAAACCCAACATGCACTGTGGCAGGGGTTATCCCTCTTCTTCACTGATGGGCGTACACTTATTGTGGCATGCAAAGGCCCAGATCGGGGATCATGCTACATACAGGCCATTTGGACCCATACTACTCTAAATTGTTTAAAGGAAACTCAAATTAGGGCTGCGACTACCAATTATTTTCAGTATCGGCTTATCTGCAATTATTCTATCAATTATTCAAGTGAGCATAAAGGTCGGAAAATAAATGAAAAAAAAAAGAGTAAAAAGTGTGCATCATAATTTTCTTAGGCCCAGGGTAACGGCTTAAAAACGCTTTTTTGTCTTCAGATCAAAAGCCAAAAATATCACACTATACTAAAAAGCTGCAAAACCTCACAACTTAACAGCTGGAACTAGGAAATGTTTGACATCTATGCTTGAAAATGATTCAAACAATATAAACCATTATCCAAATTGTTGCCAATAGCATTCCAAAGTGTAATCCAAAAGAACATAAAGGAACTTCATAGTGCCAAATGAGAACCACAATCTCAAAAAAGGTATTATTGCATCACAAATGCCCCATTGCCATACTCCGTTAGCATGAGAAATGATCTGTTTAAAAGCAAAGCTTGCAGCACATCAAAATATATTTTGCTAATTGGCCATACTGTGTTTAACATCTGTAATTCCGAAGTAGGTACAGAAGCATTTAAATCCACTTTGGTTATTTCCAGAGAGAACCTCATTTGCACAAAGATAATTGATCATTAAAAACATACATTAAGACATTCAACTAAACACGAAGCAATATAACTCCTTTACCCTTCATGATCACTGCTTCCTGACATTTTGAATCTTTGATATAGAAATTACCAACCATGCAACTTCCCACATCATCCAGTTAATCGTGAGTGATCAAAACCTTCAGAACATTGGCCAAACATTTAAATAAAGTTGTGTTCAAACAGATATTCTTAACACAGAAATAGCAGAGCCACACAATAAACTGCTGAACGCTTCAACAATACCAACACTACCCCGTAAAAAGAAGCTACTCCATAGTTTTACAGACATGATCAAAGCACAAAAATGCTGGCCTGTGTAAGACTTCATTGATTGTGTCACAATGTGAATTAACAAATTGCTCATAGCAATTCAAGGAGAGTAGGAATATTTGTTCCCAAACGTTACTGACCATGTGTTCAAGAGAATAAGATCAAGAAGACATGCATTCTTCAGGAAAGCCAGACAATTGAAAATGCCTTGAATGGGTGAAAGGAGTTTGCCACAGAAAGACTGCCCCAGAAACCAATAGATAGAAACACACACTTTGCAGCCACACTTGCAGCTTTGTGAGGCTGTAATGCTCATTGTGAATACAAATAAAAATGATACATTTAAAAAGCGTTACACAAATTCTAATTTTGACTGGACGATGGTGCTAGAACACCAATACGCACTCAAAAGACCACAAATGTCTCAACCACAAATTCAACCAAATAATGGCAGAGGAAAATTCAGGGGATCACCAACGTTTTTAGGATGTATCTTCTGGGAACCAATGATAGGTGTGTCAAAATGTTTGTCATTCCATCTAGTAGATGTAGAGGAGATACTTGGGGGCTCTGGTTGGTCAACGCAAGAACTTAAGTAATCGGGATTCATCCTCTGGCACCATGACTAATTGTATCAAATCTAATGAGAATCCATTTGATAGTTGCCAAAACATTGAACTAAAAACCATTCATTTCAACCTCCTAATGGCAGTCGAGTCGAATCCAAAAAGCCAGTAGATGTTATCCTCTGGGGACCATGATCGACACCAGAAGCATTCACAGCGATCCATCTGATAGTTGTAGAGATATTTAAGTAAGCACCAAATTGTTGGACCAACCAACTGCTAGACCCCCAACAATGTCAATGTAGCTAAAAAAACAAATAAAGGCAATATAGACCCGTAAATGCTGTTTGAAAAGCATACATAAAAAATAATAAAAATCACAATTCTTTACCCATTCTAAGACTACTTATAATCTCAATAATTGTGGTTTTCTCTTACGAAGTCAACTAAAAAAGAAATGGTTACTGTATGTCAACAGTATTACTATTACCAAATGGTTTTCAGTAATAAGTTCACTTTCAGACACCTTTAGCACTGTGTGAAAAAGCACAGCCTCGTAGTCCATTTGAACGTGACCAGTCTGGCAGCGGAGGCAGGGTTACCGATGTTAAGGGTTTTTTGCAACAGAACCCAAGGTCGTCGGGTAAAAAAAAAAAAAAATAAAAATAAAAAATCGGAATCCGAGCCACAACGCAAACTCCCCGGAAAGGTGCGGAGACGGCCAATCAGTTATAGACCTTTGTAGATATTCGGTGCACAACACAGTATTTCTACAGATAATATTTATGACTTTTGCCAATTATGATAAAATTGTTGCAATGATCATTTTTCAGGGTTGTAAAATCCTGTGTGTTGTGGCACCTGAAATGCCTTCAATCTCACTGCTGTTATTAAATCTGGAATTCTTGATCGTATTTGATTTCTCACCTCTACCGGAAACAATACTTTCCCTCACCAACCACTTACTAAGGGCAGTTTTCAGTCTGAACAGAAACTAAGGTACTGATATGGAAAGCATCAAATGTGCAGTCGTTTCCTTAACAGAAACCTTTTTGAGGTCGCGAAGCAACGAGGAAACCAAGATTTTGACATGAACACTTAAAAATGCTAGCCTGGCACCGCCCGCCTACATACTTCCGCTCAATTTTCATTTCCCTTCAGTAGTCAGTCTGGGCCTGCGGTATATTCTTAGGTTTTCTCCGGACAGATTTTTGACAGTCCAATCAGCGAACAGAGGGAGTGGCTCAGAAGCCAGCGCATGACATACGTCACGACCCAACGTTATGCGATTGGTTGGCAGATCCAGAGTGGCACTGGGCAGATCCAATAGTTTTCAACTTCAACAGACACCCGCCTTCAACTGAGTTAACGTTTGTCAATTGAGAGATTCCAGAACTTCTGTACAAATGAAATGAAGTACGATGGTCTGGTAGGACCAGGCTATAAAAATGCTGCCACTGGGTACAATTTCCTGCTATGCTCTTTGTTACAGCCAAGTCATAACACAGGAAATGGAGTCTAGGTTAAATACCTTCATTGTTAAGATCATAAAATTTTTCTAAAATTATAAAACCTTAACTGTTATGATAATTCCCCAAACATCTGTATTTTCTTCTTCAATCTAATATATTTAGACAGTTTGCGTGTTAAAATCAGAAAAAGTAGGACTAGTAGGACAAGTAAACAATGAGAGGAAAACCTATTGTATATGTGCACATAAACTTTGTAAAATTACAAACTACTTTTCTTAATATTTAAGGCGTTGAACAAGTAACCTATCAGGATATGTCAAATTTAATTTATTTCAAATTTGGGCAAACTGCAATACATATTAGCAATTGAAATGTTCACAAATGACATTTCTAACTTCTTTTCCAAAGTAAGTTTTCTAAAAGTGAAAGCAACCCGTTCCCAAGTTCTCTCCCTCCCCCATCTACTAAATGCCTTCTCAACCCCTCATAATCCTGATGGGAGAGGCGGCCTTCGTAGAGTGACGAGGATGGGCCACCTTGTTGGACTCCATGAAGTGGACTGCATCCTCGAGGTTTAAAAACTCCACATAGGCCGTATCGTAGCTGTAACCTGGGGACAGCATTTGAAATACAGATAAGTTTTTGTTAGTCAATGCCAGTAAAGACAGTCACCCACTATACAGAAAAAAACAGCAGTTCGTGAATACATCGAGATCTGTGTGAGCAAATTTTACACCTTTACTGATGCACATACCTTTTCAGGAAAACACATTTTGTTCATGCTTTTTTCTATTCAGTCTTCTGATGACTCGCGTCATGTCAGACTTTGCCAGGAAAGGCTTTAATGAAGCCAAACCCTAACAGACACATATTGCAGACCAGTAGCAGTGAGCGACTGCGTGTTGGGCACCATGGAGACAGAAAATTAACTATTTGTGTTTATATAAAATTCCAAGAGGCACCTCATCATTCTTTATGAGAAGGACCTTTTCATACATGCAAAATAAACAGCCTTTGAGACATGATACTCTTCACAATAAGGCTTGGCATCATCTATTACCATGTGTACCGCCATCCACTGTTGAAAACGTTCCCTCTAATGCAGGGGTTTTGATCAGCAGAGGGAACAAAGCACTAACAACACAGTCTCCAGTTCAGATTTGTTGTCATTCTTTTGCCATTCAGAATACTTATATAAAGTTTCCCTGAAGGACACATTCAGTGGATCCCTTGCCACAGATCGTTTGTGACTCACATTGAATATATCACTCTCCAAAGCTCCTGATATTGAATCCTAGCTACATCCTCTTATCCACATCTGCAGAAGTGAAAAAGGGCGACAGACCCCCACCCCCCGCTCACTCACTCCTTCTTTACTGAGGAAGTTCAAACAGACCACCACCAACAGAAACAACCAAGAACGTAAAAAAAAAAGAAAGAGTGCGAAGTTTCGAATGTCGTAAAAGCGAAATGTCGCAGGACATGTTGGCGATCGACTGCCCAAAACAGTTCCACAAAGACACTTGATTCTCACCTGGCACCACATTCTTGATTTTCATCCCCTGCATTGGCACACCATCACGGACTGAAAAGGCACCAAGAATCTGCAAAAGGCAAAGTCAATATGAGTGAGTTATGCCATGGCTGTCCATGCTAACTAATACTAATAACAATAAAGTTGGTTTTCTGTTTGAAAATTACCTGGTCCATTGTGGCACTCTTTGGAATACCAAATACGGAAATTGTATTGGAAACTTTGTCCTCCACTGATGCACTCCTGTAATCTTGATCCTTTTATATATATTTTGATTAGAATTATGGTTAAGCATCATCAACACATAATATATATACACATACACACACATATATATATTTTGTTTTTTTCTATATATTGTTTTTCTCTCATATACATATATATAGAAAATCAATACACATACACATACCTGAGAAGTAGACTCGCTAAATTTTGAAGGTGTGATTGGTTTAGACTCTTTGATGAGTTTCTCTGGTATTGGAAGCACTTCCTGTTTGTAGTCAAAAGCCCTCACGGTCCCTGTTCGGTAATCGATGTCCCTGTAGTCTTGGTCTCTTGTCTGTACACTGCTGCTGCTTTGGAAATCAGGCTCCAGGCCCATATTACCCCTGGGAGGTCCTTGATTGTGTGGGATATCCTTCAACCCTTTAAAACAATCGCTTGGCCCCTGAATCTCATGCGAGGGCAGATTCTTCTCTTTATGGTAAGGGGGCCTTTCATCACGAATTGATTTATTCTGACTATGCTTCAGGTCCCTTTCTCCGAGCCAGTGTTTACTCTCATGTTCTCTCCCTAGAGGGCCAGTAAGGGGGCGTATTTCTGGGAGTGGCTGGTTTGGTGGTGCTTTGTGGACAATTGATGGTACATCCATAGCAGGAAAGCGGTCACCACGAGGAAAGCCAACATCTTTGCTCTGGAATTCAACAGGCCTACCCCTTTCCAGAAATTGTGATTGATCTCTAACATTCATTTCTCTGCCAAAGCCCACAGGGAATTTGGGTTCAGGTACACCTCCCAGACCTTTATCCGTGTTTAAGAAAGGGTTCTTTTCCTTTCGACGGCTCTTCCATTCTTCTGCAAGAGTCATCTCTTCCCCACATCGATAATCCATAAGAGGGCTGCCACTTGAATCTTGATAGTCTCTCGGCCCGAGTGTGTCTGCACCCATAAACTCTGATCTGTGAGGGCCAGCAACATCTGAAGGCATGTCTGATCTGGACCTGTCCCCTGGAGGGACATCACTGTTACCAAACCTTATGGGAGACCGATCCCTACCTCTAATATCAACTGAGGGTCCAAGACGATTTCTGAAATCCACATCAGAATCAAATCCACCTCTTGGATTGAAAGCTGGCCCTCCTCTCCTGTCAGTGTCCATCATTCTTCTTTCACGTGGAGGTAAGTCCATATCAAAGCGATCAGCTTCACCCATTCCCATTTGAGGGCGGTCCCGCATGTCCCTAAATCCATCATTTCGCTCCATTTGGTCCATGGGAAACCCTCTTCTTCCATCCATATTAGGATTGTTGAACTGTGGCATGTCGTGCTGACATGACTCTCTGTCTCGCATGTCCATAAATCTGTTGTTGGGCTCCCGTGGTGGCATACCCCTCCCTCCCATATCTCCTGAGTTCCTGCCAGCTCCCGGGAAACCAGGAGAACTCATCAGTTTGTCTCTGATTGAAGTTTCATAGTGTCTTCGAAGACTGAAGTCCGGCTCTTCTCCAGGTCCGAAGAAATCTCTGTTTGTCTCTCTCCCTCGCATGTCACGTGGATCCATATCGCGCCCCCTCATAGGTGGCCCGTCCATCCTCCTCATGTCCATATTAGGTGGTAGATCAAGAGGTCTTTGCCCCATCTGACCCATGTTCATCCTATCTCTACCTCTAAAATCAGGCATGGGACGATCTCTGCCACCAAACATTTCGCCACGATGATCACCACTGGAATAAACATGAATACATAAGTCCACAATTGTTTTAATGCACATAGAACAAGAAAAAAAAAAGGTAAAAATATGAAGTTAATTAAGAAGATGCCCAAGAGGTATCCATAAAGCTGCACAGAAGTGTTGAGCAATGTTATACATTACTGTGACATAATATACAGTATCTCACAAAAGTGAGTACACCCCTCACATTTCTTCACATTTTTCTTTATATCTTTCCATGGGACAACACTGAATAAATGACACTTTAATACAATGTAAAGTAGTCAGTGTACAGCTTGTATAACAGTGAAAATTTACTGTCCCCTCAAAATAACTCGACACACAACCATTAATGTCTAAACTGCTGGCAACAAAAGTGAGTACACCCCTTAGAAAAAATTTACAAATTGGGCCCAAAGTGTAAATATTTTGTGTGGCCACCATTATTTTCCAGCACTGCCTTAACCTTCTTGGGCATGTAGTTCACTAGAGCTTCACAGGTTGCAACTGGAACCCTCTTCCACCCATTTATGACAGCATCACAGAGCTGGTGGATATTAAAGACCTTGCGTTCCTCCACCTTCCATTTGAGGATGCCCCAAAGATGCTCAATAGGGTTTAGGTCTGGAGACATGCTTGGCCAGGCCATAACCTTTACCCTCAGCTTTTTTAGCAAGCCACTGGTCGTCTTGGAGGTGTGTTTGGGGTCGTTATCATGTTGCAATACCACCCTGCGGCCCAGTTTACGAAGGTTGAGTGCACATGGTCAGCGTCGTACACAGAGGTTGGCTTTGGAAAATAGACGTATGAGTGCTGCCAGCATTGCTGAAGGGCTTGAAGGGGTGGGGGGTCAACCTGTCAGTGCTCAGACCATACGCCGCACTCTGCATCATACTGGTCTGCATGGTTGTCATCCCAGAAGGAAGCCTATTCTAAAGATGATGCACAAGAAACCCCACAAAAAGTTTGCTGAAGACAAACAGACTACGGACATGGATTACTGCAACCATGTCCTGTGGTCTGATGAGACCAAAATACATTTATTTGGTTCAGATGGTGTTAAGAGTGTGGAGCGGCAACCAGGTGAGGAGTACAAAGACAAGTGTGTCTTGCCTAGAGTCAAGCATGGTGGTTGGAGTGTCATGGTCTGGGGCTGCATGAGTGCTGCCAGCACTGGGGATCTACAGTTCATTGAATTCTAACATGTACTGTGACATACTGAAGCAGAGCATGATCCCCTCCCTTCATAAACTGGGCCGCAGGGCAGTACTGCAACATGATAACGACCCCAAACACCCCTCCGAACGACCACTGGCTTGTTAAAGAAGCTGAGGGTAAAGGTTATGGACTGGCCAAGCATGTCTCCAGTCTTAAACCCTATTGAGCATCTTTGGGGCATCCTAAAACGGGAGATGGAGGAGCGCAAGGACTCTAATATCCACCAGCTCCTTGATGTCGTCATGAATGGGTAGAAGAGGGTTCCAGTTGCAACCTGTGAAGCTCTAGTGAACTACATGCCCAAGAGGGTTAAGGCAGTGCTAGAAAATAATGATGGCAAAACAAAATATTGACACTTTGGGCCCAATTTGGACATTTTTTCTTAGGGGTGTACTCACTTTTGTTGCCAGCAGTTTAGACATTAATGGCTGTGTGTCGAGTTATTTTGAGGGGACAGTAAATTTACACTGTTATACAAGCTGTACACTGACTACTTGACATTGTATCAAAGTGTCATTTATTCAGTGTTGTCGCATGGAAAGATATAATGAAATATTTGAAGAAATGTTAGGGGTGTACTCACTTTTGTGAGATACTGTACATTTGTTAAGAGTCAGAGATTTCTCCTTTGAACTAAAATAGGAGGAAACATAAATTACAGATAGGTGAGAATATTTAATGTTAAAATTTTGCACAAATAAAGAAGAAATCGTTCTCTAATAAAATTACAGAAAATGTACTACATCACAATATGTATACCAGAGCTAAAAATTCTACATGTTCTACAGCCTACTGTGATAACAAATTTAAGCAATATTGCCCACCCCTCGCAAGCAATATTAACTGCAAAAACTTTAGTACATTTTCTAGGAAAATTATGTTTCTTTATGAACACGTAATTTAAATTTGTCCGTGCTTATGAACGAATGATGCTTGCTTTACTTACCGAAAGGGTGGTCCTCCTCGTGGTCCTTGACCTGGCCCATCCCACATGTCTTCAAATCGGGTATCTAATCTGGAAGTATACATTTCAATTCAGTTTACTAAAATTAATAAAACATGATTATACGAAGGCTACTTTTCACATATAGTCCCCTGGCCTCGATGTTAAAAATGCTTTTTAAAATACAAATAAACAAGGACATAAAAAAAGGGAAAAAGACAATACAAGCAGGACGGATTTTAGAACAAAACATCAAGACACAGCACAGAAGAAAACAGAAAATTATATTCATAATTATACGAAGACACATGAATGCACGATCTTCGACTAGGAATCGGCATGAATATCCACTACAACAACGCTGATAATAAATGGACTTTGACTGCCACATCCCAAATTAGAGTGACTCAATGTATTTCATTGGGAACGGAAAAGTCATCGTGTAAATTCTGGCGAGTATGTGATGTGACGATGCTTAAAAGATGGCTGCAGACGTGATTGATAATACTGGCCCACAGAAGACTGGTCCTCTAATTATAGCATTCACTAGGCCACATTATGTACGCCACAACATAAATAAGAAGCGTTGGTATTACAATATGACTTCTGTATTAAATAAGGGATTTCGAGGGAAAGCAAGCATTGTAGTGGCGAGGTAAGCGTGATTAAATAAGCGTTCTGTAGACCATTACAAGCAACGTTAGCGCACCGCAAAATATGATGCTACCGGAAAGCTAACTCTGCTAACATTAACGTTAAAAGTCGGTTTATTTCTGTTGGCTTAGGGCTTGGCAGCATCGTTTGAAATACACAACACTTACCCGACTACTAGTTTCACCATTATCACGTATATATTTATTATTTATTTGAGACCCACCTTGCTTTTTCTTCAGAGGGTAATCTTCCAGGCCGTCGATGATTTCGGATTTCACCGACAAACAGTGTCTTCTTCGTAGTATTCTTGATATGCATGCAAACAAGACGCTGTAGGGCTAATAGCTGCCACCTAGCGGTCATTAAATAGGCTACAACCTTATACTATCTGGCTACAACGAGCTTCATTCTATTTTATGTAGGGCTCATAGGTAGGGCTTCAAAAAACTTCACAGGGTATAATGTTTAATGCCGGTCCAATATTTGATGCCAGTCCATTATTTCAAAGATTTACATTGCCTATGTTATTACATGGATAACATAAACTCTATAGGCTATGTCATATGCATTATTCACTCTCTTTGTTAATTGATTGTAAAGTAATTACAGAAAATCTTGGTTTTATGTTGACTTACTCCAATGTTTATCATGTTCAAATATGAGCACTCCAATGTTATATCTCTCTCTCTCACTCTGTCTCTCTCTAGAATACTCTATGTTGATCGATTATCTTTCTAAAAACATTTTTCTGAAAAGCAGACAACAAGTAGGCTATGTAGGCCTACAATCATATTCTCTAATGCTATTCTTAAATGACCAAGATTGCCGCTGCAAATCTTGCAATAAAGTGTTGAATGTTGTTGGTTGAGATGCTCGTCTTGCCAATCACTGTCAGTGAGGGACAACTTGAGAACATTTTTAGTATTGCTCATTTTATTCATTCTCAAGCGTTGTAGCAATCTGTTAGCTCAGCTAAATGTTGCTGAATAAACATGGAAATAAAAAATACACATGTATACAATGCAAATATACTGTACATAGTGGTACAGTATATGGACTCACCAATAACCTCTGAAACTTACTTGTGCCATCTCATGACAAACACAACAACGAGAGCTAAAACATCACTCCACATACAATTAACTAAGTTTAGTTTTTCTGTGATTTAATTGAAGTGTGAAAGAGAACAGAACACAAGTATCAACACAGCAGCGTCAAACTAAACAGAAGAGCAAAGGAAAACCGCTAAAAAAAGTTCAGAGAAATCAGTAAGCAATTATAATCACACAGTTTCTCTTGGAAACATTTAAGTACATAACTGCAACAAATATTAAGGCACTTAAACTTAAAATGCTTTCTTGATGCCCTAAAATCGTGAGTTGACTGAAGTTGTACTGCACTGGAGCTAAATCAGCAGATATCAGGTCTGGGTCTTAAGTTGAATCCACCAATTTGAAACTTGTAAGAATATTTCAGTCATCAGTAATCGGTATTTCCTATGTATCGGTGTAATACCTTTTTGAAAACGTATGTCACTGTAAATCCAATTCCAATTAGAACCATGGATTCTGAAGAGTTAGATCAAAGTATTTCTAAGTATTTTGCTACTCTTAATATGATCAATTTACAAAATACTTCAACTCATAACTTTAAGTCATAAGACATGAACTCAGGATAGTACTTTCTATAGCTGAAAACTAGCAACTTGTCGAAACAGAGAACTACAACTCAAAACAATGAACTGATAAATTAGGATGGGTTGATTTCACTTAAATACACTATGCGTTTTTACAGTTTTCAGGGAAAAGGAAACAGTGAAGGAGCTATTTTACAACAAGTTTTAAAGGGACCTGTACACAAAAATAACAAGAGAGGGTGAAGAACACTATTCAATAGACCAATCAGTACAGAAGGCAAAACTTATGGAATGCACGATGTTGTGAAATGGGGTGATAAAATCGAAAACAGCATAGACAAGGTATCATCAAGCCATACGTATTGGCTATACTGCAGGTGTGCTTGTTGAGTTTGCAAGGGTCCTCTTCTTGTACTAGCATGATGTCTAGTCTCCCTTTCTTTTTGGCAACATTTGGGGAATGTCGCCATTGCAGCCTGGCTGTGGCTGCTCCTCCTGTCTGGCTGGGGAGAGCACAGAGAGGGTGGCAGTATGTGTGGCCAGAGCCTTTTCACTGAAAGCAGCCTTTATGCTGGCAGCAACACCAGCCTCTGGAGCGCCGCCGGGTGTGTTGGGGTCAGCTGTGGCCCCTTGAGTGAGACCAGAGGCCCCTGATTCCCCCTGCTCGGGCCCTCGAAGTCTCTTCATGAGGGTGGTCACTCTGACAGCTTTCTGTATGCACAGAGGAAGGCAACTTACTTACTGACATTTTTCACAATTTATATTTTAATAAAAATGCGAAGCTGTAAAACACACTGGCTGCTCTGGTGGTGTCCCACCTTCTACTTTGATAACAATGTTTATTTTAAAGCCCAGTTTCTCTTTCTCTGGAAAACACACTTATTTCGTATGGGAAAAAATCATCATTATTAAATTAATTTTTCTTTTTGACAATTTAATCATAACAAGGCAATTGGTAATGTGAAATAGAGTGGAATAAATGGGAAATAAAAGGGAAATAAGACTAATAAAGTTATTATAGTTAATAGCAGTAAACACAGCATGAATATTATTCATCAGTTTAAAAAGGTGGTATCTTTTTTTAAAGTACAGTTTAGCAAAAAAGGAGTTTGAGCAGAATTTTTATGGAGACTTGAAAAATTATGATAAACACAACAGACAATTTGAAAAAATATCTATAGTAATACAAAATAATACCTTCCACTTGGCTTTGGCAAAGTTCTTTTCTATTTGTGCACAAACTCCATCCTTGATGTTCTTGTCTGAGGCAGCATTTCCAGAAATCCTGAAAAAAAAGGTATGGGCATGTTTGTGGTTTCAGTACACACAATACAAAGATCATACGTTGGGTCTGGTTTACATTACAATTTCATTTTATATTTTAATAACATTATATTTTTACCATTCATGGGCAATAGCTTCCCGTGCAGTCAATCGCTGATCTTGGTCCACTTCCATCAAAGATGCCACTAAGTGTTTAGCTTTAAAACAAAAAATGGTATTGGTCTGTGAACTCAAAACTGAAATACGTCATCTATAAAATGCACAAACAGTCACATTGACAGGCTACACATTTAAATGAACTCAATATTTTTTTGTACCAGAATCTGAAATCTCATCCCAGTATGGTGAATCAAATTCATAGTCTCCAGACAAAATCTTTAGGAAAAGGTTCTTATCCCGATTGTCGGGGTCATCTTCTTCAGCATCATCGTAGAAGGGTGGGTTTCCAGACAACCTATTTGCATTGGCAGAATAAGAGCATAAGAGGACAATCACTTAAACATACTTCAGAAAATGACTGTATGGTATTTGTGAGCACATTGCTTTGCACTCACAGTATATATGTGATGACACCGATCGCCCAGCAATCCACAGGTCTTCCATATCTCTGCCTCCCGACCATCTCAGGAGCTTGAAGCAAAAACAAGCTTTTAGCTGTAGGTCCAGACTAATTGTTGACAAACTACCCATTAAATTAACCTCTCTTAAACTTGTTTTCGCCTGCAGTCTGGTTTCACGTCACATACCAAGATATTCCGGAGTCCCACATGGGTCCTTAATGAGTCCATTTTCCAGTTTTGCCAACTGAAAGTCACTGATGACAATCTTGGAGTGCTTCAAACGATTAAAGTAAACCAGGTTCTCCAACTATATGAGTAAACAAATAAAGGTGTATCAAAATGTAAAGTCCTCCTGACAAGCAGTTATTCATTCAATACACATCTTGTTTGGCCTGGGGTGAAATACTATCATTTTTCACTAGGTGTCATCATCAGCGTAATATACCTTGAGATTTCTGTGGACGATTTTCAGAGAGTGCAGGTAAGCTACAGCTTCTAACACCTGCCTCATGACGTTGCTGGTGTCCCTCTCAGAGTAGTATCCTTGATCTAGGATCCAGTCAAACACCTCCCTGCCTGTAGCGCTGCAGAGATGGGACATCCAAATGAAAGGCATGCAGTGCATTTGTTGATGACAAGAATGAAAAAAGAGAAATGGTTGAATAAAACATCAGGTTTTTATATGAGTTGAGGAAGTTCGAGGACGCCAGTCTCTGCCAACGTTTTTCTCAAGTGCCTTCGATAATATACTCACAGCTCCAGAAAAAGGAAGTACTCCTTCTTAGTTTCAAAAGTGTCAACCAGCTGGAGGATGTTATGATGTTTTACCCTTTGAAAAGCAGGAAAGAGGGGGGAACACTGAATAAAGTCATGATCTATAGGTATAATGCAAAACATTTTTTGTTTTTTTTAACAACCTTTGAAAACTTCCAGTTGATTGGGCCCAACTTTCACTTGGGTAATAATAACAAATCAAAATAATTATATGGCCTTTTAGGCTTTTTAATGCTTCACTGCCCTTAATTATTTCAGAATTAGATTTTTCAGATGTGCATGTTGATAATAAATATATTGTATTTGCTGCTGGAACGGCCGTTGTTCTTGGGGAAAACAAGACTCAATTGCAGCAACAATTAAATCCTAAAGAAATGACAGCAAACTAATACAAACATTTTTGACAGTTGCACCAAACATATACTCCTACTGAAAACAAATTCCCAAAATGAATTGATGTGTTCTTAGTAGTTTTTGGAGCGGTGAAGCTCTATGGCATCAGCATTATCAAGATTAAGCTTCACAATCGTTACCTATCCTTGAGTGTGAAACACAGTTACCTAAGCTTTAACCAAAAACTAAAACAAACATATCATGTCTAAGTTCACTGGATACAAACATGATTTAGTTAAAACCTGCATCACCGTACCAGAACTTAACGCTTACATCTATTTTTGTGTTCTCATAGAATTCACAAAGGCAAAACTTGAGGATGTTGGTTTTTGAGCTCTCGCGACACTTTGCTTTGTCTTTGGCTTGACCTGAATAGGGAATTGTGCTGATCCTCTGCAATTACACGTTGTCAGTGCAAGGACATTTATATTATCTTTATAATGAGGAGATTAAATGTGCACTTACATCTTTAAGATCATAATCTCATTCTTGGCGGCTTTCCTCACTTTCCTTCCATCCTTTTTGTTGAACTTTTTACAGGTGTACATTTTCAAGGTGCTCCTATCCTTTGCCCGGAATAGCTCACAAAACTCCTCTCTAAGGAATAAGAAACCATATATTTAGATTTTCTGAGCAAATTTCTTAACGGTCTACATGCTTATATCAATATTACAAACATATATGTACTCACGATTTTATCATTTGTCCCAGGTCATATTTGTCGGCCACCTCTGAGGGATTGTTGTAATCCTTCTTCTCCCCGAGTGTCAGACAACCGAATGGCATGGCAGCTCGTGCCCTAGCCAGGGAATTTCCTGTCACAACACAGCCTGTCAACATACAGCAAAGCATTAGATTCACCAGAATGATACGACATCCTTTTGAAAGACCTGCATCTCTGCAGTACAAAGTGGATCGGAGCGCAGGTGAACACCTGAATCAAAAGAGCTTACCAATTATTACATGTGAAAGATAAACAATTCTCTATACAGTATATATTGTTGCTATAAACTGTTTTCAAAATGAAAATAATACAAATTTAAAATATTTTTACAAAGAATGAATGCAGTAAATCAATGCAAGCATTCATAACAATCAGTTTGGGCACATTATTTTTCCTCCTAGGTATGTCACTAAGAGAATAGGAAAGTGGAATTTAGTTTGTGTGGGCTAATTACTTCACATGACCACAAGAGCAAAACAACTTGAAATTGCCAGGTGAGGTTTTCTCTCCACTCTGCAGTAAGTCAGCATTATTAATCCATCTGCTTTCTACAGCGAAACATATTCAGATGGACTTGACCCTGTGCTGTGGCAGTAACATTTTTTCTAAATTTCTTACATGTCATTTGAAACACTCTCGAAAGTTGAGAAAGCTATAAATGTAACTCTCCAGCTATGGAGGAACAAGTGCTTTTATTTTCTGCTAGTGAGGCAGTGAGAGATGAAGCTTAACTACACACAGTATATACTGTATATATTTCAACCCAACAATAATAACAGCAAAATAAACCATTGCATTTAACACAATGTGTTTAATTGTAGACTACAATAGTTCAAATCAAGATCACTTGAGCAACAAGCATATTGCTGGTGCACAGAATGTTTTATTAAAAGTTGACACCGTACTGAGAATTAGTTGAATATTGGTTAATAACATGTTACAAAAAACACAATGTCCGTTGCATAAAGTTTTCTGTAAGATATTTAAACAGCTAAAATGTACTTATACTTTACTGGCAGTTAATTGAATGCATGTTATGTATTTGTTGAAATATCTGTGGATTATCAACTAATTCACTGTTGACGTGCAACAAAACATTTACTAATAGTGCAACTTAATGCATGTTATTTATTGGTTGAAAAAGTTCTGTTGAATATCAACTAAACATCTACTAATAATGCAACCTATAGTTAACAGGCAGTTAGTTAGATGTATGTTATTTGTTGAAAGAGTTCTGTTGAATATCAGCTGATTCACTGTTGACATGCAACTGCATATCTGCTGAAAGCTTGTAGCGTGTCAACAGTGGACTATCAAAATAAAGTGTTACCAATGTTTTAAATTAAATTAATTAAATTTAACTCCACCACAGCTAAATATAGCAGCTAACTATAACTAGTGAAATAGGGTGCTTGTATGGAAAGTAGACCCATATTTTTTGGCAGGCGTTACAGTAGAAATGGCAGCCAGCACATAAGAGTGGGAGTAGAGAAATTCTGACTGAGGTGCTGTCTGGAGCCTCAGTCAAGACCCTATCAGAGGCAGATATATTAGATGGCTTCAGCATTCAGTAATATCGGTAGTACAACAAAGAGTGGTCTTATGAATAAAAAAAAAAATATTCATTTGAGTAAAGTCCTATACATTAACAGGGGTATTGAAGAGCTGTGCTCCAGTTCTGCGAGTCTTTACTCTCCCACAAGTAGATTCATGACTGTTCAGAAATCTTCAGTGGCATTGTTTAATCATAATGGACATTATTACAGTAGCCTCAATAGGTTCTAACTCTAGCCTTTTCCAATATACAAAACACACATTTTATTAGTAGAAACACTGTGCTAAATAAATGGCTTGAACAAAAAATTTACTCTTGCTACAGTATGGTCTCAAGAACAGACATGTAACAACTGGAAAAAAACTGTATCTAACCATGTTATGCCATAAGAATTACACAAGCCAAACTATGTATTTTAAGTGAAAGCAAAAATTGCTGCAAAATCGTCCAACTCTATGGCTTTAATTATCTCTATTAGAAGTGCCAGAAAAATGAAATGCCAGCTATAATTAGATATTATCTTGACATCCCGATGTCACCTTAACTTCTCAGCAAGACCTGTCCCTGAAGTCTATACTCTTTGGTCCTCTGTCAAAATTGAGAACCAACAACATTTTAGTTATGGAAAAGTTCCATATCTGTAAATATGTCAGATGTTAGGTAAATAGTTGAATACAACATACTCATAATGGCTGCAGTATACCGTAGGTATAACTATATGCACACACCTCACACTGAATGAACCCATGAGGTGTTTAACGTGGATCCTGTATTCTTAACTCTATTAGAATGGTACCGAACCAAATGTGACCCAAGATGAGGTTGACGTACAGTAGTTTCCGAGCACATGAACCCAAGTTTTTCTTTACCTTGTCTCAATCAGTTAACTAAAACCCTATGGTCAAAAGTTTCTGTAGTTTTTTTCCCCCAACATGATTTGAGCCAACAATGTATTGGTATTTCTATGACATACTTATTAACACAAAACCAGGCTTGCTTTATCTTGTTCAGAGTGCATTTGGAGGTCAAGTTGGAGTAGCCAAAGGGATGAAGTTATCTCTATTCAGCCACAATTCTTATTGTTTAAGTTCATCCAAGACAATGATGTCCACATGGGGCTGTATTGTTTTCAGAAGTAGAGATCGGACCAATATCAGTGTATATTGGCTACAATCCACACTCAGTGCATATTGGACTGACGTCCCGATCCATGTGTGGATCATTTATCACATGCAGATTTAGGAAGCAGCCAGCAGCTTATGTCATTGAGCTTTTGGTTTTGTGGATATTTATTCCCTTACACGTTCTTGCATTTTAACTGAGGTTTCTTTACCAGGCATTTTCCTATGTCTCACTGTGGCACTCTAGCCCAAAAAAATATTTATTTCAGTGCACCAGTTGCCTGATCAACATGCAGCTTACAATAGGATGCCCATCTGACCTCAAGAGGAGGGCACCATTAGTCTAGAGCACGGTGAACGTTTGGGAAATATGCTCTAACTGAAATGTGACGCAACATGCATTAGTGTTTTCTGTCTCTGGGCTGCACTGCCTGGGAATTTTGCTAATTCAGACCAAAACAAGCACACATTAGATCAAAAGAAACATGTATTTCCTTTTGAACATGCCTAAACTCATAATGTTTTTTGTAAGGTGTATTCAGTCAGCAGACATCATCAGATTGGTGGTCACCTTTGAAATGGCTATAACAAATCTTCCATAATATTATTTATAAAAATGAAGCTTTTTAGCATATTGAATGGGGATCTTTGGTACACTTCTGTGTACCTTAACATTACAACACAATCAACAGCCCCTTCACAAAGACAATCAATGCCATGAATGCAATGCAGAGACAAACAGGGTGAGGCTGATGCAATTTTCAGACCTCAAAGTGACTTATGGATCCATACGCTTGTTCTCAGATGCTTGAACCAGAGTGCCACATTGAACCAATTTATAGACAGAAAGTCAGAATTCTGTGCACACTTGTTTTTCCCCTTTTCAAAGCAATTTAAAAGGCTTTCCTAGAAGAAGAACAAAAGGAAGAAGGATAGAAGGCACATGGCTATTGCTGAATCAGGGGTCTTTTATCTTTGTCTTTTGAGAGATCTTAATGAAATGTTCTTCATTAGTAAGAATGTTAATGCTGTTTCAAATTCAGCCTGTCTCAGAGCCTGCCATTGAGCAAACCTAACGGTGCACACCACTGGGGGATAATGACAAGGACAGAGCTGTTGCATTTGCTAAACATATTTCAAATCTGTGTGAAATGTATTTACCAGCAGCTTGGTGTAGGGAAAGGTAAAGTCTTCTCCAATTTAGAGTAGTTTGATTTCAAGAATAATTTACAAACGGTTTAAGAGTTATATTGCAAAAGTGACCATCTTGCATGGTCTTATATTTTCAAAAACTGACTTACTGGATGGTTTAATGAAACATGCCATAATGGCAGGATCTCCAACATCCATCTCTGAGCCACGAGCCACCCTTCAACAAAAATAAACCCATCAATATAGTAGATAATTGAATGATTTGATTATATAACTTAATCATTTATAATAAAATACCTTGATATTATAGAGATAAATATTTATTCATGTGTCTATTAACACATTAACCACGACATCTTTCTCATACACGGTCTAATATTGAGAAATAGAAAACAAGAATGGATGATGCATCTTCACACCATGATCCATCCAACATGATTGCATGTTTTGTATACATAGGTGTATGTATAGGATGATGCGTGTAAATCTGTGGATGTAAATCTGTTTATAATATATAAAGAAATGGTTTACAGTTTTCTTGTTACAGTTTGTAGTGTGTGTGTGTGTACATTTTTGAACCGACAAACCAACAACACAGTCACACAGTGCATCCAAATTAAAAACTTCAGTTAGATAAATAAATAAAGATGACGCCAAATGGTAGAACTTCAGTGCCTTTTTTTGTTACATTTTGTAAACATATTTTTTTCTGGGACTAATTAATTATGTTATTTTATTATTTTGACAAAGTCATGTGAGACAGTGGCTGAAGGGCAGAGTGAGGGAGTGGATGTGGCAAAAAGATGTCCCTTTGAAGCTTCTTTAAGGGAATGGCTTGGGGACAGGGGGCAGATGGTGACGATGAGGATTGAGCCAAATCTTAAAGCCTGTAATGCCTCATTTATGGTCTAAATGTCGCTCTTGCTGGCTGTGAACACAAACAACACATTGACACCTTTAATTTTTAAGGACCTCATATCACACATGAACAGAAGCAGTGAAAATTTTTTTTTTTTCTCTAAGTCCAGAAAGAGGAGGAAGATTTTGATGACAGTGAATCAGTCCTCATTTGTGCTTGGCCCTGCAATGCTTTGAGTCTACCATTCATCTCTTCTTTGGGCATCAGTAGCTCATCTGACCAGCTTCGTCTGATGTTGTTTAGTTGCCATGGTCACCAAGTGCTACAGTGTGCACCATGGCACTGTCTGTGCGGAATTTCTCTGCACGCTCATCAGCATCACTGCCCATGATTACTGCCAATTAGTTACTGAAACTCCAGTTATCATAACACAACTCTCCAGGATATTAACCAAACTAATAATAATAACTAATTATCAAATGAATTCATCTTAAATGTCAACCTGAGAAAAGTGTGTGCCCCAGTTATATTGCAGCTACTTGAATAAACTACAGCTGAATGCCCAGTGACACACACGATGAAGCCTGTTACCTAAACACAAGGCCACAGCTCTAGTCATAAAAAGGCCTTTTAAACTTTATATTCAATTACAGATATTTCACTGTTCCTCAGAACTAACCATCAAGGTTATGGGGAGGAAAATAGACACCTGTATATATGTATAAATGATGGTGCGATGCAGTGTATCTGAAAAACAGTGGCACCTGCTGCTGCAGCAGCATATATACTGTACCGTACATCAGGGGTTCTAATACAAGTACTTTTCAACCATTTTCCTTTGAAACCCCTAGATTTTGTTTAATCTTTGAATGTTGACCCATTCACAGTCACATACGCCATACATGAAGTTTCACAAATGCATCCAACTGTGTCAATAAAACCATTCACAAATCAAGATCCCTTTGTATGGCACCATCACACAAGTCTATCGTTTACTGCATCAAACCAACCGCCTGTTTAGATTCCCACAACTTTGTATTTACATGCCAGGGCACACTGTTGTAATGCCTTAGGATTTATCTAGGTGCATTTCTTAGTCAATCACACCAGAATCGCTTCAAAGACCCTCCGGAGGTCCACACATATGTGTTGCTCTTTTTAATTGTTTGTTCAGTAGGAGAAAGGCACACTCACTATACCAGAACACTTTTTCTCTTTCCGGGCAGTAGGCTATGAAGTGGTGGCTTAGCACTGGTATAATAATAATAACAAGGAGGCAAGGTCACTGTGAGAAAGTATGAGGACATTTGAACTCAAAAGGTGCTGCAGTCCGGGTGTAGCGTTCCTTATGTCAATCTGTACTCTTTATGAAAGGCTCACATTGTGCATTAATAGTTATGTCTAAACTTTAACAGCAAGACAAATCTCACAGCTATAGCCTGGGAATGTCCTGACAACCTCACTACCCAAGAAGCTAGACAGTTTAGACATGGTAGGCTACAGTATTTTTTGCGCATCACAAACGTTAGACTGATGTTGCAGTTGGACAGATTTCATGAAAATTACCCTGCAGTTGTTTTTAATCACCTGAGCACGTCCAATATTTCAACCCAAATCTTTTATTGCAACCAAAAGTTTTCGAAACATATCATGTGTCGTTCGTTTTAGTTTGTGATGCGTTGGAGACGACAGTTTGAATAAAACCTCGGAGAACATGCCTCAACATTCACTCATCGCGTTTCTGACAGCAGGGTTTTGCAATCTCATGATGGTAAAACAGGGATTATGCAAATTGTGCTGCTCACTTACCTTCAATAAAGTAAACTGGTAGGGTAATCAGTAATCCAGCCCTGCGTCTGATATTTTGGTATTTTCCTGGCGCCCTTTTACTTTTCCGTCCACTGATCTTGCAGCCGGTGTGCTTTCAGAGAGATTTGAGATCTTCGAGCATTTCCAACAACTCCGTTTGTTCACGGTGAGTATTAGCCTACGTGAACGTGTGATGGCAACAGCGGGCTATGATGCAGGAAGGAGGGGAGGCGTGTGCGCGCGCTCTGCATACCACCATATGTAGTAGTTGTGTCTGAGTGTGTGCGTGCAGCAGTGCAGCAAATATTGAGATGAGATATCAGTATCATCATATTTAGTATAAGAATGATTGAACATGATGGCTCAGCAAGAGGCTGCACGTCAACACAGGAAACAGCAGGGTCCAAAGAACTTTGTGCAAGTTCATTCAACGAGACCATATGACTAGAACAAGAGCATTTTCTCTAATCCTAACAGAAATGTATTAACAGAAATCTTATTCCTTGGGCACTCAACATCACTATCACTGATCTCCTCCTTTAGCAACATGTAGGCTAGTCGTGAGGCTTGCTGCTGCTAACTGCTAGTCAATATTGATCGATTTCAAAATGATGTGCAGTATTTCTTTTCTTTTGATATTCCAATACCCCTCCTCCCCCATTAAAAATCAATCTAATGAGGTTGAGAGGCAGGATGGTCCACCTTTTTTCACTTAAAAGCTTGTGCATTCTCCAAAAACTGTATGAAAATGTAGCCTACTGAAACAAGGTCTGCTTGGAGGATAGGATAACCAAGGCCATTTCCAATATACAGTAGGTGTTAACTGATTGATAGTAAATGTGCTATCCCCTCTTTTAAACTTGAAAAAATGAGGGGATGAAATGAGGTAGAAACAACATTAGCACCCACAATGTCAATGCATTCCTGGAGTAGGTATCAGGTTGTTATGTGAAACCATTTCAATTACTCTCATCAATACATTTCTTCATGAGTGTGAGGGAATTTTGGGTCTTTAGTTTTAATATTAATGGTAAAGATTAATAGTTCATATTTAAGACCCAAAATTCCCTCACAGTGAGCAGGTGTATTTTTGGAAGCAATAGGTAAGACACATTGATTTGTTTATGTTATTACATTTGTCTTTCATGGCTAACACAACAATCTTAAATGTTGTTTTCAAATACTTATGTGTGTGGCAGGCAGCTGAGTGGCTTCAAGAGGAATCCTATCTGACCATTGGTAGGAAGTGTACGGATGTTTGCTGGTATTGGCAGATTCTGGAGCATTGGTTTATGTAACAGAAGTGTCTCTCCTAACATGAGTAATGCCGCTAAAAGGCCAACAGGATAAATGGAGTGGTGGAGCATCTTTGACCTGTTCCCCACATACCCACTAAACCACCTACTCTCTCTTTTCTGAGGACCGGTATCACATGGCTCTCGAGAACTCCAGTTACTTTTGCAAATGGAGGTGTCACTAATCTGAGTCCTGGCCTATACCTTATATCAGTGTCATTGTTCAGTGTGGGAGGTTTGTTGTTCTCCTCCTATCCTGAACTCAAAGAGCGAGTCAACCACTTTGTCAGTTAAAATATCTGAGACAGCAAAGTAAACTTAAAATAAAAAAGACTGCATTTGAATGGGGGAGACACATATGAAATTCCTTGAAAGCAGAAGTAGACTTGGAAATAAAAACATGAGCCCAATGACCCAGTAACGCAAGTAGAAAAAAAGCATTTATTCATCAAAGTTGGCAAAAACAGAGCAGATACACCCATTTTGTTTTTAGTTTTTCAGATAAAAAGTGAGGTATAATCATTTGAGTTGACAGCCCAGAGACACAAATAGAACCAGTCATAAATGATAGATTGAAAGCAGTACGACTTGACTTTGAGTTACAGTGTCTTATCAATGCAGCTTCAGAACCGCAGGGATTGTTTTTGTTCTTCAAAATATGGCTTTGCTCCTCACCTATGTGTTTTTTATGAAACTTATGTTCAATAATTGTATGTCTATGCTGCTTGACACAACAGCTAAATTGACACTGACGTCCACACAGTTTAAGTGCGATGTCACCATAGTAACAGCCTCTTAAGGGACATGGATATTGCAACGTGTGGTGCAGTTTGAAAGGAGAGTAAAATCTCCAATTGGGGAGCCTTACCTTGAGGAATCATTTTTAATATCTCTGGGACTGCAGGGGTAATTGTACTCTGGTAATTATTGTAACATTTAAATTGAAAAGCTATCTCATAAAAAAAGAAAACTCTCACTCAGTTACCAAAAATGTGCCTTCCTTTTTCAAATGAGATTCAGATTGGTTGTAATTGACCACAAGATTTCTTTTTGTTTGTCATACAGAAGAAGCTTACGCAAAAGTGGAACATGCGTCACAGAGCTCACAGTCAGTACCTCACTGTGCTTTTCTGAAACCACTGACTGCTCTGTGCTCATCATTACGTTACCATGGCTGCATCTAGTTAATCTAGTATTTGTAAGTCTATGAATGGACTCGAGTGACTCCCCTGCTTCACTATTGCAACATGTATGCCTTCTGGCCTGTATCTGAAATCCCTTACTCTTCTTCATAGAGGGATTTTTAGGGAATGTGGGCTATGTTTATATCAAATCAGACTTTTTTGCTTTGTTTCTCTGGGATTTAGTGAGAAGGTTACACAGTGACACACATCAAGATGAAGAAGCTGGCTCATATTTGTATTTTTATTGAAAAATAAATCATCCTAATTTCTCTTTTGTTTCAAGAGAATAGGATTTTTCAATTAATTAATGAATGAATTAATTTTCAGGCTCTGAAATATTTAAAGTTATGGGGTCTCTGATGGAAGCCTTTGAAGGGCTGAAGGCATGGTCATCAGTGGAAACATTCAAGCAGTTTCCTAAGAAACAATCTCCAAATATACATTATGTACAAACAATGCTAGACAATAACTCATTCTTGAAATCTGACATTTTTAAAGTAAATGATGTAAAAGAGGGTTTTCAGCTATAGAAAAGTCCACTAGCCTACTAGATTGAAATGGATTTTTGGGAGGGCCCTTTGGATTGTTTTCATATGTACTTTCCAAAATATAATGTTATACTGTAAGTGGAGTTTAGAGGACACCTCTAAATTAAAAAAATTAGGTTGTAGCTCATTGTCTACCTTATGACGATAGCAAAGACCAGTTTGTGTTTTAATAATGTTTTGCTTATTGATCCCGGATGTTGGAGTCTGTCAATATCTTTCCCACTTTACAGCGGTGTTTATCGTAGGGTATTTCAAATGAATTAAAACATGCACACACATAAATATCTTGTATGCTCAAAATAGTAACTTGTCGCCTCAATAAAGTTTATTTTTTCTCTCCTACCAGCCTTTCGGAAAGCCCATCGTTATCAAATAGATAGGCTAATAACACTTACTCTTTGAATTTTTTTTGACAGTGTGTTCAAGGGTTTCTCCAGAGTGATAACTGTGACAAGGCTTCTGGAAAGATATATTTGATAGGTAGGCTACTTTTTTAAATGCTGAGAATACCAAAAAACATAATTTTAATCATTCTTGGAATTGTTGCCAAAATCTCAGAGAGAAAATAAACTGCATCCACGTCCATATTTTGGAGGTAATTGCAAGAAAATGTAAGTGTATCGACCCTTTGTGAAAAGATGGTCCAGACAGTTGGAGAAACCCCATGGATTTTGACTGTGTGCCTTTGTACAGGGAGGGAGGCACAGTGCTACAGATGATGCCCTCACACTTCAAGTAGAACATTTGGTGCTCTTTGAGGTTACCATAGCTACCGCAACACACCAAGACCAGATGTCCACAATGATGATAAGCTCTTAACTGGGTGGACCTACTATTTCTGTGTCAACAGTTTATAATAATCAGACTCATTGTGAATATCACTGATGGGACAGGAAAGTTGAAAAAGAAGCCCCTACGTCCCGATTTCAAAGCCCTAATACATTGAAAATATTACAGTTCAATGGTAACAAAGTTTGGTAGGGCCTTCGTTTTAATATTAGGGTCATGCTCTTGGGAAAAAGCTACAACATTAAAGAAATTAACATACTTTAAAGGTTTTATATCCTTGTAATTACTGTAGTCTCTCCACTCATGTAGGAAGGCAATTCATCTCTGAGTTCTCTTGCGCTAATTCAGAGTTTATGAGGGCTGTGTTTGGTTCTCCAGTGGCACTTAAAGGTGAAGTAAGCGATTTATTTATGTGAATATAAGTGTTAAATCGCTCTTTATTCATACAGTAATCACTTATATAATTTGCGCGTTTCATAACTCGCTGCTTGAAGACCGCATTGCATTAATGTGGTGACGTGGGGACGAGGGAGGGGACTGCTAACTGCAGTCAGTGACAGGAAGTTAGCTAAACTGACCATTCCGCTTACCGAACCTTTAACCTGCTTTCATACACAGTAGGACTCTTTCTAATTGCTGCAGGCTACAGCTGATACAGAACTATCACATTTCATACACTGTCTAATAATCACACATTTGAAATATATTTTTTTTCCCCTGTAACATTATGATATGATAACAAGAAATAATAACATAATATTAGATACATTTAATGTAGTTCCTGCTATTTTTATATATAGTATATACTGTATTTCTAGACGTGATTCTACTTTTGACTGTACAGTTTAATGGTCATTATCCGCTACTTTATAAATCACAAACTCATCTTTAATCAATCAAAAAGTCCAAATTTGAATGCAACTCAAATCTATTTCTACATAGCCATAAAGAATAACATACTACTTGATAACTTGCTTTAAGTAGCACATTGGAAAAATGTTACATGGCGGTGGCTCTGATTCTCATGAAAGATGTGGGTCACCATTTTTTCATTAGGAGGACGGGCCAAATATGGTAATCAGTGACTTAGTGAAAGAAAAATATGTTTTCATTGTACTCCCAGAGAAGTATTCACTTTGAGGCATATACAGTATACCAATCCTTGCATTAATCATGTGAAGGAATATGACCCAGGGCTACGCTACACTTCACTTAAATGAATGATATTTCTTGGAGTATGTGTATATTGCTCTTTCAAACTCATCTTATTTATTCCCCCGACACAAACAAACACACACACACATGAAAATTATGAATAGATTATAAAACATGCATAAAGCAGGTTTCTTTAATTTTCCCCCATATCTCTCTGCCTTCCTACACACATCACTGGTATCAAATGGTGGTTGTCATAGCAACAGACTCACAAGCCACAGCAGGGCTTTTGGAAGACAAATACAGATCAGCATAACAGAAAATCTCCACATTTTCTGTCTACCAACCCGTCTAAATCCAATTTACGATGGCTAACATCGTTGATAGGCTACCATGTGTGGCTGTTTAAACAGGCATTGTAATGACTCCTTGTTAAATAACACCCACTAACTGTACAGTTTTATGTGGCATTTCATGGATGAGTGGCATGGTGGATCAGCGGTCTGCAACACAGTAAACCGGACCCATATTCCAACCCAATCTGGAAAGGTGAAGCCACTCAGTGTGGAGTTAGCATGTTCTCTGTGTTTCTGCATGGGGTCGTGTCCTATAGGCCTACATGATATGGCACCAACAGACAGAAGTCAACTTGAGTAGGCTACTCACCACTCAAACTTTTCCCATGATGTTGGGCTGCTTCCAAAGCTGCAGCTTAGTGTGACACTTGCCACTGTCTCAGCAAATGTTGGGGTGTTATTGTTTTCAATTTGAAGGCGCCACAATGATTGTCAGTACAAATTGTTACTAAGGCAGACACAGATGAAGGAGGAATGGTTTGTGGCTGTGAAGGCATGAGCTTGTCAGTGGGGTACACGAAACATGACTAAACCTAAGTGTGTATTTAAATTACCTCTGGGTGGATCAGATTATCATTCATTGTGACATTTTTATAATGTTGTTCTCTCATTCAGTCAAAAAACGGACATCTTCCAAATAATTAAATTGATCCTGTGACACTTGGTACAAGGTGAGAAAGCAAGTATATGTGAGTGTTTTGGAAATAAAATATAACAAATGAAAATATAAAAGGTTAAATTACTTAATTTATGTCATGTCACCGAGGTTAAAAGAGCCTAGGAAAAAAACTAAACAGATTCGTTAAAATCAGGGGTGGGCAGAGTCAAAATAAAAGCATGCAGTCAAATGTAAAAACACAACAAATAAATAAGTCACATTGGAACCCAAATATAAATACTAAGTAAAAGTATGCTATAACATAAAATGACATTCTGCCTCGTGACAAGTACAGTTTGATAATAGAGTAAATGTCATGGTCTGTCTTTGTTGTGTCTTGTTTTGGTGATCCCCTGTGCTTCCTGTTTTATTTTGGTATGTCTGTCTTGTTCCTCCCCATGTCCTGTCAAGTTTCCCTCCTGTTTGATTACTGCCCCCTTCCCTAATGTGTTTCACCTGTCTCTCGTTGTCTACCCTGTCTTGTGTGTGTATATAACCCCCAGTGTTTCTTTGTTCCCGTTCCGAGCATTTTATCCTGTTGGTGAGTCTGTCCTGTGCATGTTCTATGTTTTCCTGTTCTCCTGGATGTTCGCCTGTTGGCCTTTTTTGTTATATTTTTGGACAATAAATAGTCTTCAAGTTTTACTGTCTTGCATTTGGGTCCTGCTTTCCTGCCTGCCTGTCTGCCACACTGTAACAGTAAATAGGTGTTTGTTTATGGGAAGAAGCTAACTATATGGCATAAACAGTTCAGGTTTGAAATTATTCGAATTGAATCACTTGCTCAGTTTATTTCCAATAGCAATTGAAATACCCAATCAAAATACACATCCCAGCACACATTCTTTGTCAATGTATGCAGATGATACACAATGTTTAAGGGATAGTGAGTATTTATTTATTTAGATATATGGCAGGCTTTTTGGTTTCATTGCTTATATTTGCACTATTCTTCGAGGCTAAACCAAGGAAGACAGGATTCTGGGAGCTAACACATTAATGGTTGCTGTTTTGTCAAATGGCTGCCAAATGTGCCTGTGTACAGCTTTGATGAGCAACTGAAATATGAATGCATGATGGTTTTGTCTTCCCAAGTTCAGAGAAAAGACTGCTTCTTGTTGCTTTAGGGTGTAATCTGACTAGCTATCTTGCAGACAGGCGATGCCAAATGTGGCCTTATTTAACATAACCAACATGATTTTCAGGGACTTGATGACAAGGGGAAAGCTGCCAGTGTGCCATGATGATTCACCTGGATTTGATCGTGTCACCCAAAAATACCTCTGGCACAAGCAGTATCCATAAACAACCAAACTGAAAGGATGAGGAGAAGAAATTGCTATAGCTATAAGATACACAGCAGTATGCCAACACATGGTAGTTCATCTGAACCAAATCACTAATCAGTACAATGACACTGCAGTCCATATACAATGAATATGTAATCCCAAAAGGATGGGCAAATTAATTATTATGACACCTAAAAACTAGAGTGAAGGTGAAGGCATTTCCCATTAGAGTCTTATTTCTTGAACAATGGATATGAACATGATTTCCGGATGGTTTACAATAACTACGAACTCCCTTTCATTGAAGATACTCCGTTGAGATGCCAAGGATGTATATAAGGAATGCACACATGTCTGGAGCACCGAGTGATAAACAGTGTAGAGTTTTAGTAATTGTATACATAAGTAAGAGAGAAAACAGACTTTCTAACAGTATTCTATGTGAGTTCACATTTCTAGGGTTACCTTGTGTACTTTAATGGTACAACATCATCATGGAAATGAATAAGCATGGATGTTGAAATGTGTTTAATTATTAAGTAACTCTACAATGTGGTACTTGAAAAACACCAATAATGAAATACAGTATAAGAGGGTCAGCAATAGCCAGAATATTCTGAGATAATTTATTCATGTGGTCATCTCATACGTGTTCAGTATGTAGTATGTATGTATTATATCTTTTGCAGCAGCAGAATGCATTTAGAAGCTATTAAAGACCCTGAAATATACCGATAACAAGATGGATGATGAAAAACTCTAAACGTACGGTTAGCTATTTTCCTGGCCTTGTGCCTCTAAAGCGCTTTCATTGCCCTTGCAAATTTGTGTTTTTGCCCCTCAATATAATCCCATCTGTGGAGACATTCACTCGCAGAGCAGAGACGAGAACGAACGCAACACTTCTCTCCATCTGTGACCTCTCAGCTCTTCATCCTCACTTTGAATGCAGTGCAACAATGACGTAGAGCGAGGGGAGAGGGAGGAAGATTGCCTCGCTATTCAGGCAGCTACTGATGGTACACAAGCTCAAGGATAGCGGATTCAATTCAGAGAACAAATGTAAGAGAAAGGCTACAAGCCCACTTGCAATATATTTTGCACAGGAAGTGAGGCTTTTAAGATCGAGAGGATTCAGTCCATTTCTTAAGGGCAATGGTGATTAAAAAGTATGATTTATTGAGAACATTGCAAACCATTGTATAGTTTAATTTTAAATTTGACTAAAGACACGATAAATGGAATGTCAACATTTACATGTAATTAAAATAATTTTAATTAGTTTTGTGTATGCATTTTTAGCAGACTTTACACAGCCAAACACTGTACTTTTTGTTTGTTTGTTACATTCTCATGTTTTCTTTCCCTGTCTTCCTCTGCAGACTTTTTTCTTACCAACACCTTGAACAAGTGAGTGACCCTGAGCGATGGGTAAAAACTTCATAGGGTGAATACACAGCCCAGTTCAAAACACCTGCCAGAAAAGGCTCAACAACAGTGAATTTTTTTTCCACTCTTCCAGCCATTTTTTGTGGTGCAGTGCAGGACATCTGACGTTACTGCCACAAAGTCCAACAGCTCCTTAAATGTTTTAAAAGCAATGGTCCAATTATAAATCACTGCAGTTCCTGTCTGGAAAAATTATTTACATGTACAGAAGTAGATTGTTAACCCCCCGCAAACACACATACACTTTCCTAATGACTCTACACACCAATGCTCCACAGTTAAGATTTAAATTGTGCCAACTACACTGAAAGTGTTAATTGGCTTTTCATACTTTTTCCTGTTATCGCCCATTAAGTCTGTTGAGGACAAATTTGTGTCAAGTCTTGAAAAGACAGTTGCTGTATGATATTTGCAGTTTCGCAGATTTCAACCGAACTCTGCTTCAATACCGGGCCAGTGTGATAGAAAAGTGTAAAATATTTATAAATATATACACTTGAAGACAACAAAAGGAATTTTAGACCAGACACTTTATAGAGCTGCTCTCAGCTTGTTCGGTGCAGCCATATTCCCCCTCACTGTGTTACTGGATTTAGATGGGGTAGTGTGTCTGTCTTTTTGTGTCTGTGTGTGCGTCAAGGAAATCAGGCTTATCATTGATTCCATGACATTTGGTTCAATTCCTCATCAGCTTATTGTTTGTCCCTTCAGACATCCTTAATAAGTCATTGTACTAGTTCTTCTACTCATAACCCTATGTAATCTCAATTTATGCCACATTCATGTCATCTTGGAACTATACTGTTATTTCCAGTTTCCGCCTTTTAATGGTGTTTAAATGAGCTCAAAACATTATTGCAAGAGGTTGTCGTTGAAGATTATTTAACAGATATGTAATTCAACTATATTGTCATTTTTCAGTGCTCAGTATGCTTTAATGCTTACATCTCTAACCATCTCTGCAATCATACAACTGACCTGAACTGCGCGATGACATGAACACTACCAAGTAGGTCGGAAAAATAGACATCTTTTCCATCACTTCTTGGAGGTGGTATGAGAGGTTACAACTGTTAAATGTCTGTTAGGGACGAAGGGGATGTACAATTGGGAATACATGGGCATGATCTGATGAAAGGAACTTTCAGCCTGCATCATGAAATGTGTAGGATCCAGTGTTAGTTGTGCTTGACCCACTTCATGACAGTGCAAAACTTAACAAATGATAACTGATCCCCTATAAATTAGTTAAAGAAATAAAGAAGTGAGATTTTTTCAAACCCAAGTGATCAGATTATATATATATATATTGAATAATTTGGTCATCAGTCCTTTTTGTTTCAATGAGCAACAAGTGGAGTTTATAACGTCAACAATGTTTAATTTGAAGTCACACCTGTTTAGATGACTGAGCGAGCTTTATTCCCCCCTCAATGAAAACACTCTTACCATTATAAATAAAATCAAACCCAAAGCAAAACTATAAGAAAGCAGATTCATGGTCAAAACAGAGGAACAAATGTCTCTTTTATAAAACAAATACTTAAACTGAAAAAAAAACTGACCCGAAGAAATCATTTAACACATTACATCCTAAATTTGCTTCTTTATAATTTAAACGAAAGGTAAATCCTAAATGCGATGGTGGCTCACACAAAAAAAACTATCCATAATTTTGTCTTAAGCTGCAAACCTCACCTAAATTTAAAACCATGTTCCTCTCTGTGAACACAACCAGAGCTTGACATTATTACTGCCAACTCTTCAATCAGTACCTGATAGGAATTCCAATTATATATAGGGGAGAACGGGGTAATCTGAGCCACTTTTTACATCTGCTCCCCTCTAAGCGAGCTAAAATGATTTATCACTCAAATTAACACATTTCCCATTAATTCAAGATGTTTCCTAGAAATGGGCATTAGCAGAATTTTTTCAAGACAAAGGGCAGTGAAAATATGATTGTTTTAAAAAAAGTTGTCATGTGGCTCACTTTACCCCAGCTGTGGGGTAAACTGAGACAGACCAGAAAAACCAAGGGGGTAAACTGATCCACTTAATTTTTTCACTCTGAAACTACCATAACAACACATATTGTAACAGTTAGAATCCTGAAAGCTAGCCACACATTCCAGAACTAATGTTGGTTTGGTCAATTAAGCAAAGCAAATTTTCTAAACACTTGAAAGTAACTCTGAACAAAATCAAATACAACATATTATAATTCAAAATGTTTTAATAAGATTCAAATGAAAGATAGAACCAATTAGATTAGAACACAGTCTGGGGGTCAGAACACAGGACCCGTAGAGCCAGCTTGTGTCTGGGGGTCAAAGCATAGGAAAATCAGAACCAGCGAGAACAGCCTGGGACTCAGAACACAGGAGAAGACCCAACTGGATTATAACATCAGCCTGTCATACTCTACAACTAGGCCTACTCTACATTCCAGCCCTGATGGTTACAGGGAAAGATGAGAAGGTGCTCTTTACGTGTGGTTGCCCCAGGTCGTCTTCCTGGTGTATTTCCTTGGCATGATGGCTTTTCTACAATGTGTATGACATTAACATAAAACACATGTTATGTAATATTACATTAAAATATGTTTAAGACTAAACTTAACTTGTGCCTCATGGGTGGGGAAAGTGAGACAGTGCCTCACTTTCCCCCACAGCATTTGGCTCACTTTCCCCCACCACCACAATTTGAGAAAAAACTACCTCTCTTAGCATTTCAGGCAAGTCTTTAGCTAATATCATCACATAGTTTTTATATGTTGGTAGTTCATCAACACGTATGATAGAAGTTTTTCTACGTGAACACATTTGCTTTGGCACAACAGTTGATTAAAGCGGCTACGAGTAACATTTAAATATCTTTTAAACAGCCTCATGTTTCCTCTGATAATCATAAATTACCTTTAACAGCAAACGAGACCATCAGTGCAAAGAAAGACGTTTTTAAATAGTTTTTATTACTGCTTTTGGTCTGGTCGCACACCCAGTCCGATTTTCGGTTCGCTCGTGCAAGCTCTATGGTCACATATCCGTATTGGTCGCAGATTTCAGTGTGGCGCAGCAACGTGAATTGAGAAGCCTATCCCTCCAGGTGAGGGAAGCGGAGCAGGAGCCTTGTTTGATACAGTTATTTGTCGTCATAATGACTGATAACGGGGCTGAACCATCAAAGAAAAAAAAGAAAATGCAATGAAGAAAAGCTAAAAGGGAGAGTGATATAGGCTACGGGGGGACGTGGGCGTTGCCAAGCAACGTGCATACAATTTCACGAGAGCGAAACTAGACTGCAGTGTTTACTCCTAAATGAATGAGCGGTTGGTACTAACACAAAGTTTGCTTTGCTTCACCATCATCAGATAACCATTATCTGAAATAGTCATTATTTAGATCAACAACACAAACACATTACCTCATCGTGATCCATACTAACTGCCGTCTCTCGTTCATTCGCTTTCTGTGAGGAGTCGGACACACGTCTTTCAGCTCCGTGAGAGAGAGTAGTTAGCAATCAGCATTGCAATCAGGTGCGTGTGGCAGTGACTGGCATTAGTTCATGCAGTGTCAAAACCACTCTCACGGAGCCGAAAAGAGTCCTCACACTTTCAACACAAGGACATGCACTATATTGCTCCCTTGCACGCGCTAGTAAACAGCTTTGCGACAGCGGGCGTCGTAAAAATACTACCACTTTGGTCCAAAGGGGACGCCAACGTGCCATGTTACTCGTAGTGGCTTTAAGTTGACTGCAAGAAAATTTACTTTTACATGCAAAATACCTATGTTGGTGAAAAAAACATGCTTACCACAGCACCATGAGGTCCTCTCTTTCATGACCATGGGGAAATGAGAGGGGCTTGAAAACATAAATCTCACATGACCAAAAATGTTTTCCGTTGCCTAGATATAGGGGGTGGCTCACATTACCCGATGCCTCAGATTCCCCCGTTCTCCCCTATATAGTATATATATATATATTTTTTTTTACATAAATATTCATAGAATATTAATACAAATGCCAGATACACAGATTAGGCAGAATCATGCACTTTTTATTCTGGTTGAGCTGGCACAATTTATACCTCTAAGGATTAATTTTCTTTCTCTCATCCACCAGACAGGGAACAAGAGCCGCACTGCCTCAGACCTTTGTCATTGTGCGCAGAATCTTTTTCCATAGTGACTTTGATGATCCACCCTCAATACATTCTGTACCTTCTTTTATTGTAGTGATGAGTATTTTTTTATCAGAGAACCAGAATTTTTTTTAAGAAAAAACACGTTAGTCTTAAGTCAAACTGTCCATCTTTTTTCACAGGATAAGTCTAGGAAAAACAAGCAAAGGGAGGGAGACATTTAATTTGTTGACACGCCTGCATGCGCAATCAACCATTTGGCTGTACAAAAACACTCTTAACAGTGCAACATATAGGAAAAAGATAATAACAGGTTCAGTCTTGGATGGAAGGAGGGAAAATGCCACTATGGTCAATTATACCTAAATCAAATCTATTACCACCTATTTTAATTTTGGTTCACAAGCATGTCATTTTCAGTCCAAATTTGCTGTGAAAATCATTTTAATTACATGAAGGAAAACAAGCCGATTGTGCAGTATTATCGGATTATTACGCTACGTTGAATATAGTTGTGCTTTTTTGTTGAACTGTTGTCTGCTGTAGTGCAAAGCATCACTGCAGCAGTACACAGAATTCTGCTTTAGAAAGGATGCATTGGTTGCCCTCTAGTGATGACGACAGGTACTGGATGCGTTTTCTTAGCCCCAGTTCATTTCGGAACAGCACTGACAGCTCACTGTATAATTCAGTGGGTGCAGAGCTTTTGAGTATCAGCGGCTCCAAATCTGAGTAGATATTCTGCGTTCAGTGCAACGGCTTCGCATGTCCACGGCCACTCATATACATTCTTTCTTGCTACATAGCACAAAGAATGTGTCTAAAATATGTAAAAAGCTGGACCCCTGAGCACATGTCAGCATTTATAGACCCCCATGTCAAGGCAATGGTTTTGAGAAATATATCTATATAACAGTGACAGAGTCCTGTGTATATCCTATTCCACAAACAAAAGCACATTTTACATTCATTATGTCTCATTCACACTTGTGCTTCAGATGTTTGAAAAAAGAAAATATTACTTCCATCTGCATGCTGTCTTTCATTTTGCTACAAATCAGCTCTGATAAGAGTTCATAATACCTACAGTATCCTTTAAATCAGTAGCAAAACAACCGTCTATGTCTTCAGGTTTGTGGCTATGATCACCTGTCTCTTTTCTTGTATGCTTTCCAACATTTGTCCTGATCCTGAGTCTCTGCACCCTCAGCTGGCAGCATGGTCATCTGTGTCATAGTCTGAGGCCTCAGCCTCATCTGCAGATCCAGTCAGGGAGGGGTAAGGCCTGGGCTGGTCCAGGTTGACATAGTTCACCTTCAGATTGATGTAGTGCTCTCCTTCCAGACAGGACAGGATGTGTTGTACATCTGCCACCAGGCTATGGAAGCTGGGTCTACTCTCAGGCTCCGGGTCCCAACATGTCAGCATGATAGCAAAGCTGCGGAATGAATAAATATCTTAATGAGTAAATGATTAAGTATGTGAGTAACATATGTAAGCAGATAAGTGAACTATTGAACAACAGCCATTGTGAGCTTAAAAATAACTTATTTACAGGGAACTGAGTAAACCTGAAGAAGACTAAATGATAAAATCGTGAAGCAGTTGTGTTATGTCATTATATGGTTATGAATGAGAGAACGTGTATGATTCTTACAGAGTGTCAGGGCAAAACTGTGGCTGGGGTAGCCGACGCCCCTTCAACAAGTAGTGTGTGATGTCATAGGGGTCCACATTTGGATATGGGCTGGCACCTCTGGTCAACAGCTCCCACAGTAAAATGCCATATGACCACTGGTAAAAAAAAATTACAAAAAAAGATTTAGGATGCATACACCATCAATACACCAAGCATATTTAGGCTGGCTGGATGAAGTAGACTCACCACATCAGACTTAATAGTGAACTTTTGCGTTTGCAGGCTCTCGATGGCCATCCACTTCACAGGCAGCTTCACCCGTTTGTGATCTTGAATGCTGTAATATTCCTTGTCATAGATGTCCCTTGCCATGCCAAAGTCGGCCACCTTTACTGTGAAGTTTTCATCCAGCCTGAAACGAGAAGGCATCTTAAGATATTGATTACATTGAACATAGCTTCCTACAATGGAGGTGTAACAAGGCAAACTTTACTTGACACCAGTTAGGAAAATCACTGTTAAAGAGCAGGGATGTTCCCTTTGGAGATTTGCTGTGCACAGGTGAAATGTGAAAGTGTTTTCCCAAAATGTCTAACTATTTCTTAAATGTGCAGAGGCAAATGAACAGTTCCAGAACAACAACAAAAGCAATACCACCAAGACACCTTCAGATGGACGCTCTTATTTTAACAGATTTTTTTTTAAATGTCTAGAATTTTACAAAATCTTTTTTTTTGGTGGCATCATTGAGGCTTAGATGATGTGTCGGCTTCCCGGTATATTTGATTTGATTTTGATAAATCTTTATTGTCCCCAAGGGGCAATTTGTTCTACATTCAGTAGTATAAACACAATGTCACACAACAGACAAATAATCATACTAAATACAAAACACAGAACATAAAAAAAAACATTAAAGCATAAAACATATGGGAGACATCATGGAATATAATCATTTACATTGCTTTAGAAAGACAAAGCTACTACCCTAATTTGTTTAGGAAGCCAACAGCTGAGGGAACAAATTATTTTAGATATATGTTTGTCTTGGCCCTCTTCCTGTAAGTATATCTCCTTCCTAGTGGCAGGAGTCGAAATTCTGCATGTAGAGGATGTAGGGGGTTTGACAGAATGGCCTTTGCCTTCCTAGTGGCTCTGACTTGGTAAATATCACCAATGTGTTCCAGGTCAAGGCCAATGATCTTTTGACATAACAGAACAATTTTTCCAAGCCTTGTCTTATTGCTCAGACTGATGTTACCGAACCAAGAGATCATTCCAAATGTTAAAATTGACTCGATAAAAGATGAATAAAACATTTTTAAAATCGATCTGTCGACATTAAAGCTCCTCAGCTTCCTCAGGAAAAACAGCCTCTGATTGGCCTTCTTACAGATGGAGTCTGTATTCTCATTGAAAGTCAATTTGTCGTCCAGAATGGTACCGAGGTATTTATATGTGTTGACTGTCTCCACAGCTACACCACTGATTACAGTGGGTGCTGTGTCAGGAACATTCCGGCGGAAGTCGATTTTCATTTCTTTTGTCTTTGAGACATTTAGTTGGAGATATGAACTATCACACCACTTGATAAAATTGTCCAAGACAGGCCCATGGTCCACCTCATGGTCCTGCAGGAGACTGACTATGACTGAATCATCGGCAAACTTAATAATAGTCCTTGACTCAAAGGTACTCTGGCAGTCATTAGTGTAGAGCACAAATAGTAAGGGCGACAAAACGCAGCCTTGTGGGGATCCAGTGGAACACATCAGGGCATCAGACAAAGTGTCATTAACACGAGTTCTTTGTGACCTCATTGTCAAAAAGTCAACAAGCCAACATACAGTGCCAAAGTCAATGCCAGGTATATTAGAGACCCTCTGAGCAAGAATATGGGACTGCATGCAGTTGAACGCTGACGAGAAATCTATGAAACATAAGCGTGCATGTGTCTTCTTGCCCTCCAGGTGGCCAACAATGGAATCCAGCAGAGTAGCTATGGCGTCATCTACCCCCTTTCCTCCCTGATAGGCAAATTGGAGAGGGTCTACCACACTCTGTGTGACTGCCAATAAGCTTCTCTTAACAATTTTTTCAAAACACTTCATTACCAAAGAAGTGAGGGCCACTGGACGATAATCACCCAACTCCTTTGGTGATGAACCCTTGGCTACGGGGACAACAATTGATTCTTTCCATAGCATGGGGACTTTGTTACTGGATAAGGAGAGCTGGAAAATATAGGTTAAAATTCCACTCAAAAACAGGGAACAATTTTTAAGCAGTTTTCCACTGATATTGTCAGTGTATAGACAGTTCATTGGCTGAGGTGTGACAGAGCTTCTCCACTGACACGTCAAGGGCCAGTAATCACACTCACATGCAGTTACGTGCAGCCAGGTCTCTATGGACAAACTTTTTCCGGGCTAAATACTCCATCCCTTCAGCAACCTGAAGCCCAAAGCCTATCAGGTCTTTCACTGTTGGGTTCTGTTGAGGACAGAGAAGTATAAAACAGAGTTGACACAAACTCTAGACACTCTGAACTCAACTCCATTAAGTTTTATTGCGTCATTTACCCTTTTCTCAGAGCGGATGAAATGACGCACATCCCCATGCTTCATATATGGTAGAACAACCAGAGGGAGTCCTTCTTTGGGCAGCATGATGCCCAGCAGAGACAGTATGTTCGGGTGGTGGAAACCTTTCATGATGATGCCCTCTCTGAGGAACTGGTGCACCTCACCCAAATCTGTGATCCCTGTAATTACAAAATACTGTCATACAGACTGCTCCAACAGCCACCAGCTCCAATAAGGCTGAGATCAATAATAAAATATGCATTCACATACTGTTGAGTGATTTAACAGCACAGTGTGTCTCGTGCTTGTTGCTGTCTATCAGATATCCATGATACACTGTTCCAAAGTGGCCTGCACAAGAAGAAAAATAGGATTGTTTTGTTAACTGTGTGCAAAAAAAACCTTTGAGGGAAAGAACGAAAGAAAACAATGATTATAGAAGACGAAAGGCCTACCTTTGCCGATAACCTGGTTATCCTCAATTCGGAGCATATCAGCAGGGATAAGGACATCTTTGACCTCTTCAAGAAGTTCAGAACTTAGACTGACCATTGAGATGGTATCCCGAGGCATTAAAGGAATGGACAGATGATCAGAGCTGGCAGCATACAATAAACCCTGGAAGGCCATTCCTCCTGAACCTGATGTTTGACTGGTCAGATCGACTATAACAGACAGGAGAAAACACAAAATAGGGCCATACCATGAGGCAATTTGATCTCTTGTTGCTACCCTTACCAAGTAGACTAGCAATATGTGTTTTGGTTGGTTGTTAAATTCACAAATTCTTCACTTACGTACATACAAATTAATTTTTTTGTTTCTATGTAAGGGTTGGTTGAATGGGATAACAACATACAATCTTAATAATTGCTTAGGTGGGGAACATCTAATATTCCATTTTATAATCTAATCTGACCATCTAATGATTACAATGTATGATCGTTTGACCTTTTACTAGTCAGTTTGTTCCTTATCCCATTGCCATTGACTTTGGTGTCATTTCTTTCACAAGGAAAAACATTAGAAAAACAAAACAATTTGTGGCATGATGTTTCACATTTAACTATTTATCTAGCGGTCTCAGTAACACTCTACAATGATTTATACTGTACATCTGACATATTATTAAAGGTTACACTTTCTAGGGTAAGGTGTACGGGATGAAGACAAGGGAAGGGAATTAATAGATAGAGGCAGTGCTTAGCATTTCATATGGATTCATTAATGAATTAATTTGAATGCCTCACCTCGTCTGTAATCACCTGTCGGGGAGATATTGTGGCCGCTGCCGATGCGGTTCCGTGAAAGCATCGTTGATAAACGATTCTCTATGTTGGCTGAAAGGAGAATGTGATTTAGTAAAATCGATTCATAAAAGATCACTAAAGTGGTGGGAAAAACTCACAGTTGGTTGAGTAGATAGTAAACAGAAAATATTGCAGAATTAGGAATTGAAATGTAGAACTCATGTTTACAAATTATTAGCAAAATTACAAGAATTGGACTCAAGAAATAGCTGATTTTTCTCACCTCTCTTTTTTTTCCTCAAATGGATCATCACGAACAGTGCAAGTAGAGCGCCAACTACCAATGCAGCGAAGATGCCCAGCACAATGCCCGCAATCACTGTCTTGTGGTTGTCATCGTTCAGTACTGTACCCACGTCATAGACTTCCCCATTCACAAACACCTACAGCAAGGCACAAGATTACTAGTGTATATACATTTAATGTGGTATCAATTTTTCCTGTTAGTGATATAGTTTATGTTGGATGATTTCAAAGCAAACTCTCTCACCCTGACAGGCAATCCCTCACTGGGAATAACCATCCCTTTAGGAATCCTGCAGGTCAGCTCATTTAACAGCACCTTGGCTTTGCAATTCTCACCCCCAATAGTCATTATGATCTCCATACACTCCCCCACCGTAATCAGTTTGCTATGCTGTATCATATGTGGGGGAAAGAAAAGTTGAAATGTTAAAAGACAAGAGGTAGTCATTGGTGTTTTGTAATACACTGAAGAATGCTCTTGTGTAAACGTACATGCAGTGAAACCTCTGTGTCTCCTGGTTTCAGAAATAACACTTTGTCATCATTTTCAAAGGGGATAACTTTGGCATCGGGATGGTAGTCAAAACGTTTCTTCCAGAGGTCACTTTTTCCATCCATGTGAATAGAAATCTCTCCTGTGTCAGACTTATCATCAGGCATTTCCTCAGGAAACACAGGGGCCCAGCACTCCATATGTGTGGCATTTGCTGTTCCGTTGCAGACCTTAAGTGAAACAGCGTTTGATATCAAAACCATTGTAATAGTTTGCCATCATAGAAAAACAGAGTTCAGCTAACGGATGAGTATAGCTGGCTTGCCTTCACAAACAGGGCCACAAACCGCTCTTTAGTTTAAATGTTAACGTCAAATTATTGTATTTGAATGTGTTTTTTTTGCACCCACATGTATGACAACTTGGTCAGAATAGAAGTAGAATGTAAGTAGTTCAATCCAGTCGTTTAATTTTAAACACGGATAAAATCAAAGATGTTACTTACTTGTTGAAAAGTTTTCACATTTTTGGAAGTGTACTGCACCACAGTTTGGTGCGCCGAATCCAGATTCTGACCTTCTATCACCATCTTAGAGCCACTGTATGACAAATATGCAAATGAGCATGTGAATAATAACAATGACATTTCTTTGTCTTATTATGATGAAGTGGTGGAATGTATTTTTCAGAGTAATATCAGTCCATTTTGAGATGCAGAGCAGACTGGGATCAGTGTCCTACCTTTTAAAACTGCAGTTAGGTTTAACAGAGGTTATAACAGGGTTTTTCTTGAAGAGGAACATCTTATTGGTCGTCACTTGAAAGTTGTTGATGTAGACATTCACAGGAACCTTCCCCACAGCTGCTGCAGCTGTTGTGCGGCAGACGATAGAGGAAACATTCCCAACTCCCTTTAAACTGAAAAGAACAGAGATCACAGTTACCAAGTATGAACAATACTTATAACCACCATGTATGTAAAAGGGAACTTAATACAGTGACATTATATGTGCTGTAGTAGACTGTAGTTAAGTGATAGCAATATATAAGTAGTCCTCTGTGTTTCCCACCTTTCAAAGTTGCACTTCTTGTCAGCAAAGAAGACCTCTCTCTGTGACCCACAACTAAGATATCTGCCTGTCAGTGTAACCGTTGTTCCTCCAAACACTGGTCCATAGTCAGGCCTGATATCATTTATGCTAGGCACCTGATAAGAAAAAAAGGGTGAAATATTTGATGACTTAACAGTGTTACATTACACACAGAACACGTACAGAAGTCATTTTTCAAAAGATTCCAATGTCATAAGAGTTTGCATTCTCACCACAAAAGAGAAGCCCGACGTCTGAGCTGTGCCTTCGATTGAGTACTGGCCCTCCACTTCCCCCTCGTGCACGTCCAGGCTGATGGTGAGGTTGTTGTTTGGCACTTTTTCCTGAATCTTGCACACTAACCTGTATTAAAGACACAAGGAGTGATGTGTCTTGTATGTATGTATTCTGTGTAGATATCTTGAGTTTGAAAATTCTGTATATTAATTCATTTAAACAAATAAATGCTTATTCAATGAATTGCGTGTGTGCTGCACATATGCTAACTCACATTTCACTATTGCTTTTCTCTGGCACAACGATACACGAAGTCCCGGAGCCCACTGTGATGATGTGGGTTTTGCCACTGATGATGGCCGGTCGGAGTGGAGACTGAAAGTCCCGGCCGCACAGTGTCACTTCGGTGTCAGCCCCAGCAGGTGCCGTTTTAGGGTAAAACTGGAGCGGAGTGTAAAGGGTTTGTCATCCATATTAGCAATCAGTGTCTCAGTACAATCAGTCTGATGAATGGGACTTTATGACTCACTTGGTGTTTAAACTTCATGCATTGGCTAATCAGTAACAACTAGCACCAGCGAACCTACGTACCTCGGTTATGACAGGCGCGCAAGAGGCGTTCCATTCCGAGGCACACTCATGATGCCTGGAGCAGATTCCCGAACACCAGCTACAGTTCATGAAGCGTGGAGCCATCAAACACATGGGGCACGTCGTGAAATGTGCACACCCTGGTCCTGCAGAGGGCACCCTAAACATCTGGATTTAAGGGAGAGAGGAAAGGGGGAGGGTGGGGCAAGCCAATTGTAAAGAGAGAAAAACTGTCAAATGGTAGGCAGGAATACATAGATTATACTTGTATAATCTATGTATTCCTGCCTACCTTCTTGACATTATTTACATGCTAACCATGGCTCTGCAGTGTCACTAAACAATACAAATGAATCTCACCCTCTCCTACACACACTATCTCATGAAGGATTGAGTACTTGTAGTATTTGTACTATCGTTAAGATGTATCAGTGTTTATTTTATGATGTGATTAAAGTGCATGGGGTGTGGGGCTTGGATTTGGCAACTCCCACCCTCGAACCCGTTCTCCATACATATTTGTGTGTATGTTGTGCACCATTAAAGGCCATAGATCAAATCATTGTGCCCCTGTCTCTTTTTAAAAGATAAGCAGTACGTGCAGTAGATATCATAAAATGTATACCTTATTTCCAGCCACAAAGAGAAGGGACTCCTTTGAGTACACAGCTGCTGTTCTGGACACCTCTGTCGCTCCCAGAGAGTAGTTTGCAAAAACAATAGTATTGGACAGGGAAAGAATCACCTGAACCACGAGAAAAAGAGAAGCTATGAAGTACTTAGATCTTTGTGAGTCTTATTTTCACATGCTTCTGACAGTGAATGGATACACATTTTTAACTTGCTAATTTGAAATAATGTTTAAAAAATTTGCAGGAAAACTTATATTTTTGGTCTAAATGACACACCCATGAGCACCCCTAACCCTAAGTTTATACTTTTTTATCCTTTTTTCAGTCATATGGCTACCTGCAGTATCCGTCCATCTGAAGTGCCAAAGTGGCCCAGCGTGTGATTCCCAATGGTTGTAACCAGGACGGCAGTGAAGAGGACATCTCTCATTTTCCTGTTGAAGAGGTCTAGTCTGTGGTACGGCTTTGACACCAGAGTGGGTTTTTCATTGCAAACGTCACTACCTAAGGAGCTCTGTACGAGGAGGAGAAACACACATACAGAACACATGCATGAGCGCTTAGTCAGCAACAAGGATTCACATAGGTGAGATTGAAATCTAAAGCATGTGCCTCTGTCTCCCTCGAAGCACATATTCTATAAAAAGAGAGAGATGATAGAAAAAGAGATAATCTTAATTAATCCACTGAGGGAGGAAGTGCTCTAGTCTGGCCTCCAGTCATAGCAACAAGCTGTGAGAGGAACAAAGTCATAAAACAGCAGTAACTCCGGCTTCACATGTTGACTTTGTGACTGTTCCTCGGAGCAGATTGTCCGCTAATGAAACTGGACTTTACGTGCTTCCAAACACACATCACACAACAGCAGGTGACAGATGTGTCTGGACTGGACAGTTGGCTGAGAATGGGTTACTTTGTTGAAATAAAAGGTAATTATTCTAAAGAAGAAAGAGGCTATGTTGAATGCAGTATATGGTAAACATTCCACTGCAAGTCAATTGAGCTGGCCTGCCCCAGCATGCCCCTGTTTGCTTCCCACAGTTTGAATGCCCCATTTCCAACATCATTTGATCTTTTCAGTCACTTTGTTTTCACTGTTTCAAGCTTGAATACATTATTGTACACACATCCCAATGCTAGAAATACTTCACTTGAACTCAGGGAGTACCTAACGCTTATAGCCTTGCTATGACAACTATAAATTATTAAGCAAAATGGTGAATATTTTTTTGTCTACCCCTACAATCTTCAATATTATTTCCAACGTATAAGCCAGGGCCCAGGCACATACCATTAAGGCTTAGTCCTTGTTGCAGCGGTCCCAGGTTTAAATTTGGCCTGGACCCTTTGCTGCATATCTTCCCCCTCTCCTCTCTGTTTCCTGTCTATCTACATCTATCAAATAAAGCCTGAAAAAATGTTTTATAAAGAAAAAAAAGGCCAGGCACAGTCCAACACTGTCCCTCCCCTTGAAATTCCTCCTTTTATCAGCCGGATTTATAACTTGTGTTTGTTGGCACGCATTCCTATAGGTGTACACATGGCCATGAGAGCTCAGAGGACACAGTTTGAACTCCATAAAAGGAAACAGACCACACCTTTATTATTTTGTGGAGAACCACAGCCAAACGCTCAATTCAATGAAAGGTGTTATGAAATTGAGCTCTGCGTGTTGTGTTAGGATTTAACCTAACAAGGCATCCATACCTTCCAGTACCATTTTCCTCTGGTGGCGTAACAACAAAGGGGACCATGAGGGGACACAATACTTCAACATTAAATGTTGCAGCAAATGGAAAAAGTCATTCCAGCGCGATCATCCAGCCGTGTTGTATCTTAAAATACATATCTGATGAAACAGTTTTGTATCAAAGCTCGGAACCATAAACAGTTGTCGGCCTTTTCACAGAAGGGAGACTGAAACTTAACAGAGCAGAGGGATGGTGTGGTAATGTGCAGGTCCCACTACTGACTCATCCACCCCTCCCAGTTCTCCCATTTTTGCCCTGCTCTCTCACACACCTTCATCAGAGTTGCAACAACACGCATGCACTATTCCAGTCAATAAGATTCCCTTCATGTACTAACTGCAGTACATGAACACAATACTATCAATGTTTCTCAAGACAATAGAAAAAGAATATAAGCTTAATGATAAACCACATCTGCTCACTCAGTTGACTTCATTCATTACACAATGTTTGTCTGGATAGGTCACTTCCTGTCTGGGCATAGGGACGACCTTTGTACTGTTCCTCTGCTCTGATGACAGCCTGGCACAAACACACACACACAAACATAAAAAAAAAGAAAAACAGTTACTCACTTCATGTGGGCACTTCTCACGTGCCTGGAAGTGAAACAGACCTCTGGATAGCTGCTCTGAACCCAACTTGCAGCAGGCCTCCACCCCAAAATCGATCTCTTCGTTCACTTTGGACAGAGGGAAGGCACACAGGGCCGAGATTCTTTTAGGTCGGCCATACTCCTTCACCTCTGCAAACACCCCATACAGAATGTCTTCCGTCTCGCTCACCCTCAGCTCCTCAGCCAGGTCCTTCCCGGCTCGCCCGAAGTGTGCTGCCTGTAGCCCGTTATACACAATGTCCCTGAAACCATCCCTCCGTCTCCTCCTGCGCTTTGGGTTGTACATGCACTCCAGCACCACCTCCCTGTACATCCACACCTCAGGGATTCCTATCGGCAGCCGTCCCAGACGAGTCTGAAAAGTTGAATTGCTGTCAAATGGGTTTTCCCTCTGCAGCGACAGAAAGTAGACATACTTCTCTGTGGAGAAGCTGTAGATGTAATCAATCTTGTAAGAGTCCCGTAGACCAGGGAGCACCGTCAGCCCATTCATCACCATATGAAAGCCGTCCTCAGTTGAAAGAGGCCTCACCGCTGATATCGACCTCCTCGGATACCTCTGTGTCACTTTGTCGTCGACAGAGGCCGCTACAAAGAAGAGCGATATCATTCCCTGTGCAACGATGGTGACTTTGGTGCCAAGCGGGCTGGCCAGACAGTCTGGACAGTCGGTTGTAGAGTTTTGCCCTTTTTTGTGTAAACACATAGGCTTTGGCTTTGGTGATTCAACTTCAATGGAGAAACAAATCCCATGCTGAGTACTCCCACAGACGTACAAAAGGAGGGGCCATCCAAAAGGATCCAAAAGCAGGACCTGGTTGTCAGTATCCACTGACTCCCCAGGATCCGTTTCTATGTCACACAGCTGACAGGTTTCACAGTCAGGACTGCCAACAGGTCCAGTTTTCATCTCCCATAATGTTTCCATTGAGGAGTCCACTGCCTTTATTATATTCTGGCATGCAACATACACCTCTGGCTGACCCGACTCCAAGTTGACTTCTATGTTCTGTATTGGTTTGTCTGTTTGGAAGTGGGGGAGGGAGTATTTTACAGAGAAATCCGGCCGCCTGCGTGGAGCAGAAGCACATGTGTGCTGTCCCGAGGCAGTTTGTGTTTGTATCCATATGCATACTGTCAACAAGGCGGCCCAAGTGACCATCTCCACGTCACAGTCCACCGTGATTGAGTGTTACCTATAAGAAACTTTCCTCACAGAGAACATTCTGGAGAGCCGGCAGGAGCTCTGAGAAGGAAAACAGAGGAGGAATGCTTAGATTTAAGAGACAAGAGTAATACCACAAGACGTTTTACATTCAACAGATAACTGAAGACAGAGGAAAAAAGCAAAAGCAGCAGTTTCCTCCCCTAACCTTGTTATTACGGTAAGTAGCTGCTGTTTTTAAAAAAGCATATATATTGTTTTTCTTCTAAATGGTGCATCTATTGAGATCATTTGGATTGGATATGCACAAGTATGGCATGGCTGTGTATCTTAATGAGCTATAAAACTGAAACATAACAAGTCGGTTGAGTCTAGATGAAAGCTGCCATGGGCAAGACATGACTTGCTGCAACATGTGAAGCAAGCAACCCGTGAAATGTTAAGGCCTCCAGAGCCATACACAGTAAAAAAGATGATATTTATTAATAATAATAATAATAATAATAATAATAATAATAATAATAATAATAATAATAATAATAATAATAATAATAATAATAATAATAATAATAATAACTGAATTAATACTCAATCATATAAAGCAAATTATTCAGTAGTTATATTGTATTTCACCAATGGGCAATTCACTGTAATATGTAAACACAAAACTCTCCATAAAGTCAGAACATTTAAGTCAAAATGACAATAGTTAGGATAATTTGATAATAACTTCTACAGTGTTATCTTGTGCAGGAAATGCGCAATAAGCTGAGATTTATAAGGAAAGTTAGTTAAGTCATTCATTAACTCCTGGACCAATAGCAACTCCAGACAAACTCCATATGAAGAAATACATTTAAAAACATATCCTCTTACCTCGCTTTGGAAATGGGTCAACCCTGATTTGTACTACAGTCTCAAAAATGGAATTCTTTAAGAGTAATGTCCTGTGTTGGTGAAGCTCCGCTCAATGACCTGCAGTAGCGCACTCACCTGACAGCACCTAGTCCCACTAGCACGGAGTTATGCACGGATACTGAACTTAATCAAGCCGTGGAGTTAACATACAGTCTAGAGGCATACGGGACCTAACACTCCCCTTCAAAATAAAGGCGCCCCAGGACAAAGCCCTTAAAGTGAGTGACGATGAATATGATTCAAATCACTTCTAGTGCTTTCAACAAATCTTCAATGCCTCATCAAATATTAAGTTTCTAATTTTATTTATGGTCAACTGTTGATTTGATCTTCATTCAGTGTGAGTCAACCAAAACAGCAACAAAAGATTACACTTTTTTAATACAAAGAGGGGAAATTCACATGATGTAAAATGACCCTGTTGAAAAAACGATAGGGATGATAGTAATGACATTCAATAGCTTATACATTCAATTGTATTTATATAGCCTACAATTACAAGCCTAAAAATAATATTTATGATAATATGTAAACAATTCAAGACATTGGCCTATATTGCATTAACTTATAGTTCACATATTAAGCGAACATAGCCTACGTTTAAGTTTGTTTAGTAAATTCTACTTTTAATTTAAACATTCTTGAAATTTAGCAGAACCAACCTGGCACTCATGCTTCTGATTAGCCCATTCATACAAATCGGTGCAGGACCTAGCCTATATTATTTGTTGTAATTTTTTGTTTGATTGCCTTTCTCACTTTCTCAACGCAAATTGTAATAGCCTACCACTTCCTTCATTCAACAATTCCAACCTTCTTTTTTTAGTGCCTATCGGGGGAACACTGCAACCTGTTTCTTGAGTGTGAAAGCTAAGACTTATTTTGAAAGTTGAATACTGGAAATGCTATCGTCATTCTGACGTACTTGACTTTGATGTAGTCTACCTCAAGTGGGAGCTGTCCTATAATGCCGCGCCCGCAACAAGGAAGTATGAAATAGTTACGAAATCTGACCACGTTTAAAATACCCTCATCGTTTCCGTTCTCTTAAGAGTCATATCATATCTACTATGACTTGTTTCCATTAAGGCGTCACTGGGTCAAATCTACAGGAAAAAGCTTATCTAGGCTATTTAAAAAAAGAAGAAAAAAAACGTCTGTTCCATCCACGCCTGTAGGATCTTTGCCAAAAACGCATTGCTTTCAGATGAGGAATGAAGTTATTCTTCAAATGTAGACAACTCCAGTCAGGAAGCTATGAAAAGCATGTACTATTCATTCTCTAGTCACCTCCTATAACGTGACCTTCAATGGATAGTCGGATAGTAGCCTACATAAAAACACTAACATGAAGGCACACTTAGGCCTAGGCTACAAGGTGTCTTTGTAGGATATTGGAAATGTAACTCCTATAAATTAGGCTATTCAGCATCATACAATGTCCTAATAGAAAAGCTATCATTCACATAAAGAAGAGTTATCCAAAAGTTAAACATCTACCACTGAATCCAAAGTTCAGTAATCACAAGCTGTTTGAAAAAGTCTGTGTTACTATATTCCTCCTAAGGAAAGTGCACTTCAGAGTGTCATTCCTCAAGGTTTCACTGTTCCCAAACCTTTGACCACAACGATCCGGCATTGGTTTGTCTTGATGTTACACAGAAATATTGAATAGGTATAGCTTACAACAGAGGCAAACAGAAACAGAAATAGGCTATATGAGAAACTGTTATGGTCTGAGCACTTATGGAGGGCTTAGATATCGAGGGACTAATCAAACAAGCTGTCCAAAACAACAGTGTTAATAACGTCAAATCCAGTCCTTGAGACAGCGAAAATACATGGCAGTGGAAAATAGATTTAGATAAGGTCCATACAAGGAATATTTCATGTTGTTATAAAGTTGGGAGTACCAGATTCCCAGGAGAGGTTTTACAATAAGCTGCCCCAAAAGTTGCCACAACTGCCACAAGTCAAAGCCTAAAATCATATTTAAAAAATCTGCTTTGTTTTTATTGGCTTTATACAGTAATTATATCCCATAGCAGAACAAGTCAATAAGAAATCATTTTGATATATAACTACAGTAAAAAGAAGAAAAAAAAGCACATTTTAAATTACTTTACATGGATTAGTGTTGTCCAATAAATTGTATCAACAGCTCACACTTTGTCTGATGTTTTTAAATGTGTTTATTCATTACTAGTTACTGAATGTATTTATGTTTTGAAAATGTACTGTTTTTATTTTATTTTAGGTCTAGGTGTCTTGGTGGTTGTCTGTTACTCATGCACACACCACAATTAGCTTAATGGTTTGTCATCTTTGTAACCTCTACTTGATACATAATGATGAATTCTTTCTGGTCACTCCTAAGCGGGAAGTGATTTCTTCTTGAAGTTTTTTGTTAACGCTACGCTGAGATTGTTAAAACGAATGACAGACACATTAAGCAATACTTGGGTGTATGTTTTAGTCACCATGGACATTTTAAAAGATCCCCTCCAGGCATGCAAGTAAGTAAACACATTTTTATTTAGGCTATAGGCTATAGCACTTTGCTTTACATGGTTACATGGTACACAGGCGTATGTTTTGTGTCAGTAAAGTATACTAAAGTGTGTATAGTTTCTACAAGATGTCTGCTACTTCAGTGAAAGTACTGTTCTCAGTGTAGCATGAGTTACAGTATATTTCACAACCCATGTGTGTTCCTCAACTCAACGTCATTGTAAATGAGAGTCACCCCTTAACGATCTCTTGCGTATAAATAAGGGTTGAATAAATGTATTCAACCTTTATTTATACGTAAGTGTATATTGTAGTATGATTGGCTTCATATTGGCTTCACGACTAGATGTGATGTCTCAAAGATTTAATCTAAAAACAGAAAATAAGCAGATGAGTGTGAACACAACTTTCTAGTGTAAAATAAACTTTATTAATCCATTGTGTCAGACACCGTTTCCACTTGTCTTTAACATCTGACTTTGGTAATCCGATCAAAGGTGGCCAGCTCTCAGTCCGTGTGTTCCCACTTGTATTTTCAAATGTGACTTCTTTGTCTACTTGTGATCCGATTCCATTTACCCGCGCTGTATTTAAATCAACACGTACATAATTTCCGTTTGCATTGCTGTTTTTACCTGGTGGGGTTCAAACAAGTAAACATACAAGGCTGTACAGTGCCACAGTTTTAATCGCATTTGCTATTAAAATGCATTACATGCGAAGATAATTACCAGTCTAGAGCCCCTTTTACACAGAGATTGCGGCATATTGAGGGAACAACATCACTCCAATATGCCAGCTTTGCTTGCTTCTGTTTTATTTACACAGAACCAAGCAACGCCGGCCTGCTGGCGCATCAGTAGCCCCTTTTACACAGCGTTCCGGAATGAAAGAGGTGCTTGTAAACAGCGTCAGGGGTGACATAAACATTTAGCGCCGCGCCGGTCAGCTGCTTTACAACAACAACACTGGCAAGTGAATTGAGAGCAGAAGTGCTGGAGCTTGCAGTACCGTATTTTACTGTCCCCGTGATATGCCAGTTGATCTCGCTACGCGCTGAGTCCTACATCACTGGGACTGTTAACCAAACTGACAAAATCAATCCGCAAGTTATTCCTTGTGCAAATAGAACATTTCCTGTACACCTTCACATTAAAAGCCTGTTACTAACCAAGCGCGAGTTGACCTTTATTTTGAAGCAGATAAGAACAGGAAGTTAGCGCTCCACATGCCTGCAGCTTGCAGGGCGCCAGAAAAAAAATCAGCGACTTCCGTGTTATCACAGTTTTACTCGGTTAAATGAAAACAGAGGACAGATAGCTTGTCATTTGCAATACTTTTAACTGGGCGCACACTAAAACCTTTAGTTGCAGCCGCCAGTGATGCATTTTCTACGTATTTCCGCTCAGGCAGTTGAGTAGGAGGTCCCTAATGTGGACAAGAGTCACATAGCTGTTTCCACTATTATTTGAATGCGGACACACGCGACACAGGCGACATAAACCACCTCCGAATGTGGTTTTCGTGATCTGATCTCAAAACGTCTTCAATGCGTCTTGAGAGTGTTTCCACCTGTAGTTAGAGCTATCCACATGTGATCCGATGACAAAAACCCACAAGACAAATTGAAACGTTGTCGGACAAAGGTCAGATATTCAGTTGAACTCACTTAGTAACAAGGTAAATTATTATAAATAAATGAAACCCTTGAGATTTGAGTTCTTCAAACTTCTCGAATAAATTCACTTTTGTAGCCTACCCCTCGCACTCATATCTTACAGTTCCTTCTTCCAGCCCACTTGAAGAAAAACAGACTGAAATGGTGTAGATTTTCTGAGGAGCAGTAGGAGGTTTGAGTGTATTACGTTGTCCTAAATCGCCCTCTTGAGGCCAAGACAGGAACTATCCCATATCAGAACGACAGCGCCTTGCAAAGATTCCTCTAAAACGAAAGTGAATTTGTTTTTGAACGAAAGTGAAATACTTTTATAACGCCATTGGCCACTGCCGGTCTATATTCTGTTCCTAGCTTTAACTGTCAAGGTCGTCCTGCTGTTCCCTCAATTGAGTCTGTTCATATTGTTAACCGCAAGTGCAACATGTCCGAAGCCGGTCGAATCGACGAAGGATTCTACTCCAGACAGCTGTAAGTAGCTATTCCCTGCACATTAATGACGGCAAAATAACAGTGGGCTACGGGTTGCTGTCATATCGGGTCTACTTGTCCTTTTTCCTGTACAGGTATGTTCTGGGCCATGACGCCATGCACCGGATGGGCAAAGCCAACGTCCTCATTGCAGGCATGCGGGGACTTGGAGTTGAGATAGCCAAGAATGTGATTCTGTCCGGAGTCAAGTCTGTCACGGTCCAGGACGAGGGCCAGACAGTGTGGGCCGACCTGTCCTCCCAGGTAGGCTATAAGCTACGCCGGCCACCCTTTGGTGTTGATCTTTTAAAATGGATGAAAGAATAATCTTACAGGAGATATACTGTTTGTGTCAGAAGTTAGACTAGAGTTGAAGTACAGGACTTCCTGTTAGAGGAGCCATTGAGAATGTAAAGGTGCTCATAAGAACTTTCAGTTTTTGTTAATTCTTGCACCCCTTTTGGACAAAAGCGGCAGTGTTTTTATTGTGCCAGCTACAGTTGAGGGTGAGGGACCCATGACAAAAGCATAAAGACAAACTATATAAAAATAGCATTCTTTTCACTGATGGCCTTGTTTGCTGTTATGTACTTTATCAGAGAAAAAATTACACTGTTTCAGAAATATTTACAAGTTCCTCGTAGCACCTTTTAAATTCAATTTTTTAATTTTTTTAACAACATGATTTTAAGACAAGACATAACTTATATTAAAAATAAAGGAGGAAGACAGAAAGAACAAACAAGGTACCATAAATACAAAATAAAATGTTGATATAAAATAACTGAAAATTGGGCAGGAGCAACATTATCTAGAAGGTACACACAGAAGGTAAGTTTGAGTTTGATGGTTGATTCTTGACCTTTGAAAAAGCTGTTGAAAATATTCAATAGGTGCCCAGAATTAGGAACGTTTGAGCATTAACTGTTTGTTGCATGACACCTTGAAGACCATTGTGTCACAGTCAAAAGCTCCAGAACAAACAAGGTGGACCTTTGAGTTGGGATTGTTTTGTCAACCTTGATTTTCATTTGTCGCATCAGTTTTTCCTGAAGGAAGCTCATCTTGGTCAAAACCGGGCCACATGTTCTCTACAACAGCTGTCTGCCCTTAACCCACATGTGCTTGTGAAGGCCCACACTGGACCACTGCATGATGACCTCCTTCTGCAATTCCAGGTACTTCACTATCAAACCTAATGTCCTATAAATGCTCGGTGGTTTAACAGCTGCACACAATTAATCTAGTTTTATTTATGATTGTACAAGTTTATTAACATCAACCTGCCAAGGCATAATAAATTACATTCTCTAATTTTCCAATTCTACCTTCCAGCCCACATTTCAAAACTGTTGTTGTAAGTTATAACTAAAAAGATTTGGTGATTTCTAACAGTCAGTAGCAAACAAAGACACTTTTCTTTATGGAGGCGGACTGTCATTTGTTCAGGTGGTGGTCCTCACTGACTCCTCGCTGGATGATCAGAAGCGCTTTGGTGATCTCTGCCATTCGCATGGAATTCAGTTCATTGTAGCAGACACCAGAGGACTCTGTGGGTAAGGAAAATAATGACATGAGTATGCTAACACAATAACAAACACTTCCAATTTAACCTGCAGTCGAAAACGCCAAGAGGAAGCGAATGTAAAGAGAGGAAATGCTGAGCATGCCCCTGCTAGATGTATAAGATGTATTATATTTTTTTAAAATTCAAGTTCAAATAAAGTGCAGAAAGCGAACGGTTGTCTAGACAGACATAACATGAAGAAACTGTATATGTGACAAATTACATGAGTCAATTTTTTAAGGTGGAATCAGCAAATTATTGTTGTCAAAATAACTTTTTGTCAAAATCAATGAATATCTCCTCACGATTTGCTTCACCATACAAAGCCTAGGCTCTTTAAAGAGGCATGTTGCTTGCTACAGGGGGTCGGTCCGAGACCCTTAGTTTACATACCCGTTAAAAGAGCCTAGGCTGTGTATAATATAATCACCAGCTAGCAGATCGTGAGGAGATATTTACTGATCTTGACACAAATTGAGTTTGACAACAAGCATTTTCCAGAATTGGTGACTTCATCTTTAAATAATTGCTTTCAGTAAGGCTCTTGTTTTGAAAATGATTGGTATTTGCTTTTGCTGCAGAGTACAGGAGACTGTTGTGCATGGGCTTTTTTCTTCTAATATATTAAAGGCAGCCTGACAGTAAGATATTGGTCTTTGGTAAGACAACCTGGCTAAAATGGACGATATATAGAAATGAAAACTTTATGATTTATTTGCAGTCAGTTGTTCTGTGACTTTGGGGAGAAGTTTGTCGTCTTGGACAAGGATGGAGAGGTGCCTAAATCAGCGATGATACAAAGTATCACTAAGGTAAAACCGCCTTATTGTTTTATGTCACTGGTGCATACAAGACTCTCTAACACATCCAGTATTACTTAAAATAACCTGCTGAGAGTTTTGATGGGTTACATTTACATCTATTGGAAATGTATGTAAGGCCTCTCTCCTTTCTGATTGATCCAATGTATTTGACAGGTTTTCTAAAAGAGAAGAAAATAAGCTTTCTTGAGTATGATTACTAGAATACTTGCTTAAAATCAAATGTTTGTTAAAATGTTTTTTTAAGGGGAACCCTGGAGCAGTGTTCTGCACAGCTGACCAGAAACATGGACTGAGAGATGGTTCCAAAGTTTCTTTTTCCAACGTCCAAGGCATGACAGAGCTCAACCATATCGGCCCTGTGGAGATCAGAGTCCGCGGTTAGTGTCACTTTGCCATGATAACTTTGTTTCTTTAGTCATGTAGTAATGCTCGACATATTCAACCATTCTAAAGATAGTCCAATTCGAATTGTGTAGTTGTGATTAGATTTAGTTTTGATTTCACTATCTGTATGTCATACTCCATCACCAGACCAGCAGTACTCCTTCAGCATCGGTGACACCTCAGCCTTTTCTGAGTATGAAAGAGGTGGAGTAGTGACAGAGGTTAAACAGCCCTGTGTGATGAGTTTTGTAAGTATCATAATTTTTAATTTATTTCTATTTTTCACATATCCCCTTTCTTAAACCTTGTAATAGAGCTACAATATACATTGCAGAAACCACTGAGTGAGGCTCTACTGGACCATAAGCTGCTGACAAGGAACGATTACAATACCCTGCACTTGGCTTTCCAAGCGCTCCATAGCTTTGGGAAGAGAGAGGGGCGACTCCCTTGTCCACGGTCCCAGGTCAGTTAAGGTGACCGGTTATCACGGCCAATATTCAATACATCTTACAAAACAAGTTGTATGATAACTTCAAAATGACAGGACAAGTGAATCACACTTGATTATCTGTAGAAAGCATTTTTTCCCGCTGACTTCTTGAGATGATTCATCCCCAAACAGCCAGATGCAGATGCCCTGATTGCCATAGTGAGACAGCTGAATGAGGTCGCCCAGCTGGAACAGCTGGATGAAGCTGCTGTGCGTAACCTGTCCTACACAGCCCAGGGGGACTTGGCTCCTGTCAATGCTTTCATCGGGGGCCTTGCTGCTCAAGAAGTTATTAAGGTGAGGTCAAAGGTCAATTGCCTCAGACATTAGTTCCATTGCTCTATACATACGCTCTATAAACACTATAATGTTCCTGCAGGCATGTAGTGGGAAATTCACGCCTCTTCAGCAGTGGTTATATTTTAATGGACTGAAGTGCCTCCCTGAAGAGGAGGACCAACTGGCGGAGAGCTGTTTTTCAGCTGTATGTTAAGAGATGCCTCGATTTAAAACACATTTCAAATACACCGGTCAGGACCATTCAGTCAGAACTTGGATGTAAACAAACTTCTTTGTTTTTTCCTCTGTGACAGAGAGGCACAAGGTATGATGGACAGATTGCTGTGTTCGGCTCAGCATTCCAGGAGAAGCTTGAGAGGCTGAAGTATTTCCTGGTGAGGGCAGGTTCAGTGTTTGTCCAGCAGGGGGCACACTCTGCACTGGTAATGCAGGAGCTCCATCTGTTGTTTTTTCCTCTGATCTTGCTTGGTGTTAATGATGGCACATGCAGGAAGCGCCTGTGATTCAGGTGGCATTTCCTGCCGGCGCTGATCTCTTGGTGTGCAGGGGGCCGTTCAGCGGTGCCAAGCCCTTTCTCTGTTTCCTTTTGAAAGTGTTATTTTTTACTGTTGTTTACTGTGTGTTTAATTTAAAAAAAGTGGATGCATGTGTTTCTATTTGCACAGGGAAAACAAGTTATGATATGTGAATCATTTTCTGCTACATCATTGTAGCAGTTATATCTGTCCAAACTTTAATTTAAATGTATAAACTTGCATTGCATGAGCCACTATTCATTTAATATGGTACCATTGTCTCTCTGTCATTTTTTAAAGGTTGGAGCTGGAGCCATTGGCTGTGAGCTTCTAAAGAACTTTGCCCTGATTGGGCTGGGCGCTGGAGAAGAGGGGCACATCACAGTGACAGACATGGACTTCATAGAAAGATCCAACTTGAACCGACAGTTCCTGTTCAGGTCTGGGGATATCGGGGTGAGAAAAAAAGCAGCCCCTCTAGGTGTTGAATCTCATTCTATCTGGCCACCTTACATCACTTCTTATTTGACCTGGTTAAGTGGAAGGAGTCAGAGGGCTTGGCTAAAGGGACAGGTTTCGGGGTGAAGGTTTTGTGACTGTATGAGGTAGCTTGTGTTAAATTACACAGAGCTGCCATTCTCCACCATTTGTGCTTGTTTTGTTTTGCAGGTTATTTTAGGGGTATATCAGACAGCTGATCTGAGTCGGAGTAAACAACTACTAGTGTCTTACCGAGTTACGCAACAGATAGTTGAGTGCAGTATGTCGACAAGAAATCTTCAACTGCTCCGAAATTCCAGAGAGAAATGTGCTGATTCCACTTTTGTACAACAGGGAGACACTCAGACTATAGTGTCTTGACAGTACATTAAAAATACCGCATGAATTATAATATATTATAAGACAGAGGATAGTTCCGTTAGGCGTTAGATCCTGATGATTTCCAAGAATAGTTTCATACAAAGCTCCAATAACAAAGCTGGATGTTGATTTTGTTAAAAAAAAAATACAATTTCCTGCAATTCTCCCTCTGTCTGTCATTGCTACCATTGTTTGCATGCATTTTTACCCACATTCCTCACATACATTATCTCCCAGACGCACAGCCCACTTGCTTGCTTATCCATACACAGAAACCTAAATCGGAAGTTGCAGCGAAAGCTGTTCGAGAGATGAACCCGCGGATTAAAATCACCCCTCACCAGAATCGCCTGGACCCTGACAGTGAAGAAGTGTATGACTACAACTTCTTCAATGGTCTCGATGGAGTGGCTGCAGCCCTTGATAATGTGGAAGCCAGTGAGGGAACTTACTCTGTCTTCATTACCAGTATTATATGAGTCAATATACCAGAACATTACAGCAAAATCATGTAAAAGTATATACATTTAAGCAAGAACCCCCTTGTTTTGTTGCTGCCTAGGGGTCTACCTCGATGGGCTCTGCGTCCAACACAAGAAGCCGATGCTGGAGGGAGGAACTCTAGGAAGTCAGGGTCACACTCTGGTGGTTGTCCCTCACCTGACAGATTCTTATGGGCGGGGCAATTCCAGTTCTAATGAAGCCATCCCTCTGTGCACGCTCAAGAACTTCCCTCATCGCATTGAGCACACCCTGCAGGTACAGTACTTCTAATGAAGCTTTGTGTTTAAGTTACACAGATTGTTTGACCCTGCAGTGAATGCCAAGAAACATTCATATCATTGGAAGAATGAAACCTTTTACCAGACAATGACTCTAAAAGAGAAGTTAATGGATAACTCAAGCTTTCAGAAATTATTCTTGGGTGGGCATCAATGCGTGCAATCCACCACTAGTTGTTGTGACATTTCAATGAAAAAGCAGGCCAATCAAAAGTCTTATCAACCCTCAAACGCAACGACAGTGATGTTCATTCAGTCAGTCTGCTGGCTAAAACAAAATACACCAGATTTGAATCCATGCTTCTCTGTCATCCATATGACCATATCAGCCAAAACCTAGATTTATTACAAGTATGCCGTATTAGCTTATATCAGGATTCAGGGTTCAAAGTATACAGTTTTTCTGGTCACTCGGTGTATACTTATCCAGCCTGAAATGTCATTATTTAACTGATTTATAACTGATGTATTATCTGTAAAAACATACATTTAAAGTGGGTTTGTCTTTGCACTTTGCATTTCTCTTAGTGGGCCAGAGATCAGTTTGAAGGACTGTTCAAACAAACACCTGAAAATCTGAATCTCTTCCTGGGGTAAGATATGATGTCATCCTCAAGCTATTTACCGTGTTCCACAACAAGTGTTGCCTACAGACCTACAAAAGTGAATGAAGTTGTGCAAGCTCATTGTTTTGTTTTATTAACCAGGAAAACATGTGGTTGGCTTTTAGCAGTAAACCCCTTATACACATGGCATGAACAGTCTCTCCTGCCAAGGCTGTACTCACTTACTGTACTTACAGTCTCTCCGGTTTAGAAACATCTAATGAAAGCGATAAGAGATTAGATTAATTCAGGAATAAGCAGTATCCCATTTTTTCAATCTCCAAGTTTGATAACACCTGAATTGTATGTCATACACCCTGAAATACCCTGATCTTACCATAAAGTGTTGACCTTATTATAATGAACCAGCACGTCAAAGACACATTTGAGCCTCCAAGTCCTAGACTCTGTCCGAGCTAAGAGCCTCAGAGCCCTTCTAATCCGTCCATGGTTTGAAACGTCTCTCTTTTTTTTTGTGAGATTTGATATAACCCTCCCATCATTGTAAAGCACTTGTCTTGTGTCTTTAAAGCAAAAATGGGAGATGAGCAGAAATGGTGCTCGTTGGTTCACTTAGCCATTAAAGTCTCTCACATTACACTGATTGTTTAGATAAGAACATGTATTTAGGAATACTTTCCCCAGAGGCCTCTTTGTGGTGCAGTCCTGGAAAACATTTGATTGGAAAATGCAATTGACTCGGCTAGATGTAAAGTACATTTTTATGGATTGGTTAATGAAGTTACGGAAAACTGTCAACCCTTCTGTTTGTACTTACACGCAGATCAGCTGACACATGAAGTTGCACTGACACAATACAAGCTTTCTAAACACCTTCTTCACCCCTGCTTATTAGATCACATCCAAGTGTCCAAGGAATCCCCTCTGAGTCACAAGCAAGACTACCCCCTAGAGCTGCAACGATTAATCAACGAATCGATTATTAATCGATTACTAAAATAATCTGCAACTATTTCGATAATTGATTAATCGTTTTGAGTAATTTTTTTTTTTGTTATAAAAAAAATCCAAATTCTCCGATTTCAGCTTCTCAAATGTGAATATTTTCTGGTTTCTTTAATCCTATTATGACAGTAAACTGAAATATCTGTGTGTTTTGGACATAACAAAAAATTTGAGGACGTCAATATGGGCTTTGGAAAATGTATCAACATTTTTCACCATTTTCTGACATTTTACGGACCAAAACACTAATCGATTAATAATCGATTAATCGAGAAAATAATCGACAGATTAATCGATTATCAAAATAATCGTTAGTTGCAGCCCTACTAATTTACAAAGATCTGTTTATTCATTCTGCTCTGCTCTTGATAGATCCAGACTTTCCCTCTTTTCACGTTCCGCAACAAATATTCTGCTCATAGTTTGACTGTTGACAAGATACTGCTATAAAAAATTTAAAAAAAATTACTCTGGAAGCCGGACACTGAGCATGTATCATACAAAGAGATTACTACAGTACCTTCTGTTTAGTGCATGTGTATCATTAAATCAAAGGGAATTGCTGCACTGTTTTCAAGCAGAGATGCCGGGTTTATAGAGCGGACCCTGGGCCATGGGGACACTGAGGCCCTGGAGGTTCTTGGTGGTGTGTGGAGCAGCCTGGAGGACATGAATGCTGGAGGACAACGACCAACCAGCTGGGTGGACTGTGTCACATGGTCACGATGCAAGTGGGAGACTCTTTACAACAACGAGATCCGACAGCTTCTGCACTGTTTCCCTTCTGGACAGGTAAAATCACACAAGAGGAAAAACAAAACAGCAACTCTCACTGAAACGTGGGTCCAGCGATTCTGGAGAATGCTTGTGGACAAAATCATTTTTTTTTGTGTCAAAAATTATAAACATCTCCTCACCATCCGCTATCTGTCCTTACTGTGTTTGCGCTGAAAAGTAATCCAGTGTTATTACACAGCCTAGGCTCTGTGAACTGGTATGTACACAAAGGGTATGTAAACAAAGGGGCTCACTATAGCTAGATGCATGTCCATTTACATAACCAAAGTCAAGTATGGCTGTAACTTGTGATTATGGACACAGAGGGGCACTGTTGAGTATGTCAGATCCCTGCATACTAATCAATCAAACACTCTAATGTGATTTGGCACAATCGGTGTTTTGTTTTTTTCACATTTCGCAACACCAGGTCACAAAGCATATTTCCCCCGGGCTCAGGGACCACTGTCCTTTTATCGTTTGAAACCTGAACTACTGAAAGCCATTGCTGATAAATAGGGGTTGTGAGGGTTTGTAATCTGGTGAAGCATGCAGACAGAATGATGTCACACCTTGGGGGGGGGGGGGCACGGATCAGTATCAACCCAAACAGACCCCTCACTAACCCCAGTCCCAGTACAGCAACTGGCCGTTTCTACCCTCATTATGTGTCCCTGTAGAGTTATAGACATTCCTCTGAAGAGGAATTTCAGTTCTGCTGAAATATTTATAGTAGTATTCCCATAAACAACTTTGGTGAATCCACAACTATTGGCTTTATTATGTCTCATGCTGTTCAAATGAACCGATCTCATATGTTACAATAAGTGTTTACACCAATCCAGAAAATAAACAACACAGCCTCATAATCACATTTCACAATAGGGAAACTGTGGTAGCTCTAATTGTTTGCTTCTCTTTTTCTTCTGTAGTTCTCTTTGTCCTTGTTACCTACACAAGAGTTACATTGTCACGGACTTCTTAGAAAATCACTTTCGACCACAAACTTTCTGAGGAACTATGATAAGGCAGCTAACGTCAGTTAACGGTCACAAACCAAGCTGACAAATTGGAGAACACACGCATGACATGACTTAACATTTACATAACATAACAGATACTTTGGTGGGTGTAAGTCTTCGCACAGGACTGAATCTACACTGATCAGTTTCCACACAAGGCTCAACTCAATGTACAAAGGAAAGATAGAATGAGAGATGTGAAAATATGGATGTAGCTAAAATGGCCTTTGAGAAAAAAAGACCTCATATTGTAAATGCAAACAAATAATGTTAAGTTGTACAGTGTATCTGCTGTATTTATACTTCATTTGTGCCTGCTATCGAGTTACCACAGTCAAAGAAAAAAAGAAGAGGGTAAAAAAAAAGAGTTGTTTCAGTCACTTAATTTAAAAAAAATGTATTGTTGTTTATTCCTTCAAGTTAGTGATGGGTTGCTGAGTCTGTTTCATAAAATTGTGAATTCAATACCGGTATCATTTAAAAAAAAAAAAGGATAAAGCATTGTTGATGCCATGTTCTGCCTTAAAGCCATCTGCATCCAGATTTTGAAAAGGAGAATGTTGTTGATGCCTTTTGGCTGCTAGAGGGGGGACCCCTGCAGTGAAAACTGGCACCACCAGCAGAAGACTCTCTCTTTTTTTGCCAGCATACAGACCATTTGGATACATCAAAGCTCTCGGCTCCATTTGTTCCTCTATCAGACATACAAATTGTGTTGTCAGCACACGACTGATTACAATAATAGTCTGGCTTTGACACGGGAAGACAGCTATGTGTCAGAAAGCTAAAGTTCTAAGTGAGGTTCTATCAAGCTATACATTGATACAGTGGGTTGTTTATGATGAAAGGTGGAAGGAAGTCTTTGTAACAAGTCTTTCTTTAAAAAGGGAATTGTTTGGAATATAGTCAAAGATGTCGCTGAAAAAACTATGGTGTCATATTTGATAAGAGAATAATGACTAAGTGACTCGTAAGAAGGAACTAAGAAAACTACAATATGTTTCTCATGTAAAATATCCAGCTGTTGATCATTGTGATGAGTGTATTATTTGAACTGCTTCCTATCTAGGTGACTTCTACTGGTCTGCCCTTCTGGTCGGGATCCAAGAGATGCCCTCAACCGCTAACCTTTGACCCCAACAATGTGAGTAGAGTCTGGTCCCTGCTTCCTCTTGCGGTAGTAATCCTGATATGTACCCTAAAACAGTATACAGCAATGACTGCAGAAATGCTGCGTTTTTTTTTGGTGAAGGCCGCTGGCATTCTGTCTTTATCTGGTCTGATAGTGGCTCTTCCTCACTCCCACCATATACCGGATTCTTATCTGGCCTGTGAACGCCACTTCACCTGCATACACACAACGAAAAGACAGATAATAATCTCGCTCCCGACATGTGTTCGCATTCTAGATCGCCCAAGCTGATTTCTACACACTGTCATCTCAAGGGGAAACAACGCTTTTACACAGAGATTGCGGCATATTGACGAAACGAAAGAGCGGCAATTTGCCGGCTCTCCTTGAGCTTATGTTGAGCTGAAAAAACACTGTAATTTGGAAGGTTTTAATTGGGCCGTTATAGCGGTGAGAAACAGACAATTCACAATGGCCCACAAAGAAGATTTGCTTTCCTGACTCCCCCAATCATGACACCTCACCTTTCCTGGCATCTCTGCACTGTCTGCATTGTTTCCATCTCCTGCCATCTGACTCTCTTGTCCTTTACCATTTATTTTTGCCCTTCCATAAGTTTGACATGTATCATTTTTAAGCTCCCACCTTTGAGTGACAATGCTACAATTGTTTTATCATCTGCAAATACAACTGATTTCATTTCATTTACATTTGCGAAGGCTAGGGTAAGTGCCTAAAGGTGAACCTAAGAGTATAAGTGTGTAAGTGCACTTTTTTGTCAAAAGAAATTCCTTCTGAAAATATCATCTATCTTACAAGCTCCTCTGTTTTATAAATAGTTTGAGACTCAGGGCTTACATTGCCTGCGATTCTATGCATCAGTCACCTAAATACAGTGTTATTGTACAATGTGGATCTTAGCTATTAAAACACGACATAAGCAAACGGCTTCAGCTTAATTATCAGTTCATATTTTCACTCTTGTGTTTTAGCCCACCCATATGGAGTATGTGGTGGCAGCGGCTAATCTGTACGGCCAGATCTATGGAGTCAACGGGACAAGAGACTGCGCTTCTATCAGAAAGATCTTAGAGGAGGTCCGTGTTCCATCTTTCAGTCCCCAGTCGTCCGTGAAGATCAGTGCCACTGATGAGGAGATGAAGGCGGAGAAAGACAGGGACAGTGATGACGCTGGTGAGTTATTTGTAACCCGCTGAGATTTTCTGGCATTACCTCGTTTCTTTTCGTTACCCCCCTCTCTCCCCTCTCTATGTCTTTACACCAGAAAAAGCCCGACTTGAGGAGTTGAAAGGAAAGTTGGCGTCACCGTCTGTGAAAAGCTCAGCCATGCAGATGAACCCCATGGACTTTGAGAAGGTAGGCTGAGAGTCCAGTGACACACCTCTACTGCACGCTCTGCAGCAGAAGCAATATAGACATGCTGGCGGCTCAGTGTTAGCAGGGAGCTGCACTCAAATCTATAGTTGCTTGAATAATATGTCCCCCTCCTCCCCGCCCCCTCTTTTTTTCATATTTAGGTCCCGTGACCCGAATCTGTGCTTTTACTCAAGAGATTTGTGAAACAGGGCTTGCTTGTAGTCTGTGTCTACTGGTGGTATAACACCTTGGGGTTAGCTGTGTGAACACAAATAGCAAAAAGGACATTTTAGTCTGCCAGCTCACACGGAACAGATGTAGGAGGGTAGGGATATAAGGATTTCTGTTTTTGAAGTGGCACACTAAGGGGCTGTTTACACTGTGAAAACGTGATAGTTTTCACAGTGTAAGTTTAAAAAAAAAACCCTGTTCAGACACGATTTATCTGACATCTTCACCCATGCACATGTTTTCAGAGGAAACGGGACGAAATCGATGTAGTAAGCATGCCAGGCCAGCAGTTGGCGGTACAAGGTGGTAGTAGATAGCATTTCCGGTGCATCCGGTGTCGGCTGTAAGAATTGAATAAAAAGGCGCGCCTGCGCCTATTTGCTTGTAGGAGCGATTGTTGGCACGATAACAAATTCATCAGCAACAGCACAACGTCCATGAGCACAATGAATACAGCTCGGTGATCCGCCATTGTTGTTGTTGTTTTCCAACTGGCGCACATGGACCTACAAAGATGGCGCATGCCTATTTATCTCCAAACGCAATGCGCATGTGTGAGGGTGGAGCCGTGACGTCAGCGTTATCAGGGGGAATGGTTTCGGTGTTTACAGGAACCCAAAACCTTTAAGTTTTCCAAAAAATCCTCCCTCGGAGGTGATCTCAAAAACCTGCGGTTTCATGCCTGCGTTTGCTGTTTTCCTGTAAATGATATAGTGCAACCGCGGGAATTTTTCCGCGTTTGCACCGTTTCGTGTTGTCGTGTAAAGTGCCCCTAAGCCCTGAAGGTAGATTTCCCTCTGTAGCACGTCCATTGTGCAGAAAGCCACGGTCAATGTCCCTCCTCGCACTCCTTCACATCACCTATCAACAAATAGGGACTCTCTGCCGTAACATTAAATCAGGCTTATGCTTGATTAACATCTTGAATTGCCTGTGGCTAGGTGCTGGGGAGCCAACACTTTGTACTCTTAACTGTGACAATGTGCTGTGCTCCCTGAAGCTCCCAGAAATGTCCAAACTCAAGATTGCTTTTGGACTCGAATTGTCCACCATGAAAACCAGATATAATCACAAAGGGTCCAATCAGTGCAACCTTGGCAATTAGTCACAAAACAAATTATCAGGGGGTTAACAGTTGGCTTCAAACTCCCTTATTTATTCATGACAAATTTGTGAAACAGTACACAGGTCAACCCATTCACCGAACCAACCCAAAGATACAACTCTACAAAAACGAAATGGGAGAAAATACACTCTCAACGGACCTAGAACTTGTACAATTTAGATTTAAATCATAAATCAGTGCCACAATATGTGCCATGCACATTTCAATGTCTTTAGTGGTTACATTAAACATAGGCAATTGTTTTCTAATAACATAATGTGTAATTTGGGTTTTTTCTGAGTATGAATGTGATCTAGTTATAGTTCAAATTTACTGGGGGAAATTTGACCTTTGCATCTGACTTATCCAATTTACCTGTTGACCTATGACCCCTCCAGTGGGCTCCCGGGTTTCCTGGGAAACCTTGTCAAAGGAGTGAAACAATTAGAATTCTCACCTGTATACAAGCTTGTTGTCTATAGTCACGGAGTTTGGGAGTGTGGAGTGCAGAGTTAAAAATCCTAATTCCCGGCATGGCCTGCTCCAGGCTCCAAACAAAGCATGCCAGACAGGGTGCAGTTGCTGTAGCTGCAGAGGTGAGCGTTAGGGGAATTTGGAGTAGCTATATAAGATGATGAAAAAGGCAGCCTTTAATGAGGTTGTGGTAACGCATTCAGTGACTCAGGAGATGCAGCAATAAAGGCGCATGAGGTAAGTCAGGCACATATCGAATGTCATCTCAAATAAGAATGGGAACCCCAAACTAGCCGCGCTCCCCCCTTTTTCGTCTTCATTATCATCCCTACGTGCCCAGGTCATGCTGCAGATAGATGGAATGTGCGTAGGAGGGTGTCGCATGCATCGGGTTGCGAGCGAGGAGCTTCCTCACTGCCCCTAAAGCCATCCCTGAGTGACAGTCGCCTTCACAGCCTTTTGTAGAGCCGCAGCAGCAGAGGCATGACCTCACTGGCCATGTCGATCACAACAGAAATCTGATTTCCAACTGCATTCTGATGGGGTGACCAAGTCATGTATTAGAGTGATTGAAGTTGCACAGTAACAAAGCCTTCAAAGCCCCAAAGCAGGCAAGCCGAGAAAAGGGATGTGTCACTTGGCTTGGATTTGGATGCACACATAGATATATTTTCTTCTTGTGTATCACACTTTGGAGTGTGTTATATGGATGACTGATGTGTTCTGTATGTTTAACAATCCCGTCTTTCACAGGATGACGACTCTAACTTCCACATGGACTATATTGTGGCCGCATCTAACCTGAGGGCAGAGAACTACGACATCCCCGCAGTGGATCGGCACCAGGTCAGCATTTTCACTATAGTGCAACATCTAATCAAATCTCTGTGGAGCAGGGTAAAAAAAGAATACACAGGGCAATCAGTGAGATGAGGTTGAAGTGAGAGGCGGTAATAGATTAGAAAAAGAATAGAAATGCTGCAGACTGCTCCCGCTCCCTTGGGGTTCATATCTTTGAGTTTGTGCCGGGCACACCTGCCCTAAAGCCACAGAAGGAGCCTGCTCGCCCATTGTTCCTGGAGGAGAACTAATCACAGCACTTTACCTGTCGCCTGGGAGGTGACACCTGAGCCAGGCCTTGTACCAGCCTCGGCTGCAGACAAACACACACACACACACACACACACACACACACACACACACACACACACACACACACACACACACACACACACACACACACACACACACACACACACACAGCCAAGACAGATGGAGGGTGGGGGGATGGGTACTGCTGAGTGAGGAGAGACAAAAGTGCGTTACCCTTGTGTACTAGGTATGTAGATTTCCACATGTTGAATCTTGTTGGGGAAAAAACTTTTACTCAACATCCAACCCTGTTTACATACTTTTTTTCAACTCATACAATATATTCACACTACAAACTGTACAGTAACTAAGGTATATGTCGGTGTCAGTATTAGAATTACAATACGAATATTGATCCTGTATAGATATCTACTGCACATGTGACATGACATTTATATACTGTAGAAATGATCCGATGATTGTGTAATATGATAAAACTTGATGTATTGTACTGTATGCATTACATCAAACAAAGCTCTTCTTTACACACATACTATATATATATATAGGAATATAAAAACAGCAGTTCAGTAAACTGAAATGTTATTATTTACTTAATTGTTTGCTGCTTTAGACCACTATTCCTCAGAATTTCCGAATGGAACATTGTACAAATGTTTTTACTAAATATATTTGACTTTGCTGTTTGAAATGTTACAACACATAACCATTTCAAATATGATACAGGATACTGTTCAAACTTTTCAACAGATGATAAAGTACTTCATACTACTTCACTTGGACAAGCTGTAATGTCAAAAAGCTTCTTTTTTGTTCATGAATTTGTAATAACAAATGCAAAACACTTAACCCATTGATGACTATGGCAATCTAGGATGCATGTCCTTAATGCCTGAGGGTTTTCTGAAAAAATAGTAGGAATTGTCAAGTCTACCAAAACCTTAATATCTAAGCCTGTGTAGCACATAGAAAAATGAAATAAAATACATTTAAAAGTTAAGGTTCACAGGTTTTATTTAAACATGCTCCCTTAGCGCTTACAAACCAACAAATATTTCTAAAAATCGTCAACATGAGATGAATTAGAAAATTATTAAATATTGTTAATAAATAGATGCAATGTGTTGTGTGATTTTCGTCAGTAGTCTATAGTAGACCTTGATTCTGCGCACCAAACGCCACTAACTGTTCTGTCGCCGACATAGCTGGCGTATTTTTTTAATTATTTTGTTTTATTTTTTTATTTTTTATTTTTTTGATTGACATGATTTTTGGCAAACCACACAACTTTTGGGTGGTCACGTGGTCTTAAAAAAATCAACAAAACCCAGCTTATGTGTATTTGAACCAATGACAGTGCATTCTATGCTGGGAATGCCATGAAAATTAGACAAAGTAATAATGCTGCACGACGCAGCATCAGGCAGGAGAGCCAATGTGGCATCGCGCAGCAGCCGTCATCAATGGGTTAATGCATAATTGTGATAGTTTAAGTACATTTTGCGTTATTGCTTACACGGAAGGAAGATTTTGAATGCTGAAACTTTGCATTGTTTCAAACAAGTGAAAAGTACTCAAAATTGTACTCAAGTATGAGCATTTGTAAAAAAAAATAATAAAAAAATTTAAATAAAAAATGGAACCCATTGATTCAAGTTGACATGGCAATATTACATTTAAGTTGTCCAGCTCTCAATTACCTGCAGTGCATTTCAAACACGAACTTTCCTCTGACTCCTTCACAGAGTAAACGCATCGCTGGAAGGATCATCCCAGCTATAGCCACGACCACAGCCGCAGTGGCAGGCCTGATGTGTCTGGAGCTGTATAAACTGGTGCAGGGTCACCAGAAGATCAGCTCCTATCGCGGAGCCTATTTCACCCTGTCTGTCCAGCACTTTGTGTTCTCTTGGCCGAGCCCGCCCAAGCAGTTCGAAGTGAGTAACAACAACTCTATGCACCCACAGCAGTCATTCACATAACAGGACCTGAGTAAGGCACTTTATACACCCTGACAGACTCTTACTGTATATACATTTGTAATTTAAGCCTGTCTAGGATGGGGATAAATCTGTTTGGTCCTTTGTAGATTTACGCCCTTCCTCTCTGGTTGGAGAGCATTAAGTCATGAATGGGTGCTCTCAGAGTATAAAAGACCCCTGCTAACTGTCCATCTCTCGCATATAAGCCCAGTCTTTAGCTGGCTCAGTGTAATCCTCAGGGCATTTCAGGTGCAGGTAAGGAACAAGTACACCCATGTCTGGCTTCTGTGTTTGCACAAATTAATTGAATTCAAGGCAACTGTAATTGAAAGCAAAGGGACAGAAGCTTATTCTCGTCAGACAGACTCCTTTTAGGACCCGATCCAGCCTACTGTTTTTTTGAGTATATACCCGGTTCATGAGGTCATACCGAGCTTTAAAACAAAAACACAAAATGGTTACCAGCCAGAGATTCAAAATGCCAAACCACTCTTTGGGTCACATTTTAGGACAAATCTAAAAGCATATCCAGTCAAATGATTCTGCTGACCCTACTTTACAGGCCCGACTGCTTTTCCCCTCAATATCTCACCTCTTGAAAGGACCAGATATTGGAGATGCCTTTGCCAGCTTTCTCACTGAGAGCAATAAACCTCTGACAGACAGGGGGGGGGGGGTCACTGGGGGTCAGCGAGTGGGGTAACCGTGTCCTGTGGGACGTGAGGCTGCAGTGACAGGGAGCTCTGAGACAGTGTAGGTCCGGTTACAGGCAAAAAAAATAAAAAATGCTGCAGCTGCATTCAAGTCTGCTGCGATGACAGAGGCAGCTGTGACTTTTCTGCGCAGTGCTGGAGTTCCATGCATGCCCTTTTCCTTGCACACAAAGACCCCGCTGTTCTCACAGTTGTTGTCCGTAATCGCGGTCAAAATGTTTGCACATACTTGTATGACTTTCTTTTTTTCCCTATGGTCTTCTAAAATTCTGCTGGCCGAAACACAAGCATTTGCCCAAGCAGCATGGAAAGTTTGATACACTCAACAACAGTCAGTGGATGATTGCAGTCATGCAGACAAAGTATACCTGACATCATCCCAGCCAGAGGTCATGCATTCAAGTGCTGAATCATTAAGTCTCAGGGTTGGGGAGACCTTACATTTTCCAGCTCAGCTCAATTCAGCAGAGGAACCGCAGCAAAGACCAGAGAAAAAAGCTAGGTTGAGGTCCAGAGAGTGTTTAGAAGGTTAGGGAAAATATTACAAAGTTGAATATTCATAGGAGCTCGTAGATGAGTAAAGCACTTTTACTGTTTAGTCACGTCAAAGATAGAGAGAGAGAGACAGAAAGAGAGAGAGCAAGATAGCTGGTGAACCCCTCAGCCATCTGAGTGGGAGATGCTGTAATGTATGCCAAACGAAAAAAAAATGTATGCATTCGATCAACATTTGTCTATGATGCCTTCTAAAAAAAAATCACTTCAGCTCCGTGAGTCTACTCTCCCCTTTTTTATGCATTAGATGATCCACATAGAAAGCTGTTCTTTCATTCTGAAAACACACAGCATGGGAAGATGAAGTCAAGGTTGAAATTGCATCAGCTGTTGCATTTGATATGATCACTCGAAATGTATGTTGTGTATTACTGTAAATATCTTGATTATCAAGATAAAGTCAATTGCAAACTATAGCCTGAAATAAAATTGCAATTAATGTAGAAATACCAAAACTAATAATTGAGTACTAATTTTTAAATACTTTTTTTTTTAATTATATTTGCAGATGTTTCTAGGGTTCCCTTTGTCAGAATGTTGTTCCTACCCCATTGCCCTACTGAAAAGTGGAAATCAAATTGAATGGTATAAATATGAATGATTTAAGATGGCAGCAATGAAAGCAGAAAAATCCATATCAATGTTCACTTATCTTGAGATTAGAGAACGTTTTTACTAAGCAGGATTTGAAGCAACTGCAGACGTGCAGCTGTTAAATATCACTGATCTGACATGCAGTATCAAGTGCTCGGCTTACTTTTGCAATGACTTAGACCTCTCCCCCCATGAGATCAGCCTCAGTTCATTAATATCAAGTAACAATACTCTCATCTCACTGGTAGTACTGGTGGCCCAGCCAGTGTTCATCCAAAGCCGAGTATATTTTAACCCCCACATCACAACACGGCCAGATGTTTGCCACCGTAACGTACCTCACTTGTTGTGATTGAAGGCTTTTGAAAAATATGTTTTCGATGTGGCTGTGTTCCACTATGTCCACACATAACTGTTTCACTCACACTCTGTTCTCTAAATGACTGCTCATTCTCCCAACATGCTTTTGCCCTTTTCCAGTGACTGTTGCTTTAAAGCAGCTGTTTCCCAAAATAGGAAGTTCCCCTGGCTTCGCCCTTGCTGCTGTCCTCTGTATGGAGACCCAAATATGTAAACAAACGGGATGCTGGCCTTGTGTGCGATTCTCTAGTATCGTTTTCCGCCTTGTGTTTATGTTTTTCAGTCGGGGCCAACAAGGCACCGGCCTTAAAAGGGGTATCTAGTTTGGCAAGGCTGTTTCTGAAGGCTGAAAAACTCCTATCATGTCTGTATGCATGGCAGGCAGACACAGTTAGTGACAAGCTAGTGAACGGGGAGCATGTAGCAGTATAAGAGCTAAACAAAAGAATATCTATATTGCTCAGTGCCTTCTGGATGTGTATAACAGTTATTTGTTTTGGCTAACACATTAGCTATATTTTATTTATAATATTTCTTAAATAATCCAAATTTTCCTCTGATGATCATAAATTACATTTGCATCAGTGCAACTAATGCTTTTTTTTATATAGTTTTTCTTAATGCCTTTGTCATGGGTCACCCAAGAACAACAGCTGGGGTAGTAAAACACTACTGCTTTTGTCCAAAGGGGTTTAGAATGAACAAAAACTGAAAATTTCTCTGAGCACCTTTTAATAAACTCTTTGTAACCGAAAGATGCAAGGAGTTTCCCTCAGATCATAAACGGTGCATGCATTGTTTTAGCAGAAAAAACGACATCACTAAACATAAAAGGATTTTTTTTTTCAAGCACAGCAAAGTCTAACAAGTGCTGTGCTCCTGTGGTCTTAATTGAGGTGAAGCTTCAGTAAGACACAGAGAAACATCACCCGAGGCCAGGACAAAAGAGGACATGTTATAGCTGGGTATTTAAAAGCTCCATCCTTTACCCCTCCAGCTCCATGCCCAACTCTCTGTATTGGTGTATGCTGCCTTGACTTGTCTGCTAGGCTGCCTGCTAGTTGTGTACCATGGAAACACTCCCTCTTCCATTTCTGTGCTCACACCCTGGTTTTAACTGCGTGCCCTTTCACGCTCCCTTGGTGCCCCCCCTTCCCCAGCTTGCCCTTTCGGCCTCTTAATTGAATTAGTAGTGTTGTAGGCCAGGCTCCTGATCTCAGAGAAGCCTCTCCAAGGTCGCCTGTCACACTGGTTCTTTGTTAATTACCTACAGAAATGAGGGCAGTTTCCTGCCTTCGCTGGAAGCAGTGTATTGGAACCAGATTTCCCATTGTGCACTATACCTGATCTTTCTACATAAGTATGTAGAGCACCAGGAGCAGACAGGGTTTTTTTTTGTTCATCTGCTCAAGCTTGTTTCTGATAGCCCTCCATTCATAACTTACTCAGGGGAAAAAAGAATCAACTTGGCATCTTGTTTTCTCGATGCACCATTGGGGATATAAGGAAGAAACAGAGATGTTTGCAGTTTCGCAGAGTAGTCGAGGGATGGTTATGTTGTTCTTCTGGGAAGGAATGTGTGGTTTGAGGACTTACATGTTTATAATTGAAGGTCACACATCTGTCACACAAATAACAGGGACTGGCTCAGAGAGGGAAAGAAAACAACAATGGAGGAGATTTACCTCATGTGGTTAAATCTGTGTTTGCCTCCTCGGATTGTGCCAGTGTAAGAAAAAGGGTGAACATGATCCGCGGCCCTCAGTACTCCACCGGGAGCTCCAGCATGAAGCTGCATTGTGCAGTTTGTAACTGGAGCCCCATACGTGAATTGTGCTCACGGGGTAATGAGTAATCTGTGATCAACATAGACGGCTTGTGCCTTCTGTTGTTTTCCAGTTGTTTTTGTTGTTGGTGTCATTGTGTGTTTTTAAGTCATCTGTTGAATTGCGTTGTATTGTTCCGTCTCTGCTGTTCTTTAGTTCCCCATAGATCGTTACCTTCCCATTTGTGTCATCAACAGCAATATATGGCCATGCACAGTTTATTTTTGTAACATCAGACATCACACAGGTTAGACAGTTAAGTGGGAAAACGGTTAGACACAGACTTAGGAGATCATTCAATAAAAAGTTGTATTTAGCACCATATGTGGTCCGGCTCAAAAACTCAGCATGAATGTAGCCAAATTAAAAGCCAGAGGGGGTTGAATGTTAGCAGCTCTTTCAATTCATCCTCAACCATATCTCCTCATCTCATACATATTTAATCCCCAGGCCAGTGACAATGACAAAGGTGGCTTTTTGGTTAGAAAGACGACCCTTCAGATAGCTGACTCTTGCTTCAAGCCTCTAACTGTCTCAACACTGATGCTGATTTCTTTTTCCTGAAGGGTCCTTATAGCTTGATTATATACTTTACTCTGAATGAATTGTTGGATCATATTCAAAATATGTAAAATAGCATGAACAATTAATTGGCCATTGCCTTCCTTTCCATTACAACCAATCTATGAGGCATATGATTAAAGTAGTATGCATGGGGAGCTTAAAGCAAAAAGTATAACAGGTTTTGAGTTCTGTGTCTTTCATTTTAACTTTCCAAAACAAAAAGAAATCAAGCTAAAGTTTAAGACATTTGAATGCCTGCTAACTAGCTTAGTACCCTGTGGTAACATTCAGATAACTGGCGGGGATGCTGACTTTTTTTTTACTGGTCCATGCAGCTAAAGCCACAGTCTTTAGGCACTATATCCTGCATGTATGAGGTCAATGATATGTCTTTTTATTTTCTCTTTTGACTCTTCCATTGTTATTCCCAGTATTAAGCATATTTCTCACATCCTATTTTCTTCAGGCCTGTTGGACTCAGGGGAAGTAGCACCATGTGGGAGTTATTAGAGGTCTCTGTCATCCTGTTTCATTATCCACTCATTACAGCACCGATGCTGGCAGCAAATGGGCTGCAGGTTTCTCATTAGTGACAATGAATTTAAGTTTCTAGGCTGCTCCTGACATCATGCATTTACAAAATGTACCCATGAATTCTCATAACATTATGCCGCATCATTCTTTCCTGCTTTCTCTAGCAACACACACAGAAACTGTTACCTCATACATCCATACACAAAACCCTGCTTGGCTCTCTGTAATAATAATGTCACAGGTGGTGCATGAAGCACATAGATTGTGTCCTCTGCTATGGGAGGCACAGCAGGATAGTTTGTTTGTCTGCTGACTGTATGGAGTCCTGCCCTTTGTATCCATTGCACATGGGGCACTGACTCACAACACACACATGTTGAGGTTTAGTAATGGAAATAGAAATAAAACAACTATTTACTGGTCTGGTCTTAAAATCCACATGAATGTGCTCATAAAGGAAATGGAACAGTTTGAGTACATCCATAAAACCCTGGTTGCAGAGTTGTTAATAGCTCCTAATTTGTGGATTTCATATTATTTTGTATGCTTAAATGACAGATAATTATTTTATTTTTCATTCATTGGTTTCCTTTGTAGAGAATTAGACACACACTTGGATATTATATTGCTTGTTTACAGTCAAAATAAATCGTTCGTTGTGCTAATGCAACTGCAAAGTGATTACAATTCATACTGTGGAAAGCATGAGTATCTGTATCAAAATGTAATGGCTACCAATCCAATGTTGAGACATGTGCCTTGCTTCTTTCTGCTCACAGCCAGTAATATAACCCAATACAAATCTGGAAGCTTTCTTTAGGCAAACTACAAAAAGGTCTCTCGTCATCTTTATGTCAGAGTCTTAAGTATTGTACAAAACAGCCAATGCAACATGTCTCCTAATGCTTGCATGTTGTGTCGAGGCTTGTGCGTTTATTAGGCTGAAAAAGCTCTTGATTCCCTTGTATTATAAAGGGCTTTTGGCCAAAGTTATTATTTATATCATTTTTAATTGGGAAAAGTACTTGTGGTATCTCTCTTTTTAGTGTGCAAAGTTATGATCTTGATAAACCTGGAATCATGCCTTAAAGTGAAGCAATATTTCCTCTGGGTATCTTTGTAGGTTGTGGTTTTTAATTTCCTTGATTAGAGTTCAACCCCTTGTGAGCGGTATTGAATTGAGTCTCTGTCCCATTTGTTTGTGTCCAACAACGGCTAATCTTTCAGCTTATTTACTGCTGACAGCAACTCAACATCATATTGATCTGCAGATATAAATAACTTACTCCAGTGGCCAATACATGGGAGAGTTACATCAGTCCATACTGCATTACACCATGCACGTAACCAAAGATTGTGACCTTTGAATACAAAATCATTTCATCAATGATACAAGCTAAGAGCACAGGGGTCACAGTTTATGTTAAGAGGTGTGCGTTGTTGTTGATTGATCCCTTTGAATGACACAAACAAACGCTGTAGCACCAGCACTCATAATTTGTGGTCTTCTGTAGATGAGCCACTTTGATGATGATGATAATTCATTGCTTTATCTGTGGCTCTAGTCGTAATACTATGGCTGTCCGAGTGTGTCTGCAGGCCCCAGCATGTCAGTGGCCCATTTGTAAGAGGAGCATTTTATTGACTCAGACCTTCTGCCCCAGGTCATTTCCAGTCAGGTGGAACACTGTTATCTTCTCATTTGAAAGACAATCACATTGAGATTCTGTTTGCTGTTTTACACGTCAATGGAGGTCTTTCAAAAGGAACGGACTGCTTTTGAGTCTGTGTGACAAACTCTGCACTCGCCTGAGAAGTGTCTGCTGAGCTCCTGCTCCGCCCTGCACAGGTTTATGAGAAGCTGTCTTACAAAAAATATAGTTTATTATCCAAGATACATAAAAACATTTATGTCCAATTATTTGATGTTGTTGTGTTTTTGTTGGCCATATTTTCTCGATGTATTTCAATGTCTTTGGGGAGTGTGTAAGCTGGTATCCTGTCAATTCTCTAGGTTAAGCAGTTGGAGGTCCAAGCCATCTGTTTCTTCTTTGCAGTCCAAAGAGAGTGGTGATCAATAGTGATCAGGTAGCAGATGACACTCCCGTTCAGACAAAGGGCACACTTTACATGACAGTACTTTTGTCCCTTTCTTTATAAAAAAGGCCATACAGGAAAACATAAACAACCCGTAGATAACCAGCCTTATTTTTGATAGGTTTGGTCTACATTAACATTAAAAGAGTAGTCCACGGATTGCATTGTACTCCTTTTACATTGATGTCATTACAATGGAAAGTTGTTTTTCTTTTTTAAAGCAGCGCAGCTTTAAAAATTAACAACAGTTCATTTCCGAGACATTATCCAAGTACACTGATATGTTCAATAACAATTATCATGTATTAAATTAAATTTGTATATAAAAAAAAACTTTATGAGCAATTACACAATCAAACAGGCAGGTCCAGCTCTCTCCTAATACATATTGTTTGAAGCATTGACTATGGTTTCATGCTAAAGTTTTTTAAACATCCTTACTCATTATAGCACACACACACACACACACACACACACACACACACTTCACATAAACTATTATTTCCCAGTGGTGGGAACCTCCTAGAACATTTACAGCTGTGAGCTTCCACATTGATTTTGTAATGTCGCTGCCAGTATCGCTGCACGTCCCCATTGGCTCTGTGCCATATAAGTCTTACGTAAAGAAAGGCATGTTAATACTGGATGGGTGAGGAAGACATTGATTGTCCACTCATGTTTCCAGCAAATGCAGTAGTTATAAAATTAAATATATTTCCGGAATTATCGTTTTATTTGCTATAAACTAGTTTTAAGAATATGTTATGTTGTTGCAACTATAGTCGTTTAAAACTGTCCCATGCAACATCTTTAAATGTAGCTTACAGTGAAAGTGTTATTCTATGTAATACTGCTATTAAAAAATTATCCATGATTTAACTTTGTGTATTTTCAAAAACCTTTTTGCATAGATGCTTGTACTGCAATATGCAGCATAGACAGTTGTCAGCTGCATCACTTGCCATATGCTCAGAAGTGAACTGTGGCTTGACGTGGAGGCTCAATCAAGGACTTATCTTGGACATGAGGTCTTGGTAAAAGAGTTACCAGATTGCTATAGGAGATTAAGATAAAAAATATGATCTAAAAAGACCACACAGATGCTCCATCTGCCTTCCCTAAAGCTCACTTTGAAGCTCACCAAAGGAAAAGAGTTCCCTTTGAAGAAGCAGGCCTACAGCCACAGTTGGTTGTAAAGATGTTTCCACTGTTGGGATTCTGGCCAGATAATGAAGCTGAGGCAGGAGTGTGCTATTTCTTGTGGCAGTCTGCAGGGAGGAGGACTTATCGAAGTTTGCGTACCAATCTCAGCTTCCTTTATCCAAAAAAACCCTCCATTGTCTTAAAGGGCAAGATTAAAACTCACACTATAATCATGCAGCGACCTGTGCAAAATGACCAGCATTGATTGGGTTCCCTGAAGGGGGTCGCAATCCGACTTGGATTCATTCCACATCTTTATCCAGTACTAAACTTCCTCCGGCGGCGGATACACTTAAAGCCATGGGAATGTAGCGCAGCCAGAGACGTCTATTTTTGGGTTCCGTCATTCAGTAGCTCTTGTTATGATAAGAGACTTTTTGTGTGTCAGGTCTTGTGCTGCTAAACTGCCTTAGTGAAATACCTTAATTTAGGGGGATCCAGTGCTCTAAATGTTAATATTAATGTTCAATTATTTTTCTTCAATTCTATTACTTTTGAGTGACAACCTGTTAACCTACAGCTAATTATAAAATGTGATAAAATTGACAAACAATATATTTAAAGAGCATTGTAGCTAACTGTTATGCTCTGATCATTGTCCCACACTATGACAGCGAAGCTTAGTATTTTTGACTCAGGTATTCCCAGAGAATCTCAGACTGTAATGTGACTCAATGGAAATAACATTTTGTGATGAAGCCAGATGCTTTTGACCTTTTGAATTGTGTCATTCTGTGAAGTTGGTGTGTATATTTGCTGGAGGATGGCTGACATTTGATTGGCCATTGCTACATTGCCTACCGCTAAAAGGTCATTTTTGAGTTAAAGTTCTTTAGATTAGATGCATTCAATGTACGTCTTGTACAAAGACACAATAACTGCTGCTAAATAACTGCTAAAGTCAACTTCGAACATCTCTTATGTTCTGTTTGTCTTTTCATTTCTGTTCCTGTTTTACAGTTCAATGGCTATAAATGTGGAAGGATAAAGGGCTGTGCATGTATGTGATATTTGATATGTGTCTTTTTGTATGATGAGATTAATATAAATATTTTCCTGGATGCTTATACTGTCCAAGGTCAGATTTTTCAGGAAGAGCAAGGGGAACTCGCAGGGCTTCCTGTCAACAAGAGGAAGCAGCATTAAGTTTGGGATGTTCGTGTCAAATGTTGGGGAAACGAATGTCTGAACAAGCCACATAAAGGAGAGAGACTTTATCACCACACTTTATATCCAGAAGCCATACACACAGACAAAAAAAAGGATTTGGTCTCATTTATAAAGATACATTTTAAATGTGGCCTTTTATCTAAGGACAAGAGGACTGGAAAAGGGGGAACAGGCCAAATATGAAAGTATGAATTTAAGATGATTTGTGTTTCTGTTACTTTCAAAAGGACAGTTTGTATTCAAATTATATAGTTTGCGGTCAGCCATAGCGTCAGTGAAACAGTAACGGGCGTAGCCGTGAAGTGAGAAGCAATAAAAAATGTTTTAAATGTCGTTATGTTCCGTTATTGTTTTGGAAAGACCAGCTGTGTCATGTTTTAGAGGGAAGTTCAAAGCCATATTTAAAAAACAGCACACTATCTGTGGAGCTCATAACAGACTTGGCCGTCCCCCAAAAACAGAGCAGAAAGATTATAAACTTATATTTCCAGCACCGTGGCTTTATTCCACTCAAGCCGGCAAAGTGGCCATTTGTCTGGTCCTCTGAAGTCAAACTCGATTGTATTTTAACCACCCAAAATCCTGATGGTTCTGCTTTTTTTCCAAACAGGCTTCTGATCAGTACTTTAACACAGCACCCATGATATTTAAAGAGGACCTATGATGCTTTTTGACTTTTATGACCTATAAACGTTGTTATGATGATTCATAGTCATGCTTAACCATACTAAATTATCAAATAATGACTTACATGCATTTCGACGTATTCCCTGCTGACCGTCTGGGGTGTCTGCGCAGACCACTAAACACAGTGGAGAAGTTACGTGTTCAAAGTGGTCTAGCCTTTCATAATTTGTGACGTCACCACGCGGATGTTTCCATGTATGGTAATGCTGTCACTTCCCTGTTCGCGTCTGCCTCGCGCCCTTATAGGTCCATGCTCGCGCTTCCCGCCACTGAAAGTGTTCCGGAAGGAAGGTAACCAATCACAACGGAGTGGGGTTTGCAGGAGGGGGGGAGGGTAGCGGAGATGGCCAAAGCACAGGCGGAGGGAGCCGAAGCACACACACTCAAGTGTTGACAGGATGTGCTGGATCGCCAAAATAAGAGAAAGAGCTTCCCGAAAATCTACATAGTTTTTTGTGATGTGATTCGTGTCAGGTTGCTCTATAGCAGTGTAAAACAAGAAATTAAGACCAGAAAAGTAGCATAATAGGTCCTCTTTAAGTAAATAAGGCTTTACCTGAGGTCAAAACAACTTGTCAAGTATAGGGGACGAGTTTGTGTTTCATGTGGTTTAGCTCTAGCTTTTTTTAATCTTCATCACTGGATACTATACTTGTTTTTAATGCATTACCTTGAGCCCACTCTAAACTCCTAGCATGCCATTTTCAAAATGGACACTTCAAACGAGGCCCAGTTGATTTTGTGCAGCTGTGATTGGCCACCAAGCAGACCCCTAAGACAGCAATTCTACTCTCTAACCTCCAGACAGCCTTGCCCAACTTTAACTGTGTGGCGATATTATGTAATACTATTATCAGTATACTGTAGCTCTTTCCTATCGATTGGCCTTGTTTGTTGGTGCAGTGTCCATTTCAGCTCAGTTGGTTTATTGAATAATCAAAAACTGTATGTGTTTCTGTGTATTACTGCAGAGATTTGCTTGTGGGCAGATTTTGTGTTATTTTCCTCAATTTGCACACTGAGAGGAAAACAATGAGTGTCTGCTTCACATTTCTTCTCTTGCATTTGAATACTGGCAGAGGTTCCATGACACAAACAAATGCTGTGCTTGTGGGGAACCGTTTGTAATTGTTTCCAGCAGCCAGTTTGGTTCCAGCTTTCTTGCTTACTTTTTCTCCCCTGCCATATAGCGTTGAATAGTTGACGTCACTCTAGCATGGCGACCGATAGGGCAGTGAATTTGCTGCCAGAGTTGTGCGACAGATACGAGAGAGAGGAAGGGAGGAGAGCGAGTAAATATAGCCTGCATGCCTGTTTTGCATTGTGTAAAATAAGCATCTGTACACAAAAGCACCCATTAAAAACTCTGGCATGAAAACCACTGAGCGAAGGAGGTCCATTTTAAATTCCAACAATGACTTTGCGTTTGCAAGATTACTTAGAATAATGGTCTTTTGTACCGTATGTGCATTTCAGTCTCAAGTTCTGTTCTGCCGGAGGAAAGTTTTAAGTTGTAATTGTGATTCACTCTGTGTAAACATTGTAAAAGCTAACATGACCAGGGGAAATATGTGCATCTTGCAAACAAAAAGCACTGTCCCAAAAAAATGGGACAAAGGGCCTAGACACCCTGTCAGACTCCAGTAGAAGTTTGCCTCAAGTGGTGTGTCTCCCATAACCCCAAACCCCATAAGTGGAGGGAGTTGTGAGGGCTAGTCGAAAACGTTCCCCTTGGCTGCTGGAGCAGAGATAATTGGACCCAGGTTTAGCCGGAGTCTTGGTATTCACATCTCGAGCCAAGTTTTGATCTTCACAGCTCCTCTCAGCAGACAGCGCTGGTGTGAGCGGGGTCGTCCGACATATATGTTGAAATAGTTCTGTGCATGCGAGAAATCCTGAGCCATTTCAGGTCAGGTGGTGTGTTTTCCCCCCTTTGTGGTCCTACCTGCATGGATTAGTATGTTTATGTTAAACATGTGAGTTCATGTGATAACCAATATCTGTGCAGCGACAGCAGAAACCACTGCATTTAGGTTTGCAGGGGCTTAAATTGATCCGTCTTGGTGTCAGGACTTTGTATTCTGCCATTGTTTAGAGGTGGAAGGTCAATCCTCTAGCTGTCGGGTCGTCTGTCCTCAAATGTGATCTCATGGGATGTGAGGGTTGTGACGGCTAGTGCTGTAGAAGGACAGTGGAGCCTGAGGCAGCAGAGAGAGAGAGAAGTGTTTGAACTGTTAAGAAGTTGTCTCTGTGAATGTAAGTGTGTGTGTGTGTGTGTGTGTGTGTGTGTGTGTGTGTGTGTGTGTGTGTGTGTGTGTGTGTGTCATGTTTTGTTATGACTCACGAGACTCATGCTTCCTTTCTGATGCAGTTATGTCTTTTTTATTATTAATTTGAGTTAATAAAAAATGTCCATCCCTACAGCCCAAACTCATGCCTTTAAACTGACATAAAACTCAAGGTTTAGATTTAACGTGCTGACATGATATCTGAACTTTGGTAGTAAGTATTTAGTATAGATTTTGGATCTGAAAAATCAGTATTAAGACATCACAAATGGCAAATGACAAATAAGAGCTTTCAGTACTTGGTTTGGATACTCTCAACACTCCGCTATAGACACATTCTGGTCAGCAAAAACATTGCACTGGGGTATGTATGATACACTAACACTCCCCTGTATACATAACAGTCATGGAGTCAGTTTCTTCTAATTACCTCATTGCGAATTTGAAAAATAGTTTGAGCACAACATTACAAATGTTTTCTGTTTTGAGTCAGTTATTGTCAACGCTTGTTTAAACCTGTGTCTCTCTTTAACACGGAATACCCAAATAGCTACAGGAAATTCAGAAAGGAAAAGTGGCCCCTCAGTGCTGGAACTTAGTGCACTCTGGCGAGGTGTCTGGAAAAATTCCTATGTTGTTATTTCACCGCCTAGAGCAACGCATTCATAATCACACGGATACAAGTTTTCTAAGCAACATTCTTCAACCTTTTCTCGAGTTGCTCTTAAATCATCTATCCCAAATTACACTGACTACACATGGCTGCATGCATTTTCTTTTCTTTTTCTACCGGATCAGGTTGATAACATTTCAAACTGAATTAAAGGTGGAGTCAGCGATTCTGGAGAACAGCTTTTTGTCTAAATCAGTGCATATCTCCTCACAATCCACTACCTGTCTGTACTGTGTCTGCGCTGAAAAAAAAAACTGGTATTAATACAAAGCCTAAGTCTCGTAGATGGAAACTTGAGAAAGGCAAGAGAGTCACTTCATCATATGAGAGGAAGCACCTTGTTGACCTCATGTGGCTTGTTGGTGTCTAAACCGCAGCGTTTAAAGGGCTGCTGATTGCTCTCAGCTGCTTTATAGCACGGTGATGAAAAATGCAGTCTCTCTGTCTGTGTGAGTGTCCGGGACTTCTGTTATGGACCCAAACAATGTTCTGCACATCCTTCAGTCACAGCAAAAAGTAATCCATCTGTCAACTTGTGTGTGTGTGTGTGTGTGTGTGTGTGTGTGTGTGTGTGTGTGTGTGTGTGTGTGTGTGTGTGTGTGTGTGTGTGTGTGTGTGTGTTGGCGTATGTAACGTGTCCATCGGCAGGTCGCAGGAAAGAAATACACCCTGTGGGATGACTTCCTGGTTGAGGGCAGACGCGGCGGTCAGCAGGAAATGACCTTGGGAGATCTGATCCAGTATCTTAAGGTAGGGCCCTCTCATTCCTCTTGTTAGGAAACACACACTTTCTTCACACCCGGGGCTAATGAGTGAATATTTTATGCATGTTTTCTTTCCACCTAACCCTGTTCACCCTCCTCCAGTGGACACAATGCCCATTGTTAGAAATGATGGTCCACTTTACACCTTCCATTCACAACTACAGGACTCTATTCTGACATCCCGGAGGAAGGTCATGATGTTGCTGAACCGTCAACTTTCCCCCAGTTCATATGTGTACTCCTGTAACTTTTCATATAAGGCTTCTACTTACCTTCATACAAGCAACATTTTTTTATTTATTTTATTCATTGATTTTAATGGACTTTACTTACATTGCATTAGTTTAAAAACATTGTTTTTAAGTACTAAGTACTAGGCCAATAGATGATGCCGTGTTCCCATTTCATCTTGTATCAACTTGTTTGAGGGGTGACAGAAGTTTGAGCCCTATTTTACGTCTTTAAATCTACTACTCTTGTTAATGGCTGCCATGTCATTGTTGCATTTAAACTCAATAGATCATTCTAACCATCATATTGTTTATTTTTCTGACTGATACGTTCACAATGCTATTGATGCTTCCGGGGTATTATAGAGTGTGGTGTTTCTATACGCACTCCAAAATACACCATTTTTCTTCCAACTTTGTGGTGCTATATATTCAAAAAAACTGTTTCCAAAATTGAGTAAAAAAGTAAACAAATAAACATTTATCTTAAACGAAAAGCTTAGGGTGATACAAAACAAACACTGAAATGTGAGTGGTCAAAAGTATATGTTTCCAAAGTTTACACTCCCGATTGCGTCATTGCCAGACTGACATCGGCTGCCGTTCTCGGGTGAATTTGCGGGCGGACAAAAACACGCCCTTTGCCATGTAATAAATCAATCAATATTCTAAATAATAATACACACGTATACAACATGAAGAAAAGGATGGCTGTTACAGCTAGATAAAAGATGTTTCATAAACCAGCTGCAACCTGGATAGTAGTCTTCAAACCCTCTAAAGAAATTGTAAATTACCCTGTGGTGTTGTTTAAACCTGTCTTTTCAATGCGCGCACCTTCTTGCCCTTGCCCTGACGTTTGCTTTATTGTTTCTGCTGGAGTTTCTTCTGAGGAGGCCAAGGGAAAATAAATTGGCAAGTGATCTTATTTGCTCCAGGTTTCGTTTAACCTTTGAATGGCTGGGTTCCCCCTGGTTTGTTTGTGTGGAGGCACTGAAAAGCTTCCTGACCCGTTTGTGGCCACTGGTCACCGTCAGACTTTAAGCTCTGCGGACTGCTGTCTCTGTAGAAAATGACCATGCAATAATGCACACAGGCCATACACTACTTATGCCTTGATATGTGTGTCATATTGTACTTTAAATTGAATTATTTGTCCCTGTGCAGGAAAAATACAGCTTGAGCATCACCCAGCTCTACTATGGACAAGCCGCCATATACATGGGGCAAGAGGAGAGACACCAGCAGTGGTATGTCCAGTGAAAATAAGAACGATCCAGTACAATTTTTGCTTATTTATGTCTATACACATGGCAAGCAACTCTACGATAAACAAACAATCACAATGCACAGCCTCCCTGTGTTTGTTTAGATGGCAGGATGAGGTGTTTCCTTGTGAGCCTGTGAGGAGAGAGCCCTGTTGACACACGACCGATGCATCACTGCACAGTGACGATTGAGGCCGCTGCTGCTCGGGTGTCATTCTGTTTGTTGAGGACAAGAGTTTAACGGTTAATTAGCGTGAACTCTGCATCTGAAGAGCCAAGCCGTTTGGGCCTGTTCAGCATTGCATCACTTAAGAAAAACCACATCTCATGATGAGCCCCAGGGTGTGTGAAATACATCTAAATGTCTTGTGCTGCTGTGGACTCTCCTCATCAGTTAACAGCTTAGTCACTGCACAAAATGCTCCCTCAGAGGGATGTTGTAATCACAGGATAAAAAGGGAAACATTTTAATAAATAAAATCAGGTTTAACTTTGAACATTCAGGCAATAAGAAAATCATAATTTTAAAATAGTTTTCTGCTTAAATCTTGCTGTGAGGTCTTTCCAGTTCATCTTGAAAACAGAGTGAGTGCACCACGTCCGTTTATGGTTCTTGGCGCTCATGTCTCTGGGGAGCTGGTGTTGGTGTTGTGGTTAGATTTAGCTTCAGGGGGGAGAGAGGGGCAGAGTGCCAGCCATGTGGACAGCAGGCTGTGCAAGACAAATGCCCCTCTCCAATACTCCCTTCCTGTGCTGTCGCCCTGCCCTAAGCTTCCTGTGTTGGGCCAGTGAAGGGGGAACATGGTACTTTGAAAGTTAAATACCATTAAAGATAGAAGATATCTAATTTTTGTAATTTTATTGTATGTGCATTCTTATTATTCTATAGCTTTCTTCTTGTCCAGACAGTGCCTTAGTACTTTTTTTGACTTCCCCACCCTGTTTTTGGCCCAGAGTCCTTTTGATCCCTACGCTGGAAGATGTAGATCCTTCAAAATGGGTCATTTAAAACAAACAAAAAAGGTTATGCGGAAAGACAAATTTCAATGTAACCATTGACTAATAAAGTAACTGAATTAAGTTACATAGTTCCTTAACACTGTTTGACAATGTAGTTTTGTTTCGGACCATTTTCAAATGTGCATTTAACACACATTTGGTGTAGTGAATATTTCCAGCAACTAGATATTATATGTTGGATTGACTAAAATAAACTACATTGCTTAATCATCATTATAATGAGGGAACAATAGACTGTAGTGATGTCACCCAGTTGCTACAGTATGGGTCATGGGTTATTTATTTTTTTATTTTGAAAAGGTATAGGGTTCTGTCTCCCAGCTTTGGACATGAAGGCATATACACTACTTTTTAGGAGAATTAATTTACTTTTTACTGAATTCGTTGATAATTGGAAAAATCTAATGGTGAAAGATTGTTGTCTGCTGGCAGGAGAGCAATATTCATGGCGCTTGTTGATGAAGAGCAGACACATTTTAAAAGCTAAACAAACAAAACAAATGTTAAAATGAGTCAGACTTATCTTAAATTGATAGTTTTTCCATCATACTACTCCTGACCACGCAGAAGTTACATATCCCGTTTGTGTTTTCGCAGCGTGTCTGACGTGGTGAGGATGGTCACCAGGAAAGATATCCCTCAACATAAGAAGATGCTGGAGTTGATCCCTTCATTTGCTGAAGACGAGGACTCTGACTCAGCCCCGCCCATCAGATACCTGCTCTTGTAAGGCCATCAGCATCCAATATGATAGAACTAATCTAACACTCCAATGACATTGTGTCGGTTTAAAACAACCCAATCCTATAGCTGTTATTTAAAATTAAGATTCTCCACTGTCCATCAACTTTTTGTTGCCTCTCTACAAACTTTTTGCCTTTATTATTGAACTGGCATGCCGGGATACCTTTTAACTGTAAATCACACTTTGATCATGTGAAGTGAATCATTCCAGACTCACTCTGACTAATCTATTGTCCTGTCCTTTATATCCATTTCCTCATTTAAAAAAACAAATTATGTTGCAAAAAGAGAAACTTAGCAGACTGTTATTTCTTTACTATTTTTACCAGAAGGTTCTGTTAGGTAACTTTTTGCTTTTCATGAACATGTAACGCTCGTGTCTTTTAAGAGTTCAGAGGCTAAGAGGTTGAGAAGATGCTTTGCCAAGGCATATGGATTAGCTGTTCTGGCTCTGCTGGGGCAAGGGCTGGCCTGTGTTCAAGGTTTAATTGAGGTCAGACTGAGCACGAAGGGGTGCAGTCAGAACAGGCAGTATTTGGCACGGTATGGGTGCAGCACTTTGACGATCCAGGGTGCTCATGACATCTGAACACAGCTGTCCTGTGTAAATTCAGCTCCCAATCTCACGTGCGCCCCTCCATCCCCAAAACAGTTGGTCAGAGAGCAGAAGCTGGGCTCATCTCGAGGCGTTGATGTGTCCTTGGATGGCTTTTCAGCATCTATACTCTGCTGTAGTCTCCTGTATTTGAATTCTAATGAAGAAATACTAATGAAATGTTTAATAGAAGTAATTTATTCATTGTGTAATTCAGCGAGTGTGATGCTGTTTGAGATTAAATTCTGTTTGAATAATCGTGCTAACAATGTGTGTTTTTGAGGAACCATGTTGTATCTGTCCTCTTGACTAAATGGCTTTTGTTCCCTTACCATCTTTAAAACAATTCATGCAAATCATTTATCAATTCATGATGACCACTCCACACGCAACCTCCAATTTTTAAACAGTGAATTTACTTGGTTCACAAAGATTCAAAGCCTTTACTTTGTGTTTTTTTCCCACTGTGACCACCAAAAGAATGGCTGATTGAGCTTAAATGCTTCAGTGCTTGAATCAAGATATTCCATCCATGACAATAGCAGACACTTCTACCACTATGTTAAGTGTATGACTAATTTTTGTATTAATTAAAAGAACATTTTATTTTATATAATAAAATATTCTAATTTTACTGTCTATTTCTTTCATTTTGCCATACTTGTATCCATTTTATAAAACCAATAGCTCACCTCTGGCCGTGGTATACGCTTATAATATCACAGTTAAGGTGCGTTGTTCGACCTCATATTTTGCGGTGTCTGTCGTGAGCTATTGCTTAAAAGAACAATGACAGATGGCTACAATAGTAAGGTAACTCTTAACACTAGAGATAGACTGATTAATGGCATCTGAGATCATTGGCAGTGGCCGATACCTGGGCTCAAGAGGCTGATTAAAAAAATGTATCAAATTATGCCTGCAGGCAACCTCATCAGTGTGGCTGTTGAGGAGCAATGTTAGCGCGTTTTTAATTTACCTGGAAATGTTTTCTATTTCAATAATTACAGACAACTGGATAGAGATCCAGAAGTTCCTTTTGGCAATACAACATTTTTCTGCGTCATTTTTTTCGTTCTCATTAATTCTTATTAAATTGTTGTATTTTTTCAAATGCAAAAAAACAAACAAAACAACAACCTGATATTGCCATTATATATCGGCCATTGGCCGGACCTGCTCTCAGCCATTGAAAAACCCATATTGGTAGACTACTTAGCAGTGCTCAAACTGACAAAGGAATACAACACATTTTAACTCAATCAAAAGTAAAAACTTTATTCCAAATGTATCAACAGCGTGGAAAAAAAATCAAATTATTAAAATAGAACCATCTTATTCACATTTGTGTTAAAGAGTCAGTCTGTACTTAGAGCATCACTCAAATGTATCCAATAATGTCATTGCATATGATGGGTTGTCGGCTGCCTGTCTTCATGAGAGCGGTGAAGTGATGGAAGTCAGTGTCTAGTTGATGCAGGCCTGTGTGTGACTGGTGAAAGAAAGGTTTGAGACCCTGCAGTCCAACAGGACAGGACATTCTCTGGGGAGCCTCTGCTGCCCTTCTGACCCTGTTGCAGTCTGCCGGCCTCGGCCTCACCTCCACACTCTTAGACATCCCTGCCAGTTTGCGGCGCATGTTGACCAAAATGTCTTTGGCCAGGCGCCGGCCCGCACTGGGCTTAAGTTGTGCTGGCTCAGGGCACTCTGGTAGGTCCATCCAGTTCTTTATGAGGTCGGCAAAGCTGTTGTCCCCCAGAACCAGGGGCTGTCTGTTCCTGCTGCGACTCAGCAGCGACGTGGTCCAATCCTCTGGGTCGCTGGCCTCAAAGGAGGTCCAGCGCTCCAGACAGGCGTCAGAGGTGGATTTGGGCCGAATGCGTCCTGAAGGCCCTCTGTTTGTACGCAGGCAGGCGGAAGAGGAGACCCTTACGTTCCTGGTCCTCCTCAGCACCACACCTTCATCCTGCCAGGAGGCCTCAGAGTATCCAGAGTCAAAGTCCAGACTCTTCTCACTGCTCGGGGAGCCTTGTGTCAAGCGCTCATGCTGCTGCAGCTCTTCCTCTTCTTCCTCCAGAGGGCTGGCCAGGCAGCAGGCAGAGTCATATGTGCTGCCTTCACTGGCGTCAGAAGCACGCAGACGGGTCAGTCTCTCTTGCTGTGCCCTCAGTTTACAGAGCCGCGTGACAGCGAAGGAGCGAACGCACGGTTCACTCAGTGGCCTGGGCCTGCTGGTCTGCTTCAGGTCCTGCAGGGATCTCATCACGCACTGCATTTGGTCTCGGAGGCAGTCGGTAGAATCTCCTAAACACAGCTGCACAATGAGACAAACAGACAGACACTTAGTGGTGAAGGCAGAATAAAAATGCAAGACTATTCTACTAAAACTCACTTATTCTGACCAAAAAATTGCAGCTGGCTTTTTGCAGCAGAGCACTTAGCCTGGCCTCCAAAATATCCCATAATGTTGTGGTTGGTCTAGGCCTGAACAGTTCCCACTGATATTTTCAGAACTGGGCCAAAAGGAATTTTTACCAGCTGAGATCATTCTGCTCTGTGACCAATGCTACAAGTGAAGCATTCCTGACAAAACCTCAGGGAAGTGTATGGAGACCGTCTCATGCAGCACGACGATCCCAGAAAATGAAAAGGTCTTGGCTCAGACAGCAGGATGCACATTTAACACTGGGGAAACTCTCCCTACCTCCAGAAGAGAGGGGAAGTTGGAACAAAGTGGAGCTGAATCATGGAGGAGTGCAGAGGCACGTATCCTCTCTGGACTCCCCTAACTCACAGGATGTTGGCTGGTCTTTATTATAAAGCAGGAAATGACCGCCACATGTTGGAATCTCCCAGTGATCATGTTTTAATTATGAATCACACCATATAGTAGCCTTTAGGTGACCCGAAATCAAAGCCATTGAGTTGATGATTTGTATAGTTCCATCTATAGTTCTAAACCAGATGATCTTTCCAACAACGAAACAACAACATTTAACCAAGCTTTCCTCTGACAGAAAGCCAACTCCAAAAAAATCCTTTAAAGAAACAGGAGCTGAACATGTTCTTTTTGCTGTAATACGTTTTGTTATTTAAGGTTCTTATAATATTTAGTTTGCTGTGCCTCCCTGTCCTGCCGGTGTTTGGCTTGGAGCAGTGAGGACACCACAATGCCATGATGTTATCACAGCTGTGGGTGCTGAACCATTTGGCCCCCGGGGAGACCTATCTGACATACAGAGACATCCTCAGTGGGGCTCTGTGGTCAGTGTGCACCCTTTAAAATGCCCTGTTCTCCTTGGCTGCTTTCACACAACGAGGAGAAGAGATTCACCCAGTTGTATGCATTTGGCAAACACAGTTTGGGTTGAATTGACTGTGACTTGTGCGGATTAAAAACACATCTGCTCCCCAATAACTCAACAATAAGAGCAGTCATTAAAAGGAATACCTTGTAAGAAGCTAGGTAGCCTACAAAAGAAAATGTTATTGCCCTGTGCATAACAGGCAAAACAAAAACACTTTAAAATGTGTCTTCACAATCAAAGTGTCTTCATCAATAAAACTGTCCAAAGCATATGAAAACACGTGGAGAGGAAATAAAATAAACTTACCATTGCTTGTGAGTTAATTTCTGCTGTGAATTCAGGATCCTGTTAATAGTCCCTGTAACAAAATGTCAATATGCATTAGATATGTGATGGGGGCGTTTTTCACATTTAGGCTAGTAAACGTTTAAAGAGATATAGTCAATTGAGTAGCAGCAGCGCTCACCTTACCATTTGGTTCAATTTTAATCCCGAGCACAGATTTACAGCCGATCAGAGTTAATGTAGGATGTCCCTCTGAATGTTCTCTTCTCAGTCCTCTGAATTACATGAAGGTTTGTCAGCGGACTTTTGACGATGCTGAGCTTTTCACCGCAGCGAATCAGCGAAGGGCATCACGGAATCAGCCAATGGCAGGCCGCCTGAAACAAGATACCTCCATGTGCATTTACAGTACATTTATTGTAGAGAACTTCACTGCAGGATATAGACTGACTATATCTGGACACGTTCAGATGTCGTATTACACACGTGTGGGTAATTTGACATTTTGTATTTACCAATTACCAGGTAAAATGATCACAGATCATTTTTAAAGGTTGTCCATTCAACCATTTATCCAAATGCCTTTACATATAATTTACATTGCAAATTGCTCGCAATGATTGTTGTAGTCAATCAAATTCTACTTAATTTATAATATCACTCATTGTAGTGTCGCAATGCTGTGTACGCTAATGTGGAGTTAAAACAAAAAAGGCACTTCTGTAAAAGCTGTCTTGGACCACTGCTGTGGATGAAACCCTCTACACGTGCTGATTTACTGATTTCTACATGTCGCCACCTGGTGGATCTGTTTAAACAGAACCTCCAATATTAACATTCTCCATTGTCTCTGCTGCATATAAACCCCTTCACACCATTTATTACCACTCTTTTCTTAAATGGTGTTTAGCAATGCAAACAAGATACTGAGGGGGAGTTCTCCTTTAATTAGCAGATAAGCAAACCATTCATGTCTGTGCCCCCTCAGCTCACCTCCTCGGATGTTGATGTATTGATGCTTTGTATTGCAATTCAGCCAGGTACAGTGGTGGGAGAGCTGCTAAAATCATTCAGCGCTGTAAAAACACCAAACCATATATATAAATAAATATTATATATATATACGCTCTTGCATTTCAAATCATATGGAAGTAAAAACACACACATTATCAGCAAAATGTATGAACGATGAAAAGTTAGTAGCTATTCACTCTGTTCTGTAGAAATTCACATACTATCATACATGACATTTTTCCCTTTCAATAGTAATGCATCATTGTGTAAGTGTCATTGCACTGCTAAGCTGTTGAGATGGAGATAGTTTTTACTTCTTTATGTAGGCCTACTGTTCAAGTAGTTTAGTCCAGTAGTTACCAACGTAGAGGTTGGGCCCCTGAAATGATTCGCATGATACATCTGGGGGGTCAGGAGATGATTGATGGGATATAAAAGGGAAGTATGCTTCACAGGTGACTATTCATTTTAATCTTTTTGGTAAAATATAAAAAATAAATGTACCTCCTTGCAATGATATAAGATAAGTTTATGTCAAATAGTAATCTGAAAACTAGTAAATAAATTGATCAAATAAATATGGTTACGTGACAATTATAATACTTTCATCTCTAATGTAGTGGAGTAGAAGTAAGAAGTGGCATTGAAGTGAAATACTTAACTATTTCTCAAGTACGCCAGAATAATTCTTAAATACAGCACTTTAGGAAATGTTCGACGTTTTTTTTCCGCCAATGACTGAGTGGCACCACAACAGATCGATCCACCTGTTGCATGTTTACCATAAAGAAATCAGCAAAGGTCTGCAGTTCTGTTCTGAGCCATTAAACATAAATTACTATAATAATATAGGCCAACTGCATTTTGAATTAGTCTTTAAAAAAGGCTTCATCAGCGAATGGTGTCGGTTTCTGTGATATTTCTTGATTCTGTTCAGTATATTTTAGCAGAGTTTTGTTCAAGACATGGAGGGACAGAATAAAATGCATTTTTTTCTTTTTTTGACACATCACACTGTAGAAAAAAAAGATCATGTGACCAAACTTTTATTTACATTTAACAAGTCAATGACTCTTATCCTATTATCTTAATGAACCACTATCATCCATTTGTCTCCGTGTTGTGGTGCATCTTAAATCATGGATTATGTGAACCCAAGTGGAGTAGAAATAGCCCTAATTCACACTATGGAGATAGCATGTCTCTAAAGAACAAGTGTAAACAGATGTCAAGGCACACACATATGTAAAAAGACTTGGAATGAAACAATGAGTGCAGAACAATCCGTGTTAGGAATAGACATTAGCACTTAAAAATCTTGCAGATATCTTGTGACACTTAACCATTTCTGTTTTGTTTCTTTTAAGGAAGTTGCTTAAGGAATGTTATTCAGTTTGTGGGGGACAGGAGCTAATCTATGGGCAGTCATGCAGAACAAAGCACTATATTACAACTGTGAATATTGACTCAGTGTAAACATCATACAAAGAAAAACATTTTCCCTTCATCCATTTTCATTGTCCATGCTCGTTTGCAGTCAAAAGGTTAACAAAATGCCTTCATTGGTTAACATAAATTGAAAAAAAACTTCAAAAGAAAAAAAAGGAAAGGAAAATTAAACTAAAAGGATATTTTAATACAAAACAATGAGACTTTTCAAATCAAATAACAACCGTTTAAACAAGTGCTTCTCAGACTGGTGAGACCTATTAATAATGAAAAGGACTGTAGTTCCGTCGTATTTTCATTTGCTACGAAGCATAACGAGTAATTATTATGATACGTTTTACTCTTGCGACCATTATTTTTCTACTTAATCCAGTTCAATAATTTAATGTAACATTTAATTTAAAAACAACGACATTCTCAGTTGAGTGGCCCTTGATTGTTAGATATCCTTGTCCAATAAGGAGGTCCTTGGTCAAATATCTATTTACAGGCGCTCAGTTGAGGGCGGTAAGAAATATAGTTAATAAAAACTTAGAACACAATTGACAGGGAGCGTGGTGTTTTCAAATCAGTGATTGTTGGAGTTCTTCAAAGGTTTCCCCTCCAGGAATAATGTCTGTTGTGGTTTTCATTATGAAAAGCAGTAATCGTCACATGGCTGTTGCAGTCTCTCATGCATGCTGTGTGCATCAAGCCTGGTCCTGCATAAAAGGAGGGACAAAAAGAAAACACATTCAGACTATAAACCAGACAATAAATGGTTCACTCTTTGTTTGTGCATGACTTGATTTTATGTTGACTAATTTATTCGGTTTATTAAGGTCCTCAGCAAGTACACTTACACTTTACCTTCCGAACACACAAATATGTTGTTCACCCAAATCACAAAAACATATTTTCTCAGTAAAATGTACAGAATATGACATAATGTATGACCACAAAACTCCACTGGCACTTGTAATGTAGCCCCCCTCTCTCTGACAAATTGACAAACCAACCAAAAAATAAAGACATACAGCAGTAAGAAAAAAAGCGAGCCAGAGGGTTTTAGGCGTTGTTAGAAAAAATGACTTAAAGAGGACCTATTATGCTACTTTTCTGGTCTTAATTTCTTGTTTTACACTGCTATAGAGCAACTTGACACGAATCACATCACAAAAAACTATGTAGATTTTCGGGAAGCTCTTTCTCTTATTTTGGCGATCCAGCACATCCTGTCAACACTTGAGTGTGTGTGCTTCGGCTCCCTCCGCCTGTGCTTCGGCCATCTCCGCTCCCCTCCCCCCCTCCTGCAAACCCCACTCCGTTGTGATTGGTTACCTTCCTTCCGGAACACTTTCAGTGGCGGGAAGCGCGAGCATGGACCTATAAGGGCGCGAGGCAGACGCGAGGCAGACGCGAACAGGGAAGTGACAGCATTACCATACATGGAAACATCCGCGTGGAGACGTCACAAAGTTTTATGCGACGTAACAAATTATGAAAGGGTAGACCGCTTTGAACACGTGACTGCTCGACTGGCTAGAATAGTGTTTAGTGCTCTGCACAGACACCCCAGACGGTCAGCAGGGAATATGTCGAAATGCATGTAAGTCATTATTTGATAATTTAGTATGGTTAAGCATGACTATGAATCATCATAACAACGTTTATAGGTCATAAAAGTCAAAAAGCATCATAGGTCCTCTTTAAGCAAGAATCAATGATCAAATTGTTGCCGGTTATTTGATTCATTGACAAATTGATTTGGCTACAGGTTAACTCAATAGGTCACTTCAATGACATGAGGCCATCCGACAGCATTTTATATTTCCACCCAGCTGTCATCACTATTGCTATACCTTTAGAAGAGGCCGCAGTCTTTCAGGTTGTTCTTGATAATGACGTCAGTGACGGCGTCGAAGACAAACTGCACGTTCTTGGTGTCGGTGGCGCAGGTGAAGTGGGTGTAGATCTCCTTTGTGTCCTTTTTCTTGTTCAGGTCCTCAAACTTGGTCTGAATGTAACTGGCTGCTTCATCAAACTTGTTGGCTCCTGGACAGAAGTGATTTGTTATTAAGATAAGAGTAAAGATCACATTTGATGTATGTTGTGATTTGTTAGTTAAGCCAGCACTGTGCCAACCGCAGCCACAGTGACCTGTCTGTGGTCGTGCAATGAATATTTAAAAGGTGGAGTCACTGATTCTTGAGAACGCATATTGTCAAAATCACTTTTTTTGTCAGAACTGGCGAATATCTCCTCACTACATTCTACCTGTCCGTACTGACTGTGTGCTGGAAAAAAAGTCCAGTTAATGCACATCCTAGGCTTTGTAAATGTGCATGATGCTATAGCTGTGGTGACCCCCTTTTGTTTGTTAACATACCAGTTTACAGAGCCTAGGCTGTGTATTAACACCAGATTTATTTTCTCCAGCACACACACAGTACGGACAGGTAGCGGATCTTGAAGGCCACTTGTATTCCACTGTGTATACCTGTGTATTCTGGGAAACAGATGGTGAGGGGGCTGCGTGTAATCTTCTCCTCAAAGAGATCTTTCTTGTTGAGGAAGAGGATGATGGAGGTCTCGGTGAACCACTTGTTGTTGCAGATGGAGTCAAACAGCTTCATGCTCTCGTGCATTCGGTTCTAGAGAGAAGCAGAGTTTGGTCACGGCTCATGGCCACCACTGAACACATAGATCACCATGGGAAGACATTGTTTCATTGTTTAATTGAGAGGATAAAGCAGTGCATAGGAGCTCATTCACGGCCTGTTTTGGCAAGTCATTTATGGGCACGAGTTGCAAACTCATTCAAATTTCAAGAAATTGCTGTCAAATGGTTCAAGAAGGTTATTATTATTTTATTACAACATTTTACTCCATTAGTTTAACTTTAACTGCACCATTAAAGCTCAATTTAAGCCAATTCCACCACCTGGAGGTCACTTTTATTAAGCCATGATAAAGGAGGGACAGGTGATATTAAAAAAACTGTGTAATGTCTTACAATCTAAACTACTTCATAGTGAAAATGAGCCCAGATTTATAAAGCTAATAAGGTTATATCATCCATGTCGATGAAGACACACACACACAGCAGATGGTGGATCCTCCCCCCCCCTTACCATTTCCTCATCCTCAGCCAGCACCAGGTCATAAGCACTCAGTGCAACACAAAAAATAATGGCTGTGACTCCTTCGAAACAGTGGATCCACTTCTTTCTCTCCGAGCGTTGGCCTCCCACGTCAAACATTCTGCAGAGCGGATGAAGCAAAGGTGATACATTGTGTTTTGATATGGGACCTACGAACTGTGATCATAGCTGTAAGAGGTCTGCGAAAAACCCTTTAGACAGCTTAACAATGAAAGCTCAACACAGCCAGAACTGCTGCCATATTTGATGATACAGAGGGCAAATATGAGCTTTCAGCACGCCCACAATCTGTTTTGGCCGACAGTCGCCTGAGAAGCTCCATTTTGACGAATCTTAAAGACCTACTTTACCGATGGGAATATGAAGGTGTACTGAACTCTGAGATCCTATGTAGTATATATGTGCAAACATTTTTTAAATCGGTTCATCCTAGCCTGAGAAAGGGCAGAAAGAGTGTTTTATAGTCTCACTGCCTTACCCTAAAGTTTACTAGTGTGTCGCACTAGTAAAAATGTAGGGTTAGGATTTACAGGACAGCGGGGCCAAGGGAAGACTGAGGAAAGACTGAGGGAAGAAAAACCTCATTCATTATATTATAATAGCGATTTTATATTGATAGAACGCCGGTTCTGTATGGGCGAAGTATTCCTTTAATTGAACTACAGTCAAAAGATGAGAATATTTCTGTATCTATAAGTATTTCCTGCTTGTGGCAAACAGGACAGAATTAGAAAAAAATAAATGACTTTCTTCATATTGATTGCCTCCATGTATTATTCAGGGCAAATATTGAGGCTGTGGCGGAGGGTAAATATCAAAGAGTTTATCAGGAAGCAAGTCACACCAGAGCCCCCTGCAGCTGCTGGTGTGATGTTTTTAGCTGTTTTACAAAGGTCAGGTGATAGAAAGTCAGACCAACAACGGAGATGTAAATAAATAGAAGCCATTGATCTATATGTGCACTTATACATATATGACAGATGTTCACTTAAACACTAGAATTGGATATGCTTAAATACAGGCCTGGATACATATCAAATGCTTGAACACTGACTGTACCTCTCGCTCCATTAAGAGATATTTCAAAACATCCATTACGATCCAACACAAGAGCACTCAGGCTGGGTCAGAGCATACTTTATGTAAGACCTACAGCACTAATACCACAGAGGACATTCTCAAATGTTAGTACTACAGTATATAAAAGTTCTAGCTTTATGGAGCGAGGATACAGTGGGCGAGATCTCATTTATTCGCTCAGCTCTAAGTGCTTAGTCGTGATGATAAAGCTTTTAATTGCTGGTATAATTTGGCTTCAGTAGCTGTAGTTGCAGATCCCAAGCCGGTAGGGTCAGTCACCACCACCCCTCCATGATATTAATTTTAGACTAAAATGATGCCTAGCAGTTTGAGGAAGATGGTATTGTGATGTCACTGCTCACACTAATACAGCCCAATTCAATTAACACAACACTTTGATGAAATACCCTCCACATTTACCCTGGTACATTAGTATCCAAGATAGGTTTCTGACTTGCATCGCTGCCAACATATCACCAACGATAAGCTACCTTTTACTCAGCATCCATCATATTTCCTGTGCTCTTGTGTGGCTAGTAGGAATTACTTTTAAAAAATTGAGGACGTGGAAATGGCTGCGTGTTTTTCTATCACGCATTTGTCTTTTATTATTAAAATATTTAAACGTCTATGAAAGTTGATATCGGGTCAGTGCTGTGGCCTCACTTGAAGTGCAGTTCCTTGAAAGTGAAGTGAGTCTCCACGATGCCTGTGGTCTTGACCCGAGTTCGCAGCACATCCTGCTGGGTGGGGATGTAATCGGCTTTGGCTATCCTCTCCAGGTCATTCAGGTAACTAAGAGACAGAGAGAAAACACATTGCATTTTGCCGAATAACGAACTCTAGCAATTTTGTGAATTTAGTGTGGAGTGAGTCATATCCTGCTGCCCTCAATAAGGATATTTACTTAATAGCATTTCATTTGACTGTTTGAAACTTTTATGCTGAAGTCTTGAAATGATAAATTTATGACCAAATGCATTAAGCAGGACACACCCGGAAATCTGTGGCTCCCACCGATGGTTGGCAGAAATCAGGTTTAATTAAACCGAAGTCGATTGATTATTTTGACGACATTGAAGGCAGCTGGAACAAGTTGTGAAACAAATAACATAGCAACCTTTTCAATTGATATAGGAAACATGAACGACAAGGGAAGCTGCAGATTCAAATGACAAATCTTGACAAATCGTGAGAGACCACACTTCACAATTAGGGGTCTATCTATTTAAACCTAGTGCCCTGCCTACCTTTACATGCTAGCTGCTAGCACTTGTAACATATTATTATCAGTGGCTTAGCAAAAAGATTTTGGCATTAGGCCTACATTGTTGGAATAATCAATAACATTAGCTTTGGGTTTGACCATGCACTTCTTACTGGAAGCGATGGTTTCCCATACTGTTGCATGTAGATTTGGACAAAGGCCTCTCTTCCAAAAGAAATTATTTCTGAGTTGCTGTGGATCACAACCTTACTTTACCAAGCTATTGCAAGTACACATTTGCTACCTGTTCTAGCCAACATCTTGGTTGGAGTCACTCTGCTTCCTGGCGCTGATGGCTGACTTGTGAATTAATTTCTTCTGTGAAATCGTATAGCAAAAGTGTATTTTGTTGTTGTTTCTTGGGTCTCTTTTTCCCCTCCCCCAGCACACAATATCTGTTCACTGTGTATAAGGTTACAATTATCAAGAATAAAACTGACTGAGGTAGAAATAAATGGAAGTTATTAGACTATCCATCCAGTGTCAGTTGCTCTCCAGAGAAGTTAAAGGCATTTTTTTTATTTTTTTTTACTGCAGAGCACATGAGAGAGACTGAACGTATTGTGAAGAATATTAAAAAGACCTTTATATGACCACATAAAAAATGAAAATACACCAGCACTTTTCTCACTGTCACTTTTCTGTGACAGATGTTTATTTAACCTTATTAAAAAATTGTTAAAGCTCAGTGTATTAGTTGCCGGACAATTTTCTTTTGTAAATGACAAACAGAGCACATTCGACGGGTGGCTGTGAGGTTTACATTTACATTTATAGTGGCAAACCCACAGTGTAGAGATTGCATGGGCAGATTGCATATTGTTCGATGCACAGGTATGAGAGTTAATATATAGAGACCACATTGATAAGTATGGCAGCATGAATTTTACGACGAGCAGAATTTTAAAAATCATAGATTTTAGCAAGCTGCCAGAGAAGTGTTTAAAAAAAATCCAAACGTGTATCTCATCCCTTTAGTGGGATCACACTCACTATGCTGCAGAGTCGTTGAGCTGGTACTCTCGTGACCGTGTAAAGCAACTCTGTATGCCGCTGTCTGCCCACAATCGCATGGCAACGTTGGCCAGGTCTTCAGGCAGGAGGCCCTGCTCCTCAGCAGCTGCAGACAGGGAGAAGAGCTGCTGGGCATCATCCTGTAGGGGGCGATAAAGGACACAGGAGCAGATATTTCCAATGAGGGCATCACTAGCAAATACTACATGAAAACTATTAAAAAGATACAATGACATTGTGTACCCACTACAGTAAAATGGTTATGCACAGTCCTTTCTATCTGTGAAAAGGCCTATTTTTTTGTTGCTGAAGCTAAAATGACTTTTCAGGAGTCTTTCCAAGGTAAGTCTTTTAATCAGACATTTTGGTTATGTCTTTTACCACTTATATTGACATTTCTATTGAAAGGGGATAATTTTGCAGCCAGTATGTGCAGGAGGAATAACAACAATGACCATTGACTCTAGTATTCTACGGCAGACATGAGCCTATCCTTTAAGGACAAAATAACACAAGTTTTAATCGTTCTTCAAATACTATCATGGTATTACAGTAACATAATGGGAACTTAAAACTATAAATAATGGTTATATCGAACAGTACCCAAGTATTTGGATACATAATGCTAAATAAATAATATGTAGTCATGGAGGGCCGTGTCTTTGAATTATACTGCCAAGGAGGCAATGGTTATGATATCAGCAATGTAATGTGACCACTGAACCCCATGATGAGCCAATCTGGTCTCAGCACGTACGTAATGTGAGAGGTGACTGTGTGCCTGAAGTTTAACAGCATGCAGGGTTGGTATAACAGAGTGTGGTTTGGCATCCTGCTGTCTGCCACCTTGCTTTCTCTCAATTCTTCATCTTCCTGTCGATATGAAATAACAATCACCTTTGCGCTTTATTCAGAATCAGTGATATGATAAAACATGTTTTTAAAAAATTGTAAAAAAAAATCTCTGGTCTTTCCATGCATTTCACTATCAGCCGGCTTCCCTGTCAGGCAGCAACCACTGCTTTCGTAGGCAAACAAGTTTTAATATTTTCTTTGGATCTTTTTTTCAGCGTAGTGATGTCCATTTTCTCACATTGTGTGTGTGTGTGTGTGTGTCTGCATATCTACATTGCTGATGTGTGCAACTACGGTCAGGCTAGGAGCAGCACATTAATTGCTAGTGTGGGAGTCAGTGAGAGTATTGTCACATCCATACAGACATTTGACAAATCTATGAGAGGGAGGAAAAAAGGCTATCCATTCTGCTCTAATGAAAAGAACTGACTCCTCAAACCTTCGATAACAGCTTCAATACAGCACATGCGCTGGCTAGTCGTTTATAATCACACTGACACACACACTCCCAGAGAAATGGGTTCAGCCACTGACAGCTTGCTCATAGGCTGATAAGTGGGTGATCAGATCTCGGCCTGGTCCGGGGACTTGTTGATGATGTTGATTGGTGTGTTTGTGTCTGTGTCTGTGTCTGTGTGTTTCTGTATAATAATTGAATCAATGTGTTGATGAGGTTCAGTGGATATGTGTGTTAATTAGGGCTGCACCTAATGGTGATTAACCAATTTTTTTAATTAATTGATTAAACATTTAATCTAAATCTGATCTAAATGTCCAGCCCAGAAAGTTGCTAAGTCATGATTGGAAAATTGGAGCATGGGGTAGGAGTTTAGCGAAAGGTCAATTGAGGTTGGGAATGTGATGTAAGTCGCAACACATAAGAGAAAAGATTTCAGGTGGTGGATGCCAGTTGTCTAAAAAAACTGAAAAGCAGACAATTCTGGGCAACAAATGACTTCCTTTTACAGGTCATTGCCTTCAAAACAAGGAATCAATTTGTGTCATTGCTGAGACTGCAGAAAGTTCCAGCCAAACTATATGGGCTTTTCAAATGTGTCCTGCCTGCACATTTGAATAAATCAAATCCTAAAGAAGAGCCCTCAGTGGCTTGACTGCCGCTACAGCAGCTGCTGGTGTTATTTCAACTCTGAGGATAGAGCAGATCAAAGATGGAGGAGGTTAAGACAGGGACCATTTCGCTGCAGGTTACACAAATGGAACAGAGCAGCTGAAAAAGGGGAGGTGGGGGCTTTGAACAGGTAAATGTTACAAATCACATGATCCCACACAAAAACACTCGCAGAGCTTACCAGGGTTATTGACATAACTAGAATTGCAGAGAGGGGGGATGATGTTAGACAAAAAATGTGTTTTCCTAGAGGCAGAACAGCCCCTAAATATTCTCTAAGCACTGGGTTATTCTGTAATACGGATAAGCGCGGGAGTGAATGTTTGTTTCAGAGATAATGGGCATGGCATGCAACTGAGTTTTGCTGTCCAATTATTTTAAGACAGTGAGAAAAGTGAAAGAGACACTGTGGGTTATAGAAACAAAGGCAAACTCTTGTAATTTGAATTCTGGGCAAGCATAAGTCTTGAGGACTAGAGCAGATATACAACTGAAAGATGCTGCTGATGAAACAGGCTTTGTTTTGTTGTGGCCTGAGGGAGATCCCGATATGTCCATGGTTGGTAAAGCCAAGTAAATTCTGCATTCTCACACAATGCTGACGGTTTTCATGCTGGTCAGCTTTCTGCGCTCACTCTATAAAAACACTGATTTTCAACAATCTTTGTGGATTTGAAACAGTTTTGACATTTGAAGGAATGTACACGATCATGGGTGCTTATACTCCCGAGCCAAACTTAAGCTCTGTTCTCTTAAGTGGCCAACCCATGCTTATGCAATCAGATGTAACATTTTTTTGGGATGACGAAAATAGAGAATATGATTGAAGTGATATATACAGAAATGTCTTTCTTTAACAACTACATACTGTTGTTTTGTGATTGTATGCCTGTGTGTCTTACCACTCTGGAGGAGTTGCTGTAGTCTACCTTGAGACTGGCCATAGCTTTAACAATGGCCATAATAGACTGGATGGTATTACTATAAACCACTGCTCGGTACTGCTTACACTCATCTTCTGAGTAGCCATCTTCATGGATGATCCTGGGAATGACAGAAATATGCAACATGTTTAAAGTGTTCATTAAAGGATCATTTCCTTCCTCTTTTCACATTGGCCATTTAAAGATCTGTTCCTAAAGTGATTCCAATGCAGTTAATGGGGGACAAAATGTACAGTATAGTTATTAAAAAGTTCATCTCAAGTTATCATAAGGCTTCAGATACCTAAATTAACCACATTTAATGGGAAGTTTCCAAAGTGTGGAAAGGCAAAACAATTTCAAGTTGAAAAGCAGCTTTTTTGTTTGGTTCAATTCCTACCGAGTCTGCAAAGAAGCATAACTGTACATTCTGCATCCTAGTTATCATGACAGCATGCTGTGGAGGATAATGCATAGCAGTGCGGTTAACACACAGAAAAAGTGCCTCAGCTCATCAGCAGCACCCAGTTGATGCAGTATCCTGAGCCAACCTCTTGCAATATTAGAACTCTGAACCTGAGTGTGAAGGAATGCATGCGCTAGTGTGCAGTGCACCCCATCATGTGATGCATTCATCCAGACATGATCAGACTGCAGAGGGAAGTGCAGAGAAGGCGTCACCCCACATTAATGTTTTTAACAGTGAGTGTTTTGATGCAAACGGTAGCAATTTAGTGGGCAAATAGTTGGCAAATTATTCAGTTGTTACATGAGACCATCTATGCATTCATGAATTTCTCTGCTGTCACACATTGATTTGTCATTTTACGAAACAGACCAGTGTTATAAAAACTTCTGTCTAGAGTGCTGGTTTATCGGTACCCATGCATGTGTTAATAACCTGTCTTTAGAAAGTGACGGAGTGTTCCATCTCCAAGCTCATAAAACATGGATTCAATTTCCTAGCTAGCCCAAAGGAATTTGAATAATCAAGCCATTTCAGACGTGCATTTGTGCGTGTGTGTTTGCGTGTGTGTGTGTGCGTGTGTGTTTGTTTTCTGATTGGTGCAAAGGATTTACAATATCCTCTTGTACTGCTCATTCCCCCTGTGATCAGTGAAAGACAATATTAAACAGGAGAGGCCGCACTGTCCCCTAGAAACCACGTAGGAAGGAAGTCCAAATTATTTTATTTAACAACATCATTTTTTTTTACAACTATTAAGCTCGAACTTATCTGTTTTAAAATGGGTTCATTGTTTGTCAGTGCTAGCCTGGTCCTGTGACCATCGCACTTAATTTCATTTGTACAGAGTGGCTGCGTTCGAAAAGCCATACTAACGTCCTCCCTCCTACATACTCAACATGTACAGTATATACTCCATACTATCTACTTAACGATCGATTGTATATGCGAAGTTCGTCGGACTGTTTACACTGAAGTATACAGAAGCAATAAAGAATTTAAAAAAACCTTGCATGTCGTTTGAAAGGACGCAATGCATTGTGGGTCTGTTGAGTAGGAAAAGTAACCTTTCGATCCATACACAAAATCTTCCCGGAAGTTAGTACTCATCCGGGCATTTCTCGCTTACCATTACTCTCATACACAACCGCCAAATACTCAAATTGACGTCAAAATGAGTATGAATAGGACGTTAGTATGGCTATCCGAATACAGCCACGGTCTGGAATCGCTCAATTGACAAACGTAAACTCACTTGAAGGCAGGTGTCTGTTGAAGTTTAAAACTATTGGATCTGCTCAGTGCCACTCTGGATCTGCCAACCAATCGCATAAAGTGTGGTCGTGATGTATGTCATGCACCGGCTTCTGTAACTGAAACTGGCGCACGTCATTGTTCTCAGCCACTCCCTCTGTTCGCTGATTGGACAGGTAAAGAATATGCAGGAGAAAACCCGCGAATATACCGCAGACTGGCTGTGTTCGGAAAGCCATACTGACGCCCTACTCATACTCATTATGACTTCAATTTGAGTATGTGACAGTTTGGGTATGCGAGTTTGGGTATGCGAGAATTGCCCGGATGAGTACTAACTTCCGGGAAGATTTTGGGTAAGTATTGGATACTTTTCCTACTCAACCGCCCCACAATGCACTGCGTCTTTTCAAACGACAATGAAGGTTTATTTTTATTCTTTATTTACAATTCCGCATTTCCTGCACAACACAGGACTGTATGTAAAAATCTAGTTCTATATCTAACCTGTGGAGGGTGGTAATACGCTAAACAGCATCTAAACGGCCGGAATCTTATAAGAAGCAGAATAAATTCTTTATTGCTTGAGTATACTTAAGTGTGAATGTTTCGACGCACCTCGCATACACAATCGATCTTTAAGTAGACAGTATGTAGTATAAAGATGTTGAGTTTGTAGGAGGGAGGACGTTAGTATGGCTTTCCGAACACAGCCAGTGACTACTGAAGGGAAATGAAAATTGAGCGGAAGTAGGTGGGCGGGCGGTGCCAGGCTATAGATCAGTGCCTGTGTCCGGATCAAATGCTGAAGATAAGATATGGCAACTTTTACAGCGAGCAGAAAATCATCAGGTGTGAGTGTTGTAGTGAATACTCTTGTTCCAATCTTGGATTAAACAGCAAATACCAAATATAAAAAATAAAGTAAGATAAAGAGTGCTGTTGTAACTTACTTCATCTGCTTTACAATTGTGCTCTTCCCAGACTCCCCAGCACCTGTTGAAACATGAAAAGATTAGAGTTACAACGTGACTTCAAGCCGTTGTCTTTGTGTGTGGAATCAAGTTGCAAACTCGGTTTCTGCTTTAAATAACTTGAGCGACCCAGCAATGAACTGCCACTGATAACACATGTTGTACTCTGGGTTATCTTGTTTATTTACCCGTTTTCCTTTTTGAGGACATGATGTACAGCTATGAAAAGTTCCTCCATTGCCTGTAAGCATGAATTTTTAAGATACTGCATAGTAGGAATAGATTTCCAAGCTAATTCTTATTGCATGAGGGAAATAAAATAAAATATACATGTGGCTTTGCATGTTTTGAGCCCACACTTTGAAAGTGTTGCCCTGTCAGCAATGACTGGAGAGCACAGCATGTTATACATTAAGTTACTTCAATTGCAATGGCCTAATGCAAACTGCTTTGGCATCTTAAGGCGGAATTTCAAAATGCTGCCCTTGCTTAGAGAAATATACGTTGCATAAACGCTTAACTAAGATCCTAGCTTACTAATATTTCAGCAATGACCAGGTAGGAACTGAGGCCAATTTAGACAATTCTCGAAAACTCATCCCTACAAAACCATACATTTATCTAATGACTTGAACACTTGAAGCAGGAAAACAATCCCTGCGACTTTACCTTCAACTTATTACCTTTTCAAAGTAATCGTCTCATGGCAATTCAGCCGTAAGATCGAAACCAAATCTGAGGAGTTTGCTGTCAAATAGCAAATTTATAATGCTGTTAACTGCCAAATTCACACAATCATATTCACTTCTGAGTTTACAAAAACAAATCACAGCTGTGGTGTGACGACTCAATAAGATGATGAGAAAAACAAGATAATCTTCATTGTGCAAGATGACCAAGGTTCTAATCTGTGCAATGTAAAGGAATTAAGGAATTGTGTGGCGTTTGCGACCACTATGCAGCTATGTTTCCATAAATTGTAGATGTTTTGTGTAATGTTATTCTGCTGATTGAAAGTTGACAACATTAATGCGCAAAGAAACACAGCAATGTGCCATCAAAGGAAGCAAAGAGGGGAAAAAAGGCTGCAAGCGAGAAGACATGGATGTAAACAATACAAGGTTTATATTGTTTCATCAACATTGCAATGTTTTGGTGAAAATAAATGCATTCCACATGTATACACAAGTTAACACATAAAGTATATACTGTTTATACAATGCATTTTAGTAGGTTGCATTGCAATCAACAGAAAACTGAAATAAACTATGGGTTTAGAAAAATCTAGAAAAGTATAAGATCTGAAGCAGTTTTGAAACAATGTAAAATATTAATAGAAAGTGAAATGAAACACTATCATGGATTGTTAACTGTTATGGCAAGACAGCTTTAAAACCTGAAGGGCATGAACGTCTATGTGGCTTGATCATTTAAACGATACAGTAAGGATTAAAAATGAAGAACATTGGTATTTTACTTTGAATCAAGAACGAGATGTACTTATATTTTTATGTAGTTGAAATGTAAAGTATATAGTGTATGAGCCTCTTTCCCTTGTACTGTCACTATCGTGCCACCTTGCTATGTCCCCTTTACACCACCTGAATCTGCCCTGCCAACAAACATTAGTCCAGCCCGAGGCAGAAGGAACAAGCACTCCCCCCTCCATGCTGTCAACACTCATCATATTCACCCACATCCAGCCCTTCTCTGAGAGAGAGGGGGTAGATGCAGGGCACGGGGAGGGGTGTAAAAGCAATGTCTGGGGTTAATGCATGCTGTCCAATGAGCCGACACTGCCAGACAGGCTCCTAGGCTGAGAGGTACAGTAGGTGTATGGATCTCCAGATGATTTGTGTCTTTACAACAAAAAAGAATATTACATCCATTATTTAAATTTTTTATTTCTGCTAAAAAATAAGCAGGATCCTTTTGTGTTCCTAACATTGAGAGAAAGTAGAAACTTTTTAATCTTATTTAAAGCTCATCAGGATAAAATGATGTAACCAGGCTGCCACTTTACCATCTTATCCATTGGAGCTCAATGTTTTATCAAAGGATCTATTATAGGTTTTTGTCTCTGAAACGGCCATCTTCGTCCAAATGGAACATCAAGGTTTCCTTTAGTGAAGATGAATATTAACTAATAATACAAAAACAGCATCAGATGTATAGGCGGAAATCTTATTAATTGACTTTTGTTTTTTTATTTTCAAGTTATCTTAACACAGCAGCTAGAGAGGAGCTAACAGAGTTATACACAGGTTTTTAATTAATCTTTAGACTGTATCTGTTAATGAATGATGATAAAATCAGAATAAATAGAATGTATTATCCCTCTCTCTATATTGCTAGTCTTCCAAACAAATTGGAGATAAATAGTTCATATTCCCCTGACAGAGCAACAATCTCAGAGTCAGAAAAAATATTTATGAAAACAAACAGTAGAATGTAACTGTAATTCATCCCTAGAGGACATAACCAAACTTCCATCTCATTGTTAAGTCAAGTACATTGCTGACAGTCAACATTACATTTATAATCAGGGAACAAAAAGAGCTTTGCAAGGGATTCATCAATTACCACTACATAGAATTCCAACACAGTTTTATGTGCATATCAAATGACTACATGCATGGTTGATTTCAACAACTCTCTAATGTGATAGAACTTCAACCAGTTTTGGTAAAAACAACTTTTAATTATTCCATTACGCCCATTATTTGAATATTCTAACTGAACAGATGTATCTACTGCACATGTAGCCCTGTGGTTCCACCGAGCTGGAGCAGCAATGAGGACTGATTAGTATTACAACGAAGGACTATGTGTGCTGTTTTGGCAGAGTTGACCAGCACTTTCTCTTTAGCATTGTTACAACCGACCCAGACACGGCACCCTCCCTTTTTTGCTTCTTCCACCCCTATCTATTGTCCCTCAGTTGCTTTTTTAGGGAGTGCCTGAAAATGCAAGTTAACAACATGATTTGTAGTGTGAAGATCACAAGTCCCCAGGCAAAAAAACAGACAAACAGAACCATCTCTCTAAATGCATCCAATTCTCTCAAGCCAGTGACAACACAGTCTCAGTAACCCACTGCTGATGACACAAAGTCTCCATTGACGGACTGATGAGCTATTGGCGGACATTCAAAAACACATATTCTCAACACGGATAAGGTCAATCACCTGTCAGCCAGCCAGCCCCCTCATGAATCCCCATCTGAGATAAACAAGGGCAGTGGATCGGACGGTTGTTTTCTCTGCTTAAGTGCTTATCATATTTTTTTATTCACTATTTATTTAATTGACAGAACATTTGGAGCCTCCATTTTGATAACCAAGTACTTTTTGGGGGTTTCTAGCTTCTCAAATGTTAGCATTTGCTGCTTTTCGCTTTTTTATAACATCTTAAATCGAATAGTTCTGGGGTTTGGACCATTTGGCAAACAAATCAAGTAATTAGAAGAAGACACTTGGGTTCTGGGAATGTGGCATTTGATTTATTGGCTAAATGATCAATCGCGAAAAGGGGGAAACATCATTCTAAATATCCATTAGTTGCAGCCCTATTCTATTATACCCATTTAACAAGGAAAGGTAATGCCGTGTGACTGCACCATTATATATATATATATATATATATATATATATATATATATATATATATATATATATATATATATATATATATATATATATATATTTACATAACTTTCAATTTACAAAAAAAAAAAAATCTGTATTAAAAAAAATATGCATCACACTTCTTATTTTAATAGACTTCTTATTAGAGTTGGCATTGCTTGTAAGCAACTGGGAAGCCATGGGGAATCATGTCTTTGTTTGAGCAACTTATAGACACTGTTTTGACAAGTGGTTGTCTAGTGTCTACATATTCTTAGAATTAATGTTTAGGGCTGCAGTGCAAGGGGAGTTGGCCTGTTCTTGATCCCTATGCTTTAATCATGAGCATTAGGCAAAGCATAGTCACATTATAAACCTGCTGAGAATAGCTTCACACAACAGGGAGGAGGTCAAAACTGCTAAAAATAACCCTAAAAGTTTTAATTATCACTAATATGAATAGAATGAGATGGTGGACGTTATGGAGGACAGCTTGAGAAGAGAAGGCACTATAATGAAAAGGCAGTTAGAGTAGAGGACACTGACAGTAAAGGTGGACAAATAGGGAGGAGACAGAGGAGGAAGATGAGTGTGCAGAGAAACTGAGCATGTGAGAGGAATGAGTGTGGAAGCCACTTTAAGAGACATAGTACTGGGACGAGGACGAACTAGAGTGCCTGGTTAATGAATGAATATTCATAAAAGGTTATCTGCAGGTTACGCATAAATGCAGAGTTCAGTCAAGCAAATACGAACAAAATGACAAGCGAGACTGTTTATGAAGGCTTTAGAGTGAATGTGTTGGAAAGTTCTTTATCGTCATGTGCTCAACAGTTACAAAAGCAGTTATTGGCATTACATTTTTAGTATTCAGACTACATGTAATTGCAATATGTAAATTATGAGGTTTAAACAGATGTCAAAATCATAAACAGATGTGAACAGAGAGAGTAATACTTAAGAGCAAGCGGCAAAGCATTCAGTGAAAAGCATCTTGCTATCACTTGTTTTGTCTCTGTCAATTCAACGAACAGCAGATTATGCTATGCAGATTACTGCTATTAACATAACAGTTTATGTACCAGTCAACACACATGCATTTGTTACAATATAGAAATTGTAATATATACAAAGAAAAATTATGGTGAGCACTGTACTTTTTCAAAAAATATCTGTTCCACAATAATAGTTTCCAGCACCTTAGTTTACTCCAGGAGAATCTAGAACTTTTACAGTATAGTATCACTGGGATGCTTTGATCTTTGCCAAATGTAATGTATGACTTATTTTGATGGTGCTGTATGAAGATGGTGCACATAACAGAAAGTACAGGGGAGGCTGGTGGGAATGTTGTTATCTTTTCTTTGGTCATAAAACTGTAAAAAAAGATTTGTTAAAATGCAAGAGGGGAAGTATAGAGGATCATAACAATGATAATCTGATGCCCTATTACATATGGGAATTTTGGGCACACAATTTGACATGCGTCTATTATTGGGACATCGTTAAACTTTTTCTGACACGCTAAACAGTGTGGGTATTATAGCATGGGATAGTCTTGAATTGATGAACAGCTTTACTAACGAGCACACACCATTCTATGTTGTCTAGAAACTGGCAACGTCATAAATCCCTTTTGCCCCATTTTAACAGAATATCCCAGCATACGTGTGAGGCCTATAATCACAAACACTGCGTTTTGCGTCTTTTTTTTTGTCACACAGCCCACTGCCATTGAATTATTTTTGAGGAGACTTGTAACACGTCTGAGCATATGCCAGCGTCATAGGCCATCTAGTGTCTATGTGACTGCCATGAGCGAATGACTCACAGGCCCGGCTGTGACATGATTCCTCCTGCGCTCTCATTCTGGCCCACTTCCCTGGCCACCATGCAGCGCTCCCATCCAACTGGCTTTTACAGCCATTTAAAGGTTAACCCCCTCTGGGCGTTAATGACACTGAGCAGAATACACAACAATGATGCCGTCGCTATTTAAAGCCCTGTCGAAGTGGACTGAGGTATAAATATGAGTAAATACATTGCAAGTACTGTTTTCTTCCTGACCCATAATGACGTTTAGTATCAGATGTGCCATAATTACTGAAATATGAGTGTAGGTGAGGTTGATGTCAATGGCATTTAGTTAAAACTGAAGCAAACTTTATTAATTAGGTTATAATTAACCTAATATTTAAGAACAGATTGGAATTCCAGAATTTGTTCATATTATCTTCGACTTACATGAGTACCATATTTTTAATTTATAAACAACTATCTTTTATTTTTTCTAAATGAATTAAAAAATATATATTGTTAGAAATCTTACCAACTTTAGAACCAAACCCTGAATGTTCCAAGCCATTGGAAGCCGATACCGTGTTCTGGTCAATCAAAGAGATGCTCTTCCCATAGGTCATTCATAGAAGAAAGGAAACCAAATACTGTGTGTGTGTGTGTGTGTGTGTGTGTGTGTGTGTGTGTGTGTGTGTGTAAGTTAGAGTGTTTGATGGACAACAACAAACTGGTGGGGCAAACAATTTTTTAGTTTTTCCTGAAGGTAGCGCCGGTAGAAGGGCCACATTAATCAGCGAGAGCAAGTTGATCCAAGACAGTCATTTATAGGAGTAGCAGTTGTGTTTCCTAGTACATTGCCCTCTGTCAGCAAGCTGTTTTTAATGACCTCCTCTTTCTTTCACTCAGCTTGAGATCAAGCCGTTCTCTGCCTTCTTTCTTTATTGACCTACAGACAGTGGCAAAGGGACTTTGAACAAACTAGCATCAGTAGCTCAGGTGTTTCAGCCAAGTCAGGCAGCTCCCCAACACACACACACACACACACACACACACACACACACACACACACACACACACACACACACACACACACACACAAACACACACACACACACACACACACACACACACACACACACACACACACACACACACACACACACACACACACACACACACACACACACACACAAACAGTCACACACACACACACACACACACACACACACACACACACACACATACACCAACCTCCCCAAGCCCTTTTTCACATGCAGAGTGGAAAGCCCGATGGAGGAATTTTACATAGCCGGATACAGTACAGTATGTTATCGCCTGAAGTGGAAAAGTAGGTCATCATCCTCACAGGGAGCAGTGGAGCTTCACTGCTTTGCAGAGTAGAATTCCTCCTGCTGCATTCAGACTGCACAGCCAATGTTAACGGTTTTTAATCCTGCGTTGCGTGGGCTCCAAGCGAATGTATTAATGCTTTTATGCGATGTGGATGCTTAATATATATCACACAATTATTTCATTGGAAATTTCCAAAGCCAATGCAGTATTATCTATTAAAAAAACACTGAGCTTATAGGAGAGCAGCTCGCTACTGTCTTTAAATAACAGAAGTAAGCTTCTCTGCTTTGGATCCTTTTAGACCTCGGTGCATCCTTCAGCACCATCCTGTTTTAATTGAATGACTGAAAGCAGGTCACCAGTACTGCTCTTCAATGCCACATCATTTTCCAATACAAGGCAACTTCTCCTCTTCCTCAACCTCATTAAAAACCAGAATGTGATATTCTTGGTTCAATCCACTTTTCTTTGTACATGCTCCCTAACGGTGGTGTGAGACACAAGCAAAACAAATCATGTCATGTCATGATGACAATTACATCCGACTGTGAATCCTATTACAAGTCAATGATCCAACCACCCTTGACATTTTAAGAAGAGTGACCCAAAAACGTGTTACATCTCAGTGATATCCTGCCTGATGTAATACTTGATGTTTTTTCAGCAAAATAAGTCAATCTGCTAACGTCATCAGATCCTTTGTGGTACTTTTTCACAGTGATCAGGATGAGGTGATGAATGAAGCACTGTCCTGATTCTTTTTTTCTTCAGCCATCTCTGTACTGTTCATTCTATTATATTTGACATATTCAGCGTGTACCAGAATGGAGCAGTGCTACCAGTGCAGCATAAAAAACACCCATACATCATATTTCAAGCCTTTGAAAAAGTTTGACACCTGGCGAAATTGAAATTAATTTTAATATTCTCAAGCGCTTTTGGCAGTTGCATAGTGACACGTGGATAGAGTTACAAGTCTCTAGGAGGAAATAAAATGCGGGGATAGTGCACAGAAAGGCACATGTCTTTGGATTGATGGTTCACCAGCAGAACCCACGCTCTGACTAATTGAGGGAATAAAGTGCAGTGCTAAAACAAACCCACAGCAATACGCCTTTGTAGACCACTTGAGCTTTCAAACTTATTATACCGGCAAATTATTCCCCCGTCAGCGAGGGTCATCTTTCTTGATGTCAGCCAGTGCAGACAGAAACTATCTGGCTCTTATTGGCTCAGGAGAAAATTGAGCTTTAAATCCCATCTGGGGTCTAATCTTGAGCACTAGATATTATTTGAAATGTATTATGTTTGGAAATATACCATTTTTATGTTACAGTTTTTCTCGATCGCTAAACCACAGTGGGCACAACTGTAGCTCAATGTGCAAAACTCTAACTACAGTCTGCACTACCAACAGTCATTGGAGCTGAACAGTTCACTTCACCTGCAAAACAGGTTCAGTGCAGCAAACACTATGAACCAGCCTCATTGAGATAACACACACTGTCACTCAGAACCTGCTCAGAGTATAAACAATAGCATCAAACCCCAATACACAAATGACAAACTTTTAATCTTTACAGTTTGAATAATATGAGTTATTTCACACAAATTACATAATATTTTCTTTGATGAAAGGGTGAAATTCTTTCACATGAAATTGTTTATTTTATAACTATTTTATATTATTTTAAAATCAGAAGTTTGCTTCAATAGATACACATTTTGTATACTTTATTGAAAACATTTCCAAATGTAGTATTTATCAAATTGTAATACAGAAATCAATTCCTGTAATGTTGTCATTTACTGTAAGAATGCAACTCTAAGCTGTTTGTTTGCTGGAAAATTCGTATTACAGATGCAACTTTAGATTTTTGCAGATTGGGTTGCACTCTCAACCCTGCCTCTCTCAATGAGAGACCATGATTCACAACAGGGTCTATCAGAGTAGCCCTTACTGTATTTCATCAGACATTACAGCTCTATGTCTTCTAGGTCTTCCTCCACACATCCACACTCTCACTGCCACTCTTCTACCTCCAACAACCTGTCTTCCTGGGTCCATTTCCCAAAAAATATATATTTTTGAGCTTTCCCTTTATACTGTATATATATATGTTCACTAACAAGTCTAAACAAGACATCTTAGTGTTTGAGTTGAAATTGCAATCCGCAGTGTTTAAAAGGGATTCATTCTGTTTTGAATGTGTGGTTTATAGTTGTGGCAGCAGTGTGTTAGCATTTGAAAAAACTGCTGGAAATCCACAGTGTTGTGCAGGCTGTGGTTAAGCCATGAGATAGGTGTGTAGAGTTTTGAAAGTTGTGTATAAGCAATGAAAAACGAGCTAAAACGAACTACAGTTTGGTCCGAATGAACCGCTGCTCTGCATACTGTTGTTAGAGTTTTGCACTTGTCGTTCCAGTTGTGCCCACTGTGGTTTAGCAATCGTAAAAAACTGTAGTAGATTTATCACTTTGAGGATTTTTTTTTTTTCATACGAAAAATCAGTTTAGCTTCTTAAATGTTAAATCTTGTAAAAATGCAAGCTGACATGCAAAGACTTTACGACGATTCTGACTAAACATGTGTTGGCATTTTTGGTACTTGATTGTTTTTGCTTAAAAGCCAGTCGTATATCACTAATAGATGCTTGTTGCCATACCCAAGGCTTAATTCATTGGTATTGGTTGGAATTGACACTGGCAGGGAGATTATTTTTCTTGCTCATAACAACACATCACATATGACGCTTTAAAAACTGGTGGAACTCCAAGATAATTAATTGGTTATTTTAAAACAGATGTTAAAGTGACTGATTGTTTGATGGCTGAGCAGGAGTCACGGTTAACAGCATTGAATAAAAATAAGAAGAATTCTGGCTTGATTTTAAATCATCATATTTGAAGTTAAACCTGTCAATAAGAGGTATCAATTACACTTTAACAGACAATCTCCTCATTTTACTCACGTGATCTCTGAATGCTTAGTTTTTACTGACTGATGATGCAAAAACATCTCCGACTAGAGCTGATTCCAAACTCTCGTAAGAATAAGACATCACGCAGAGAACGTACACCAATCACCTAGGTAATTTTGAATTAAATCAATATGTGCTCAGCCCTGCTAGAGTCCCTGTTACTGTAATAACACTAATTAAGTGAATGTGTATTAATCACAGATAACAAGTATTTTGAAATTCCTGAGCGGCTCAATACAATGTAGAGGAGCTTGGAGGTAAACGAAAAAAATTATGTTGGTGTTTGGTTTGTCGTAAGGAAATGGAAGATATGTGAAACTAATAAATATAAGATGCACAGCGTTACGTACAAGTTCATATACAGTACATAGTTGCAATCACAGATTAATAGTGTGCTAATCAAAAGAAAATTAATCTAATCTCTCTATTTACTTTGGCAGATCCCCTATTCTGAAAAATAATACTGTCTATTCACTGCAAGTAAAACGTGGCTTTCGATATGATGGTCATACAACTGCTATGGGAAATGTAGGAAATTAAATATTAAGAACAAACATAATTAAACAAATCTAGAAAGCGTTTTATATTCATGGCTCAACCCTCCACCAATCATTCCACTGCTACTGATGAGACAGATGGTTGCTGCATTGCTAGAAGGGCTCAATAAAACCATCCTGCAGTCTGCTGGCACACCAGATTGTCGGAGGAGTGAGGGTTTTGTTTAGCTGTATCAGTGGCACAGGGCAAACAGTGCTGCTGTGCCTCATACACACTATAGGCTGAGGCTACATGAAAATGCAAAAGAAAAAAATGGGATACAAAACCTTCAAATAAAATAAAAGGGCTATATGCTAAGGCTTAAGAGTCAAACCCAATTTCTCTGAAGGTATCTATTTAAAAAACAGGGAGGCCATTTGAAATGAAAATAATTATCACAGGGACACTGGGAAGGAAATGTCATCAGTGCAATAAAAATCCCTTGTGTTTGCTCCTCTGCTTCATCTTAGAGAGCTTCGTAAGTGTAATTAACAAAGTAACCTTTTTGCATGCATAGAGTACGTATATGTCCCTGTGAGGGCAAATTACTACACACATGGTTCATCTGTCAACCTAAAACCAACAACTATTTTTTTTTCATGAAATTCCCTTGCAACGATTAGTTGTTTGCTGTGCGTTATATCAGCTGTTTCACTGCTGCTGCTTGTCTCTTCCACCTGGAAAACATGTTTACATGTCGGTATACCATGATACAGACCTGGCAGAGCTAGTAGTAAAAGTGGCCTGGCATGTGCATGCACTGGGTTTGTTGCCATGGTTACATCACCACGTTGCCTCACCGAAACTAAATAACGAACATCAACACATTTACACGTTCACGTGGGCTGAGAAACTATAACACTCACAGCACAGACCCATTCAGTCACAGCTTCTTCTGGGCTCAGTTTGTTTTTGATGGAGCTTCAAGTAAACAGTGATGGAGGAAAAGGTCAAAGAATTTTTTTTTTGTAGTAGCCTATGTTGTAAGTGACAAACAAAGTTACCAAAAAAAAACACTTTAACATTTTCCTGTGTATGATTTGGAAATGACTTATTATGAATATTGTCACACTCAGGTAATACCTCTAATGATCCCTTCATGGGGTAACTTGTAACACGGGCGTGAGTCGAAATACTGTAACTTACTTTCCCATTAAAGAAGGGAATAATGTCATATTCACTATGCAAGAAGCACAAGGTACTGTATGTCACTATCATTGAGACTGCTGTTGTTTCATATTTACCATACGGGTATATGGGTGGTATAAACTTTTGGCAACAAATCAAACAGTCACTCACAATTCTAACTGTCACCACCACATCATCTTTGCTCAAAGACATGTTAATAAACCGTACCTGACTTATGTGATTCATTCAGGGGAACCAGGGTTCAGACAGGACGCATGCTGTAGCAGTGCTTTACTACTTGCACTTAAAAGCTTAACCTATCCATTCATCTGGAGAGCAGAGTGTACTAAATCTCCTCTGCATTGCATCTGGTGAAATTGGAGATCAATACACTATTAAACAGATACTTGAGTTGTTTAGAGGGAAGCACTAAAACTGATTAGACTCAAGTATATATTATTCGACAATCGACACACACCACACAATTCAACTAGGCCTACATGAACACTCAGAATCAAAACCTTTACTGCAGCAATAAACTCATCCGACAAAGAATCCAATCTTATTATTCACAAAACCTTTATCCATATTCATACATCGCAAACCATCAAGGCTTACACTATGTTGTTAATTGTCAACCTGAATTAATAATTATACAATATCAATACAACCATTTAGTTTTTATAACTAAGTAACTGTAGAGCGGGTGGGATTACGTAATGTTAATTACGTCCAAGACAATGAACAACAGCAAAGCTTTTGCTTTTCAGCATTAATCACAGATGGAAAAAACAAACAAAGAAGTAGTAATTTGAGTTGGTTTACAGAAAATATGAAAAGAGAAACAGGGAAAATAAACGATAAATTGCAAAGTATAATCAACTGCCAGCCTTTTATACATAATGTTGATTGGGGGCAATGAACATTAACAGACACTATGATGAAATTAATTGTTAGTTGAAATAAAAAAATCACAATCACAATCAGATATTGTCAGAATGCCACCGTAGATTATAGAACCATCAATCACTAGCCTACTGCATGACTTTTTCACAATGGCATTAATATTTGAGGAAATACTTCAAACGACCTCTTAAAAAGACTTAATCTGTGTAGAAGGTAATGATGCCCTGTGGTGGGAATACATATCCAGGTCACAATCAAGTGGTGTCACTGCCAAATGATTTGTATCTGTATGAACTTAAAAGAGAGGTACACCTGCTAATAAGAGGTAGCAAAGCCGTAGGAGTATCGATCTCTTAAGTGTTGAGATTCAACTTTTAATGACAGTACTTTGACGACTTAAGATTGCATTCATTAGACTGTTGGCAGCTCTTTTTAGAGTATGGCAGGACAATTATTCTTAAGAATTGATTTATTTTGGAGTAAACAGGCAGCAGAATAATCATCTACTAAATCTGTTCCCCCTGTGTTGACTTTTGATCTAAAATGTGAGCATAGACTTGTGTTACATTTAGATTTGGTTGTGAAATATGATCACTGAAAGCCTTTTAATGCCTGCTGTTTTTGCAGAATGAAGTCAGTGGATAAAACATCTATTAAGAGTTCAGTATGGATATTACCATGGCAACCAGGCACAGAGGAATGAAGACATGACTGGCATCTTTGGGAACGAGAATCACTGGGTTTTTATTTAAGTATTTCAAAATCACTCACACAAATCCAATATACTTAATAACCCCATAATGACATTTTCTAAGGTTCATAGGCAAATAAATGAACCTTCTACAGCATACATTTAGCTGTGTTGGATTAATGTACACTGTGTGCACAATTATTAGGCAAGTTGTATTTTTGAGGATTAATTTTATTATTGAACAACTACAGTGCTCTCGGTCAATCCAAAATGTTAATGAACCTAAACCTGAATGTTTACGAAAGTAAAAGTGAGGTTTTGTCTTTCTTACGAGAATATATAGGGGAGAACGGGGTAATCTGAGCCACTTTTTACATTTGCTCCCCTCTAAGCGAGCTAAAATGATTTATCACTCACATTTCCCATTAATTCAGGATGTTTCCTAGAAATGGGCATTAGCAGAATTTTTTCAAGACAAAGGGCAGTGAAAATGATTGTTTAAAAAAAAGTTGTCATGTGGCTCACTTTACCCCAGCTGTGGGGTAAACTGATCCACTTACTTTTTCCACTCTGAAACTACCATAACAACACATATTGTAACAGTAAGAATCCTGAAAAGCTAGCCACACATTCCAGAACTAATGTCGGACTAGTAAAAGAATGATGGGGTTTGGTCAATTAAGCAAAGCAAATTTTCTAAACACTTGAAAGTAACTCTGAACAAAATCAAATACAACATATTACAATTCAAAAGGTTTTAATAAGATTCAAATGAAAGATAGAACCAGTTAGATTAGAACCAATCTGGGGGTCAGAACACAGGACCCTTAGAGCCAGCTAGTGTCTGGGGGTCAAAGCATAGCAAAATCAGAACCAGCGAGAACAGCCTGGGACTCAGAACACAGGAGAAGACCCAACTGGATTATAACATCAACCTGTCATACTCTACAACTAGGCCTACTCTACAGTCCAGCCCTGAAGGTTACAGGGAAAGACGGGAAGGTGCTCTTTCTGTGTGGTTGCCCCAGGTCGTCTTCCTAGTGTATTTTCTTGGCATGATGGCTTTTCTACAATGTGTATGACATTAAAATAAAACATATGTCATGTAATGTTACATTAAAATATGTTTAAGACTAAACTTAACTTGTGCCTCATGGTGGGGGAAAGTGAGACAGTGGCTCTCTTTCCCCCACCACCACAATTTGAGAAAAAACTAACTCTCTTAGCATTTCAGGCTAATCTTCAGTTATCAGCATCACATGGTTTCATATGTTGGTAGTTCATCAACACGTATGATAGAAGTTTTTCTACGTGAATACATTTGCTTGCACAACAGTTGATTAAGTTGACAGCAAGAAAATTTACTTTTACATGCAAAATACCTATTTTGGTGAAAAAAAACATGCTTACCACAGCACCATGCGGTCCACTCTTACAGGGCCATGGGGAAATGAGAGGGGCTTGAAAACATATATCTCACATGACCACAAATGTTTTCCGTTGCCTAGATACAGGGGGTGGCTCACATTACCTGATGCCTCAGATTCCCCCGTTCTCCCCTATATGTTTTGCTATTATTAGGCAACTATTAGTATGCAGAATTATTATGCAACTAAATAAAAAAAAATCCCATCTCACTTGTTTATTTTCATCTGTTTAAGTGAGAATAATAAAACAACTCAAATTTTACAAATACAAATTTCTGACATGTCAAAAAAAATAAACAGTGACCAATATAGCCACCCTTCTTTTCAATAACTGTCACAAGCCTTCCATTCATGGAGTTTGTCAGTTTCTTGATCTGTTGACAATCAACTTTTTGTGCAGCAGCAACCACAGCCTCCCAGACACTGTTCCGAGAGGTGTACTGATTTCCTTCACTGTAAATATCCCGTTTAAGCAGAGCCCACAGGTTCTCAATAGGGTTTAAGTCAGGTGAAGAAGGGGGTCATGTCATTATTTTTTCATCCTTAAGGCCTTTACTGGCTAGCCATGCAATTGAGTACTTTAATGCATGTGATGGAGCATGGTCCTGTATTAAAACTGGGGTCTTCTTGAAAGATGCAGACTTTTTCCTGTACCACTGCTTGAAGAAAGTATCTTCTAGAAACTGGCAGTAGGTTTGGGAGTTGATTTTGAGGCCATCTTCAACCCGAAAAGGTCCAACTAGCTCATCTTTAAAGATATTAATAGTTGCCTTTAAAGATGAGCTAGTTGGACCTTTTCGGGTTGAGAGAGTTTATACACTAACTAACTTTATATTAAACCTGGCTATAACTTAATTTGACCAGTACACCACTGTGGGTGTGCTTTACAAGCTCTCTCTGTGTGTGTGTGTGTGTGTGTGTGTGTGTGTGTGTGTGTGTGTGTGTGTGTGTGTGTGTGTGTGTGTGTGTGTGTTTCTTGTAAGGCTTTGTAAAAAAAAAATAGTAGTATGTTATTGTATAAATATAAACTATTTGCTGCACGTTATATATATAGTTGTTTAAAGCTGATAAATTAATATCAGATAATCATGAACAGTTGAATAAGGGGTGGAATAACATAAGCTTTGGCTTCCTCCCACTCCTTTTCGGACACAGACGATACATTCATTTTAGAAATATTGTTTATGACACTTTATAATTAGTGTTGTTTTGTGTTATGTGTATTTGTATGATTTGTCAAACTTGCTTTTTTAATTTTTTGTTTTGAAATAAAGACGAAATTAAAAGAATGAATGAAATTAAAGATGTCAAGGCCAGTGGCGGCTCCTGACAATAATCTCAGGGGGGGCAATTGTTGCCATGATGGGTAAAATGACCCAAAATTAACCTAAATCGGATAGCTAATATGACAATGTCATATTGCATTTAACAGTTTTTTTTCCTGTTCACCTGGCATAACCACTCTGGCAACATTAGACAAGCATTGTACTCTAGTATTTTTGGACATTAAGTTAGTTAATTTCTTGAATAAAATTATTTTAGCTCTAAAATGATTTAATTATCCGGCCGTGGCCATCACAGATAACTTGTCATCTACCAGTGTGCTCCTCAGATAGGCTTCCTTTAAAAGTTAAGAGACCTGCTCTACAATTAATCACAATAATCTGATTGACTTGACAGTTGTGTTCTGATTAAACAAAAATGGATGCTGGCATAGCATATGTGCAATCATCACATTGGTTTGCGTTACTACTGTCTACCTTTCTTTATATGTCCATGCTGTCTACAGCACCGTTACTTGGTAGGTGGGTTTATGCCGCGGACGGACAGCAGCTGTCAGAGTAAACAAACAGTCTATGGATCAGCTGTTGAACGGCGCAGGCTCGTCCATATGCAGATTGATGTTTATGTTTGTTTTACCTTTTCTGAGAGATGATGCAAAGGGGATGATGCAAGTCCATAATCATCATGCAGCGGCAGCAGGACATAGCGTGAGCTCCTTAGCATCCTGCTAGCCTCGTTAGCCGTTCAAACGAGCCCCGTGAAAATCGGATGAAAAAATGTCATCATTATTATTATCCTTATTATACTCAACAAAAATATAAACGCAACACTTTTGTTTTTGCTCCCATTTTTCATGAGATGGACTTAAAGATCTAAAATTCATTCCAGATACACAATTGTACCATTTCTCTCAAACATTGTTCACAAATCTGTCTAAATGTGTGATAGTGAGCACTTCTGCTTTGCTGAGATAATCCATCCCACCTCACAGGTGTGCCACATCAAGATGCTGATCTGACATCATGATTAGTGCACAGGTGTGCCTTAGACTGTCCACAATAAAAGGCCACCCTGAAATGTGCAGTTTTGTCTCACAGCAAAATGCCACAGATGCCACAAGCATTGAGGCACAAAAAAAGGGCCTTTTATTGTGGACAGTCTAAGGCACACCTGTGCACTAATCATGATGTCAGATCAGCATCTTGATGTGGCACACCTGTGAGGTGGGATGGATTATCTCAGCAAAGCAGAAGTGCTCACTATCACACATTTAGACAGATTTGTGAACAATGTTTGAGAGAAATGGTACAATTGTGTATCTGGAATGAATTTTAGATCTTTAAGTCCATCTCATGAAAAATGGGAGCAAAAACAAAAGTGTTGCGTTTATATTTTTGTTGAGTGTATATTTTTTGCTGGTATGGCTCAAGGAGGGCGTCGCCCTATCGCCCTCTATGGGCGAGCCGCCGCTGGTCAAGGCCCTACCACAATACATCCAGCACCTCCAACAATATGTCAACTGGCTTGGACGTCAAATGCAACTAATGTGAGTGGATTGATGTTGACACAGGTAACATCTTGATGATGTCTTGGAACAAGACTTGGCCGCATGCTGAGGCACTCTTGCACTCTTCACCTGCTGTATGAGACGGGTAGAGCAGAATATGTAAAAGATGAGAAGGGAAAGAGATAAAAGCAGCCTCCTAAATTATAAATGGCTCTAATAACTGTAATGGGATTTGTGAAATGAAAAATGGGGAAGGTTTATCATCTGCACCAGATAAGGATTGAGAAAGGAGCTTTTGGAAGAAATACCATCCAGTATATATTTCTAAGCTAAAACTGTCTCCCAATTAACACATTTGTAGCTTTCATCTTAAACATCCATTATAGCTTCAAAGAGAAAACTGCTGGATAACAACGGTTATCATACATTCAACAGACACACTTTCTCCGACTGCTGTAACCTAAAATGATGCTGAACATATTCTACCCCAACGGAGGAGTACCGAAATTAGGAGCGGCTCAGAGCAGTTAGGTGCGCTTAAACCGTATCCAACTTTTGGCAAATGAAAAGCCAAACCACCCGGACCGAACCGCTCCGATCCGACCCGCTCTACTCGGTGGAAACGAGGCATAAATGACTTCTAAAATCACATAACGGTTTATTAACACTTTGCATACACACAATCCAGGAAATAAACTATGGTTAAGTTGCAATGTACAGGCAAAACGCAAGCACCTCGCAGACACAATATACATCTAAGAAGGACAAGGCACAAGGCGGCTCTTTCTCTCTCTATATGTCTCTTTGCATTGTGTTTCTTTTATAGGCTACTATTATAAATTTAACAACAATTTAGCAGTAAAAATGTTTACAGTATCTTTCACACCATGAACCTGTTTGATAAACATGCCCACCCAGGAACAGAGATTTGGCCATACATTAACATCCCATGTATTTGAAACATCTGTGTCCATCACTGTTTATCATGTTTTCTCTTCCAAATTTACCATTTGTATCAATATGTCACTGAATCAAGGGAATTATATGCAATATGCCGCACAAACCAGACAAGAATTATACCTGTGCTCTACAGCTGGTCCGAGCTTTCATCTCCTTTTCGTGTTCTCTGTTTTTGTCACAGGCACAATATATTGTGTGGTCTAATGTTTTCATTAAGTACAACTTAAACCATCACAGGATGTCTTTAACCACAATCCTTCCTCAGAAAATATTTATTTACTCACTACCCTTAATATCAAGTAGCCTGGCTCCGCCCGCCTACCTATTCCACTCAATTTTCATTTCACTTCAGTAGTCAGTCTGGGGGTGGAGTGTGTTAGTGGGATTCTGCTCGTCCAAATTTTTGGCGGTCCAATCAGCAATCAGAGTGAGTGGCTGAGAACGATGACGTCGAAGTCGCGCTCCAGTTTCAGTTGAATGCTGCCTTCCTTTATACTCGGAACTCGGAAATTTCCGACTTGGTAGTTCCGAGTTCCGACCTGTCTGTGTTCCAGTGCATCTGCTCGGGAAAGTATGGACGCATACAACCTTTCTCATCCAAATAACTAAACATTAGGCTCTAGCAAGTTATAGTTGCCAGGTACCGGTAGATTCATAGACTACAATATAGTGAAGTCGGAAATTTCCTATTTCCCTGGACAACTGAAACGCACCATGAGAAGCCGGCTCATGACATACGTCTGACCAAACGTGATGTGATTGGCTGGCTAATCCAGAGTGGCACTGGGCAGATCCAATAGTTTTAAACTTCAACAGACACCCGCCTCCAAGTGAGTGAACGTTTGCCAATTACAGCACTTCCAGACCTTCTGTACAAATTAAATTAAGTACGATGGTCTGGTTGGACCAGGCTAAATATCAAGCACAGATATATACACTACCTTATAATCTCATTCACATAACCAAAATCTCTCTCTCTCTCTCTGTCTTACACACACACACACAGTCTGAAAGATGTGCCGTGCCTCTGCTCGTTTGTCCACTGTGACCCTGAAGCCAAGCCGCCTCGTTAAGAAAAATCCTTAAATTGCCTCTGATATTCTCTGAGTAGAGGTCACTCTTTTAAACTAATCTCTATCGGGGGATTTCATGGACATTGTGTATCGTCTTAACACAGGAGAGCTCTGTGTGAGCTGTAAGGGTGCAACATCCAAATCAAAGTCAAAACTGTATCCTGGCTATGATTTGCAGTGAGGATCCCTTTAGTTCAGCACACATGCACACATGCATTAAGCCAGGACTTATTGGTGTTCAGCATAGACATGACTAACAGTATGTAAGTATATTCCTTTAGTCTGTGGGCTGCTGTGAAGTTGTCATCTCTGGATTGACAATCTCGCCCTGAGCCTGAGCTCCTCTCTGTTAAGAGAAGTGAGTCATGTTTGTGAAGCACTATTATTATCATCTGCCTGCGGTGGGAATAAGAGATGAGCTGTAGTGGAGGCTCATTTAAAGCCAGATCCAAAGGAAGTTTAAAAAGAAAAATAATAGAATATCTTCACGGATCATTTTTTGGGGAAAAATAAGTGACTGGCGAACTGGAACTGCCCCTCAGATGGGGCAGATATTTTATTTTGTCAAGGAACAACTGAGTTAATTTGACCCAAAACTGAACCCTTGACTAGGCTATTGACAAGATTTACAACATAACAAATAATGATCAAAAAGTGAAAACTGGGAAATACTGATACTGTCACAATCAATAACCAAAAGCGTTGTTCATGTATGTATTGGCATACACACAATGTCAAGCACTGATGATCCTCACTCCTGAGATGTTGACTTTTTATGCACTTTTTATGAGTTCATGTTGCTGGTTTCAGCTTTGAAAACAAACAACCTGCCATCTATTCAGCCAATGACACTGAGAGCTCGCAGGTATGGCGCAACACGGTGCAATCAGTGTTTTCTTAAAACCCTGAGATGTGGGAGAGAAGACTTTCATATGGACCTGTCACGTTTTCTTTTACAGCCCAGTGATGAAATATGCCTTAAAGTATCAGCACAGCCAATTAAAGGATGCGTAAAAGCTCTTAATGTCTGCTAACTGCTCAACAAAATGTCTCTTCCATATCATTTTGTTTGTGAGTGTCCGTCCCTATAGTGCCTACTGACACTTACAATGAGCTGGTAAATAAATCTAACACCTGAGAAGTAATCTGTGTTAAACACTGAACAACATCGTTGGCAACATCAGAACTTGTCTTATCCTAAAAGACAAGGGAACAAGCTTTTTAGTTTGCCCAAGGACTTTTGATGAGACAGAGAGAGAGAGAGAGAGAGAGAGAGAGAGAGAGAGAGAGAGAGAAGAGAGAGACAGAGAGAGAAAAAAAGACTTGGCAGAATTGAGAAATCCATTAAAAATTTGATGCAAATGTGTCATGCTTCAGTTGCTGCCATCAAATGACTCATCTTCTCTTTACCAGAGCAGGTCAGTGTCTTCTCTTATACAAACAGGGGACAAATACAACCATTATGTCAACCACATTATGTCCTCAGGTCAACCTTACAGTAAAAGGTCAACAAGCAGCAACCTCCTGCGTGTTTGCACTGCTTTTAGTAATTGGCAACATGGAACTTTATCTTCATTATGTGACTTTGTTGGTCTCTAAAAAAAATACTGTGATGGTGGCTACATTTGAAGCATTCTGCAAGTAAACATGTATTTCTAAATATCCAGTTTTATGAAAAAAGACTTGTGAACACTATTGCACTACAATACATGTTACACATTGTCATAAAGGTTATCGATAACTTCTGCATGATATTAATAGACCCTTTTATAGCCAACAGTAGATAATTTCATAGTTAGAAAAAGCATAAGTTTCAAAAGACATTAACAATGGCTCCATTCCATTCCAGTGACAGTGACTTCAGCCATTTATTATTTATACATTCTTTTCATACTGTGACATGTCAAAATGTCCTCTGTCGATATGGGATATTTAAGTAATGCTGTTACCTCAAAGCCCTCTACCTGTCTCCAGTTTGCTTTTTTTCTTTTAATATGATTTTTGCTGTTTCCGAAAGAGTTGCTGTTTCTCTTGCTTTGTTGTGTCATGAACTATTATCACTGCAACACCATGTTTCAAAGATAAACCTATTTTCATATTCACTTTTTTAGGTGAAGTAAGTGAATTGCTCTTTCTTTGGGTATACTTTACAAATGTGTGTGTGTGTGTGTGTGTGTGTGTGTGTGTGTGTGTGTGTGTGTGTGTGTGTGTGTGTGTGTGTGTGTGTGTGTATGTGTGTGTGTGTGTTTACAGCTCCAGAATCTATTACAGCTCATTTTGCACTGTTGTCAGCAGACACACACACAGAGGAATTGTTTATGCTGTCTTTCTCTGTAAGAATAGACTGTAGTGCTGTTGAAATGTAACCCTGTTAATGTTAAGACATCTACGGGTTTTATATGAAGCTTTCTGGGCAAAATGTCAGCTCAGAGCTCTGAGAAGCTGTGCATCATTTACATAATGATATATGACTTATCCCCTATTGCATGTTGTCTTTTGTTGGCTAAGGAATACAGTTTTACAGGCTGTATATAAATACGAAACACAAGTTCTTGAGTGGCTGAATTATTTCCTGTTTTGTATATGATGTGATGGCACCTTCCTGTCTTGGTTATTTTTGATGGGATGGTTAAGTTTATATGCTAATTCAAGTCTAATCTTTATTATTTATAGCAATCAAATGGTGGATTTTCTGAATTTCACATAGTGGAGATGTTTCTTCTCTGCACCAACAGCAAACATAACTAAGTTGTGACCTACCTAATAAAAGCAGTTTGACTTCTCTGGCTGCTTTCTCTCCGTCCTCTCGGAGGTTTTTGTCAATCATCTTTGACCTCTCAGCAGCAGCCTTATCCTCCGCGCTCACCGTACAACCCATGGCTCCAAACGCAGGGGCGCACCGACCACTTGCGCAAAAAAAGAGAGAGAAAGAGGTGCTTCAATGCTGATGGTCTGAACGTACCAGCCGATGCCAAAAATAACAACAGAGCAGTGCCTGCGCCCGGGAGAGGAAAGCAACTGATTCCAGAGTTTATACCCACGCGTAAAAAGTCTATGCCCCTGCTATCTTGCTAATGTAGGGAGCTCAAAGATGAAGCATGTGCGCACAAATCATTTGAGTTCTTCCAATGAATCTGAGGCTGTTACCTATGGTCCATGTCGAAACGCTCAGAGCCCTATCCGTCCAGCATCCGCTGCACACTGCCTCACTTGTCTTCTCGGCCCGGTGAGCAGCGCGTCCCTCGCTCGAGCGGCTGCTGCAATCCTCGTCGGTGCCCAATTAGTGCTCACTCCCTCAGATATTCCTACGACAATTGGAATTATTGGACCACTCGAATCGAGGCCACTTCGACAACTTGTCGCAGTAGTCCAGTTAAAACAGGTGAGCTCCCCGCGGTAGCTTGTGTGGAGCCAATTAAAAGGGGAGCCAGTGAGGCGTGATTTCCTTGGCGCGCGGAGCGTGCAGACTGCAGTGGGCACTGTGCCTGAGGCACCGTTCCTCTGCATTCCTCATGGATGCTGCCTCTCACAGGGCAATCACACAACGTTACACAGCAGTCTGAACAACTCTGAGCTATAGGCTACAAGAACAGGATGGTCTTAGCAAGGTGCAGTACGGGTTGTTAAAATGGCTAATGGGTCTATATGTCACATGTTTATGAAATAAATATCTTGGCATGTTTTATCAGGCTCATAGAAGAGTTAGTTGACAGTGCCCCCAAATGGGCAGAAATATATATTTTCTCTGGTACTTCACTGGGCTGTATGCCTTCGTTAAGAGAAATAATACAGTAGGCCTAATAGTAATAAATAATATCTGTATTTGTTTTAGACCTTTCATTCTGGAAATTGAACTCAAGGGGTTCTTTACAAAATAACAAAATCAAAAAGCAGACAGTTTAAACTATTTGTGTGAGTTAAAATAGAAAAATACACTAAAATACAGTGAAGTCAAAACACAACAACAAGTCTTTAAACTTGTATTCCCATTTGTGAAAAACAGTAGCCTAATATGCTGATAAGCCTATGAGAAAATGTGTTATGCGCCATTTTAAATGTTGCTCACTTACTGTGGATGGGTTCATTATGCTACATGTTTTTCTTATAGGAGCCTAAATGTGGCAGGTAATGTAGATTTGAATTGCCTGAGGGTGTCAGAAAGACCAACACAGAAGCATATGGTCTGCTATTTCAATCATAAAAAAAATCTAATTGAGCCAATGCTGATATGTTACACAAATCCTGAAGTATTCTTGCATAACGTCAGCAGTGAGCAATCATGGTGGCATAAAGGTTGGGGTTAATGTTTGTTTTATGTGTGTAAACACAACTTAGCCTTGCCAGATGTGATAAGAACACTGACATCGGAATCGATAGACTCTTCTTTTAACCGATGTACAAAAAATAGGCTATACGTTTTTTTGGTATATTCATACATTGTTTAAAACATGTCTAATCAATTCATTAAATGTCAGACAAGTTAAGAGTAACACACATGCAAAAAAAATAAAAAATCTGAGTGATTGTAGTTGACTTTTACTGTTTTGCTTTAACACAATGTGTGCCACTTAAACAATGTAAAAACATTTACAATTATTTTTATTGGCAAACTAAAACTGTACCTGCTATGTACACTTTACAAGCTACTGTAAATATGCATCATCACAAATATAAAAGGTTTACATTTATATACATTATTTATATAAAGCCACATCTTGTTCACCAAAATTCATGTACCTTGATATTCATTTATAGTTGTGTCGTTTTCCAAAGACTTTTGTCTTGAACAACAGCTAAAAATAGAGTATCACATATTTGTTTAAGGATACATGAAGAATGCAGAAATTGATATACTGCGTCTGGTATTCATGTGTTGGCACCTGTTTAAAAAGCTAAAGGCATTTCAAAGCAGTAGGTAGTGAGTTATTATTTTGGCATAATCCCTCAAAGTGAAGAAAATCCCTGTTCACTAAATATGACCAAACTAAACCTCCCTTTGCTCAGCAAACACTGGGGAAATACATGTGGGGAAGCAAGGGACGAGGTTAATATGTGCACCACATATTTCCCTGTGATACTTTAAAAAAAATTATCTGTGATTAATCCGGAATCAAAGCAGCTAAACAAACATAAAATAGTGATATATGTATAGTAATATATAAATAAAATGAGGGATGGGATAGTTTACCAGGACATTTTGAAGCCTGAGAGTTGCAATATGATACAAAAAAACATCTTTGGTTAAGAGCAGCAATTATTTGCTATAATATTTATCTACGTTTTTTAATAGAGCTTTAAAATTATATGCCGTTTTCAAAACTTGCTCATTTGTGATCTATATTTCTAAATAATCAATACAAAATTAATGTACAGTATATGCAGGCTGTCAGTGCTAATCACCTGAATTATTACTGAAGCTATCAACCTCCCTAAATAAAGCTCACTGTTTGAAACATCACAACAGTTAGGTTGAATAAGCATCTTTAAAGAAGGCCTTCATATGGGACCTCAATACACTTCACTATTAGATGCCAGGTGTACAGTGTCACAATAATATCTAAGAATGACGGTGTCAGCAGGAACATCTTTGTCCCTGTGTTACAGTTCACTACGCCATCTAGACTGTACATGACAGCATGCAAAACATTTAGCGCAGGTCTACTAAGTCAACAAGGGTGACAAAAGGTTCAATTACAACAAACCGGTACAGCAAAAACGTTAGGGCAGAAAAAAAACGTAATACATCTTCAAATTAATACAATTTAATTTGTTAAACTCTGCCCCACCCACCAGCAGGTTCATCATAATTCTGCATGGCCAGGCGTTGATCAAACCCACAGAGCTTGGGTTGGGTAATAAGTGTCCCATAGTCGTGTCAGTGCCGTTGGTTTTACTTGATATACTGAGATATACTGTAGCTATACATTGGTTTCCACATATTGTTGCCTCAAAATAATAATAAAATAAAAATAAACTGGGCAAATACTTCCAAAACTACATGTTTGGGTAGCAGTTTCCATGTCCTTCCAGTCTTAATGCTAAGCTAATTTGGCTGTAGTTGTGTATTACACACAGATATGAGAGTGATATGAATCTTCACTGAACTCTGCAGAAAAAAGGGAATACATGTATTCCAAGAATGTCAAACTGTTCTTTTCACTTGAGCTTTTCAGAGCAGAGAAAACTACCATCCAGTGAACAGTGAAGCACTGTTGCATCTGGGATTTACATTTTCACTCATGGAGTCTTGAGTAGTATTTAAATATATAAATAGAAGAATTCATTGTGATGTGATTAAGTGTGGGGAAAAAAAATATTTTTTGTAAGAACTTAATTATAAATGTAGTACTATAATTATTAACTTCGTCATATACAGTAGTTAAATATAGTTAATTCAAAATTAAAGACACAGATATAATAGCTAAATAAATATACACTCCTGTTTTCCTTTGACTGTATGTTTTTGTGCTGTTCCAGATGCTAAAAGGCACCAGGGTTTCTGTAGAGAGATACCAGATCTGGAAACAAAAGCTCAGACTTAATGTGATACACTACATAACAACTCTGGAATTTGACAGACCATGAAATGAAATGTCACCTGCAGGCACTTAAGAGCACTTTTGTTGGCCAATATTACACCACGATGAACCATTCAGAGTGCTGGTGGTTAAGAAAGGAGATCATCTGACTGTCCTGATATGTGTGCGTCTTGTGGGAAATTATTCATATTTGTGTAAAAATAACTTTCTTACAACCACTTCTTGTGTACATTTTGATGCATCCCTGTCTTCAGCTTGACAGGTGATAGCACCTTCTTTGTCGGTACAGTACCAGCTGCAGATATTTGTGTGAAAATAAAGAGGAAGCCACAACAAGAGGCCTGTTACACCATCATGGATGGACTTAGTCACGCACATAATAAAAAAAGACCCTGTCTAGCCCTGATTATTCATACAAATTTTAAAACTCAGTTACAGTTTTTTTCGATTGCTAAAGCACAGTGGGCACAACTGAAACCACATGTGCAAAACTCTTAACACAGTGTGCATCACTAAAATGCACCTGTGCAATTCAGTTAATTTTTCCTCCAAAAGTCACTCACAGCAACAAAACTCTTCATACATGTCTCAAAACAAGCTCACTGGTGCAAACACTGGCAACATGTGACAATGAAAAACACACTTTGACACACACAACACACAGACCTACAAAACACTAACAACAAGCAGCAAAACATAAAAGATGAACTTTTGATACTTAAAATCTTTGAAGTATAAATGATCTGAGTGATTTAAAATAAAACACTTTCATTATAAAATACTGTAAGAGTAACATATTTTAATTTGACCGTACCATATTGTTTAGGTAAAACAAGAGTGAATGAAAACAGAGCAATTTGATTCAGTATCTCATGGCCTGAGTGAGTCCAACCTGACTTGCTACACAGTAGCTCCATAACTAGGACATTTGGACTGGACAACAGGCAATATTTTTCCACTTCCTAGAAAATGGCATTGCATGTAATGTGGATAAGGCAATGTGCTTTTTGAAGCTTTTCTATTTTTATTTGTATGTGTCTAGATGAACTTTACAGTAGGCTAGTATATCAATATTTCAAAAAGTCTATAATATTTTTAAATTCAAAAACCTTAAGAAGTTCTAAAAACATCTGTGTGTTGCATAAAGCACATCCACGTGCTGTTGCTGCTTTGAAAGAGTAATTCAAATGGTGCTTGTGTGTATCATCTTGATGCTAAAACTGTTTTGAAAAGGGATTGTTAGGTTTGGTTTCAAGAGTTTCCTTTTTCCAGGGCTGTAATACATACGAAAAACAAAAAAAACAAAATGTAATAGAGTATAATCTCTCATACAGAGTGGGTGAGAACTGTTAGGTTCCTCATTATCTTCAGCATTGAGCCTCAAATTTTACAGTGATAAACATCGTATTGTACGTGTATTTAATTTTTCTCTGTATGGAGGTATGCAGCAAACCAGTCTGAGATTCAGTGGAAAACCACATTATCCCTGACAACTACAAAAACAGGAGAGTTCCTTGCCCTTCGATTTCTATCCTGGCGGAACAATTACGTAAAATAATTATTGTAATATTTTATTTTCAAGTTTCGTGCTTTTAGCTGAAATTCAATCAGCAATTTATTTTACATATTAGTCATATTATTGGTCATATTCTTCCACAACTTCCATACGGTAAATGTAGAATCCAATATTTTGTTTTGAATGAGTTCCTAAGAGTTTTGAAAACAGTGTCTTAGCAATTGAACATTTTGCCAGAAATACAGTGTTTTGCAGGTTGTTGTCTATGAATGCTAGAAGAGCTATTGAGTTTTGGTCAATGTGGTTACTGAATGCATTTTGTATGAAATGAATGAAAAATGAAACATAGTTAAGAACACATGGACTTCTGTAGTGCACACTGTGTTAAGAGTTTTGCACATGTGGTTTTAGTTGTGCCCACTGTGCTTTAGCAATCGGAAAAAAACTGTATTGAAAGTGGTTACGAAAGGGCTTTGTTATGTGTTATTTTACAGTCAAGAAAGTTAATTTAAATTGTATCGATATAAATGTGATTTCAACTGACATTCTATACAGTTTACTTTGTTATGAAGCCCAGGCTCTGTGCCGGGAAGCCCTGTAGTGTGTTCCCATTGAGGTGATAGTGCTTCCTTTACATTGAACAGTTTTGCTCTTCCCCTACCCTCCATTTTCCAACGCTCTCACACACATACACTTCTCTCTCTCTCTCACACACACACACACACACACGCACACACACACACACACACACACACACACACACACACACACACACACACACTGAAACAGCATCTAGTGGCCTCCTGCAGACATGCCGCCCCCTGTTGTCCAGTCTATGAGTATGAAGCTCAGACTCATCACCATGAAGGAGACGCCCAAAGCAGCAAAACAGGCAGCCTGAAAATGAGGGGGGAAAGTGGAACAGATGCTTAAATATCAAGAACTCTGGTGTGTCCTATCTACTGTACCATGATAAAAAAGCCTGTATATCACACAGGTTAATCACTTATGTTGGTAACACTTCACAATAAGGGTACATTAATGAACTGATAGTTAATGCTAAATTATTGCTTAATAAGCATTAACAAAGCATTAACTAACTGTTATTGGCCGCGTTTCCCAGATTCGTTAAGAGCCTCTTTGGAGCTAAGTAGGCTACTTCTTTGGAGCGCTCTTAAGAACGCTGTGAAAGAAGAATGCGTTTCCCAGATTCGTTCTTAGCGAAAGAAGTTCTTTTACTAAGATGGAACCGTAAGATGGAGCTGATCCACTCTTACAACCTTCTAAGCGACCAAATCGTCAGTGATCATGCCGCGTCAGGGACATTTATTTCCTCCACTTTTCGAAATAATAAAACAATGCTCAATGCGGACCTGGCGCAATAAACATGTTTTAAAAAATGTTTTAATGAATTAGACGTTTACGTTTTCCACACACATGTGAGTTTATAGTACTACTACACATACAAAAAAACATCAACAACCCTGTGGCATTTCACAGATATAAAAGAAACAGATTTAATTGAACTCAGCAGAACCTCATCCAGAGCGGCTCCACCTGCTATAAAGGCGTTGCCAAAGTCCACGCGTGTGAGAAACCATGGCTGCAATACAACACATCGCTGCGAACCAACAGCCTCGCCGTGCACGAAGCCAGACGGTTTACATAAATGCATACGTGCGTCGGCACTTCTCCCCACTGGACGTGCTATCAGACCGGGCGGTCCAGGCAAAGTACTGTCCCGTGCGGAGATCCAACGGCTGATCACTCTGGTGTCTCCACACATCCAGAGCAACCCGCTGCAATGTTGCCTTCAGCCCGGAGATGCAGCTCCCGGCTGCGCTGCGTTTTTAGGAACATATCAACCTCTTCTGAGGTCCAACAACCCCCAGCCCCTACCCCTTTACCACCAGTTACCAAGCAAGCACTGATCACTAAACCATAATCCCACAACCACCACATCACCCATATCAACTCTCACGCCTGAAGGCTGAAATAAATAAACAGAACCAGCAGATGTAGGCTACATGTAACGTCCTGCACACTATTATTGCTGCAGTGCAGTGACGGCGCTACACCGGGGCTGACCGGGGCTAAAGCCCCGTTAGAAATCTGGTTAGCCCCGGTTCAGCCCCCCTAGGATTCTAGTCCCATATAGGCCTACTGTATTGCATTTTCTTTAAACGCTGCTAACAATTAAATATTCCTTTTAGCCTACTGCTATTCTTATTCTAGGGTTAGTCTACATCTTAAAAGTTAGGGTGTATTCACACATGCCGTGTTTAGTTCGGTTGAAACGAACTCAGATGCACTTCCGCCTTCGGTGCGCATCTTTCAGACATGTGTGAATACAGCAATCGCACTCGGGGGCGGACCAAACAAGCGGTCCGAGACCCAGCTGAAGAGGTGGTCTCGATGCGCTTCAAAACGCACTCTGCTGCAGTTCGTATGTGGTGTGAATTTGGCCGGACTCGATCCGACCCAATTGCGGGAAGCACTGCGCCTTTTCTTTATTTTCTTTTTTAATAAATCGCCATCAGCTTCACATTTTGGGAAAGTGTTGTTGTCGCCATTGTTAGGAAGATTAGTTGTGGTTTGACCGGGAGCCCCGAGCGAAAATATTACAGTTGATAATGACGCGTACACATGCTGATGTGTTCAGCGATCAGATGGAGAGGAGCGTCTCCCGTAGCCTACAGTGCCAACAGGTTCACGCTGCGCTTTGCATGAAGTGTGTTTTTATTTGTCTTCCCTACGGGACTGTCAATACTGTCCCCGTGTCAGTTTGGAGCTGAACTGCGCCGACACCCAGCCGATACAGCTTAATCAGCTGTGTGTCAGTTTGAGCCTATTCCTCGCGAGCCGCGCGTCCAGCAGCAAAAATACAGTAAAAATTATCACATCGTTGGCTATAAGCCACATAACGTGACATTGACATGGGGCTACATATTATAACCATATGAAACAACAATAATTTGATGTTTTTCTTCTTTATTTATAGGGTAGATGTAGGCCTTTTTATTATTTTTAACCCCATATTATATCAATGATAAATTCGCACTTCGTTCTTCCTGCTTCTCTCCACCCCAGAATGTCTGTCCAATGAATGAATGACCTCAGATCACGTGTGGTTTTGCTTCGTAATGCTGGTTCACTTGCAAAAGGGGCAATATGAAAGTGGACCACACCAAACAAAACAAATCTAAATTCTATTTGGTCTGGACCAAAGCAAGTGAACTAACAGACTTTCCATGTGTGAATACACCCTTAATGAATAGGCTATCAAAGTCGGAATCCTAAATTCAGATTCTGGATTTTTGAGGAGCACCTGAATGTAGCATTCCTCGTCGCACACTTGTCTGATCCCGGCCGAGCAAAGCAGCGCATCACCCGGTGAAACCTGTGGCAATGAGTTCACAGTGAGATCTCGTCTGTGAAAGCCGCTGCGCAGAAAAACTATATGGTCTAAGACTAATTATCACCGGGGATTCCTGCACGTTAACTTTGTATAGCCTAGGTAGGCTACTAGTCTCAGCCCACCGCGTTCTCTCTCCCAGCGCAAAAACACACGCCCCAGCCGCTTCGGAGTGCACAACCAGTGTTGCACCCGAAAAAAAGAAAAGAAACAAGGTGGACACAGGCGCTTAAACTGAATGATCACTCTGGTAACGGGCATTCCCTTACTGCACGCCGAATATTAGACCCCAAAATATAAGACGACCCGACTTTTTACGACCTACTTGTAGGGGAAACCCTCAGACTTATATTAAAACCATCACCTCTGCATGTAACACTATTACATTGGTGCAGTTTGTATTTATCACTGTAGCGAGTTAGTAAGCATCCTATATTTTAGAGAAGTTTCACATCAGGCCAGCCTATTATGTAGCCTAGTGATGCTCCGAGTCATTTTATTTATTTATTTTTGCCTCGCACCCGGCAAGCAGCTCCGCCGTCCAAATCATCCTGCAATCACCAATTTGATACCAGAAAAGTTGCCAGCGTGTCTGTTTCTCCCCAGCACACAGCAAAGGAGATATATATTTAGGCTACTATTGTTATTATAAAATGTCACGCAAGAGAGACGATAAACAAACATAATGGTCAGTTATCATTTAGATTAGATGGAAAGATGATAAGGCAGATTCTTTGGAACAACTAAAAAAGGCAAAAGTTGATGATGATGTGAACAACTTGTTTGTGCTTTAAAGTCGCCAGAACGCAAGAAACAAGTCTTTGAGGCTCAAATTTTCCTGGGGGAGGACCCCCAGACCCCACACTGTTGTGCAGATCCTAGATAAACGTGCCACACCGAGTTTTAATGAAACACACGCAGAATCTCTTCTCTGGCTACGTTATAGTGCAGCACCCCCACATATTGGTCAAGCCCCTCCTTTGCCCCGGTGGAGAAAAAATCCTGGCGCCGTGCATGCTGCAGTGTCCGGGTGCTTTACCTGAAAGTCTGTCACTGGAATGCTGTTGAAAGGGTGCACAATACGCACACGTCATTAACCTACGCTTAGATAAATTACAAATTGCCTGGGACTTTTTGTTGCTTGGTTTGACACCCTCATTTCAATGCAAAATGATCCACACAATACATGGTTGAAAAGAAACCAAAATAGTTTATTGAAACCATATGGGGGAGGGGTTACTCCGCGCTGTCTTTACTGGGCGTCTGCATCACCTGCAACGAAGGGAGATCAGGGCTGTACAGTGCGACAGTTTTGATCGCATTTGCTACTGAAATTGATCACGTGCCATGATGAATACAATTCCACTCGCAGGAGTGCGACAGAGCAGATGCTGTCCGTCTGAGACACAGAGGAGTGCTGCACAACACTGCTTAGAGGCCTCTACATTAACACTCTCCAAATTCGGGTAAATGTAGTCTTAGGCGAGTAAGTTATTGAGTCCACCCTCCACTTTGGCTGGTGAAAGATGAGCTCGGGACCTGTGCTTGTGCGGCGATTAATACACTTCACCAACGGTAATAACCGGAAGGAGACGGCACACAGTTAATTTAGCGCGTGTGCAAACAGAACATTTCCTGTGCGCCTTCACATTAAAAGCCTGTTACTAGCTAAACGTGAGTTGACTTTTATTTTGAAGCCGGTAAGAACAAGAAGTTAGCGCTTCACAGCCATGCAGTGCGCTAGCTTGAAAATCAACTGCTTCAGCTGCAGAGAGCAGTCAACAGTAGTCTTTTAAAACAAAGTTTGAAATAACTGATAAGCCACTGAAGAACTACTCCCAACACATTCACAACAACCTATTTAACTTATTCCAAATTTTACCAATATGTATAGGCCTACTTATTTATTTAATAGGCTATGTTTAATGTTTTAAAGTTTGGTTTTAATTAACAGAAGGACATTTAACAAAACAAATTATCATTATGAATATAATAATGATATGTATATATACAGAAAATATATAGATATTAATTTTATGGGGAGATATAATTCTGAATCAGCAAAAAATTACAATTTGCAGGTTAGATTTTTTTGTCTAAATTGCAATCAGTGCACCCCTATTAATTTTTCTACACTTATTACTGCACACACTAGGATATGATATTAATTGAGAATTTCAAATGAGACCAAGATGACAGGCTAAAAGGTAATTAGAGCGAAATGCATGGGTTAAGGTTATGCAAGTTTTCGGTCATACTTTGTGTGCTACTGAATTTATTTTTGTGCTACTGATTTTTTTTGCTTGCTAGCACCAGTGCTACCACCTAAAAAAATAAGCGTACAGCCCTAGAGATTGATTAGTGAAACCTTCGCACTCTTCCTTTTTGTTTTGTTCTAGAACTCCTACCACTTCTTCCTCACAGCACGCCAGTCACGCAGGCCACATGGGCTGGAGGGGGACATATTTTCGGCTATGGCCTGCCTAACACTGTTCTTCACAGTGATGTTCTTTTTGCCCCTTGTTCCCCGAATAAAACTCCCTGGTGCTGCCAGACCTCGTCCACTAAGACGCCCATCTCCTCCACGGTAAACGACGGTGCCCGCTGGTTTCTTTTGCTGCCGCTTTCTTCTATTCTCACATCACATGTGTGTGCCTATATCCACGGGGTATATATGCGCTAATGGGCTTGATTACTACTTGGATACACTTGTTGCCACACACACCCCCGCACCCACACACCCCCACACACACACGATACATGCGTAGCCTAATTCCACCTGTGTGGGGGACAGCTCCCACTAAGAACCTTCTTTCGTTTCATCTTACGCGTTCTCAAAGATGGCACTTAAGAAGCCAGCTGGGAAACACCCGTATCTTAGCGCTCCTTAGGCAAACCCTTCTTTCGACCCTTCTTTGGTCCCAAAGAACGATCGAATCTGGGAAACACGGCCATTAACTGCTTATCTAATGCTTAATTAGAATGAACTAAGCATTAAATAACATTTATGCTTAGTTGTTAACCAATCATTAATTAAATGTTATAACTAAAGATTAACAGTTAGTTGATGCTTAATATGCATTAACTAAACATTATTGGCCGCGTTTCCCAGATTCGATCGTTCTTTGGGACCAAAGAAGGGTCGAAAGAAGGGTTCGCCTTTATATAGAGTAGCAGGTGGAGCCGCTCTCAATGAGGTTCAGCTGAATTCAATTAAATCTGTTTCCTTGATATCTGTGAAATGCCAAAGGGTTGTTGATGTTTTTTTATGTGTAGTACTATAAACTCATGTGTGTGGAAAACGTAAACGTCTAATTCATTAAAACATTTTTTTTCTCTACTATTAGTCTACTGTTTATTGCGCCAGGTCCGCATTGAGCATTGTTTTATTATTTCGAAAAGTGGAGGAAATAAATTTCCTTCACTGACGATGATCACTGACGATTTGGTCGCTAAGAAGGTTGTAAGAGTGGGTCAGCTCCATCTTACAGTTCCATCTTAGTGAAAGAGCTACTTTCGCTAAGAACAAATCTGGGAAACGCATTCTTCTTTCACAGCGTTCTTAAGAGTGCTCCAAAGAAGTACTTAGCTCCAAAGAGGCTCTTAACGAATCTGGGAAACGCGGCCAATAGCAGTAAGTAAGCGTGAACTATCAGTTAATAAATGTGTACCCTTATTGTAAAGTTTTACCCTTAGGTTAACATAAAGCACCAGTAAAAGGGAACATTTTCCTCACCAGTATTTTAGGTTTCGAGTTCATGGGTTCTTCTTCATTGGGAACGATGCGTATGTAAAAGACAGCGGGGAAGATGAAAATGAGGCAGGGAGCCGACGTGGCACCTGTATAGAGAATGAGAGAGGGCTGGTTAATAATACAGCATACAGCATTAAACAAAAATGGTAACACGTGTACGTGTGATCTTTTTCAGATAAAATGTATTTTCTCTGGAGGAAATGGACATATTTCTAATATTTTCACCATTGTCGTGATTCCTGTTTTGTGCTTGAATAGCCAATTGCCAATTTACAATGGTACAATTCCGTCAAAATAAATGTATGGGGGCAAACATTACATTTCAGGTCCAGCTCAGCCTAAAGGATAATGATCTTTTGGATTGGAATGATGAGCTCTTATGCGATGTGTGTGTGTGTGTGTGTGTGTGTGTGTGTGTGTGTGTGTGTGTGTGTGTGTGTGTGTGTGTGTGTGTGTGTGTGTATATGTGTGTGTGTGTGTGTGTGTGTGTGTGTGTGTGTGTGTGTGTGTGTGTGTTTGAAGAGATATTAACATGACTGTGGCAAGACAAGACAGTGGACATTGAGATCAGGGTGACAGATACAATACTTTTTATTAAGAGTAACTACTGTATATAGTTAATCCAAGCGCCAAAGCATTAAAGAGATTATCTTGCGATCTTGCCAAGCAGAGTTGAAAAATGAATGGCTACTTTGAAGTAACTACTGAATAGCCCTTAAAAAATATACAAACAGCTAAATATTGCGACATCTGTGTTGTGTTTTTGTACAATAATGTGTTTTCAAGTCCTCTCTGAATGACTTGCCCATGACTACCTAAGGGCTAGCACTAGCTGGCCTTGGCGTCCCTTAACTAAACATTTTTTCATCTTTCATCTCTGACCTCTGAACCATGACAGCCAACCTTAGGACAGCGCATAACAATAATATTGACTCAGATCGTCATGTTTTCCGCGAGTAAACATGCACCGGTCACATTTTATTAGTTTTGCTTTTGATGTTGTTTTCTGTTTCGAACCAGAAAGCTTGACCCATAACAGACACCACCGTGTCGAAAGGAGGGTCCAGGTGGTCAACAGGGATGGAATAAGTTACACATGATCACATCATGTAGAATGTAGAAAAAACTTTAAAAAAAAAATCCATACAGACGGATAGATAAGTCAGGAAACCCCAGTGATTTTTTCTAATGTTATGTAGATAGGATAACATGTTTGCTACTTGTCCACAGTACGTCATGGTGATGATTTTAAGCCTATTGGGCAATCATTGATAGGCTAATCATAACATCATTGTGATACTTTACTGATAATACTTCCGCTTTATGTTCGGAGCTATACTAACCAATGATGCCGAAGATGCCCAGGATGTTTGGAGCAAATATCACCAGCATGTTGATGAAGGTGAGTAGAACTAGAGCAATGGCAATGTGACGCAACCAGTTAAAAGGCTTGGTGGGGAAAGCCATCTGCTGGATGGCTCTACGGACCTGTGGACAGAAGCAGACAGACGGCTCGGTAAGGAAATGATGCCGCAATACGACACCTTTGCACTGCAGAGAATGAAATCAACAAGAAACGTACCGGGAACAACACAATAGGGACGGTCAGTGTTACGGCTGTGAGTACGGCCACTCGCACACACAGGATCAAAGTGTCGTAAGGGTCAATCTGGCTGTAGGTGTGCAGCAGTTCAGCCTCCACTTTTCCTATAGAAATGTGAAGGAAAAAAACACCTTATTAATAAAGTTTTTCTCATGTGAAGGTCACCCAGTAAAAATGGCTTCTCGCACTGGACAGCACATAGTCACCACAAGAGGGCACTTGAGCTCAATGTATGTATAGTAAGAGGATCAAATACTGTAGGCCTACCATGCAGGCTCTGTTTTTTTTTCTCAATACATAAAAATACTTGCCATGAGTACTGAATATCATTATACCAATGGTACCAACATTTGAATTTCAAATTGGAAATGTCTCAAAGGTTGAATCAGAAATGCAATAGACAGCAGCATCCCCTCATCACCACATTGTCAGGCCCTGTAGATTTGGCCAAATCTGCAATTTTAAAGATATGGCTTATCCATTGTAAGATATAGAAACCAGCAAAACAAAGTTTTTTTTAGATTAAGTCACAATGAACGTTTATCTGTCAACCAAAGCAGCACTCATTTCGCTTTACTGTGTAACTTGTAACAATAAGAACCATCTATCAATGTAACAACTCTGCTTTTTTTGCATAAACATTTGTATTTTACCACTCATGCTGTACTACACCCCCCCCCCCAAAAAAAGGTGCCAGCGAATAACATTTTCACCTTTAAATGTCAGATAGCCGAAGAGAGCAGCCAGAAAGTACATGGTGTACATGACTAAGATGGATAGGTTGGACACCTTCTGCATCTTCTTCTGTGTTGGGCTACAATCAGAGAGTTGAAAGTTATTTCATTGCATCATTTAGCATCAACATTTTATCAGATATCCTGGGTCACAGGGGTGACTCACTTGCGGAGCTCGGTGTAGATAGGGAGAACCTCTGGATGGCAAACGAAGGCGAAAGCCAAGATGGGAATGGTGTACGCTGTCTGTGAAGAGCACATAATGAAGCTGTTACTTTGGTTAACAGCAGTGCAACAAGCCTCTCAAAATATGTGTGAGAATTCAGAGTAGAGTAGAGTACACCTGCGGATTTAAAAACAAAACAAAAAAACAATCCAGTTAAGTGGACTATGTTGTTGACCTACCTGTGAGTTGATGGTGAACATGCGCGGGGTGCAGTGGGAGTCATCTTCTTCCTCGTGAACCAGACCGTTGTTGTACTCATGGCCATGGCTGGAGACATTCAGGCCGAGGTGTGCAGCAGTGCTGTTGGATGAGTACACTTCAAATGGGCAGGGAATCTGAAACTTCTTATAGATAACCTGCAAAGAGATGCACAAATGATGGTAAGGAAGCAAGGGTAGAAAATATAAGATGTTGTTATGGGGGGATGCGTCAGAGTCAATAAACAAAGGGCTCTATAGAATAATCATAATCATCACGCCCAAGCTGCAAAAAGCTATTTCTCATGCATCCGATTAGTGTGACTTGGCCTCAAGTACATAGGTTTTATTCTGAACCTTTCTAAGCAGCTCTTATATTCGCCTTATCAAACATAGCCACATACCACTGAATATAGAGACAAGGGTGGGAAAGTGACAAAGGTGGAAAATAATGTAACGTGTGCCAAAAATGTCATGCCAGAGAGAGGTTCTTTTGAAAAGTCACTGTGATGATGTGCCGTTATGTGAGCAACCAACTTACAGCACTGAGAAAAAACACCATGCAGCCGAGAGAAAATCCACTGGTATAGCCGAGGTAACCTAAAAAAAAAGAAAAGAAAAAGGGATAAAAGAGATTTATGTTACAGCTCCCTAAACTGATCTGACACATTTGGGCCTTGTGTGTCGTTGGGGACTACTGTAAGCTCTGTGAGTTACACAAGAAGTGCACCAGGTTTACAGTCAGGTGTTTTCATCTCAGTGAAAATTATGTCTAATTGGGCACCTGCTGTTTCCCCACTGCAAGGGGTCGGATAAAAGGCCCACACTAATTGCTTGACTTTGAAGCAACTCCATTAAAATTTTGTTATTTAAGATTTTTCACAGGTCCATCCAATGTGAAGATGAATATGCCTCAATTAATTTGGGTGGATGAAACCTCAAGACAGGTCACCCCTGTGTTAGCTCTATACTCACCGAGCTGTTTCATTAAAGCTAGGGGCAGGATGATACTGGCAGAGACCATGATGACCAGGTAGTTTCCATTCAAGTACCACAGACTGTTTGGAGAAAAAAAAAATCTAGTTTACTTTGGGGAGTTCGATGCTTCAACCATTGGCAAAGAGGCACAGTACACAAAGAGAGAGAGAGAGAAAAATAGAGTGTAGCATACTGAAACATTGGTTTACACATTTAGTGAAACTGTCGGTGGTGCAACTTTTTCTTAAACCACATAGCCAGAAACTACTCTTGAGGTGCTGCATTTTGGCAGACCAATGGCAACCTGCTTGGAACATCCTTGGCCTTAAGATTGTGGAAAAAAAATGTGACCGCTCATGTTGCTCCCACCGTCACCAGTGGATCTAGACTGTTGTATAACTCTGATGATTTATTTGAGCGTTGACGTTGCAGAAAAGGAGGACATAGTGGAGACTAAACCAGCCAGCGCTGACCAAGTCAGTAAATACTGTATTACGAGTGTTCCATTCCTCCTTGACCATCTCCGTCTCTTTTTTTCTTTCTTACCAACCCTCCTTAAAGACATCTCTTTTACTCACACCATACCACAACACACTTCCAAAAAGTTTCCATGTTGAAAGCATTGCTTACACAGTTTTGGATCAAGGCAACAAAAAAAATCATGTGATGATGGAATGACAAGACCAAATTTAGCCCTGCTTCCTTTTGAATCCAATGCTGCCGTATGATCATCTGCAATATACAGTATATGGTGGCACCACACATGTCTGTCCCAAATGTCCTGAACATAACTACCTCATATGACAAGACACGTATATGTGCTTTCCACATGTGGGCACAGCTGACTGTTACATGGTGTTCAGACCCAGTTTTGTTATATGGAAACAACTTTGGTAATGGATATTTCACTTCCTCTCCAACAACCTGGTAATGGCTGCTTACAGTAAACATACTGTAATATATGTGGTTAAACAGCTTGTTTATTGTTATGTGAAAAGTGTCATTGTCTCAGTCCTTCAGATGCGCAAACGACAAAAGACATCCTCTCCATACAACTTCATCTGGTGGCATCAAATGAAACCAAACCATTCAAGAGCCTTGTCTCCTAAATCCTTAGTGTATAATGGTCTTTGTGTCGTATAGCCCCCCATTTAAGCTGCTAAGCCTGTTACTCTTAACCCTCTGAACAGACTGGGGCATACAAGGATCTATGTCACGACTGTAGCTCTGTCTGTGCGTGCATGTGTGCATGTGCGTGCATGTGTGTGTGTGTGTGTGTGTGTGTGTGTGTGTGTGTGTGTGTGTGTGCGTGCGTGTGTGCGTGCATGTGTGTTTGCATGTGTTTGTGCTTGTGTGTGTGTGTTTGTGTGTCTGGTGTGTGTGTGTGTGTGTTTGTGTGTCTGGTGTGTGTGTGTGTGTGTGTGTCTTGTGTGTGTGTGTGTGTGTGTGTGTGTGTGTGTGTGTGTGTGTGTGTGTGTGTGTGTGTGTGTGTGTGTGTGTGTGTGTGTGCTAGAAAGCAGGGGAAGCTACACAGGTCATTTCCTCTTCGGACTGTTTGTCAAAAGGTAATTTCATACAATCAGCTTTCACATGGCTACTGTGAATCCAGAACTGTTAAAGGAAAGTCCAGAACAAGTTCCGAGGAGAACACATCAAGGTCAAGTTATAAATCTTCGTATTTTACTGTCTTACAATTGAACATTTTGCTATGAGAGATGTGTTAAAAACATAGGGCTGATTGAGCTTTTTTTTACAATGTGTGTCAACTAGGGTCTGCGTAGCACTGTTTTATACTGTATACTTATTTTCACTTCTTTTGTTTTTGTTATTGCACCCATGATAGCAGTTGTAGTCATTATATTACAACATTTTCGAGCTTCTGTTGCTAAAATGCTAATCTTCCACTGCAAACCCCCAGTCCCACGTCTGCAGCCCACCACTCATTCTGCTCAGATCTCCTGCCACCTGATCTGAATAGGCAGAGCCGGGCCTGAGCTGACCTAACCCTATGCTCGGCTTGGAATTTGGCAGCCGTGTCACACCACCTGCTGCTGTCATTTGAGTCTGTGTGACGCGCAGAGAAAACGAGAGTCATAGCACTCCATACTTCAAGTCCAATGGTAGCTAAGCCTCTGAACCTGCCATGGACACACACATACACAGATACTGTATGTAAGTAGTATTCTGTTCCTAACATTAATCAATGATAAAGGGCCGACAACATGTCCTTTCGACGGGTCAGGCCCTGTGCAGTGGTGTAGAGGAACACAAACTGTGTGTATTGCATCGAATGTGAGATCCCTAAAAGGACTGTCTGGATGTTTAGCTACAATATGTAAAACAAAAAGGTTGACATGGGTTGCAGACATTTCTAAGCAAGATTTTTTTTTAAGTTTTCTTTTTAATGTTTCCAGGTCTGAGACGTTTCATTAAGGGGTTTGGCTGCAGTCGCTGCTATATCCCCTTTGAGCACATGGTTTGTTTTTAGATACGAACAGGCAGCTGGAATTCACTTCAGTCCTCCATGGCCTTATGCAGAGTGGCCGTGTCTGTCTGGCCGTCACTTACCTCAACAAACTGACTGCACTGGCGGTTTATGTTGTGTGTATGCCTAACCGTATGCTCAGCCAATTGCAAGCTTTGTTACTCATCACACCCCCCCCCCCCCACCCCCACCCCCAGCCCACCCCACACTGACTGAATTAATGAATTGTGCAGATGGAATTATTCGGCCAGGCCCCTTGACTCCTATGGACACCTTCTGAGCTCTGGGCCAACAGCAGGCACGAGGCACATACCTGTCACTAGCAGCACAGTGATGATGATAATGGAAAGCACTTAAACGCACAATGTACCACCACTAGGGGGCTCAATATACAATAACAAAAGAGGGGTTTGATGAAGTAAGGAAGCGGATGACAAGGTCTAATCCTGTTTCATCACAATGGCCCAAACAATACAATACAATACAATACAACAAACTAAAATCCAATGCTAAGCTAAGCTACTACTTCTTCCTTTTCTTTTCTTTTTTCCACGGTCACTTAATTAAAAATTATAATTGATCTGATTCTGAAAATTGATGGCAAACATTTGTGATATTTTTGCAACACAACTCGATAATATACATATCAATAGATGTTGGGTCTTTAATAAAGATTAATACTCACTCAGAGGTGGGTTCTACCTTCAGGAAAGCTTGGATGACCAGCGGTAACTCAGATTTCACAATGTACAGGTAGCTGGACATAGCTGTGACAGACAACACAAAGGATATGTGAGAATGTGTGGACAAGCATGCTTGAGTTGAAGTACGTTGACTTATAAAAACAAAAAGAGAAAAGATATCCATTAAGCAATGGCACGTGTAGTCATCACTTTGGACAAGTGACATTGCCGTACTTATTACACTGACACTGTGTTTTCTATCAGCAGATTCCAACTGTGTTAGACTCAGTATATTGAAATATGATCACATTTAACCTCCAATGTGAGAATCTTAGTGATTTTTTCTCTGTTTTGTTAAGTGGTAGTAAAGCCGACTTGGTTGGACAAACAACTTTATTGTATCCTCTTATGCTCTAGGGAATTTTCGTAAGCATTTTCCACAAGTATAGACATTTTATAAACCAGACAGGTTGTTAATTAATTCAGCTAATTAATTGATAATGGAAATAATTGTTAGTTGTAGACCGAAGACATGCACAAAATATGCAGAATTAAAGGGACATATCTCCGTGTGAAACTATTGTTTTAAGTGAATATAGTGCCCTGGTTAAAGCTCTTAACTACGTTATGGTGCATAATTCATGTTTTCTCCCACAGGGAGTTTGCAAACAGTCGACATAGTTTATTTGCCAATCCATTAATCATTGACATCACATTGACTCCTCACCTCCGATATTCTGCAGGGTGATTGCTATACCAGCAGCCATTTTTCCAGGAGTGCCAAAGGCTCTATACCCCAGCTGTTCATAAGCTCGAATTCCTGAAAGCAGATTACAGACAATAATGCTCACTCATTTGCTGAGATGTCAATTCCAGAGTTTGTTTCTACATATTACAAACTTTATTTAATCCCCATTACAAAATCCCTTTATCATTGATTTTCCTTTTCCTAATCACATTAAGCCATTGGAGAAGTTAGATTGACTGGAAAACCAAATCCTTCCAATACATCATTCTGGCACGGAAACAACAATTTAATAGTAATTGGCATACCAACTACCATAGTGTGAGACTTTGAAGCGATCACACTATATATCTTTTTACATTTGTAATCCATGCCTGTTTATCTTTTAATCCGGTTGGTGTCAAGCATGGTTTTTAAGTGTCGAAAAATTGGTCCTTAACCACTTTGACTGTATCGGATGTATCAATTTGGTACAAGTAGCTGGACTTTGAGGCCAACATGTAATTTCGATAACATAGCTGTACACTAAAATATATAGCAACAGACATGACATGACACAATTCTTACCCACAATGCCTGCAGCCTTGAGCATCAGACCGATGGAATAAGATGATAAAAGTGCAACTGCGGTCAGGAGGAACCTGTGACACAACACAGAAGGGAAAATTACATTATCTGTTATGACATACTCTTTTATATACATCTCAACGTTATATTACACTAAATTCTAAAATCCCGCTGGGATTAAAATCCTGGCATTCCTTTTTTAGTATACATTGCAATCAAACACTTGCATGAGGGACAAAACCTTGTTCATTAAATCTAGTTGATTTTTCCACTATGTCACTGTCCTGAACAGCACCGTTCACTGCTTCAAAATACTAATTGTTTTATTGTGACACATTTATTGACAGTTGAAACAATTTTTCAGCATGGAATGAGGCATTCTTGAAATAACAAGTTTGTTTCTCATCGAATATGAATGTACTCCAATTGATTCAAAAAAATCAATAGTCCTACACATGGATAAACCCGAGCAGGTCCGAACACTGTCTTCAGATCAGCATTCCTAATTGGTGGGAGCTTCCGAATTATTCACCTTTCTCACACCTTCTCCAAGCATTTTTGCAAACTATATTTCATTGTAGCCACAACTGAGGTGAGACAAATTGTGTCATTAGCAGCATTACAACAGCCGTGAAAACCTGTAGCATTTATTAAACCTATGGCTTTGTGTCTTTTGGAAAAAGTTAAGCGTGTGTGTGATGCCAAGTGTAAATGATGAAATATCCTTCTCTAGATCCTGGCAAACTAGTGACATATTCAGCAAGGCACCAGGCTTTTCGTGCCCGCTCTATTTCTGTGTCCGACTGGAAATATGCTGACGAGGAATGAGAATGTCTATTTGTATCTCGGCCGGTGGATCAAGAGTTCTCTTAACGCCACAGGCCATAATCTCCTCCACAGCCTCAATACAGTTTGTAGTACTAACAGGGGCCACAAACATCAGCGCAAACCTGTATACGAATGACATGTTGTAGTTTAACACATTAGAAACTACAGGGTAAAAAAATCTGCTTGATTTATATTTATATAAACTTATGGTCCTTTTTGACTTATTTGACTTAATACAGACATATGAAAACAACACTAGCTTTTAAAGTTATCTAATTTATAAAAGTTAGGTTCAAGTGCCTAGAAATATACAGTATTTGCTTTCTAGGAAATAAACTTTGAGCTCAAAGGTGTTGTTTAAAGTAATCAAAACCAAAGTAAGAAAGATTACATTGAGATACAGTATAATTGAAATAGGTTATAAGGATAAAAAAGAAAACAAACCTAAATGTTTTAAATACTGACTGTCATGTTCTATTTCTCAATTATAGCCTATACGGTTTAGGTTTGGCTCTGTATCATCACCTTATCATTAACAAGGCAAAGATGGATGGACTGTTCCTTATTACAAACATTGAACTACAGCCCATGCATGTTATAATTAGCATGTTCAGTACATGCTGTGAAATATAAAAGAATGGTGTATGCTATTGATGCTACATTAATCACATCATAAGTAATGCTGTTAATCACTCTGGAGGCTTATACCCTTTCCCCTGCGTGTTTTGGCCCCAAATAAATATAAGCAGTTTACCAATTATTTATGCAAGTACTGTTCACTGTATGTTTGACATTAGTTGTCCTCCTGATATGTTCAGATAACAACAGGATGCTTACTTAGATTCACTTAGGCCCTACATCAAACCAGTCACCAGCTATAGTTGGAATACCAATGGCTCAATTACTAGGAGGTATTTCGTAGGAAATGACCTACAGCTTCCTTCATTAGTAGAGCTGATACTGAATGCTCTAGTGTTAAACTGACTTTGACAGTTGAGGCTAATGCTGAGGAGGGTGCTACACAAACACAGACTACATGACCAAGACAATCAGGGTCACGGTCTGACAGCTGCATTCTGCAAGGAGCAGAAGGCAGTAAATGAGATTCCTCGCGAATGGTTGAATAGTCTAGGCTATCGCCTTAACTGGGGTCTACACGTAAAAACGAGGGCGCAGGCGGGGGCCTGAGAAAAAGGGCATGAATAGAGGTGGAGATATCATGGAACATGATATGCCACAAGATTTAATGACAGGAAATTAATCACTCCTATTAGTATCCGCCCCCGCCCCCAAAGAAGCCCACTACTTGGCTGTAATCCCTGAATCCCTGAGAAAGTACATTAGCAAGTGAATCATAGGCTTTTTAAGCAATTTGTTGTGCATTTGACGATTTAACAGACTTGGGTGGAGTAGAATAGTTACAGTTCCACAGAAACTCATTGATATGTTAATACATTGACAATTCATTACGGCAACCTTTATTTTAAGTGATTTATCCTGTGTTATATAGTTATAGATTATATCCTATTTTTGTAAAATGGCCAACAACTAATAAATGTACTTATTTACTCACAAGAAGAGGAGTATGCCAGTGTTAGCCATGGCATAGGCCAATCCCAGGATTCCACTGCCCATAATAGCATTACCCAAGTTGAAGACAGACATGCCAAAAGAGGTCTTTCCTTCAAACTGGGAGGGAGTGGAAAGCATACAATAAGTCTCCATTTTATTTCAACAAAAAACATGTTCTTTCTGTTTTTTTATCTCTGTTAAGTTCGGCTTTTACACTTACATCTGTGAAGCGTATCGATTTATTTCTGTCCGCAGTGGGCAAAAACTCCTCGTTCTCAAGTCCTCCATCGGGATCTTCGAATCTAGGGGGCAAATATACAGCTGTTTATCAATTGTCTCTCTATTTACCTCTGGATACTGTGCACATATATGCAGTGGACAGGAGTTAAAATAAGATACTTTTTGTTGTTGTTGCATTATTATGAAAATAAGCATGCTGAAAAAAACCTTTATACAAATCTCTGAAGACATACCTGACGGTTTGAGTGCCATTTCTGAATAAGGATCCACACGTTGAGGTGAGCAAAACATGCATTTAAAACAGCAAAGATTATGCATATGTCATTCTGTATGTCGCTCACCACATCCATAATTCTGCTCATTATCAATGGGTAACTCTTATCACAGGTACAAAGGCACATACATCAAACAGTCAAACACATTGTTTTGCTTTTACGAAGTCGATTGACTTGAAATAATCACGGATGTGGTTTTCACACAAGTACACACAGACTCGGTATAAAAAGTGCTTTACGCATGCTGTGTTAAAATGCCATTCCCAGTAAGCGACAAAGGGCAGCCATTTATCTGTGTCTAAAACAACAGTTGAAGACTCACTGATCATCCTCTTGAAACGTCTTCATTGGCCCACTCAGGACTTCACCGAGGCCGTGACTTTTCCCGTTGGATAAGATGTTCATCTCTGAGTCAGGCGTCTCCATGGTCCAAGTCGTTACACACTATTTTTGGTTTGCGTTTGTTCAATGACGATGATCCTTTGTTGTCACTCAATATTTTGAATATCTAACGCAGAGGGAGAAAGCAAAGGATATGTCATTAGTGCACACGTCAATTAAAATGATGCAACATACTTTGAATGTTTTACGGACATGAAAACATATTTCCCCTGTCAGTTTCTCACCTAATTACAATTTCATTTAAATCTTAAAAAGTGTATTATTATAGTGTAGCTGCTCAAGTAGAAATAACTATTGTGTGTACAGAGTGACATTGCAGGTTTCTGTTAAGGCTGCGATCGATGATGACCGTCATGTATCCTTATGTCTAATATTTGCCTATGTAGCAATGACTTAGTTCTACTGATCACACTGTGACTTCCCTTACCTGAAACCTGACCTCATTCACTCACTCTTTCAATCCCTTGGAACTTTGGCAATAATACGTATGAAGACATGAACGAAACATGCTGGGATAAAATACTGGCTGATTTTGTTGTGCTTCAACACAGAGCAGAGAAAACAAGTCCAGACAGCTCATGGTCAAAGGTCCAGGTCTATTTGATTTTTTATTTTTTTGCTTTTGTTTGCTCTTGACTTAAGTGTAGGTAATGTCAAAAGCATGTGGATTCTCAGAGCTCCTGCTCAGATTCCACAAAATTACACAGTGGTCTTTATGACGGATGTAAGCAAAAGGCCATCAAACTAAATGCTAAATTACTCACAACAGAAGGCCTTAGATAACTAAGAATACAAAACAGTTATTATTGTACAACTATAATTATGCATTGAACAGTATTTTTCCTTAACCATTGTTTGAGGAGAAAAGAGGTGTAAGACTGGCACACTATCAAGATAAGATCTATTCGGGAACATTCAGATTACTCACATTCAAATCGACACTAAGATTAATTTAGAACTATTAAAAAGCCTTCACTGCCTCCCCAATGACCCCAATGACACAAATGAATCCACCTCTCTATACCACAGAGAGACAGTGGCCTGTTGTAAGCTGCTTCCTCTAGATGTGCTCTGATGTACTGTGGCTCAATTGTGTTCAGAGTCCTCTCAGCCAGAAGATTACTGCTACTGCAATTCATACTGAACACTCAAAGAAAGGGCCGTTGATACCACGCCACTGCGGCTTCAAAGCAAACCGGAGAGGAATAAAACAACTCTTTAAACAAATGTATCATGTAGGCCTACAAATACCTACAAATGAATGACTCTCTTAAAATCAGGGCAACTCTTATTTGAACCTTAACCAAAACTCTCCTACCGTAAGTGTTAGTGCAGTGATGTGGTCATCTTATTTGACCAAAGTTAACATGTCCTTTAACTTAGCCACAACTGTAAGAGCCCCTAATGGCAATAGGTTCTGTTGCAATAGCCAGCTTTGATAACGATCATTTCCAGAGGCCCTCATTTATCAAACTTGCGTGGAAACTGGTGCAGATTCTGGCGCAAATACCTCCCTACGCCAGGTATCGCGTGGGATTTATCAAACAGTCGTATCTCGCCAATCTCAGCGTACGCCAGGCAATTATTGATAAATGCGGCGGCTGAAAACGATCGTATCACGCCCCTATATTTTCTCAGTTTAGAGGCCTCGCCCAGAGGTTTTACGACATGGATATGCGCATTAAGGCACAGAAGAGGAACTTCTCTGAAGTAGAAATTGACAGAATAACAGCGAAAGTAGAAAAAAAATAGTTTCATTTCGGAGCATTGCAAGCGGCATCAAAGAACGACAGAAGGCAGCAGTTAGGAAGGAAATAGTCTCGCGAAGCCAGACCAAACTACAGCAAGTAGTATAGTCTGGAAGCACACCGTTTAGAGCCGTCTATTCGGGGGTATCGCCACACTTTATTTCTGTCTACAGTAATGTGACTTCTCACACCCTGTGTGTGTGTGTGTGTGTGTGTGTGTGTGTGAGAGAGAGAGAGAGAGAGGGAGAGTGCTGCACAGAAGCACACAGGTTGACTGTGAGCGAATTGTTTCCTAGTTTGAGGGGGAGCTCAATACGGGAACGCCAGCAACAGGAAATGGAGGCGAAGCGTTGTTAGCCGACGCCAGCCCTAATAGACGATGGCGGAAACGGTTCAGCCAGAATCAAATCAAATCAGTTTTATTTGTATAGCCCAAAATCACAAATAGCATTCGTCTCAATGGGCTTTACAGTCCATACAATATGATACAGTATGGTACAATATGACACAACATGATATAATATGAAACAATATGACACCCTGCCCTTACACCCTTAGCTCGGCTGAGAAAAAACTCCCAGTAAAAAACCCTTTACCGGGATTTAAAAAAAAAATTTAAGAAATCTCAGGGAGAGTTGACAGAGTAAGGGATCCCTCTCCCAGGACGGACATGCTGCAATAGATGTCATAAGTAGAGAAAAATCACGAAGGATTTTGATCATTGTCCAGATGTTTAGATGGTAATACTAAAGTAAAGTGCAAATAGTATGGATGCAGGACGAATTCAGATGATGCCAGAGGATCCACACCGTCTCGTCTCGTCTCCACCAGGGAAAACTAAGGTTTCCAGCACCGGGATTTCACCCCACGTCTCCAGGTGGTATCTTTTTGTGGTAGCCAGACTAGGAAGGAAATAACTGCTGCGGTCAACAGCGTTGGTGTTGACAACAAACGATCTCCAGCTGAGGATTTTGCATTTTAGGTTTACATCAGTAGGCTACTATCGCTCAAATGCTATAAAACATACAATTATGTGTCGCCATTTCTTTACATAGATGAAGAAAAAGTGGTCTGACTCAAAAATCGCCACTAAAAAAAGTGTGTTGCTGTTCTGAAATGCAACCAACTGAAGGTGCGGGCATAATATAAGTGGTAGAGGAGAAACAGACGCAACTGTCCGGTAATGGTCCCCATAAAATAAATACAGGTCTGCAGAGATTTGAATGATTAGAATGTATTGGCCCTTTTAGATAGCACTACTCAAAAGGGTTGTAAAAACTAAAAATTACACATTAAAAGAGGAACTAACATCTAAAAAGTGTGTCAAATAAATACAATTTTAAGCTGAATGTTGTGCCGTGTATTTTTTATCATAAAGAGCAGTGTAGGCCTACTACATATTTAATACTGTGGCTAACATTTTGAATGAATGCAGCCCCCGTGCCTCAGTGTCCCCCCAGCTGCTCCAGACGGAGACAACTGCCCTTACGCAGTCCCATGCAGCGCTCTTAAAGAGGACCTATTATACTACTTTTCTGGTCTTAATTTCTTGTTTTACACTGCTATAGAGCAACCTGACACGAATCACATCACAAAAAACTATGTAGGTTTTCGGGAAGCTCTTTCTCTTATTTTGGCGATCCAGCACGTCCTGTCAACACTTGAGTGTGTGTGCTTCGGCAATCTTCGCTCCCTCCGCCTGTGCATCGGCCATCTCCGCTACCCTCCCCCCCCCCCCTCCTGCAAACCCCACTCCGTTGTGATTGGTTACCTTCCTTCCGGAACACTTTCAGTGGCGGGAAGCGCGAGCATGGACCTATAAGGGCGCGAGGCAGACGCGAGGCAGACGCGAACAGGGAAGTGACAGCATTACCATACATGGAAACATCCGCGTGGTAAAGTCACAAAGTTTTATGCAAAGTCACGAATTATGAAAGGGTAGACCGCTTTGAACACGTGACTTCTCGACTGGCTAGAATAGTGTTTAGTGCTCGGCACAGACACCCCAGAGGGTCAGCAGGGAATACGTCGAAATGCATGTAAGTCATTATTTGATAATTTAGTATGGTTAAGCATGACTATGAATCATCATAACAACGTTTATAGGTCATAAAAGTCAAAAAGCATCATAGGTCCTCTTTAAGTGGCCGGTGTGTGCACTATTGAATCAGTGCTCCTACTCAGTTGCACACCATAAGCTGCACATTTTTAAGTGATTAATATCTTTATTTCGGTCTGAGCAAACACTGCGTTTGTATTATCTTCTAATAATTGTCCAACAAAGTAATCGGCTACCCGGCACAGCCTGCACTGCGAGTCCATGCTGTTTACAAACTTGCGTACACGAGCTGAGAGCTGGCGTGGGATTTGAGCGTATCCTACGCTCACGTCCATATTGATAAATGCCGAGGTTTGCGTGGAAATGTGCGTACACCCAAATTTCTGGTCTACGCAAGGTTGATAAATGAGGGCCACTGAGAGGGAAAAGATGAAGCTTCACACACACCCATTTGTGTTTTGTATTGTCAGTGATAAACAGGCTGATCGGTAGCATCACAACAAGACATCGTTCAACTCTTCTCCCTATAAATGGCACTGTCCTCCGTTTACAGTAAATACAGTAGGAGGACTATTATGCAGTCCCATGATGTTGATGTTCTTCCCACACAGGGTTACACCTCATTTATCTCATTGGTGGTGAATGTTTAGCATTACAATATAAATTGTAATGGCAAAATAAATACACTTTCAACATCCCAAATTGTGCTGACCAGAGAGAAATACCTCGGTTTTACAATTAAAAAAAATATACAATTACAGCAAATAAAGGCAAAAATCATCACATATTCATTTTTGCTAATACTTTTCCAGAACCTTCCTTGAAAAAAATAAATGTATTTTGATCATTTGTATTTGAGCCATCTCATCAGTGCATAGATCAGTTAAAATATGTCTGGGAATATCATATTTGTCTTCAGGCAAAACACAATTCAGCAAATATGGAGAGTCAAGGTTACAATAATCGATAATCAATAAATGCTTAGGCTACTTTAGTTCAAATTGAGCCATTCATTTGATGAAGTCCCTAGTTTACTTATTAATAATACCAAATTATTTAGCTATTTCCAAGAAACTATTACGAACTTATATAGAGCCATTGAATAAAGCATTACGCACTGCTCTCTTGACTCTTGAGAAGTATCATGAAAACCCATCAGGCCAGGTCAATCTGTTGCAGTTCTCCGTAAAAGTTCATGGCCAAAGGTGAACCCATACCAAGTGCCATGTGAGTGTTACAACACACAGAATGTGGGCACTGTTGCTGTTGTGTAATGTAGTGATGGACAATTGGCAGATGGGACAGTTTAGTCATAGGTGTGTCTTTAAATACGTCCCTCAAGGTGAACAGGACTGTTTGTAAGAGACTCGGCAGTGGATAAATTAATGTGAAAACAATTGACGGTTTTGATTGATTGATTAAAAGGTATAAATACTGATGAATGTTTAAGATGAGGACTGGGAGCTGGCATGCTGCTCAATGTCTGCATTACTTATTTGCACCAATTTAACAATAGCAACCCGGGTACTTGGCACAAAATGTGCTTCAAATGAAGAGACATTCACGTTCTTGGGAGTGGCAAGAGCGGCAAAGGTTATAAGGTTAAAGCTGTCAAGCCATGAACAAATTCACATGTTATATTGAAGAACATGTGCATTAAACTAACTGGTAACTTAACTTTAAACTTTTTATTAAAAATAAATTAGATAATTAGTTTCTAAATCAAATAAAACACATTAAGTCAATTCCTGTCAGGTTTAAAAGACTGCTCGACTACTAACTGATACTGATCCTTTTCCACTATGAGAAAATGCCCAATGAGCATATCTTCTTCTACAGAGCACCAAGATGGTCACCTTATACTCTTGAGCTTTGGTGCAGCCCATGGTGACTTCTGTTATGTAACAAATTGGCCTCTAAAAGGTGCATGAGAGTGAAAGGTCCCAAGCTGACTTGGTGACATTTGAAATGTTTAAACAAGGTGGGAGGGTGAATACTGATTAGCAGTTTGATTTTTTTTCAAGTGTCAAATGTTAATGTTGATGTGAGAGAATTACTATTTGCTCTTTAAAAAAAATTAAAACATAGCAGCGTTCGCCGCCATTAAATTCAATCTGTATCTTGTCTCAGACTTCAAACAGGGCAGGCATGGGGACAAGTGGGGTCAGTGGAAGAGCACATGTAGATGAGGAAATACCCATGTGGTGCTGGTGTATCAGAAACTGGCACGAGGTTTAGCCAACAGCGCCTGGCAGCACCAGCTCATCTCAGCCACGTGCCGGCTGGGGATAGACGAACACATGCACACGTCCTGCGATATTGGATATTACCTGTATCACTACTCTGCAGCAAGAGTATGAAGAGATTACTTTTATTTTGGTACATTTCTCATCAACTAAAACACTTTTGTAAAGCTCCAAATCACTTTTAATTGTTGAATTGAATAACAATTATTTGGCTGATAATGTTGCTATTGAATGTACAGTGCCTTAATGAGAAAATACTTTTTTTCTTTTGGAACTAACATTTACTTTTTCTAAACCCTCTTTCTGTAGATATATCTTTGTCAGACAGAAAGATACACTAATAGTGCACACACTTTAACAATGTCCCTTCAACAGCAGTGATACTGTATTAAATAGTTGAAACATGATAGACATCATGCTTTACACTGGACCCGGAATATTATGGAATAGGTGTAATGGCAAATTAATAATTACATTTTTTCTGACTTGATGATCCACATTCACCAATCCTGAATGTTGACGTGAAAAATATGCATACAACATAACAGCTTCTTCGCATCCTACATGGTGAATCAAGTATTCACATTTGTAAACACTGTGTACATGTGTGAAGAATCGTGCAATCTACAAGAAAAACTTTGTGTAAGTTTTAGAATTATATTATATTTCTCATAGAAGATCATCAAGTCTTCATGGATTAGAATTACTTCTGTATAGCTCTCAGCACATATGCTCTCATGTGAGCGAAGCAGCTTCAACAGTGTGTTTATACTAGCTTTAAGAGCAATACAAGCTTTTTAGCAAGGTTCTCAATTTCCTGTTAGTGACAAGCATTTGGTCATGTGGTAGAGAAGACGGCATATCACAAACAGGTAGAAGCATTACCAGGGGGCAAACAAGCAGCCAAGATCAAATGCAATACCCTGTTTTACAAGAAGCTGATACGATATGTGTTGACACAAGGATTTAGCTGGGAAAATTAATCTCAGCTGTAAATTCAGTGATGATTTATGAGCATGGGCATGTCTTGAATGCTGCCGAGGTGGCTTCCTCAATAGAAGGTCCGCCACTTTTTGTTGCATGACATGATGAAGTTAAGAGTTGGTATTGATCCATTGGGCCGTACGTGTTAGCTCAGGCAACAATAAAGATGTGTGTTATGTATGTGATGACACATCCCTAATCATGGCTGTAATACAGGAGGTACTACACAAACACAGGAACACCTGCACTAAGTAGTGCAATCTAATGTAATGACAATGCAAAGAAAATGATGAGCCCAGTAACGTTCATTTTTTGTTCCCAACTTCACTCAGGCTGCTATTTAAACCGGACTGCATTGTAGTGATCCAGGTGTTTTGTCCATCCCGTGGACATAATAATAAAGTAGAGAGGATGTAGCCCTGTGCTTTACGCTATAACTTCCACTTGTGTTTCCACTTATAATTAAGGTACATTGAACAATTTGGGCATGTGTAACCCTCTTACTGTTGATAATTCCATTGTGCGCAGGTGTCTGCAGTTTCTAGAAGGAAGATAACAGGAGAATGTCATAGCTGATAGAGATGATAGCCTATGCAAGAAAGTAAAAGAATTAAAAAGTAAGACACATGTAGCATCCAAGGAGCAGCTGCGCTAAAACGTGTTTCAGTAAAAGAATGGAAATTCCACAAATATCGTCTTGATCACTTATACTTGAAAGAATCAACGGGAGGAAAAGGTCATAAGGAAGAATGGAGAGAAGCTGTGTTTGAATCAGCATTTATTAGACAAAAAATACGCCCCTGTCAGTTACATAAGGAATCAATTAACTTTCATTAGTTGCGAGTACAAGTTGACAAGCGGCGGGGCATTTTTCTAAGAAATAGCTCGGTAACCAACAGCAGGCAGCAGGAGGTAAGGGGCAATTATACTTTGGGCAGACATTTCAGGCAGATGTACAATTGAGAACAAGTCTGTCTTTATGGGTCAACACAATCCAAAATGCTACATTTATTGATTAAGACGAAAGATGTTTTAAAAACTATCCCCATTTTAACATGTTACTATAGTTACTTATTGCATAGTATAACCTAAGTCTGAAGCAACTTCCAGACTGACGTGTTTTAGTCAGCATGTGTATTTCTATGTGCTGTCGGAGATCCTCTTCAGACTAAGACAAACTAATCTATGTACAAAATAAACACACCACATGAGAGGTGTTTATGGGGGTCAGGTGTGACATCAGGACCAGTTTACATCGACTGTGTTGGCAAGCTCTGTAAATCAACCCATACTCATGTGTGCCGTGTTCAGAATGCAAAATGATAACAATTGAAGCGCTCTAATATAGCAACTTATAACAGGTCTTTATTTGCCTTACATTTTGAACTAGAGAGTTTTCTCACCTGACCTGTCTATTAAAGAGTGAATATTGGACTTGTAATCACCAGATGGAGTGTCTTGCCAAGTGTTTTATTTCCTCGGGGTCTTCGAATAAATTAACATCAGGTTCAGGCAGCATATATTAACTTTAGAACTTTTATTTTGCAACAGCTCATTGGAGTGTAAGTGGAATATTTCAAACCATCCCTCTACAGATAATTCATCAATTTTAAGTTTGAACTTTATCATAAGACAATGAAAAAAAACACAAGTTGTTGGGAAAATATTTCAAAGACAATTAAAGGCCTGTAGGGAACCTTAAATGTATTAAAGGTCCCTCAGTGGAATAATAGACCACACAATAAAACTGTATTCTCTTTTTGAACACATGCCATTTGACAACATCAACAAAGGACAATAACTTTCCCATGACTGAAATATAAATAGACAACAACCCATGATATGGTCAAGTTCAACCCCGTCGGATTACGAGCCCGCTGACAAAGATAATAATAACCTGTCTGACACTTAACACATGGGCTGACTCAAACTCAGATAGTCCCAGCTCTCTGTAGTGTGACAGGGGAACACAGCTGGCTGCTTCCCACATTGATAAATCATCAACCGGCACACACTGTGCTCCAGTCAGGCTCCCTCCTCAAACTTTAGGCCACTTTGATCACTGCTCACGCTCAGGTCAGTGACCGTGCTCAGGTTTATCTGCCCATTCCCCACCATGGTGAACCCAGCAGGAAACCCCATATACGGTGTTGGCGTTTAGATCGGGGGCCAAAGTCAAAAAGATACCCCCTCACTCCCCCACACTGCCTTGAATACACATTCTGAAGGGTTCTGGATACTCTATCTCTGTCCCTGAATCTGTTAAAACATTTTCAATAGCTTTTCTTGAAATGTAACTCTAAACTTTGTTCAAAGTCTCACACTGAGAAAGTTGCACGTGTGTTACCAGTACAACCACAGTTTCCCCATGATGACCTATAAACCTGCAGTTGAGTGCCTTGTTTCCCACCATATTAACAGTTGTTGCACAGAAATATTCACATTTGCACACGTCAGTAACCCACAACCTGCAACACACTTGCACACTTCTCCGACCTTCAGCATTTTACAGGACACAGGACACTTAGCAGTTAAGTGGCATAGATTTTATCTTTTGGTCAATAAATGTCTGCAAAATTGTGAAAATGGCCATCACAATTTGAATAAGTCAGGAGTGACACACCTGGTATGGATTGTGCTTATTGTCTGATCAAGAGCACAAAAATCACAGAGCAACAGTTTACACTCACATAAGACAAAGAAAAAACCTCTAAGTTAGACGGCTATGTTCGAGAACTTTGCTTTACAAAACGACTTAGGTTAGAAAAAAATGTTGATAAATTGTTCTGTAATTGACTGATCATATGAAAAAATAAATCAATTAAATGCAGTTCATGTTATTTTCTTATTTAAATTTAATGGTGTTCAACATGAAAAACCAGACAAAAAAAATAAATATAACTAAATATACAAATATCATAAATTCATTATGTAAGAAAACTGCAGCAACTTTTGGGCCAGAGAGACTCTCCCTCACACAAACACCTAAAGAAACATGCAGAAGAACTTTCCATTTCTTGTTTTTCAAAGCCATTACTGTCAATCACACACTAATAACACAATATCACATGTGGTTCAGTGATGGTGACTGAATACACAGGGCGCTCTTCCTCCACATATTTAGCCCACGATAACAAAGACAAAGTGCTCTGAAGAACTGCTGCTACCGGGTGTTAAAGCTACCACTCATGTCTTGACGCAAACCGAGTGCGCTGCTTCTGAATGGATAGGCTATTTAGAACAAGTTGCGGTTATTAATCTCACTCTGTCAGTCAGTCGGATATGGTTTCGGTGGTCGGAGGAAAAAGGAAATAGTCAGTGCGTTTCCTCGATAGGCTACCATGCGGCGTGGACAACGCCGAGGGAAACTTTGGCGAAACACTCTCTCCAGGCAAAATCTGCGCGTAAGCCTAAACATTGGTCGAACCGGGGCTGTTGGCTTTTTTCCCCTCCCAACCTGTTTCAAAGGCTACTTTAACTTTCAGGCAGCGTGCGTTTGACACAGATTTAAATACTGCAACGCGAGTCGCCCAGGACAATAGATGGACAACAATCTGTCACCGACTCCTTGAAGCACATCGGCATGACATCTGGACTTGGCGCTCACTGCAGGAGTACCAAACACGCGATTCTTTCTTTATTGATTGATCACTCTCCCCACAGTGGGAAACTAAGCCATTTGTCCCAGTGTCGTGTGCCATCTGATCATAATAGGAACACATACTCATTATATGTGTTGTCATTCTTCCATCCTCGGCTACTATAATCTATAGCCTATATGATTGAAAAGAAAGATAGGCTTCTATGGCAACAGGTTTTACTTCTTCTGAAGCCTTCAATCAACCCAGTTAAATAGGCTACAAACACCATGTCAAACACAACTGCATCATCTTTTCTAGAAACTCATTCTAATTGATTTCTATGTGAAGTAACATACTAACATCATGTGTTCAGTCTTACCCAGGGTTCCTGTCAGGGAGACTTCGAGTAAATTCCTCTGATGAATGGGATCTTGAGCTCTTCCTCCTCACGTTTTTCTCTCGTTCCTTTTCTCTCCCTGAAGGTGATATAGTGTCTGACTTCTGTGTGGTTTTTACGCACACAGGGACCGTCGCTCTCTGAGCCAGAAGCTACGAAATACACTTGGTGAAATGGTCGGCATAGTAAAACCCTCTGAACCTCAACTGTGGGGTCGCATTGGGACCGCCTCCTTTTGCAACCCCCCTCCCCCCAATAGCGGCGATGGTTGGTGTTGGCTGTAGGTTTCACCCATAGATAGTATATTATGTTTCACCTCTGGCCTCGCGGTAGGTGAGGGAAATACAAGAAACATATACAGTATACTGTCAATATAGACAGCTGTTTGATTTGATTGATTTATTGGTTGTAAGCATTAAACTTGACACTGAAAATACAAATGCATATTAAAAAAGGCGTTATCTCAGACGCAGTGACAGTGTACTATATTTTCCTCTCCCTGTCCGTGCATCTGATCCAGCAGCTCCCTGCACGGCGCACCATGAGATTTGGCACCTGTTAAAGATTCTGGAATGTGGAGATCTTCCCCATGAAGACTCATGAAGGACTGGGCACTTAATAGAAAGGTGAGGAGGTCATCTCTGCCTCTGGTTGACAAATACCATGTAATGATTTAATTGACTAATTAGCTTTTAATTGCATACCTGAACAGCAGGGTGTGCCAAAGATCTCTATTTTTGAGAGGAAAATAAAAAAAGATTTGGTTTCATTCTGAAGATGGAAGGAAGGCTGAAGATGCGATTCACAAGTGTGGGATCAACATCTCTGTCACAGGTAAATAGACAACTGAAATGTCACGATTCTCATGTAATCAGAATAAAATGTAGTGTCCAACAAAACATAAGCATAACAAGAACGTGTAAAAAACAATAATAATAAAAATAATAATAGTGACAAATAAAACTAAACAAAAACTGATATAAAAAACAGCAAGATTTGCAAATCAAACTAGATGAGTAGTTTGTTTTTAAACGATCACTATGGATCACTATGGGTGCAGAAGACAGTCTAGGTCAGGGGTGTCAAACATACGGCCCGCGGGCCGGATCCGGCCCGCGAGATGATTTGATCAGGCCCGCGACCTGTAGAGCATAAATTTCTGAGTATGTCAAAAAAAAAGTAAGTCTCTAGCCCATTCCTGTGAGGAGTTATGAATTTTTAAAGAAATAACCGAAATGCTCACTCCTGCCGCTAGGGGGCAGCCTAAATAAAAAAAGCACATTTTAGCAACGTGGGAAATGGTAAATGGCAATCCTGCTTCACCGCTATTAATGTTTCCTCCAGTGCTTTATGGCAAAGTAAAAACCAAAAACAATGCTGAACAATTAATGTACTAGCAAGCGCGGTGTGTCTGCGGCTCTGTGTGCGCAAAACGAGCAGGAGCATGCTCGTGTAGGCCTACAAGATTTATTTCCTAATTTTCAATGCTGCTTTATTTTTATGTTTTGAATTGGGAAAAACGAATTCCAAAACAACCAATAACCTCTGTATTTAAAAATAAATCAAAACAGTAGAAGTTGCACTTTTATTTAATTGTATTTTGTACAGTCTGCATGTTTGCACAAAATGTGTACCTGTACATATAGTAAACAAAATTGGACAACTGTAAGGTCAGTGCCTGTTGTATTTGTGTATTCAAATAAACAGTTGTTTATTTCATTAGTGCACATTGGCATCTTTGAGCAAAATACCCCAACATTTTTGCTGCGGCGCATAGCGCCGCACTTCCTATTCCCATGGCCAGCAGCAACCTTTACTAAGACATTTCCTGGGGGGTACAGAGATCCTTTGTGATCCCTGATAATGTAGGTTACAAATGTAGGCTGAGTGATAAAGCATATTACTGAAAAACAAAGTTAGGGATTTGGAGTTATTTTGCCATTATTTTACTGGTCCGGCCCACTTGAGATCAGAGAGGCTGTATGTGGCCCTCCAACCAAAATGAGTTTGACACCCCTGGTCTAGGTTCATTGGAGTGTATAAGTGGCTCTCCTGGTGACCCCTAGAGGCCACCTTGGCTTAATGAAGCTTGATGATACAAATGTGTACTTACAGTAAACTCATGAAGAGGGATGAGGGATCCCCTCCCCTGTCGCTCTCCCTGAAGTTTCTTATTTTTTTCCTTCAAAAAGGAAGGATCTAAGGGCAGAGGGGTACATATTGTGAATGGACTGTGAAGCCCACGGAGGCAAATGTCTATTAAATGAAACTGATTCGATTGGACACCTCCATCAACAGGGTAATGAATGCAGAACAGGCCAGAGTGGCTTGATGTTTGCTGTAGTTGAAACTTAAAACAAAAATAAACCTTGATATTTAAAAACAGTTGGACTATACATTTAATAGACAAATGGAGACAACACTAATCACCAATGAAAAATCCATGCAAGACACCACTATTACCTAACACTGATACCAGAAAGGATGCTGATTAGTGGGTTTTTGTCAAACTTGTGCAACTACAAATGCAAAGATGTCAGTGTACTGTAGATACTGTACAATGCAGAAAGTACAGTTCATAGACAGTTTTAAAGCTGCAATACATGTATTAGACAGCCGAGGATGGCGGAAACAAGCTGTAAACACAACATTGATATTATGAACTTAGTTCAGTATGTATGTTGGCAAACAGTGGCGTATTTACAGATCAAGCAGACAGAGCAACAATTGGAGCTATGTGCTATTCACTCTTCCGTTACCTCTGTTTTGGTCCCCACCAATTCCAGAGTGAAAAGTCTGATTTTTTAACTGCTACCTACACTATGTTCACCTTCCTAAATCATTATACATTTACAGCGCATTTGTTGACCAAAATGACCCTGCTCTAATTGTATTTCTTAAATATTCTCAACTGTGTATAGCAAAGAACTGACTTTACGCAAGCAGGAAAAGTATTTATTTTCTAAATTGACATGGTACATACAGTATGTACTTACATATTGATATCCACTGCTGATGCTGTGGATGAGTCACCTCCATGTTTTCTGTGTTACTCTGCTGTCATGACCGAGGGGGCAAGGAACCCACAAACCTTCAAGATATGAATCATACATTCCACACAGTCATACCTGGCATTTGCTCATTCACCGCACTCGGTTGGAAGAACATCAGGCACTTGACAGGTAGGGTCCTTGACTTCCCGCTTTAACCCAGTTTGTTGATTTGGTATTGCAATTAGATTTTGCTTTAAATCATGGAAATACTGTATATCAATATTCTAAAAATCCACATGGTTAAAATAAGTTTTTAGGATTATGGAAATATCTTCAGCTCAAGGAATTTCACTGTTTTTAAGCAATCAGGGTGTGTCAAACATCTCCTGCTAGGATGACTTTTTTTTTCAGAAAACAGATGCTTAGCTCTGGGGCTTGAATGCAATGGTAATGAATGAATGAATGAGAGTTAATTGCTTTAGAATATATAGGATGGTATTTTAAGTGTGGCATTAACATTTCCAGCATGTAAACAGTGTACGAGGAACAGATACAGAGCGATCACAAAAAGATAAAATAAAATGTAGTCGAAGTGTTATCAAAGTTGACTAGCCTACTCTGGTTCAAGAACCATAACGATTTTCTGGTACACCCTGATGGGATCCCAGGTGGTATTGTAATTGCATTACTCACATTATGTACTTTATATCATATTATCATATATCATATATCATATATTTATATTTTACCGTGAGCAGCGGAGAACTCAGATTCACAGCCTTAAAAATCTCTGAAAATCTTTGGAGATGTCCAAAAAAGGAAAAAACATTGATAAGGGAAAGGAGGAAGACAAAGATTATGCGGAAGAATTGAAAAAACAGTTGGCAGACTTGATGAGAGAAATGAAAAGTGAGAGGGAGACGGAGCGAGCACTGCTGAAAGCTGAGCTGGCTGGGATTATGGACGAATGGATTGGGCGTTTTGATGCAAAAATTAAAGAAAAAATTGCAGCTGGTCTGAAGCCAATGTTGATCGAATTGAAGGAACTTCAAGCCGTGAATGTGAAGAAAGATCAGCTCTTGAAAGAGCTTGGAGATAAAATTGATGACCAAGATCAACAAGCAAAAAACAGAGATGTGATAATAACTGGTTTGGACATTAAACCAAGGTCGTATGTAGCTGCCGTGAGTGGAGAAGAAGAGGGCGATACAAGGAATGTGTCGGTGGATAACCAGGTTGAAAGGTTCCTGAGAAGCAAAGGCATTAGTCTGGATCTGGAGAACGTGGAGTCTTGTTTTCTTCTCCCGAAGGGAAAATTGGCCAAAAAGCGTGCTGTTATTCTGAAATTTGTGAGTAGAAAGCATAAGATAAATTTGCTCAGTCAAGGCAAGAAGCTTAAAGGCGAACAAATTGGAATGAGTGAAAACTTAACCAAGAGAAATGCTAATCTGGCCTACCAAGCCAGAGGGTTAAAAAAATGTGGACGGGTCCAACAAACATGGACAAGAGATGGAAGAATCTTCATCAAATCGAATGGAGCTACACCCGAAGAAGCTAAAATTGTGCAAATCAGAACGGAGGAGGATCTGGTTCAATTCCGGAGGGAAGAGGACCTGATCAACCCAAGCAGCAAGAATGAGCAACATACCTGATGGGATAAATTATCATGAAAGTCTGGAGTTATTAGCTAATCTTTACGAGGAACCTAGATTATCAGACCCAAATGACATTAAAGCATGGACAATTTGAATTAAAGTTGGCATGGTCTTTGAATTAAAGGGATTTAAACTGGTTTGTGTCATAATATAAGGTTTGAAATTGTAAATACAATGTGCTCTGCTATTGATAACCTAATGGAATGTGTGACTACTGAAATTTAAATGAAAGATACTTGTTAATTATCAGCTGTGTGTTCAGAACACCCGAGTTAAAATTGGAAGACTTTCTCTGACTGAAGAATTTGTAAATACACTGCATGTTATGGGACTGTAGTCAAGGTCAGCAGACACACTGACTGTTTTGAATACTTTTGCAGAGGTGTTTAGGCTACTAGAGAAGAAATGAACAAGGCCATATCTGCATTGTCACAGGGAGAGAGGAAAATAGAGACCTAAAATTATTTGTGTATTAGAATGAATCTTCTTAAAAAAAAAATGTGTTCTAACTGTAGTAGCTGTGTATCTGTGTATCTGAATCTTATGGCAGTGGGGGCGGGACTCGATAAGCCTTTGGCTTCTCCTGCTACCCTTCGGACGATAACACAAAGTAATATGTATGAATATGCAATGTGAAAATTATGTATTATGTGTAATTGTCCGGAAGAATAATAATAAATAAATAAATAAATAAATAAATAAATAAATATCATTAATTACAGTTGGCCAAACCAAAATGTTTAACATGTGGACTTGAACTCCAGCCCCCCTGCTTGCTCACATGCTTTACACCCCACGGCAAACAATGAGAGAGCAGTTTTTGTAAATTTTTACAGTTTATCTCAAATGATTATGTAAGACCATCCATAAAGAGCATGATATGGTTTATTTTTCTCAAGCTGCAGAGGGATGTTTGATTTTTGTTTTTTGTTACGTTTCTGAGAAAGCAGGGTGGGACTATAACAGCAGAAGTCTCCACCTCAGACCACAGGGGTGAGGCTGTATTGCTACAATATATTTATTTAACAGTGGTGGATGTGAGGTTCCGAACATTTCTCCCTGAGAGGTGAAAATATTGAGGGATGAGGCATCACGGGCTTCACGGAATAACCCAAGGGATGTGTTGTATTACGTTCCATTATGTAACACACATTGTTAATGTTATAAGCACTGAGACAGGCAAACTGACCAATTCTTGATGTGCTTGAAAAGTATAATTTAGAGTATAAATGACAGGCCCAGTTGAATGACCCCTCCACTGATCGGTTTGTAATGCGAGGTATATAAAGTTTAGATTAATTCTCCATTTCATTCACAGAAAGCTATTCTTCTCAGCTTACTCAACAATAATAATAATTAAAAAAAAAGATCTTGAACTCAGTGGGTAATGAACTTCTTTTACACCGAGATGCATATGTCTTTTAAAAAGGTGCTGTAAGCGGAATGGTTCTTTTAGCTAACTTCCTGTCAGTTGCTGCAGTTAGCGGTCCCCTCCCTACGTCACCACATTAATGCACTGCGGTCTTCAAGAAGTGAGTTATCTAGCATCATCTCAGATCCATATGTGTGATAAAACTTGATAAAAACCATCAAAACAGACATTGGGAAGGATTTTTACCTGCGCCGCCATTGTAGGCGCATAAACATTCACCCATCTGTCGCTCTGGCGTGCACCGACAACGAGACCATGAGTGAGACGGGTGTCGGTTTGTAGCGTTCTCTCTTGTGATAGGATATACATTTCGGGATCCCCCATAAAGTTTATTTGCCGATTACATGCAGAGCAGCTGACTGAGAGATCGGCTTTATGAAACGCGCACATTATGTAAGTGATCACTGTATGAATAAAAAGCGATTTAACACTTATATTAACATAAATAAATCGCTTACTTCACTTTTAACCTTTTTTTAAATGTATTATTTATTTAATTTATCAGTGACACTAACTCACCATACAGACCTTTCTGTTAGGGTGATACAACACAATTAAGCCCATCATAAATCAACAACGTTTATTTTCTGTACAAAACAGACACGATTTTTGTATAAACTGTACAATCTTTTTAACATGCTGAAACGAAAGAAAAACGGCATTAACAGAAGAAATGTGTAAACAAAGGAAGTAAATGTACTGTGTCTATGTACAATTTATAAATTATATTGCTCACAATCTAAATCTGCCTCCATTACGGATTCCTTTCCTATACTGCTATTATAGCAAGAGGTGCATTCATTATGTATCAATCTTAGAGAGAAATCATTAATGGGAGAACATCTTTTACTTCAATGCTTATTCCTTTGTCATTGTTGATGCAGACTTGTTGGAGCGCACCTCAAAAAAGCAGTAACTCATCTGCAGACCATTACAATAAGTCATTTTAGCTCCAGACTAACCACTCATTCCAATTCGGTGAAGCGAGCAAACATGGCTTTGCGGACTGCATCCTTGTATGTGTCTGAAGCAGACAGTGTGTAGTTGGTGCCTTTAGTACCAAGTCCAGATCCTTTAGTTCTCATCTGGGCCTGAGGAGGAAAACACAAACTTAAGTATGTTTAAGATATATGTATTTTTAGGATACACACTCACACACACACACTTAATGATTCCGATGGCTATTGATTGATAGATCCCAACACCACCAGTGGCTTGTTGTAAATACCTCAATTGGAGCAGTGATGCCCTGCTGGTTGCGACCGAGACCTTTACCCTCCTTCCACCCCATGGCCTGAAGCATTTTGTTCCCAATATTGTCACTGTTGAGGCCATCTTTAGTGGGCTGCTCATAGTTACTGCATAGGAAAATAAAATTGTTTACACATAACAAAAGGCACTTAATCCCTGCAACAACTGGAGTATTATATACAAATTAGTTACTTACATAACTGGTGCTGGTTGGTTGGTAAATTTCTTCTTTTTGGGTGCTGGGGGTTCAGGGATGCCATATTTCTCCCTCCTCTCTGCCGCCCTATCTCTATATTTCAACTGTTCACAAAAGAATAAAAATTAAACTTTAAAATGCTGTCACGTTAACAAGGAGGAACAATATGGCTTACTAGCAACTGGGTGACTCTGTATTGAGTTGAACCTCTGTCTCGTTTCTCTCCAACTCTTCCAGCTCTGCTTCAGTCATTTTGGATCTTCGCGATACCTCCAGGTTTTTCTAAGACAGAGCAGTGGAAAGATGAATACCACAATATATCAACAGTCTTAATGGTTTTCATGACTGACAATGTTTAGACTTTCACTTTTTAGGCCTGGAAACGGTATGCGGGATGTTACCTTGTGGAGGTCAGAGAGTTGCTGGTGTCGAATTAGACTCTCTTTGTTGGGGAACTGTCTCCTGCACAGTAAGCAGGCCAACTTTGACCAGTCTGTCAGCTTGTCCTGGCCTCCTTCTCCACCATCAGGATCTGCTCCTCCCCCCTCTTCAGGGTCACTGTCTCCACTGTAAGCTGCTACCAGGCCACACTAAACAAAGCATGGATACACAAAGGGCAAGTTCAAATACTGTTAACACGAAAACACCTGCATTAAACTCAGTCCCTTCATTTACAAAGCGTGTAGAACAAACTCACCTTGGATGCGTTGACTGAGCTGGTCGGTGGCTCCTCCTCGGGGCCCCTTAGCACCTCTGGCATGAGTCTCTCTAGACCTCCTACCTGCTACATTAAGAAATATCAGTCAGTCAAACAATCCATTGAAAACATTCGGGTCTTAATCATAAACAGGCAGTTTCCATAGTTAGCAGATTGTATTAGTTAATGTTTACCTTCTTTTCAAACAGAATGAAACCAGCATCAGCAGCTGCTGCCTCTTTCCTCTCTTCGTGACTAATAGGCTGAAAGCTTCCCTTGAAGTTATCTTTCTGCTTGTTAAGAGTTTTAGCCCACCGCTCCATGTCTTTAGCGATCTGAAAGAATCAAAACATGAAGTTAAAATCTAAAGCATATTCAGAGAAGGCCACATAGAAGTTCAACAAGTAGAATAAGCTACATGCATAAAATACAATATGTAGAATTCATATGACATTACCTGCTGAGCTGTCTTGCTTTTGGGCTTTTCCTTTTTCTCTTTTCCTTCTTTTTGTTCTTTGCTGCTTCCTGCGGCAGAGCCGCTCGCGTTATCATTTGTGTCGGTTGGAGCAGGAACGTACGTCTGTTTCTCACTGTCCCAGTACAGATACTGCTGGGTCTGAGAGTTGTAGTAATACTGGAAGGACATGAGCACCAATGTATATAAATCGATGCAATACAAACTGCTGGGGAAAACACTGACAGAAAACCCTTAGTGACTCAAACACAGTGGCTGAGCACTACTTACATGTGTGTTTGGGTCATAGTAGAGGCCAGTTTGAGGATCATAGTAGTAACCAGAGGACTCATCATACTGATAGGTGGATGTATCAGGAACAGCTGTCAATTATAGAACATGAAATAATTAACAACAAATGTAGAACATATTTTTGACAGGTTACAGAACAGCAGAAGTTGTACACAAGGACAAAACATGTGTGTCTGGAGAAATTTGCATGCATTTTAGTTACTAATGTAACTCATTATTAAATAGAGTGGAAGGGAAAAACCTAACCATTAAAACTAAAAGGTAGAACCACATTTTAAAGTCTGTGTTTCGAGCTGTGTCCAGGGGAAGACTTGACATACAGTATCTCACAAAAGTGAGTACACCCCTCACATTTCTTCACATTTTTCTTTATATCTTTCCATGGGACAACACTGAATAAATGACACTTTAATACAATGTAAAGTAGTCAGTGTACAGCTTGTATAACAGTGAAAATTTACTGTCCCCTCAAAATAACTCGACACACAACCATTAATGTCTAAACTGCTGGCAACAAAAGTGAGTACACCCCTTAGAAAAAATTTACAAATTGGGCCCAAAGTGTAAATATTTTGTGTGGCCACCATTATTTTCCAGCACTGCCTTAACCTTCTTGGGCATGTAGTTCACTAGAGCTTCACAGGTTGCAACTGGAACCCTCTTCCACCCATTTATGACAGCATCACAGAGCTGGTGGATATTAAAGACCTTGCGTTCCTCCACCTTCCATTTGAGGATGCCCCAAAGATGCTCAATAGGGTTTAGGTCTGGAGACATGCTTGGCCAGGCCATAACCTTTACCCTCAGCTTTTTTAGCAAGCCACTGGTCGTCTTGGAGGTGTGTTTGGGGTCGTTATCATGTTGCAATACCACCCTGCGGCCCAGTTTACGAAGGTTGAGTGCACATGGTCAGCGTCGTACACAGAGGTTGGCTTTGGAAAATAGACGTATGAGTGCTGCCAGCATTGCTGAAGGGCTTGAAGGGGTGGGGGGTCAACCTGTCAGTGCTCAGACCATACGCCGCACTCTGCATCATACTGGTCTGCATGGTTGTCATCCCAGAAGGAAGCCTATTCTAAAGATGATGCACAAGAAACCCCACAAAAAGTTTGCTGAAGACAAACAGACTACGGACATGGATTACTGCAACCATGTCCTGTGGTCTGATGAGACCAAAATACATTTATTTGGTTCAGATGGTGTTAAGAGTGTGGAGCGGCAACCAGGTGAGGAGTACAAAGACAAGTGTGTCTTGCCTAGAGTCAAGCATGGTGGTTGGAGTGTCATGGTCTGGGGCTGCATGAGTGCTGCCAGCACTGGGGATCTACAGTTCATTGAATTCTAACATGTACTGTGACATACTGAAGCAGAGCATGATCCCCTCCCTTCATAAACTGGGCCGCAGGGCAGTACTGCAACATGATAACGACCCCAAACACCCCTCCGAACGACCACTGGCTTGTTAAAGAAGCTGAGGGTAAAGGTTATGGACTGGCCAAGCATGTCTCCAGTCTTAAACCCTATTGAGCATCTTTGGGGCATCCTAAAACGGGAGATGGAGGAGCGCAAGGACTCTAATATCCACCAGCTCCTTGATGTCGTCATGAATGGGTAGAAGAGGGTTCCAGTTGCAACCTGTGAAGCTCTAGTGAACTACATGCCCAAGAGGGTTAAGGTAGTGCTAGAAAATAATGATGGCAAAACAAAATATTGACACTTTGGGCCCAATTTGGACATTTTTTCTTAGGGGTGTACTCACTTTTGTTGCCAGCAGTTTAGACATTAATGGCTGTGTGTCGAGTTATTTTGAGGGGACAGTAAATTTACACTGTTATACAAGCTGTACACTGACTACTTGACATTGTATCAAAGTGTCATTTATTCAGTGTTGTCGCATGGAAAGATATAATGAAATATTTGAAGAAATGTTAGGGGTGTACTCACTTTTGTGAGATACTGTACATGACAGTGGCCTCAAGAAGAATGTGTTCATGCATATCACACTTCAAAAGGACAGGCTTTAAGGAACATTGTGTGCTCGTACCATTGCTGATGTCAGCTGGTGATGTACAGGTGGCGGTAGCTGCTACCAGGCCAACGGGCATGGACGCAGCATTGATGCCTAAAAGATGTGCCGTCTGGGATTTTGCCTCCAATTGCTGAGCAATTTGCAATGCCTGGAAATAATATAATGGTGATTTAGAGATCTAGAGAGGTTACATCATGCATTTGAATAATGGTACTACAACAAAAGAGCATATGTTACCTGAACAGCAGGCTGAACCATTATATGGGGGTGGTAGACTTGTGGGCTTTGAGAGATAACTACTCCAGCTGCAGTTGGAAGAATCTTCACCCCAGGGGCAGCTAAAATTAAAAAATTAAAAGCTCTTTGACAATATGTCCCAACACTTCACATCACAGTACAAACAAAATCTAATTATTGATTAGAATCTAGCCGTGGTCTCAGTTATGGAGTGTTTGCTTCTAAAAGATGTGTATAGCTACTTCATTAGCGCTGTGTATGGAAATCCAATAACCTTAGAATGTACACAATGTTTGAATATTCTGAAATTCTTGTAATCTCAGCTTCATGCGATGACATAGAAACCATTGGAAAAACTAGACTTAAATAAATACCATGTCATTTTTTCAAATAATTATGATTTTGCAATAGTAACTGCACCAAAAAATATATAAACAGGGTGTGAAAGCCTATCTACCTCCTAGGATCCCATTTCCCTGAGAGGTGCCGAGTCCTGCTCCTTGCTGGAAGTATGCCTGGTATTCCTATTGGGAATAAACAAAAGAAGTGTCATTGTTTACCCACAGCAGATGATGTAGATACTGAAACATTGGCTCAATATTGAGCACATCACATTAAGCAAGTTCAACCTCAGATCTAATCTGTGAAGTGCTGTCATCAGTCAAATAATGGACATTAACTTTGACTCTACTGAATCTAATAGAATTTGCTGCAACTCTCGGAGGACAAGTTGTAGTCCCTAGTCGCCATTGGATGTTACTGCAGAGCCATGGTTGACTGGAAGCACTTTCAAAAATAAAATCCCCTTGAATATATCCGAAGATATCTGATCTAAAGCTTATCGTCACAATGTTTGCTTCATTCGTTTGACAAACCTGTGACAATGGAGCGTAGCCTTCCTGCAGGTAGCTGTACTCTGACATTCCATCGGAGCTCTGCTGGGGCTGTGGCTGTAAAGGTAAAAGCATGGGTTATGAGCCTGTTACAGAAACACTGGGAGATGATACATAACAGGGCATTGAGAGGATATGGGCCTACCTGGCTGGAGGACCACTGGGCTGCAGCAATGGCTGTACTGGCCACTGAGAAGGCACTGACACGATTTCCATCAGGTAGTAAAAGGTCCCTTAAAATGAAAAAAAAATGTTCCACCTTATGTTTGAATGTGGCCGACACACTGTTCTGTTCATTGTGGATCAAAATAGATCATTTTAAAACAAACACACGTGATAATAATAATAATAATAATTAAAACACATAGTATTTCCCCAGGATATAACAATTTTACTTTTTAAGAATAAAGATGCATTTAAACAAGAAATTCAAGACACAACATTCACTAATACTCACTTTCTAGCACTCTTAGCATAATCCACCCCAATTGTTTTTCCATCCAGTTTTAGAGGAGGCTGCAGTCCTTGTAAGATTGTAAGCAGTTGAGAGGCCTCCTGTGAAAAGGAGAGGTATATTTTAAGTGAGAAGCAGGCCTCAATGAATGGCGAGTTAATTGAGAACATTTTAAGAGAACTCAAAAGTATTTGGTCAAACATCCAAATAGAAGCCAGTGATTAAGTGCTTGGTTGTTATAGCAGTGCTTTACCAGAGGAGAGGAAAGCTGTACAAAGGCAAAGCCTCTGTTCTGGCCGGTCTGCTTGTCCTTGATGAGGCGAATGTTGTTAGATGAAAGATTAGCATATGGGGCCAGGGCTGTCATGATGGCTTCTACGTTGGTCAGAGGAGCAATATTTCTCAGGATGATAGCTGTAAAAGGACATAAGTCTATATATATTAGGAACAATCTACCATGGATTGTGATATTTTCCAAATTAAGTGAGAGATTGCATGTATAAAAGAGAAGTCCTTACTGTCGCCATAGAAATCTCCAGTGGGTTGAGTTTCAGAGGCTCCAGTATTATTGCAGTTTTCACTATCTGTTAAGAGAATGACAGAGAAGTAAGAAGTGCATTAAAATTACACTCAGAGATAGAAATCAAAGAACTGGATATAAAAGGTCTAAAGTGAGAAGTTTAACCTGTGCTAAAAAGGACTTGGTTTACACAATAATAAATAGCTTATTTCACAGCATATTTCATCAAACTCCATCATATATTGTGTGTTGTCCCCTTCAAATCTTTTAGGTAGAAAATGCATGCTGTTTCCAAACTAAGCACTTTGCCTACATCTGACAGAGTGACAACAACACAAACTTTGCGTTGCATCCGAAGGCTGCCTGGATGTCTGCAGCCTGTGGCCTCTTGTTGATTTAACTACTTACCAGCTTTGGCTGCTCCACACCTGAAGCACTTCAGCCTCCTCCGGAAATTGTACAGGCCACACTGCAAGTAACCGTTCACATCATTTTTATTATACACCTACTAAAGCCCTGAACAGTGCTGCCTCAGAAAGAAGGCAATCTATATTGGTACAGCATACCATACTTACCAGTGACACAACCTAACATTTACCGCTTATCAAAAGTAGGTGTACCATAAAATAAGCTGACAGGACTGCAACAATTGTAACTCATAAACCTAACATATACACGTATGGGCCTGTATATATGTGCGTGTGTGTGCGTTCTGTAAGCCGATTGGATAATTTGGCCATGAAACCAAGACGGATCATTAACTTACAGTGTTGCAGAGCCAGTCTTCATACTTGTTCCTGGGGTGACTGTAGTGCATGTCCACGCTTTTGCCTTGGATGGTCAGACGTTTCTGAAAGAAGACGCCAAGAATTACTCACATATTCCTGGCAGACAATCTCATCAGCAGAGCAAGCAGTGTTGGAAGGGAGGGATGGGGGAGAGGGACCCCCAACAGATAGCCGTTGTGTTAAAGACAAGACAGTCACATGATGTATATGTGAGCATGATGTATGGAGGTGTCTTAAAAGTGTTTGGGACCCGAGTGCCCAGACTGAGCTGGAGCAAAGTGTACAATGTGACCCTAACAAAGTTTAAACAAATAAATAAATAAAAATTAACAAAAATGAGGAAGATTTCAAAAAGCCCCATATACTGCGGGGTATGCATAAAAAAAAGAAAGTAGAAGAAAAGTCTAAGCTTACATTGAAATCTGAAATACCGTTGATAGTGCCTCTATCAGCAAGTCAAAGATAGTGTGTTTATCATTTAAATGCAGATTCTTTAAGATGCCCTTACAATACAATTCTGAAATCTCATTTGATGCTACTGCCCTTACAATTAACTAAACTTAATATTTGCTAAAGCACATCATGAATATTACCAGCGATATCATTATACAAATCAAATCTTTTTGCTCTGTGGCACACAATCCATGAGTCTTTTCAAAAAGATCTGTACAGTTTCCACACTACTTATTCATTGCACTTTGGTTGCCCTTTGGGTTACTTTTCAAGATCCCCAAGATTAAAACTAGACTTGGCGATTGGGAAGCAACCTGATTGGTCTCCATCCATCGTGTAGCATCTTGCAAGTGATAAAAGTCCACGAAGGCGAAACCACGGCTTATACCTAGAGACAGCATTCAAATATAGACGGGAGGCGTGTTAGTTAAGAGTCCATGAGCATATTATTCAAACTCTTCCACAAACTGCTTCACGACCCAGGCCCTGTTTGGTACACAGTAGGCCACTCCTTAGGAGTTTTACCATAGCAAGAAATCCTGATTAATACAATTGTTTGAACCACACTTAAAAGTGTGTCCGTCATTTAATTTAGTTTTTTTTAAACTGTTATTACTGTTCTTACTTACCTTAAAAAGATCCACAATAAACTGAAATTATAAGTCTTATTTCAACATTTGAAATCTTTTTTCAAGTAACTTGATACCATTTTAACTGCTATGGGAAAATGGGTCTGAATGGAAGCAGATTGGCCTTATGGTCAAAGACTGGGGAGAGATCGGGGTCCACCACATTTCTGGTTCTCACCTGTTTTCTTTTTCATCAGCCTGACATCCACTGGTTGCGGTCCCTCCAGTTGGTCAATGGCAAAACATACCTGAATAAAAAAATGCAGGTGGGACATTATGACTTAAAACCTTACCCCATTTAAAAAAGGCATTTCATCTTGCAGAATGAGTGGTGCACGCACATATAAACAAACACAAAAGAGGCTGGATAACTGCAGAGGAAAGCTATAGACTTACATCATCCTCAGTCACATGAGGAGACAGGCCCCAGAGCATGATGGTCTTGCTCTTCTTCTCCTCCCCTGGCTCTCTTCTGTAATCCTGCTCAGGGTAGTCGCCATCAGAGTGATAACCATCTTCTGACCGATCACTGTTGCGTCGTTTCCTTTCTCTTTGCTTTAAAATAATTAGATCAGTTCTGTAGTTGAGTGTGGAGATCATCAAACAACAAAATATTTTCACTTAACCGTTTTAACACCATAAAGTCCCTAAATATTACAATAAATACCTCTGGACTGTCTCTTATTCCCCGGCGGTCTCCTTCAAAGCGGCGGTCTCCTTCACTACGCCTCTCTTCTCCCCAGCGGCGCATGTTGTGATCGCGCTCTTGGTCCCTCTCTCGCCTGTCGCGCCAATCAGATTCATCGCGGGACTGCTCAGAGCCATACCTTCCGCTACGTTCTGTTCGGCTAATCCTAGTCAGGGAGACATTGAAAGTCAAAGTTTAAACATGAGTACACCTAGTCTGCAATTGCATGATACACTTTGAAAAAGAAATAAATACAATTCTATTGCATCAGCAAGCGGGAAAATTATTCATTGATTGATGATAATTTTTCTAAAACAAAAAGCCTGATATATTTCCCCTGTTGACCTCTCAATGCCAGTGTCACTTCTCAAACCTGTATTTTTTTTCCTCCCCATGTTGCAATATTTCTTACTTGTTTTATATATTATGTCAAAGAATCAATGTGCTACTTGAATTGGTAATAACGCACCACCAGACATCAAAATGTATTTTAGATTAACTGACTCAAATCTACTTAATTTAAAATATGTTGCCAACTTGTCTTTCCGAGATGTTATTTAAGTTTGCATGAATACTGACTTTTGGTAGTAAATATTAAAACAGAGCAGGATGGTAAACGTATTTTTCTTTCGAATATTTTGCATGTAATTTACTTTAAGATCGTGAAGGAAATATACATTTCCACATAATTCGAGACTGTTCTACACATTTGGCTTTTACAGGAATACGGTTTCGTATAAATTGGGACGGGATTGGGCCTACGTTAGGCATCTACGTGATGACTCACTACGAGACAAGCTGTGTGATATTAAATGATTGACTTAAGACACTAAGAAGTCGATGTATAAGTTAAACGTTCGCGGAAGGCTCTCTCTTCCTCAGGGGTTAAGTAAAATGGCATGAAAACAACTAACACTGCCATAATATTTCAGCACACCTTATAGCCAACGACGCTTCACGTTACTCACCTTTTGTCAGCTCCCATTTCTCCCTGCTGCACACACACGAACTCTAAAAAGGGTGAAAATATCATGGAGTTACACAAAGACTCTGTTGTGTTTTTAGTTTATTCACATGCTCAAAATCAGAACAATTACTCTGGAGTCGAATTAGATGGGGCAGCGCTTGACACCATTAACATGGATCCGCTCCAACGGTGGCAAACAGACTTCGCTAACTTGTGTCAAAACAACTACGCCAATGAACGGTACCACGATTGATTCAGTCGCCAGCTTGAGGGCAAATTAACTCACCAGTTTAATCTGTTAACGATGTTATTACCCCAGTGTTAGTTTTTTGGACTGATGATTGAAAAGTTTGAGGCAAGAAAATTCATCTCACGTCCAAGGACTTCTCACAACATCAAAACGGCACCTTCTTCGTCCCAAGATGCATTGGTGTTCAGCCCGGTGCATCATGGGAAGTAATGAGTTGCTCCTTGATTATGCCCCGAGTTTGCCTGACAGGCTGCGATCGGTCCTGAGTTCATTGTCTCTTTTCTCGTTGCCAACTGGTCAAACTGACATTACAGAAGGCTGAGATTTGGGTCATGACCACGGCTAGGATAATATTAGTCCACGGGTGGTTAGAACTATTTATTTACCGCTACCTGGGCGTTAAATCAGTGCCTAAAGCACCTTGTTTAGATTTGGAAGTGCTGCCTGAAAGGCTAAACTAAGGACACAAGTCACAAAATGACAATTTTCCGCCATCTTACTTGATATTCAGCTTCCAGTATCTGCAGTATATGGAAGCGTTTCTTTTAGTGCTTCATTGATTTTGTTGTTGACACTCGTTGACACCAGTATCTAAGTAGGTTACAGTACATACCAAAATGGGGCTCATTGTTATGTTCACTCAGCCCTATGTTCCCTAATTTTTTTGAACATTATCCTCACAACAATATGCCCTATATGTCCCTCAACGATATGTTCCTCCCCCAGCATGGAGAGCTGATGGAGGGCCCCTTCATAATAGCCATAATGTGTGTGTGTGTGTGTGTGTTTTCGTAGGATAAGTTTTTAACTTCCTATGCATGAAAAAAGCAGGTGAAATTATATAATTTATTAACACAGGGTGGAGGGAACCAACATGCTCCCTCAAAATGCAAACATGTAGAGAACATGCAGCAACATCTTTGCTAAATAAAAGTAATACTCTAGTTTTTTTTTATAGTTTTAAACCTGCACTCATAATAACTCATATGTATTAAGCAAAATATAAATATTTACAATTTAAACAAGAAAGAACAGTTAGTAAGTAAGTGTAAAGGCATGTCTTGTATATTTGATTGTCTATCAAGTTAATATGTTTAGAAATGTGTAATATCGTCGTGCTTGATCTGGAGGTTGGACTGATCGAGTCAGTTCTGTAAAATGAGGATATTTACACGATGTAAATGACTGGACACTCTACAGAAGAACATTTTTGGATTAGTATTAGTATTGATATTTGTTGAGCATATGAGCTCTTTCCTTTTCATACTAAGTCTAAGCTGATAATATGCTTTTCATGTTGTCTTCAAGTATACAGTATAGTATGCACATAAATGAATGTTTTTACACAATATAACCTTGTCTATACAATTTTTATTCTAGAATGTGTGCCACTACTACGGACAATAACAGTTTAGTCCGTATTATAAGCAGTTCCTGTCATGCTCATCTCTTGAAAACAACCTTAATGTCATAAATACTGTACACTTGTGTTCTCTAAGTTTAGCTCATTGGCTATACTTATATCTGCCTGTCAACCTGTCAAGTCTGAGTATGTTGGGAGATACTTAATATTACAATCGATTTCTTGATTGTATGTACATACCTTGTCAATTAAGTCTGTTAAAATAAAAGCTATACCATGAACCAAGGTCATTGTTTATCATTTATTACATTATTTAAATCCTGAAACATCACCAAACAGTTCACTATACAAGCAGGTCCTTAATAAAGATGACTATACGATTACTTGTTCAACTTGGCACACGAGAATTTTCTCCTTTGATAAATTTTGGATGTGTTAATGACGCTGAACACAACACAGATGGTCCACAAGTGGTGTGGATACAAGTTCCATAATTGAGCTCCACAATGATTTAGAAACGTTACTATTGGAGGTTGTTTTTTGTTTTGTAACATTGACAATGCTTGAGTCACTGACATCCGAGATGGACCCACATCTTCTGTACAAATGTGTCATGAGATAAAACAAACACAAAACTCAGCCATATAATATATAAAAATGGTCCACATGGTCCCAAAAAAGGAGGGTGGAATCCATCACACTTTTTTTTTTTCCAAAAATTAGAGTGGGGGATGGAAAGGTAGCTCTATGATGCTATGAATTTCCATTACAGGTTCTATGTCAAGGTCTCTCCTTTTGTCACCTGTAATGAGAAACATATGTGGTTATATAATTTTGAAATACACAAAGAGCAATTTGATTGTTTAAAGTTGCAATGCAATACACTTACTCTCGCCTCAATATATTCAATCCTCCTCTCCAACGCGGTCAGTTTCTCATTGAGGGTGGCCAAGCGGGATCGACAAGACATGTCTGAGGATGATACAATTGATTGAGCACGTTACAGTCAACAGTTATCAAGGTTCTTCTTACATCTTAATGACTTCGGACTGGTGATAATGAAAAGTCACATCAATTACAATCAACTGCGTACATTTTGCCCAAATTTGTATTGTACCGTAGAGTAAATCATGATTTTTTTTCTATTTGTCCTATGATGATGTTAGATGATCTATTACAAAATAATGTTTTATTTTTAATTTGGTATGTAAATATTCTATTTCAGATCATCAAAAATACACAGCTTTTAAGCCAATAATAATTAAACATTATCATCATGATCTGCGAGAGGCATTTGTAAATTATTTAAAAAAATATGCCAAAAACAATGATAGTCCCCATGTCAAAACATCTTGAAGACTTTTGAAAGGTTGCTTTGAGACATTTGAATACAAACAGAGGCCTTGTTTCTAGATAACTTATATGATTTTTTTAAATGACCTGCTGCAGGGACCCTAAATTAACGATACCGCTGCTGGTGGAACATTACTGACAGAGTAATGACTGTCGCTAGCAATGGCCTAGCATCCATTAGCTACCTCTACACTTGTAAACGGTAGTTTCGTCGTACCATGTTTAGCCCCTTGCTTGGCTGCTGACACGGAGTCAACAAGCGAAACATAATGTGTGGGTATTTCGATGGGAAACAATAGCAAGCTCCCGGTCAACGATAAAGCTAAGTGATAACTGGGAGTGGCCATTGAAAAACATCAACATCGATGCTAGTAGCAACGAAGCTAACTGAACCAACTGTCTACACGATCTCCTCCTTAAAATGGGCGGTTAAAAACTTACCAAATGAGTTAAGGAAGTCAGCGATCTTTTTGATGCTGCTCGTAATCACTTCAATATACTCTCGATTCGCCCAATCTTGATGAATCTCCCGTTGCACTGGGTCTTCCTGGCCAGCCATGTTCGATGAGTCGCAGTTTGGCGAAGGCGTTCAATCAGGAAGCCCAGCACAGACCACTGATGCTGTTTCATACGGGTTGTAGACAGTAATAGCTTAAATTGTATTTCTATAGAGCCTTTCAAAACCAGAGTTGGAAGGTGCTTCTAATTACCATAGGCCTGTTCATCATATCTGTGATTGAACAAAACAGCTAAATTAAAATATCAATGTGCACATTTTTTTAATACAATATTCATTTAGGCCTAGGCAACTTTATTATCTCTTAAATGTTGTTGCTACATTTTCCCAATGCAATAGGGCAAATTGCACCGTTTATTCTTTGTATCATGAGACTGTATAGGTATGTAGCATATGTACACAAATGACAATAGCATTTTTGTGACATTGTTTATTTCTTCTCCCCATGACAAGGTGTGATTTGTGATGAGCACAGTGACGGATCAGTCTTTTACATCTTCATCAGAAACTCCTCACACATTAAGGTTTTAAAGGAGTGTCTTCATTAAGTAAACAGGTTGAACAAACAGTGTACCTCACTGGAAATACCACACACTTTGGGAATGTTGCAGTGAAATTAAACTGAGATAGAAAAATACGTTAAAATACCCAGAATAGATGAACTAATTAAGGACTTTATTTGACCTTCATAAGTAGCTCTTTAATATCGGCCTCAATATCAATTGTGAGGAAGTTTCTGCTGTAGCGCTTGTAGGGCTCCCCGTCAGGACCGACCAGGAACTTCTCAAAGTTCCAGGAGACATCGTTCCTGCTGACAGGACTCCAAATGATGCACTTAGGATCAGTCATGAGAGCCATAGCATTATCAGAGGGGAATGGGAGCTTGTCCTTCAGATACACAAACAAGGGATGGGAATCCTCTCCATTCACTTCCACCTTCTCCAGGAGCTGGAACTTTGGTTCAAAGCCATTCCCAGGACGGACATACTTAAGGCTATTTAGGATTTCATCATTCTTGCAGTTCTCCTGTTGTAAAAAGTGGAAGAAAGGCAGAAGTTACATTATGAGTTGACACATTATATCAATCTGATTAAAAGCCACTTGACGTTCTTCTCCCCACATTGATCTGACAGCAGCAGGTTATTTTGAAAATTCAGACATGACATACAAAACCTACGTTCAAATTATAAAATAGTCATTTACAAGATGACAATTCTTATCACTAACTTGAGTTACATTTTGAATTGTATTTTTTTATAATTATGGTGTTATTAATTATTGTGCCAATATTTATGTAATCATTCCTAAAAGAATGTTTTAATGTAAGTAGCCTAATCAACTAGCAAAGTTCCATGATATATGTACGTCAAAATCTGCAAGTTGTATCAAGTTGAGCAAATTGCTCAACATGCACCTTTAAGCAACCAAGCCTAATCTCATTTTTTTAGCCTCGATGACATTTTAATAATAAAAGTTCATAGGAAAAAACATTTCTTGATTAGTATTGGCCATATGGAACTTTCCAATAGACTATCATCTTGATAAAAAAACACTAATGTAGCCTAATCATAGGCCTAAGCATATAGGCATATGCTTTGCTTATGCTTTAATCTAAATGCTGATCTAGGTTAGGCTATAGGCCAACATTTGGGCTATAGGCAAGGCCAACGTTTGATTCGATTGATTGATTTTGATTAGCCTATGTAAATTAGGCCTATATCCTTCAATGGGAAAACAGTGTCAACCTTTGTTTATTCCACATGGCCTACCTGATGTCCAAACTGATTGCAGGGCACCCCCAGGATAACGAGTCCCTTGGCCGAGTGACGACTGTGGAGCTCGTTCATCTGAGTGTAGTCCCTGGTTGTTGTTCCTCAAAGAGACGCTACATTCTCAATGAGGACAACTTTCCCCTTCAGTGAAGAGAACCTGAAGGTCTCTCCACACAGCAGTTTAGCTGTCAGGTCGTAAAACCTCTTGACAGTCGCAGCCATTTTCACGAACTCCGGACCGCACGGACAAGTTATAGGCAATAAGAAAGAAAAAAAGACGTTGAGTTTATCTATCCAGGCGGTCAATGTCATCAGATAGCCTAAATGGCAACAAGTCCAGCCCTCAGTTTCTTCATGGGGCGGGCCAGAGGTAGGATAGCTAACAACTCCAACGTTTTACAAACTACGTTAATTTGTCCCCCCTTTTGTTGTTGTTTTTGTTGCAATATCTAGATTACATTAGGCTACAAATAAGAATTATTCGAAAGATTTCACTTGGCCTATTCAAGGTCTAGCTCGTCATAATTGCACAGTCGAATATTCATAAGCCAAATATGGTAGGCTAAAGCAACTTTTCTTAATGGTCTAATAGCCTTGTTTGCGATCACTTTAATGTCTCCGAACTGTAGGCTATGTCAATTTTGATTTCCATTAAAAACTATTGACAAACATTACAAAGTGGCAACCGTGGGCATCGCTATAACATAGGTCACCTCGGGAAAGGTTGGTACTTATCAAACAATTACAGTATGTCCTAAGATAATATTGGCTGAACGCACATGAATTGCCATAAATTATAAACAATGTGTTTGACACGGGCACGTTTTCTTTTCAAAGAGTTTTACAGGATTAATTTATTTGTAAAAAAAAAGTTCCACCCTCTAGTCGGCCAAATGGTACGTTCCAGGAAGCCCCGTTCAACGTGCAATCTTCTGTGATTGTCTAAATTCTGTCAAGGACAATTGGCAACAAAGCAATGTCTGAAAAATGTCAAACTATAAAGGGAAATACAACTGTGTGTGAAGTGTCCAGAAGAAGTAACTAGCGGTACCTGCTTGTCCGCCTGTCCGTCAGCTATGATGCCGGACTGGGCCACTCTGTGTGTGGTCATTAGCCTGTTGTTAAGTCTAATAACACTAGCCGGTTTCATTTTGTACTCGGGACTCTTTTCGCACATTACAGTGCTAACCGGCTCTCCTCCTTTGAAGAAGATTACGTTCGCCTACAAATTCAAAGTAGGACCGTACCAAAACTACGGACAACTTTTTAAAGAGTCTCACAATATTGGACCAAAGCTGTCATGTCTCGCAATATTGTATGACGACCCCAAAAAGGTAAACCATAACACAACCACAAAACATAGCCTACATTTTAAAGTCTCTTATAGGCCAACCCCTGTTTTCGCCATTTTACTCAGTATTTTAGTTTTAAAAAATCAGGCAGATTAGAACTGTGTAAACTAGTTTACGAAGTCGACCGCAAGATGGCGACAATGTCATTCACTTAAAACGAGTGGTCGAACATTATAGCAATAGCATGCCTTAGCCTACTTCTTGGGGCATCGTCGATATACTGGTGTTTCCAATAGCCTACTTAAATGTATCTATTTACATTTTTTATTAGGCCATTAGACTATTTTTTATACAATAATCCGTAAATGACAGTTATTGTAGTCTCCATATTCTGAAACGGTTTCTATTGGCATACTTACATTGTATCACTGAGCTATTAGCTTGCCAGGATGTGGAGAGTTTTGTGGATTCAAATGTGAAAATATCACCCAAGTGCATTTCTTGGCTTGTCTATTTTACATTCCTGAGATGTATGTTCAAACCAGAGCATAGTCTACATTTTAAAGGTGCACAAAATGCAGTTTCATGGGAGGGTCATTTGTTTACATTGGCAGATCCGGCAGTTAGTTACTAAACATATTTTCTCTAGCCTATGTAATTCTTAGTATTGAGTAATTCTATCATCATTACTCAAAACAACATTATTTTGAGGGCCCTGAAACCAACGTTAGACTAGAACATTTTTGTAAACAAAACTGTGGGCCCTGCTGCTGCTGTAAACAGCAATTGTGAAACAGTAACTTTTCAGGTATCTTTCTAACTTCAAAAACTGTGTTCCAGGGATCACATTTTCCTGTGTGGAAAGTGTTTTTTATTAAGCTATGAGAATATACCTTAGAACATGTTCACCTCTCTGACACACCCCAAAGTTAGTATACATACGTAGTGCACCTTTAAAGTTAATGGTACAAAATATAGCCTGCCTTCCTTTATGTTTTTTGTAGTAAGATTCTTGTTTGCTATTCCACAGTAGTCTTACAGAGGGAGTCTCCAGTCATATTGCCTTGGCTGCTGAAACACTATGAAATACAAGTTATGCAATTTAAACTCTAGTCTTTTTTCATGATATTGATCACACAACATAAAGTAAAATAATGAAAACATCTATACATTTTAATATTGGTTATTTTGGAATGGTCATGATGGGGAACTTTACATAATAATATGAGAGTTTGGTGGTCTTCTTTAATGCTCCCACCAATGCTGCTAGAAACACTAGTAATACGTTGGATCTCTGACATGTTTTCCTACCTTCCAAGCAGTTCCCTGTGTGAACTCATCCATACATCTCAGTGTCTTAAATCAGTGGGAACTTATATCTGCTGGATCTGTTTTCCTGATACCCAATATTGCACACTACCTGGGGGTCTCCAACATCATGTGGTGCTGGTTCCCACATTTTAAAGCGGGTACAGCATGAGTTGTTTTTTCACTTGGCTCTGCCCAAACAAGATGAGAGGGAATGGAAAGAGGCCTTGAAATTGTCTCTTTCCATTCCGATGTTTTGTGCTGTGGAGGGTTCTGGAGGTTCAGGTTACAAGAAGGAAAGAAAGCAGGGGCCTGACTGACAGATCTGATCTTTAAAAATGTGCACCTGAATGACATAGAATATTAGCATATAGAATAAGCTAGGATGCATGAGACACTATTTAAGAAACTGTCATCATGCCTTTAACAAACTGCTGACCTCTAGCTGCATAGTATAGAAACACTTTGATATACTTTGGTAGAGAGCTTTGATATTATATTATCGGTGAAAATTGTAATATCATGGTAATACGATAATGAAGTACTACACACGTCTATTAGAGCTGAGACCAGGAATTCATTATTTAATTAGTTGATTGTTCTAAAAAAAAATCCAGTGTTATACAGCCTTGGCTCTGTAAATGGGAACGCTGCTAGCTAGGCCCCCTTTGTTTACATCCCCTGGTTTTACATACCATACAGAGCCTAGGCTGTTTATCAAGTCCAGATTTTATTTTTTTCAGCGCACGCCACACACAGTACGGATGTTGTGTATCGTGAGGAGATATTCACTGATTCAGACAAAAAGTGATTTTGACAACAAGCCTTCTCCAGAATCGCTGACTCCACCTTTAAGTGGCCCAGCCTGAACCTGCCATAGCCTGATGCACAACAACCTGATGGAATGTAACCAGAGATCAGTGGTGGACTCTTTCCAGTTTTGCATCAAAACCCTTTTGTTATGCTCATCCTCTTTGTCCAAAGCCTGCAATTAAGCTAGCAGTGGGTCCAAGTGGTTTTGTGCAGTTGCAGCCAAGTCCTGATCTAAGTTAAAATAATTGGCGTAATGATCTGAGCTCATTAGTGACCATCCTCAGGATGCCATTCACTTGCTGCATTCAGGAGCCTGCAGTGAGGAGAAATGGTACTTGGTGTCTAAATGGTGAGACACTTTCCATTGATATTTTGCAGTGAGAAAGATTTTCAAAAGTTCAGTTGACATAGGAGAAGTGTCAGGGTGGCCACTTCCATCCTCTGTTTTTTCACTTTTACCTCCTTTAATCACTTCCTCTGAAGAGACAAAAGACTACAACGAGGTTGGTTCTCAGATGGTTGCCATGGATACAGGGCTTGAGCAGCTCTTTCTACTTACGGATAACTCATATTCTCATTCGGCTCACTAAACCCTTATCCTCCACCAGCCCTTTTTACAGTTTCAAAGCAAGACAAGTTTCTCCTTCTGACCCAGTGTGCCCACTTCCCCTATGCCCCGTAGCACTCGGCTCCCCCTCTCTCCCTCTGTGTCCAAGATTGAGGCAACGGTTATGGGGGGTGGTTTTCTGTCAAACTTCAAATTTCGAGTAAGCGATCAGGGTCAGGGATTGCAGTCCTTGAGACATATAGCTTGTAAATATAAAAGGCTTTATGACAACATGGTGGTGAGATGACACGTGTCTGCTCGTTTTCAGGGACCCGTGCTGCTTGGGTCACAATATGATGAAAGCTGTGGGAATGGCCGCTGCAGAAGGGGCCAGTCCGGAAATGTGTATCAGTCCGAATGTTCGACATTGTGGTGAATGATGAAATAGTAGAAAATCTCTCTGATCACTTGCCCCTTTAAGAAAGTCGTAAAACAATTAAAATGCAAGCCTTTACTGGATCTGAGTGGGAAATACTTTGTATGCTGGCTGGCTAGGATAGTGTTTTTTTTTTTTAACCCTGATACCAAAGTCAATTCCGTCAATGTGCAACAGAGACAGGGAGACGTGGTTCCTTCAGATGAATGTCTGAACTGTTTTGCTTTGGATGAGCTGTCGCTAGATTGAAGCGTTATCAATAGACAGCACACTTTGTCTGGATGAGTATGCAGTGACAAAACAAAGATTGTGGACCGAGTGCTTTTGGCGGGGGTTCTTTGTTCTGGACTTCGGACAGACATTGAGCCCTGTGATGATTTATAAATGGGATCCGCTTGGCTCAGACGTCCCACCGTGAGCCCCCAAAAACATCCAAAGCGTCAAAGATATCCTCTAAGTTTTCCAAATGTACTTGTGGTGCTTACAATATTTAGAATCAATATGTTGTACAAAGTGTTTGACTTTCTATTTTTCAGTTTGGCAAGGTTCACTTAAAACCTGACCGCAACGTTATATGCATCTGGAGTGGTGAACCGATTGTCGACATTAAATGGAGATTCTCTCTCTCTCTCTTTCTGTCTCTCTTTGTCTTACGGCTGCCACTGAAGATAACTCCCTTATCAATTAAGGTTTTGATCAACAGTCCAAACCTAAATAAATTCCACTGAGTGAAAAAAAGGGGGAACAAATTCTTATATTGGAGGAGCCACAACTTGGCACTTGTAAAACCAGGTCAAACAATTAATGAATTATCAAAGAAGTTGCTGATAGATTTTCAGTTGATTTATTTATTGAATAATCGATTTTGTGTTGCAACACTACCCTGAAGATGAAGCTAACATAGTTACATAGTCTTAACCATCTATGGATTTTACTATAGAATCAGATAAATAATAAACTCTTATACTCAAAAATATCAGCCTATAGTACCAGCCATACTTATTATCATTACTATAATGATATGTCAAGAGATGCATGTTGTTCATGTGCTGGTACACATCTTCAGAAATGTAAGCATACTCCTCCCTTCTTGCAGTAATATGTGTTTAAAACTTTTAATGTGTGGTTGTTTAAAAAAACTAGCTAAGTCTGCACTTATCCCCGTGAATGGCCTTGTGTGTTGAGGAATGGAGAAGAAAATAGTAATTCTCAGACTCCCTGGCTGAGCAATGATAGGTTTATGAACAAATTGGACCATTCCAACCTATTTATTACATGAGCCTTCAGTAGTAGTCAGCATAGCACAGTGGTGGGGAGACAGTCTCTGACGTCTCGGGAGTATTCATTTGTGTCTCCTTTTTCTCCTACTTTTTAATGGGCACCAGGGTGCTCAGAATGGAGGAAGGAGCAATACTGCTGCACCGCCAAGAGCTCCAATTAGAGCTCTAATTGATGAGCATATTCTCTTTAAATGAGGCACCTGGCTGACATCACAGAGGAAATCTTCCTTTTTTCTTCACATCCTGTTGTTTTTGTGCATTATTTATTTGCCTTACATTACACACTAGTGTGTATGACTCATCCACCCTCAGAGACCGGTTCTTTAGAATTGTTGGTGGTCGGTGGCATTTAAGAGTTTCTCCCCTCTTTTCAGGGAGGTTGACTGCAGTTAATAATAATGGATAGGATTTATATAGCGCTTTATTCCCTAAGGACTCAAAGCGCTTACAGGGTTCCAGATTCCATTCATTCACACACAGTCATACCGGTGGTGGTAAACTACAATAGTAGCCACAGCTGCCCTGGGGCAGACTGACGGAAGCGTGGCTGCCCCTCCGACCACCACCTCAAACATACAGCAGTCATACACATTCACACCAGGCAAGTTGGGTGAAGTGTCTTGCCCAAGGACACAACAACCATGACACAGGTGGCCGGGCGGGGATCGAACAGCCAACCCTTGGATCATTGGCCAACCCGCTCTACCAACTGAGCCACGGGTTAAAGATGATGTGTACTTGCAAATATCAAAATGTTGTTCTAAAACTCGAGAGCGATAATATGTCCGTCAGTGCTGCTGTTGTCATATTGGAAGGCTCTGTATAATTTTGGAATTTGGAAACACTACAATGAGGAAAAATGGGAAAGGTCAAATGCTGGTAAAACTATACTGCGTGTGAGCATTTTCCCTATAAATCTATATTTTCTGTCCGTCCGTCTGATTAGTATGGACTCTCATCAATCTTCATGTTTGTAGGTGCCGGGAGCACAATGCCGCTATGCTGTCGGCAGTATTCTGATGGAGGGAGAGAACAAGGCCGACGAGGAGCTTCTGAAGAGCTACGAGACGTCAGGCTTTAATGTGTTTTCCTTTCCTGAAGTCACACACGTGGTCACTACCTCCTTCCCCCGCAGGACCTTTATCTCTGTCCTCCTGGGAGGGAGAAGAGTTTACCCACAGCTACAGCAATACATCAAGGTATGTTTTGCTCAATCACACTCATTTGAATTTTCTATGTCCCACAATAACCAATGATTTGTTTATTCAAGTTGCAAGAACAAGCACACACTCAATTCGTCAAAATACAATCTTACAAGATCATAGCGATAACACAAAAACGAGAGATAAAGTGTTAACTTTACGTTACATAGCCAATGCAGGGACAGATGTGTTCTACGCCTCAGTGTTCGAGCCCATGTGTTTATGTGAAACCTGTCTTAATTTATTTTGTATTCTAAATGGTCGTTAAAGCAACCACAATGAATCCCTTTGCATCGTAGTGAAGCATACTGTATCAACAGCATGAGCCCCAAGCCCATCACATACTTGTCCCATGGGCCTCAGCATTCTCGCAAAGTGTCTTGGTTGCACATTGAGTCGGCACAAATAGTGCCATTATAAATCAAATAGAACATATAGTACAGATATACATAGCGTTTCTAAACTGTTACTCAGGCCATCTAAAAAAATATTTTACATTTTAATTTCAATTATTTCTGCATGATATTTAAAGAATTGGACTAGGTGGAATAGATAACCATTACAAGTTTAGCAAGAAAACAGGAAAATGTAGAGTGTGTGTGTGTGTGATAGAATTAATAATTTCATACGCCAAAGTAGACTTACGTCAAGCCGTAGCAAGCAAGTGATCGATATCTTACCCCATGATCGCCACATTCACATCTGAGTCAAGCTGTGTGTTTTCAGGCAGCACAAAGTTTAAATCTGAAGCACGTCAAATGTTTCTTTACACTTCCTTACGCCGTCTTTGCGGCCTCCTGTGGAGGGTCTGAATGTGTGCGTTGGTTAGGACATCAGGAATAGATTTTTAGCTGGAAAACAGATAGAGACAAGACAGAGAATAAAAAAGAATGAGAACAATTTGAGCTCCTTTAGCATTTGATGATGAATAATCTCTCAAAGTGCTGCTTGAGGGATGCTGGCAAAGTGAGTCACCGTGATGAGCGGAGAGTTTTGTGGCCATGGTTTAATTATGCAGCATGCTAAAACAGGTGGCAACACCACAGGTTGCCCCAATCACTCTGCTTCGGCTGGAGAAATGTGTTTGCGTGTCCTGTCTGGCTTGCTCTACCATCTGCTTGGACGCTGTTTAAAGCTGGCTCCGCTCCAGTGGCACTTAGCCTGTCTGAAAGGTCAGCTTGCACAGTCAACAAACTGGACATCGGTATGTTCAGCAGCAGCAATATAAATCATCTTTTGACCTTAATATCTTCACTTGCTACATGTTATTTACAGTGTAGTCTCAACACTCACTGACTGTAGTTACTTGTAGCTGTAGGCTTTAGCTCATTATCAGATAAAAATGATACAAGATTAATAGCCTGTAATTTAATACAGATATCGAAGTTGTAAAGTAAATGAGATTTCTCTAAAGACACTCCAGGTGTACTAATTGTTGGTTTATCAGGTCTGCATGGATTAAATATTAAATAAGGCATTCCAATCCAGCGACCCTGAATCTAATTATACTTGAATGTTCAAGAGCTTTATGAAAATAACAATGATCATATTTGCATTTAAACTGTCTAAAAAGGGAATTGATGGTCAATTTGGATGTTGTTTTTTCTAATGTTTAGAAACTACAGACCCATTAATATATATTTGGGTTGACAGGATATGAGAAACAACTCAATAAAATAGCATTCATTGGCACCACACATAGCGCCCATAAAACGACAATAAAGATTAATTGGAAAAGGGGTAGGATTGGAAAAGGGGTAGGATTAAATAAGTGTATACTTCTTCCTGCTCCTTTTCAGGCATATCTCAGCAATACAGATATTTTGTTTTCTTTTAGTTATTTATTTTTATTTTTTTTGTGAAAACATAATTTTTGTTTATTGTATTTCCATGCTTTTCATTTTGTTTTGTATCATTGATATGTCTGAAATAAATTGAATCAAATCAAATCAAATCAAAATCCACACCTCTCTTCACGTGTTTCGGCAAAGCGGAAATTCCCCAATGGAGGAATTTGCTGCAGGCTTTCACTACAGTATATTTTTAGATCTTCCTATAATGTCTCATAAGGGTGGCCTTCTGTTCTTCATACATTATTGCTTCCCGTCTCCAGCTATAACTCAATTTTAATGACTGAGAAAAACTGTACACTTAAACTCCCATGTATTGACCTGTTCTGGAAGAAAGCAGAATATATGAAATAACATACAAGCTGTCTGTCTTTTTGTTTTTTGGATACCTCTAAAAAGGAAATTAGTTGGATTAATGCCGTAAGACAACATGTTTTAGCTACGGCCATGAAACAAAGTGAGATATTAGATTCCAAACCCTGTGGTTATGTTTAGAGGCCAAGGAAAACAGTTTCAGTTGAAATGTAAGTAACACAACTGATATAGTTGGGTGTTGTTTGCAGGTTGGACAGTTGTACAGTGCAGAGCAAAGTTTTTCAAAGTGGTATTGTGCTATGGTATTGTGTTACTAAAAGACAGGTCGTTTTTCTCAAATACAGCTATTGGATCTCAAGTATCAGTTCACAGGGATGATTTTATCTCCCCATGGTCTCAACGCCCTACTTGTAACATTTTGGTCAATGTTGTTGGGGAAATTCCCAGTGAAATTAATTTCTTTAGTTTTGCAATATGCAATACCACATTACCTCCTGAAGAATGATCCTCTTGCCTGCATCAAAGCATTCATACAGCATGCACTGCATCTCAGAAGCAGCATTTCCCTATGAAGGCTGATAATTAAATCTTGATATGATATGATCTTCAGATATAGACAATCAGAGAGTCTAAACCAAAATATATTTATACGCAAATCCAGGTGTTCCCCAGCCATCAAACTGAAACTGACTTTTTGAATGTGTTAGAGCATTTGAAACAGTCACAGGCACAACCAACATGAATGGTCATCTTTAAATGATCCTTTCTAACTCGACCAACAAGCTCACACTAAAAAATAACCAACTCTTTATCTGAAATTCAAATATATATAACTACAGTATATAAAAACTAGGGCAGGACACATTTTCTGAAGAAAATTTACATGTGCCCTCATCTAAAAACATTTGAACCAGTTAATATTTCTTCACATTTTGAATCTTTGGAGCATTTGAAACCTCTTTGTATGGTAGTAACTGCTCAACAGGCATTTTAATGAGTTAAAGTGTCCGCTGAAATATCAGTTTGTAGGAACGTCCGTGAAGTTGAAATACAGAAGTTATTTAAACACCAAAGCTACTTCAAGTGTAGATCGAACTTTAAATGAAAGTGTGAAAATGTGTTAGTTACTGTTGAGGGGGTGAAGAGTTCAGGTCTCTGTGAGATTTCAATTGCCTTTGAAACTGTGAAAGTCATTTGAAGCATTTGTGTTGGAAGAATAAAATAAAGTTAGCTGAAGATAGTTGAAGAGAAGGAAACAAATAAATACATTTGCCCATATTTAAGATCTATTTTGAAGGCAAATGACCTTTAAACCATAAAAATTAATCACAATATTGGACTTTATTGTTTATTATGTATAATTGTGTATAATTCAACAACAGTGTTTAAACTAAAATATGGTTCAGATTTTACAGAAGCGACTTAACAGCATGAGCATTTTAAAAAGCAAATAAAAAAAAGGGTGAGAGGGAGGTTTTCCAATGAATAAGGCATGCTGTTGATGGCTGACACTTTGAAAATCCCAAGTGGTGAGACCTTTTCAAACAAGCTCATCAGCATTTAGCATGCCTGGCTTGTCACAGTGGAATGATTTCTGTCTGTCAGACACTTTGAATCTCTGCCCCATGGTCGAGCTTGATATTTGCCTAGTCAGACCATCGAGCGAGCCCCAGTGTTTTCTTCAGTACCTTGGCTACATCAGAAACGCCTTGGCACCTTGAGATTTGTTCCGAGCACGGTGGCCAGGCCTTCGGACTGGATCGGGGACTGGAGTGGGAGAATAATATTGCTGACATTCACTGAGATCTAAAGGTTTGTGAAAGGCAGACGATGGAACATTTGTTCGCTTGAGGGCACTGAAGTTTCTTGCCAGCACAAAGGTTCTGGGCTGCATATAAAGCAAGTTGTCCTTTGTTTATCAAAAATTGCCTTTTTAAGCCACTGACATACATGGTAAAGTGATCATAATGTCTCCTCAGCACGACAGGGAAGGAATCCATATTTTCGGGGAATAAGGTGCTGCATCTCACATTTCTTTCTAGTGTCATTCACTTGAGAGTGATGCAAAGCAGTGCACAGATGCTGGTCCGCAGGGCCTGTTGAACATGCAGATTTTTAGCTAACTGTCACGTACATTTAGAAAGGTCAGCAAAAGGTTTTGGGGTTTATATGCAGGACAAAGGAACAGAGCCAGTGTCAATTGCTGCACGATTTAGGGGGGAGGCCTGGTTTAAATGTAATTGTAATTCTGGGAGGTTTGTAACTTCTGAAATATTCTTATCAAGGACCAATGCATTCAATTATTATTAGAGCTCCCATATTATACACTTTTCGGTTCTATTATACACCATAGTATATGGTCTTAGTGGTCCCTAAAACGTTTTTTTTTAATTGTTTGCTGAAAAAAACTTTCAGATAATTCATTGTACTATGCTGATGTTCAGCTAATCTCACAATGGCCTATTTTTGAAAAAGAGCTGCAGCTCCCCTCGTAAATATACAATCCTTGAGCTCCCCCTGCCCCCTGTCCGGAAGCGAAGTCAGATACGCCTCGCCCTCTTTCTGTTTGTAAACAATGATGACGTATTTTCTGAGCCTGTTAGCACAGTTAGGTTTAGCCTACCCATGAGAAGAACCAAGTCTAGTGCTAGTAACACACTTTGAACAGTTTGACATGACCTATCCTTGTCTACATGAAAGACTATGTTCATACAGATGCACTGACAGCCACACGCTAATGGAAACGGCATGTTCACAATAAAAATGCTGCAAAAGATGGTGGCTACTGCGAAGCTAGCTCGGGAGCTAGCTGCTAACAATACCACTAAAATCAGTGAAAAAATTATCTTCAAAGTCAGACTTCTTCAGTATACCTTCCAATCCTTTGTCCTGTTAAAAACGAGGCATTTCCAGACTGGTGTGGGGAATAGAAATGTGTTTTTATGAGCAAAAGCTGAATGCTTGTCCTGAAGCTAGCTCGGGAGCTAGCTGCTAACAATACCACTAAAATCAGTAAAAAAAGTTATCTTCAAAGTCAGACTTCTTCAGTATACCTTCCAATCCTTTGTCCTGTTAAAAAGGAGGCATTTCCAGACTGGTGTGGGGAATAGAAATATGTTTTTATGAGCAAAAGCTGAATGCTTGTCCCAAAGCTAATAGCTATACACCAGTCAGGCAAAAATACCAATAAAAACATTTATTTCAGTTTCACTGTTTGAAAAAAAGCACAAGTAGCTTCCTATCCGTTGAGGCTGCTGTGGTTAAGATAAATAGGCCTAAGTGGATTATGCAACATTCATCATGCTTTGCCGTACTACAGGCATCTTGTCGCTTAGCAACAAGCAAACAACATGGGGGTGAAGGAATATTTTTCGAGAGGATCTCGGGGCCGTGGACCAATAAGAAATAGGGGGGTGGACTGCACAGTGGAAGCTTCTGGCTTTCCAGTTTTTGACGTCAGAAACGGGGATAATTCTGACTGGAGTATATTGGGGGGAGAGGTGGAGGGTTTCAGAAAAGGGGAGAGTGAGAAAAGGAGAGAGCTTTCTTTTTTTTGATACTTTGGCAGTCTGTAGGCACACTTTAGACCCATAATTATGTTCAAAAACATCGGAAAAGTGCATTTGCACCAGGGCCGGCGGTAGCCAGGGGCCAGGGTGGGCCGTGCCCACCCAAATGTGGGCTGTGCCCACCCAACCAAAAAAATAATAATTTTTTTTTTTTTAGGTGGAAGTCCAGATCCACTATCAGACGGACCTGTTCATTCGCTGTCCAAGAAAATGTCAAATAAAATTCAGACAATTAATTAATACTAAAGAATATACCATTACCATGCATTGCTTCTAATTGTATTATTGGGTGGGCAGGACAGCCTGCCTCCAAGTTACCCACCCGCTTATAGTGGTCACTGGTCAGCAGAGCCAGCCCGAGGCATAAGCGGAATGAGCGGTTGTTTAGGGTCCCGACTGCCAGGGGGGCCCCCCCAATTTTTTTTTTTTATTTATTTATTTTTTTAGTTTGTGTGTTTGATCATATAATGTAAATGTAAATTATCATACAATAAAAGGAATACAATATTTTGGTAGATAGTTAATAGCTTAATAATTGAATCAGTTCATCTGGGAGGTAATCCGAGGTTAACTGATCACATCACGTTCAAGTCCATGGCATGCACAGTGTGTATTGAGTTTATTTAAAAATATTTGAAAATGGGGCTGCCCTCAGTTGCCCAAGCACTGTGTATACTGTAGTCTATAGCCTATTTCAGCCTCGTCTGTGGAAAAAAAGATAACTGGACAACAGAGTTATTCTGCTTCGTTCCTCTCACTGCATTTAAATTAATTCATTATATTACAGAAAAATATGTCCCGTAAAAGAAAAAGAGCACCAAGCCCATCACAGAGGACCCTGCATAATGTTTTATTTCAAATGTATATTTCTATGGAAAATCCGTGTCTTTCTTCAATAGCTTCTAATTCATCCGACCCAGTGTCTCCAAATTATTTGTTCACACAAAATTCCTCAGATTTAGCCTCTTAATCTTCCTCTCAAAGGGCACCAGATTCATGCATTTCACTTTAAAAAGGTAAAAAAAAAATCTCCCGGGGGGGCATACCCCCGGACCCCCCTAGCAGGGTCGTGGCCTCGGCTGGCTACTATTTTCACCCAGCTGGACATCAAAGGCAATAGTAGAAAGTAGTGTGTATAGTATATAGCTCTGGACTACCACCATCCAGGTTGCCCAGTCCCAAAGCTTTCTCTTCAATCAGCTCAGGCTGCCTACAGTTAATACTGCGATTAAGAAAAATAGATACATTATGTTGTATATAATGTATATTATATGTTATTCATAAACATTTTGGGAAAAAAACGTGCAAGAATCAAATCTCCCACACAGCAACACTCAACGTTTATTTGCATATTGTGTTCTACACAATTCACAGTAAATGTGTCAAAAAGCAGACGCAGAGATCTTACAAGGGCAAAAAAATTCGGCTTGCGCGCTCTGCGCGCGCTCGTATCTTCGTTCTCCCTGAAAAGTGTGCCCATCTAAAATTTCTACAGGCCCACCCAAGTCTGACTTTCTAGAACCGGGCCTGATTTGCACAATATGGGAGCTTTAACTCCCATTGGAAGAGTTGGGCTTCATGTAGGGGAAGTTAAGTTCAAAGCCACAGTGCTTTTCATTCATCATTGCTTGATTTGTATTCAAGGATTCAGAAGTTGTACATATTTATTTTGCCTGTTTCAGTTGTGACCAGTGATGCAGTGACCGGCATCGGCCCTCTTTTTTCAGTAACGAGTAATCTAACGCGTTACTATCTCCAAACCAGTAATCAGATTAAAGTTACTCATCAAAGTCACTGTGCGTTACTTTTTCTGTCATTTTCCTTAGTAAAACATTTTACATAACTGCACAATTGCGATTGCGATATAGGCTAATGTAAATAAATATGCGCGCATGTGTCTCTAAACTCTCCAACTGCTCCAACCGCTCCTCTCGTCTTTTTGGTAGCGCCCCTCGTCTCTGACATGCAGTGTGTGTGTGTGCGTGTATATGTGTGTGTGTGTGTGTGTGCGTGTATGCGTGTGTGTGTGCGTGTATGTGTGTGTGTGTGTGCGTGTGTGTGTGTGTGTGTGTGTGTGTGTGTGTGTGTGTGTGTGTGTGTGTGTGTGTGTGTGCGTGCAGCAGCATTACGGCCGAGTTTAAGCTGAACTGTGGCGCAACACAAACGTTTTCCCTCCCATGAAATATAGCGTCTGCTATGGGGATATTTAGGATTCGGGTACGGTGACGTTGAAGAGATAGTGTTTAAAACTTGGAAACTTATAGTCACGTGGCGACCGGTGGCCTCACACACCCAGTCTATCAACACATAAGACATCGCAGAGAAAAGTCAAATTATGCATGAGAGTGAAGGGCCAAGCACGTTAAGTTTAAAGACACTGCTACTGTCTTTGCACTTTGGAGGAATGCAATTATTTTCATGGGGGGAAAAAGGTTTTTTTTTATTACATTTTTTAAACCATAATTTTTATTATTTTGAAAACAGCTACTAGCCTACAAGCTTTATTTTATATATTTTCAATGATTCTTAATGTGTACATGTTTTAAACTGAGATATATGGGTTTCAAAACCTGTAAAGTAACGTTTAAAGTAACTTGGAATCTAACGTAGTTACTTTTAACATCAAGTAATCAGTAAAGTAACTAAGTTACTATTTTAAGGAGTAACGAGTAATCAGTAATCGGATTACTTTTTCAAAGTAACTGTGGCAACACTGGTTGTGACTGATGGTGACACTGATGTGGTGCATGGATCAAGACCAATCAAGCCACATGATTAGAACGATAAATAAGCAAAGTATCCAAATTTAACATGCTTCATACATGGAATTCATGTCTAAAACATGGAATAACGTTTCATATTAATAATGTGATTAACATACCAATGACATGATAAACAATATTAATCTCCATTGAACTCCAAATTACTACTGATGATGATAAGGAAATGGCTAAATCCATGTAAAGGCCTATTAAGTTACATAGGAGATAGGACTAAATCCGTCCTTACATTAAAAGATTTTTTGTCGGATTGATTTCTATTGTTGACAAATACTTATTTATTTATATATATTTTTGGATGATAGACACTAAAGTATCGTATACTAAAACTATGTTTTTCAAAATAATCTCTTAAAAATCTGTGAGTTTCAACTTCCAAGAATCCATCTCCAACACATTACACGTAGGCCTATAACATGCTGTTACGAAGGTTGTGTGTATCACACATGTTAAATGTCCGTGTTGTCCTTTTTAACCTTTTTGCTTCTATTAGATGGTAAATGGACTTGTATAGCGCTATATCTCCGTTTATCACAGACTCAAAGCGCTTTACATTGTTTTTTGTACACATTCACCCAGTCACACACACATTCATACACCGATAGCAGCAGCTACCACGCAGGGTAACTAAGCTAACTATCGGGAGCAATTCGGGGTTCAGTGTCTTGCCCAGGGACACTTCGACATGTGGCGGGGAGAAGGGGGATCGAACCTCTGACCCTGCACACCAGAGGCGAACTTCCTACCCACTTCGCCACTGCCGCCCCTATTAACATCCCGACGTCTTGTTATCACAAAAGACAGACACTGCTTGTACCTTGCCATTTTTCTAAAAATTTAAAGATACATTAAACATTTTTTAAGATACATTAAAAAAAATGAAACTCATGCTCTTTCTTCTAAGAATAAAAAACTTTTCAATATCAATATCTCTGGTTATTTTATGTAAAAAAAATATATATATATTTATGTAGTACAGTACAATGTCAATGGGCCTCGTTTTTATCAAATTGCATGTTGCATCACGATCCTGTGAGCAAACACATCGCCACAGGAGGCTCTGTGGAGTTTACCCATGAAATGTTCAAACATGACTTTCATCCTCCGGCAGCTGGGAATCTACTGCAGGTGTTAAATGTCACATCTGCATACGATTGATCTGATTTAAACTTTATCTTCTGTTGCACTGTCCCTGCAAATCAAAATCAGACAGAAGGGTATGATTACATTGTAAGAAGGATGGTTATTTTTAGATATGGAACAGTTGTTTTGTGCTTGTGGCCATCTTTTCAATCACGTAAGATTTATTTTTCAAGTAAATGCTTGAAAGATGTACGCTGACATTGATGTTATTAGTACAGACTGTATTGTTAAATTTGCTCCTTGGTTTTATTATGTTGTTTGTAATCCTGATACAGCCAAAATATGTGAAAGAAAGTGACTGGAGCAGCCCTGGGCCGTAAATAAAAACTACTGGCGTGGCTAAGGTCTTTTAAGTTAACTCCCTCAAAATTAGATACAGGATACTTCTATGCTCATATGGCTCTTTATTAGCTGCATGCTGCAGTAGGAATACAAATCACTCAGGAATCACACCAGTCAAAACATTCAGATTTTTTAAAATATAGGCGTTAACAAATACAAATTTTACAAATAAATATTATAAATAATAATATTGTGAAATCTCCCTGTAATGTTAAACCAGCAGCTGTGATAGCATGATTTACCGAAGCAAAGTCCAATGGTTTTTCAAAAATCGTAGAAGTTTTTGCTTTATTAGGACTACAAAATGTTGTTTTGTTTTTGTGTTTGTCTCTGATGTGGCTCTGCTATTTAGAAAAAAGAATACACACACACAAGCTCACTCTGTCAGCTGAAATATTCCAACATGTGGTTGTGTCTTTTGTTGAGTTAGGCATGCAAATTTCATTTATTTGCTCCAATGTCCCCTTGTGGGATTTTCTGAAAAGCAATCCAAGAGGTAATTTTGAACCATTCAAGTATGAGTCCGACAACAGAGTAGGGGCAACTTACCAAGGTGCAGGGGTTTTGAACCTCAGTGAGCAAAAGAAATTAGGCTTAGAGCCGCTTTATTCAGCACAGAGACTTTCAAACAGTACTTGTTAATTTGTCAGGGCTGAAAAGGTCTGTGTTAAGAGTTTTGTCGCTTGAGTTTCACCTGGATTGTTCACACTGGAAACTACTACTGTCAATCATTATGCCCTCTGCCCCTTTGAACTGAGATCCACTATAGAAGTTCTGACAGTAAAAAAAAAAAAAAAGTTTGTGAGAGAAAAAAAAACAAAGAGAGAAGAAATACGTCATTAACATGAGGATTTCATCGGATATGTTCAGAGAAGTAAAGGCAATGAATGAAGGGGAAGTAAATAGCTTGGAAGTGGAGGCTCGTATGCCTCTGATAAAGTCATACACTCCATTATCTTACAGATGATTTTCCATTAACACACAGGCCACATTAACTGGTCAGATGTCACCACCCCCTGAATAACAGTTCTAATGTTGGCTTTGCAGTGCACTTTCATTCACACATTTAATTTAACAGAACAACACAATAAAAAAGCTGACATTGTCAGCAAAAGGCTATTTTAATCCAAAAGTCACTGTTTGACTTTATTCTGAATGCCAAACTCCCCGCCAAGTCTTCACACCAAAGTCTGTTGACAGGTCTCAAGAAAAAAAATTGCATTGCATCTTTTTTTGTTCCAGAGGCAGTTTTCCAAAGTCTTATGAGTTGCCTCAAGTGTGTCCACGTGGAAAATGAAAATAAATCTGGGGTTGTTGAGTTAGAATTATTTTATGTTTATCTCTATGTTCAGAAAGGCTTCACTGTCCTTTGGGATAAGATGCAAGGCATGGTTTTATGGTCGTGTTATCTCTGAGAGAGATAGTCTCTGTGTCCTACAGTGTCTCCACTGAAAGACTCAGATTATTATCAGGTGAATATTACCTCTGAAAACATTTAATCCTTCTGCAGCCTAAATTGTGTAGTGTCCACGGAGCATTCAGCACCAAAATATGTCTTGGTTCTCAATTCTGGAAATACTCAAGCTTTGATGGATGTAATTTTTCTGTTCTATTTGCTCCATTTCTTCCTATGCTACAAGTTATTCTGCAAGAGAAATCTGCAGTTCATGCCTTCTTCATCTTCATTTTGTGGCCTGCAATCCGAACGTAAACCTGCCAAATATATGAACGCCTCAAGCCTTTTGAACTTCAATAGTTTGTAGATGTAGTTAGTTGTTCATGTTTGAAACCAGTCATATTATTAGACCTCACCAACACTGGTTGTTGTATACAGTATACTTGTCTTTGGCTCCATTAGCTTGTCTTGTTGATCTCCAGAGGTTAAGATTTGTATGCTTTTTTTAAGAAAAACTAGCTAAATCTCCAGCGGCAATATAAACAACTTTTTTAAAGAAGAGTAAACTCACAAAGAATACTAACATTTTCTACATGCAAAAATCTGCATTATAACAATTAGCGGGAAAATATGGAATTTGATGGGAGAATGGTAGTCAATCAAGCCCCCGGGATTGATGAGATCCATCCATCCAGAAATCCTGTGGAGGGGCTGTCTTGGATCGCACGCCTTTTGAACATTGCATGGAAGTCTGGCATAGTGCCCAAGGAGTGGCAAAATGGGTAGGTGGTTCCCCTGTTCAAAAAGGGGGACAAGAGAGTATGTGCCAATGACAGGGGTTTCACACTTCTTAGTATCCCTGGTAAAGTCTACTCCAAGGTCCTGGGAAGGAGGGTTCGGCTGATAGTCGAACCTCAGATTGAAGAGTAACAATGCAGATTCTGTCCCGGCCATTTAACAACAGACCAGCTCTAAACTCTTGCAAGGATTCTGGAGTGGCCCTGATAGTATGCCCATCGTGTCTACATTTGTATTGTGGATCTGGAGGAGGCATATGACCGGGTTCCTCAGGAGATACTGTGTGATTTGCTGTTAGAGTATTGGGTGAGGGGGTCTCTTATCAGGGCCATCCAATCCCTGTACGCTCAAAAGTAAACAAGTCGGACTCGTTTCCAGTGGGGGGCTGCGCTTTGTCACCAATTCTGTTTGTGATATTCATGAGAAGAATATCACGGCATGGTAATGGCGGGAAGGAGTTGTGGTTCTGTGAGCTGAGGAGCTCATCACTGCTATTTGTGTCATAGGTCTGTGACCTTCAGCTCTCACTGGGTCAGTTTACAGCCGTGTGTGAAGGGGCTGAGATGAGGATCACCACCTGTAAATCTGAAGCCATGGTTGTCAGCAGGAAAGTGATGGACTTCCTACTTCATGTTGGGAATGAGTCTTTGACCCAAGAGAAGGAGTTCAAGTACTTTGGGGTCTTGTTCGCGGATGAGGGGAATGGGCCGGAGAATCACAGCAGCTGGGACGGTATTGCCCTCACCTATGGCCTTAGAGGCTGGGTCATGGTAAAATAACAAGATTGCGGTTACAAACGGCCGGACTGGGTTTTCTCAGAAGTGTGAGATGCTCCAGGAGCCAGTTGAGGTGGTCCGGTCTGTTTGCCTTTTTATCACATTTTGCGATTTATTTACTTTTTTTGGTTTAACTTTGGGGCTTTTGTGTTTCATTTATGTCTCTTCATGTTAGAGTTTGTTAGGCTGGTGGTTGAATGGAAATACAGTAGTTTGGTGGGTTTGGAGTGGCTATTTTTCCTTCTCACCAGAAAATGGTGATCTAACTAATATCTAAAACAGCCCTTGTTGCAGATTATCTGAATACATCACAGTGGTTGAAAGCACGTATCTGCCACTTTTCCCCCAACTGTCCTCGTCACTGCTGACAGCTGTATCACATCATTTTGCCTTTCTCCTCAGAAGACAAGGGGTCATTTGTGAGGCATTGGTTGTTGTTTGTATCTGTCAGTCGTCACTGATCATTTATCAGCTGCTTTTCTCTAAAAAAAAATGTCCCCTCCTATCTTTCTGTGGAAGCAAATCTCCACTTTTTCCCATAACCTTTTCTCTGTCATTATTTTATCTAGGCTGACTCTTTCTCTCTAGGTTACATGAGGGTTTTAAACTGTCACTATAAACTTTTCTTTTAACACAGTTTTCATTTATTTGCCTGAATCTAACATATTCTTCTCACCAAATGTGTGAACCCATCGTTGGTCTTCACCTCTGAACCTCATTGAGGAATGAATTAATTGTTGATTGATTGTTGCTAAACCGTAGGGGTTTTCAGTTGATTATTCTACTGTATTTGGCACCTTTAACCTTAAAGATATGTCTAAAATAAAAAGGCTGGTCTTTCCTTCAAACAGAATGAACATGCAGCTAGGGATATGATGTTCGGGGTCATATTCAGTTATATTCTGATTTTAATGTGTATTGTCTAATGTACATGCAAATAAAATACTAATATGACAAGGATCGGCTGCAGTTTAAGTTCATGGTTGAAGCTAACCTTAACTTCCTGCTCAACAAAACAGGAAGAGTCAACCCTCTTAATGAATATTTGGAGAACGTGGATTCCTGTTTTCTTCTCCCGAAGGGAAAATTCGCCAAAAAGCGTGCTGTCATTCTGAAATTCGTGAGTAGAAAGCATAAGATAAATTTGCTCAGTCAAGGCAGGAAGCTTAAAGGCGAACTAATTGGAATGAGTGAAAATCTAACCAAGAGAAACGCTTATCTGGCCTACCAAGCAAGAGGATTAAAAAAAGGTGGACAGGTCCAACAAACCTGGACGAGAGATGGAAGAATCTTCATCAAAATGAATGGAGCTACACCTGAAGAAGCTAAAATTGTGCAAATCAGAACCGAGGAAGATCTGGTTCAATTCCGGAGGGAAGAGGACCTGAACGACTCAAGCAGCGAGGATGAGTAACACAACTGATTGGATAAATGATCATGAAAGGCTGGAGTTATTAGCTAATCATTATGTGGAACCCACATTTTCGGACCCAAATGAAATAATTGACCCAGACAATCATTTCTACAATATCGGGAAAAAAGACTGTCATTACCATACTGAGGATCAATTCATAAGACACTTTCATTCAAATGGAAAATTGTCCATCATTCATTTTAATAGCAGAAGTCTCTACACAAATTTTTCACAGATTAAGGAATATCTACAGAAATTCAGCAACCCGTTTAACATCATTGCCGTATCAGAAACATGGATTAATGAAGGCAAAGGCATGGACTTCCAATTAAAGGGGTATAAACTGGTTTGTGTCAACAGAATGAACAAGAGAGGGGGAGGAGTGGCCCTTTTTGTGGATGAAAATATAAGGTTTGAAATCGTAAATAGCATGTGCACTGCAATTGATAACCTATTGGAATGTGTGACTATTGAAATTCTAATGAAGGATAAGTGTTTAATTATCAGCTGTGTGTACAGAACACCCGATTCAAAAATGGAAGACTTTATAGAATACGTGGGAGAACTATTTTCTAAGTCAAATCAAAAGAAGATATTTATCTGTGGGGATACAAACATTGATTTACTAAATACTACTAATTCACTGACTGAAGAATTTGTAAATACATTGCATGTTATGGGTATTCAGCCCTTAATTACAAGGCCAAGCAGGATTACAGTAAATAGTGCCACGTTAATAGACAACATATTTACGAATGTTATGGGGGATGAAATAGAAAGTGGACTCCTGATTAATGACATAAGCGACCATTTACCTGTATTTGCTATATACGATTGGAAACAAAAGTTGCAGCAGAGAACAAACAAAGATATATTTGTAAGGTTGGAAACTGATTAGAGGATAGAAGCACTGAAAAATGACTTATTGACGCAAAATTGGGACTCTGTATACAAGGGGAAGGATGTTAATGCAAGTTTCGATTTATTCCTGCAGATATTTCAAAGGCTGTATGATAAAAATTGTCCACTTAAAAAAAGGGCCTTAAAGCAAAGACATGATAAACAGTGGCTAACTAAATCCTTGATAAATGCTTGCAAAAAGAAAAATACATTGTACAAAAGATTCATAAAAGCAAGGACACCAAAGGCGGAGTTAAAATATAAAACCTATCGTAACAAGCTAAATAGCATTCTCAGAGACTGTAAAAAGAAATATTATGGTAAGTTGTTAAAAACAAATGCAAATCAACCCAAAAAATTGTGGGACATAGTAAATACAGTGTTAAGAAATGACAGCAGAATACATAATTATCCTCAGTATTTCCACGAAAATAACGTTAAGTTTGAATGCATGAACACTGCGGTAAATAAACTAAATGAATTTTTTGTTAATATTGGACCTAATTTAGCAAAAGGTATCTGTGGGAAGAGTGTAGGGGAGTCTAGTGAAAACGTGAAAACGAAGCGTCTCTTCAACACTCCTTGTTTTTGAAGCCAGTCGAGGCCAACGAGATAAGGGAGATATTGCTCGGAATGAAAACAAAGACCTCTAGAGACGCGCTAGGGTTTCACATGAAAGTAATCAAATCAGTGCAAGAAACTATTATTAAACCCCTAACACACCTTTTTAACCTATCTTTTCAAACAGGCATTTTTCCTTCTAACATGAAAGTAGCTAAGGTTATACCATTACATAAGAATGGTGATGAACATTCATTTACTAATTATAGACCAGTCTCACTTTTAACACAATTTTCTAAAATTCTGGAAAAGTTATTCAGCAATAGACTTGATGAATTCATTACTAAACATCAACTTCTGTATGACAGTCAATTCGGCTTTAGAAAGAATCATTCCACCGCACTGGCCTTGGCTGAATCGGTAGAAATTATTAGTAATGCTATTGATCACAAATTGTACTCTATAGGAATTTTCTTAGACCTCAAAAAAGCATTCGACACTATTAATCATGACATCCTTCTTAATAAACTGGAGAATTATGGCATTCGAGGTTTGGCACATGACTGGGTCAGAAGTTATTTACATGACAGGAAACAATTTGTGAAATTAGGGGAGTTCACATCGACATGCTTAGATATTGTTTGTGGGGTCCCTCAGGGGTCAATCTTGGGGCCGAAATTATTCCTGCTTTATATAAATGACATATGTAAAGTGTCAAAAGTCTTAAGGTTAATTTTATTTGCTGACGACACAAACATCTTCTATTCGGGGAAAGATCTGAATAATATGGTTGAGATCGTAAACATTGAATTGACTAAGTTACATGAGTGGTTAAACCGAAATAAGTTATCACTAAATTTAGAAAAAACTAAATTCATGATGTTTGGCAGGAGAGCATCAGATGTCGCTGTAAAAATCAAGGTAAATGGGATTGAAATTCAAAGGGTCAAGCAACACAAAGTCCTAGGGGTAATAATTGACGATAAATTAAGCTGGAAACCACAAGTTAGCCATCTCAGGGGCAAAATAGCCAGGAGTATTTCTATACTTTGGAAAGCACAACATTGTTTCAATCAAAAGGCCTTACTTGTATTATACTGGAGTTTAGTTTCCCCACATCTGCATTAATGTGCTGAAATATGGGGAAATACTTACAAAGGTACATTGCACCCATTGGAGATTCTTCAAAAGAAAGCAATACGAATTATTTACCAAGCCAATTACAGGGCACACACTAATAACTTTTTTATTGAAGGTAGAATTCTCAAATTACTTGATGTGGTAAATTACCACACAGTACAAATTATTTACAAGGCTTCAAAAAAAAGCCTTCCTAACGGTTTACAAGTAATGTTTGAAGACAGAGAAGTTTTGCATGATTTAAGAAGAAAAGATAAATTCACTGAGAAAAATATACGGACCACACTTAAATCCTTTTCGATTTCTGTAAAGGGTATTAAGCTGTGGAATGGACTTGATGAAGTTGTCACAGGGAGTTGCAGTTTGCGCAATTTCAAAGCAAATTATGTTTCAAAAATTATTGAAAATTACAGACTAATAACCTGAGCACAATGTCAATGTCACTTACATATCAATATTGTAAAGAATAATACAGGCCAGCAGTCAGACTTGTTTTTGATTACTTTTGCAGAAGTGTTTTGACTACCAGTTAAGAAATGGAACAGGCCAAATACAAGGCCACTTCACACTTTATACACTTGGCATTGTCACAGAAAAACTGAACTGTGCTGAACTGATCTTAAAAGCTGAAGGAATTACATTAAAATTGACTGTGTATTGGACTGCAGATTCTTAAAAAAAAAAAAGTATGGGTATATGTATATATATATATATATATATATATATATATATATATATATATATATATATATATATATATATATATAGCTATATATAAAAAAAAATGTGTTTTTTGTTTTATTTTTATTTTCTGTAACAGTAACTGTGTATCTGAATCCGAATTTGATGAAAATGGGGGCGGGACCTGATAAGCCTTTGGCTTCTTCCGTCTTCCTTCGGACAACACAAAGTATGATGTATGAATATTTGCAAGAGAAAATTGTGTATTGTGTGGAATTGTCCGAAAGAATAATAAATAAATAAATAAATAAATAAATATGAATCCATGCTGATGAATTAGCATGTTGCATTACATTTATTCTTCACTCGCCCCATCTGGCCATCACTGTTGATTTGAAAAAAGTAAGAAGTACTCAGTCCTCCACCTTCTGCTGAAGAGAGGTTTGACTTTTCTTTTTCTAGAATAAATGTGCAAATGCAGCTTCTTTCCTTTGATTGTACGCAGATTTCACTTGTGTGGGAATCATTCTTAGTAGATGCAGTGCAATGGTTAGGAAAGAGCACATCGAAAAATCAGTTACAGGCAGATGCAAATATTATTAATTCAGCTTTGAGCAGAACCTGCTAGTTTTATGCATCAGAGTGGCAATTCAATTGACAATGTAAGCTGCACTATATTGTCGAAAAGAGGTATAAGAATTTAACTTTTACCTTAATTTTAACAAAACACTTGCCATCCAAAAGGACTCATTAGGCTTAATTATTGCCCTACACATTCACATACTTCTTGAGGTTTGGGGGTCCCCTGCTCAAGCTGCTGCCCCGCGACCCGACTCGGGATAACCGGTTGAAGATGATGATGATGATTTACCCTAATTTTTTTTTTAAACATGTTTTTTTCTTATAATTCTTTGTTTCCGACATTGTAAGTAATAATTAGCCAATTACATTAGACCCTGGCACAGGAGCCTATAAACACAACAACGAAAAATCCCACACATTGTTGTTATGAACTGGAAATCGTATGTGGGCTCCTGAATTGTCACAACTACACATCTTTAATTTTTTATAGGATGTTGTGTGCTTTCTCCTTGTAAAGAGTCCACGGTTTGTTAAAAAGAAGTGAAACAAGGACAGAGGCTGTTCACAAAGTGAAAGAAAAAGACTGGTCCTTCTCTTGTATGAATGTAACACTGCTGAAATTGGCAAACTGTCAATCACATCCCCTGAGCCAATCAAATCCCCTGAGCCAATGGAATCTACCCCCATTCCCCAGGTAAACTGAATCAGTTAATTAAGCATTCAGGCAGCAGGACACAGTTAAAACCCCAGTCCATGAGAACTTTTGGAGGAGAAACACAACAAAGGAACACAGGAGAGACTTACCAACTCTGGAAACAAAATGTACTTACCTGGACTGTGACTGCAAACCTGGAGGAGCTGATCTGCTGATGAGGAGGACTCTTTCACCACTGAACACTGGTCAGGCCCTATTGCCGGTGCAAGATGATGGCGAGCTAAAGGAGAAGAACAAACTCAAGTCCAATTCCCTAAAAAGGCAGGCTTCAAGCCTGGCTGCCTGGAGTGTGGTAGGATTTCCCCTGCCCAAACAAACACTGACTTCCTTGAACATTCTCCACCCACAACACAAACACATCTAACCTGCAGTGAATGATTTGTGTGGGATGCATTGTTTTATGTTTAGTCTAATTAATGTTTGAGTAGAACTGGGAACTGTGGATCTAAATGTATGGAGTAAAGTGTGCCCATACCAAGTGTGAACATCTAAGATAATTGAATTGAAGAATTGAATTGAAGGCCTAATTTTTATTTATGTTTGTTTATATTTCCTTGATTGAGTCAAGTGATTATTCTTTGTTTATTTGAAATACAAAACCGGTTACCAAATATCTGTGTCGTGTCTTTAATCCTCCACCAGCTCCACGAGACAAACCTACCTATTAGCCCAGTACTCTGTTACAGTTTGATTTTTCGATAACATATTATTTACAAACATATCTCAGTTAAAGTAAAATTGTGTACCCTAGGGTTACATTAAGTACTTCTATTATTGTCTAGCAGTTGTAAATACAGTCCTTTTAAAACCCATCCTTGGCATATAATGATTTTGTGCCTCGGATCTTTGAAGTGTGCCATTAGATTGTCAAGCCTACTCTTCTTTGGCACCTCTTGTTGTCTGCAGTTCTGTATTCATCACCTTCCAGGCAAATCAAATTACCTTTGCATCCTAGAGAAAAACTGATTTTGATCAATCAGAATTTACCTGCGAAATATCAACACTGAACCCTTCTAAGTAGCTATCGTAAACAACAGTGTGTGTATGTTATGCTTCATGATCATTTATTTAACGTAAGAACTGCAACATAAGACTTGTGCATGCATAGCTGCAATCAGTCTGCAACACAAGCCAAGCCAACGACGATACACAGATGTTAATGAAGAGAATATGCACCAATAATTGATGTTGCTAAAATGACTGAAACTGACAACGTTGTTCCTGAAGAGCGAGAGGAACGTCGCTGCTGTCATAAATTGAGGTTGAGAGACATATGGTGGGAGAGATGATAGGCTACAGTTTGAAAATAAGTCGGCTGTCTCCTATCAAAAATCCATCTGTTCAGACTACAAGCCTGATTATCAGATCCTATGCGGACGACATTCCTGTTGTTCCACCAAACAGTAACGTGTCTGTCACCACTTCCACCTTGATTGAAACTGAAACACGTCAGGATGGTGCACAGGGACTCAGCTCCTCAAGGATCTGTCAAGGAATGACAAGAATCCAAACTGCTTTAGCTTTTAGAAAGATAACATGAATTTGCCATAGTGTAAGAAATGATTTATGGTCTACTCTTAAGGTAATATAATTCAAGTCAGTGATGATGAAACACATGGTTTGTAGATGATGGAAGAGTGCAAGGTGTGAATACAGCGGTCCTCTTCACCATTTAAAGTTTGAGTCAGTGATTCTGGGGAACACTTGTTGTCAAAATCACTTTTTATCAAAATGGTATGTATACAAAAAGGGCCCAACGTAGCTAGCAAACATGCCTGTTTACAGAGTCTAGGCTGTGTATAAAACCTGGATTTATTTCAGTGCACACACATACAGTGCCTTGCAAGAGTATTCATACCGCTTGAACTATTCCACATTTTGTCACGTAACAACCACACACGTACACTTATTTTATTGGGATTTTATGTGATAGACCAACACAAAGTGGTGCATAATTGTGAATTGGAATGAAAGTTATACATTGTTTTAAAAAAGAATTATAAATAAAAAACTGAAAAGTGTGGCTTACAAAAGTATTGAGCCCCCCTGAGTCAATACTTTGTAGAAACACCTATCGCTGCAATTACAGCTGCAAGTCTATTAGGGTATGTCTCTACTAGCTTTGCACATACCCCAAAAGACTTGTAGACTTAATCGCAGCAGTAGGTGGTGCTACGTGTTGATTCAGGGGGGCTGAATACTTTTGCACGCTACATTTTTCAGTTTTTTATTTATAATTTTTTTTTAAACAATGTATCATTTTCATTCCACTTCACAATTATGCACTACTTTGTGTTGGTTTATCACATAAAATCCCAAGTAAATAAATCTACGTGTGTGGTTGTTACGTGACAAAATGTGGAATAGTTCAAGCGGTATGAATACTTTTTCAAGGCACTGTAGTATGGAAAGGAAGTTGCTCTTGAGGAGATATTCATAAATTTTGAAAAAAAGTGATTTTGACAACAAGCATTCTCCAGAATCCCAGACTCACCTTTAACCATCAGTTTAAAATCAACATCTAGTTTATGTAATTGGTAAATTTTATCCAACAACAACAAATCAGTTGCACTTCAACAGTGACATTGACAAGTAGTAATTGAAACGTACATCAATTTAAACAACTTTTCTCCAAAACATTTATTATATTGAACTATTGCACTGTGGCTGCAATGCATTTATTTGCTCGACATTTAGCATGTGCCAAAGGGGTGGAAGTAACAGACATTGGCTGTGCATGAGCCGAATACCGAACATGGCGTATGAAAGGTTAATGAGCCCGGAGCAGTCTCTTGTCATGTGAGACTTGTAGATGAGACAGGCAAGTAGCAGAAGGAGAATGGTAGTTTAAACAGAGGCAGCGTGAAGTGTGTGGAGGCTGAGCACTCAGAAAGACACATCGTAGGGATCCAAGACGGGATACATGGGAGGTGAGAATACAGAGAGAAAGAGGTTCATTTTAGTTCAGGGTTGGAGCAGTGAGGTTCCCACGAATCATTTTCACTTAACACATTCACTGGACACAGACTTGTGGGATTGTTTTCATGTCCATGCTTGTATTCTCCTGTGGTTTTTCCTCTATCCATTATATTGTAGATTTTATTTGGACATGGACATGACAATGTCATTGGACGAACCAGATGCATTGTTTACAGTGTGTTAGCATAAATGCTAGTTTACAACACCTGTCCACAGGAGGCTTTTTAAAAACAACAAAATAAACTAAACAAAACAGAAACAATCAAATACTGATAAAAACTGATAATTAAAAGAGTAAAAATGCAGAATACAATAGAGTACAGAGCAGCAATATAATGAGTCAAATATATATAGGCTACGTAGAGTAAAACAAAGGCAGCATGATCAAACAATAAACCAGTTGTAAATTATTTGTGTGAGCACTGTTGATTTGATTTGAGCCATTGTTTAAGTTCTCTGTTAAAAGTGTTGCTATTAGTCTCTAGTTTTAGACTAGTGGGCAAGAGGTTCCACAGTTTTGCCCCCTTTGCAGAGAAACAGACTGACCGAAAGATGTCTTGTGCATTGGAACAAGACAATCACCATTGATGGAGGCTCGTGTATTTGCCCGACGAGAGCTCTGACGTCTGATGGCAAATTCAGACAACAGTGGTGACACATGGTTATTTACACACTTGAAAAACAATTTAAGATTACTCAAATTAATAAAGTTATCAAAGGTGAGAAGATTGTGTTTTTTTAGAATGCCACAGTGATGCCATCTCATGGGTTTCCGGTCCATGACTTTTATTGTCTGTTTGTATATTGAAAAGATAGGTTTTAATGTGGTAGAAGAAGTTTGTGACCATGATGTGATACAGTATGACAAATGAGAAAAAAATCATAGCGTGCAAAATAATTTGGCCGTTTGACATGACAAGTCCCTTCTTATGAAACGGAAACAGTTTAGATTTAGTTTGACCTTCTTTGCAACATACTTAACCTGCATAACAAATTTTAAATTCTTATCCAGGATGATGCCCAGATATTTTACTTCATTTACTGATTCAATTAATTAATTTTTGATCCGTACCTCAAAACATCGGTGATAGGTCTATTACGGATGGAGAAGCACATAGAGACGGTTTTCTTCACATTAATGGTCAACTGAGACAGCTCAAGCCATTTGGAGATGCTGAGTAATGCTTGTGTCAGGTGCTCACCTGCTAAGCTGGGTGTTTTACTGGACACATGGATAACAGTGTCATCAGCATACATTTGACAGTTGGACCCCAGACAGCAGTTTGGTAGGTCATTGATATACATAGAAAACAACAGTGGACCAAGTACAGACCCTTGCGGTACTCCCAAGCTGCTGGCACGCAGATGGGACCTGACCCCATTGACCCTGACACATTGCTCTCTCCCCTCCAGGTAAGATGTAAACCACTGCAGAGCTTCTGATGACATTTTGAACTGTTTTAACTTGTTCATTAGAGTACTGTGGTTTACCGTGTCAAAGGCCTTTTTTAGGTCTAGGAACACTGCCCCAACAACATTTCCTTTATCCATTGAAGCTTTTATGTTTTCAAGCAAATAACAATTAGCTGTTTCAGTTGAGTATTTCTGTCTAAACCCAAACTGCTGTGGATGAAGCAGCTGGTTATACTCTAAATGTTCAATTAGTTGCTCAACTATAATTTTCTCCAAAACCTTTGAGACAACAGGGAGGATAGCAATAGGCCTATAATTACTCGCTATGTCCTTGTCTCCTGATTTATAAGCAGGGGTAATTATTGCAGTTTTCCAGCTTTCTGGGAATATTTTGGTTTGTATAGACAGGTTAACTAAGTAAGTGATTGGCTCTAACAGGTAGCTCTGATGTTTCTTGATTAATGCAGCATGAAGATTATGAATATCTTTTGACTTGGAGTTACTCATGTTTGTGATCACCTTTTTAACTTTATCATGAGATACCAATTTAATATAAAAGGAGTCAGACTGAGCATTGTCAAGTTCTTCAGTAGATGTGCATAAAATGTGCATATACGTGTTATTGTACTGTATTTAGACACATAGAACAAGTGTTGATGTGAAGAGTTTGTGGAAAAAAACAGGTAGATACAGGTAAAAAATATATATATTAAACTGAGTTGTACATATTGCTTGTTACTAATAAGCACACACGTTTTAAAGGAAACATGTATGCTATTGTTATGTACTACATTTGTTATAGATCACTTGGTTTTTATTCTTCTCACCAACTGAAACATCTCTTAGGAAAGAAGGCTGTGTGCACACCCATTCCTTGAGATCTACAGAGAGGGTCAGATCCAGTTCATGGCCCCCTTGGCTCGCCAGGGAGATTTCTACGTGCCTGAGGTCCGACAGCTAGAGAGGAGGCTGTCGGAGGAAGTACACAGTGATTCAGATGTCTCAGGTATGTCTATGCTGTGTAAGGGCCCCCTTTTTTGTACTGACAGGTAAACCTAGTGGGATTGATATCAGCAGTGAAAGTGAAGAAAAATAGTGAAGTTGTGTGCCTCAGAAGAGCCAAATGGGAAAGGCAGAAGCCCACCCAGAACATTCCAGAGAGTGAAATGGGTCGTTAATGTTGACGGTTTATATTTTGTGAAAAACTTTTTTTTTTTTTCTCACTCAGTTCAATATAGTCAGCTACTGCATGCTCAGCCACCTGTGTTTTGGCTTCAGCATTCAGCCGTAGTAATTTCCTGCTTGGGTGGGACCCAGGGGATTAAGACCTTGTTTCTACCGCTGTTTTGTTTATGAGCAAGCCCTGCAGAAGTAAACTGTGATTGACACCTTCTTAGGTGTTAATGAAAAGTCCAGACACTACAGCCCCTGGTAGTAGTGTACTGCCACTTACCCAGGGGCCGTCCACAACGTTACGGACACCATTGCTTTTGATGTTAAATGTGAACAAGCACTTAAACACAATTCTGCTTGACACTAATTTATCCCCGTGAGACATAAAAGCTTGTGAAGGAGTGTATTCAAGAATCGATACTGGATTAACCGAGTCCAATCATGAGTTGACACAGAGTGTGAAAACATGCCTATTTGATGATAACGGCTCCATACCATCTAATTGCTACTGCTTTGTGGCAGAGGTCATGTTGTTCAATTCAGTCTCATTCAATACAAGCAGACCGTAAAATAAGTTCAAACTTAAAGAGATCCTATTATACTACTTTTCTGGTCCTAATTTCTTGTTAAAAACTGCTATAGAGCAACCTGACACGAATCACATCACAAAAAACTATGTAGATTTTCGGGACACTCTTCCTCTTACCCTAGCGAGCACAGCAGTCTCTCTCTACACCAGTGGTTCTCAACCTTTTTTGAGCAAACGCCTCCTAACCTTACCGAGATACTCTAGCGCCCCCCCCAAAAAAAACACAAACACACACACACACACACACACACACACACAAATGTACATATATTAGCCAAAGAGATACTCTATTAAATGCACATTCATCTGTTAAACTAGTTTGTTTGTTTGTTTGTTTGTAACCTTTATTTAACCTCGAAAGATCAATTGAGGGGTGACCCTCTTTTACAATGACGTCGAGTACAGATACACAATATACAATGAGAATACATAACAAGTTTACACACACACACACACACACACACACACACACAGACAACAACAATTTAAAACATTCAGATCAATTGAATGAAATAAATAATAGCCTAATTAAAACAGTTACAAGTGTGGAGGGGTTGATTCAAAATAATACTTTTAAATTGGTTAACAGATATGAGTGTATTTATTTTAATTGTATGTTGTAGGCTGTTCCAGGAGTCAGGGGCACTATAGCTAAAAGCGGTTTTACCAAGCTCAGACCGGGCATAGGGGACATATAACATGATCATGTCAGTTCAGTTCATTCTTGCTTCCTGCTTTCCTACTGTGCAGACGCTTTTCTGCTTGCTCTCTCCTCCTCTTGCACTTTTTGCTTACATTGTTATTTTTCCTCGATAATAAATTTAGCAGCAGGTCCTGGATACATACAAATCAAAGGGACTGTAATTTATTTTTACTTTTATTGATACTACAGGCATTTTTGGACACTTTTACGACCTTCTCAATAGAACGTGAGGGGGGGCCTAACAACAGGACAAGCCTGTGGTGACTGGAAGCGAGGCGCTCAGCTAAAGCTAATTAGCAGCAAGATGCCTCCCTTATCTGACGAGGACTATCAAACACTCCTACAGAGGATTACAGCACTGGAAACAAAAATGAATCGAATAGAAATGAACATTGATGTGAATGGACTATGTGGGAACGACACCACTCTATCAGTGACTTTAAACAGTGGACAAGATCGAGCTAACGCACAGCTAACTAGCACCGACAAGGCTATGAAGAAACAAAAGGGCCGTGTCCAGGTTAGTGATAACCCTCCCTGGAATCGTCTTGGTGGAAGGCCAAAGAGATTGGAAAAGGGAGGACGGATAACCGGCAGGGCCGAGCACCATGAGATGACTGATCTGGATGGCTGGCCTGCGTTATCACTCAGGCACGGTGCCTCCTCAACCCCCGTGCCTCGGAGGCCGCAGCAATGGATTACTGCAAGGGAGAGAGGTAACAACAACAAACTTCCACAGCAAACAAGTGTGCAAGTGTCGAACCGGTTTACTCCACTGATGCAAGTCCCTGGATTTCCCTCTGATGACCAAGATAGCATAGCGCCTTCACACAACAAGGTAAGGCCCGAAAGCCAAGAGCCACAGAGAGAGCTAACAACCGGGCTAACCAAGCTAACGACCAGGCCTGAAACCCTGATAGTTGGAGACTTTTCTGTTAGAGATATGAAAAGCATGTTTAGTGTTGATACCAAAGTACTCTGCTTTCCAAATGATATGGTGTCGGACCTAGAAGAGAGAATCCTGGAAATTGCAGCTGCACACACAACTGTAAAGAACATCATTCTGCACATCGGATCAAATGATGTTGTAAAACAAGAGTCTGAAATGTTGAAACAGGACTTTAAGAATCTCCTGAACACGGTCAGCTCACTGAATGCTGAGGTGTTTATCAGTGGTCCTCTGCCACCAATCAGAAGAGGACCTGAGCGATTCACTAGACTGTTAGCACTGAACACATGGCTTTCAACTGTGTGCCCTGACCACTCAGTGCATTTTATTGACAATTTTAACATTTTCTGGAACCGCAAGCAGCTTTTTAAGACAGATGGACTTTGTCTAAATAAGGCTGGAGTCAAACTATTCACATCCAACGTGATGTACGTCCTACGTCATCAATCTGTTCGTGCCAAGGACAAGGCCCAGGAGAAGAAGATAACACAGCGTAGCAGCAGCGCCGAAGGACAACTGCCGGCCCCAGATGACAGCTCAGACCAGGAGAGATATCAGGGCAGAGAGGAGGGGGCTCCACCCATCCCCGTCTCCCCTGGACCACGCAGGTCAACACCAAGCCGACCTCTCTCTCCTCGTTTCTCTCCTACAACCACCCTTTCTCCATCCTCTCCTGATCTGGGATTTAAGGAAATCATATGTACCCCCAGCAGTCAACGTCCCCCTCAACTCACCAATCTAAGCCACAGCGCCCGGCTCTTCACCCCGCCACGCAAACCCCCTCTGATCCCACCGCGACGTCTTCATCATCAGGCTAGGGAGACTGATGATGTCAGCACTTGTTGATATGTGCCGGGCCGCGGCTACTTAGTTAACGCCTACGACTCACAGGATAAGCTGGGGCCCTGTTTCTCAAAGTGTATCTCAAGTAACAGGAAACTCTTAAATCCTGTAAATGTATCAAATCTGATAAGCATTCCTCTTCAGCCACAGTGTGCTGAAATAAATCGGGCTGACAATGCTTCGAACACACTACATTTAGCTTTATTAAACATCAGATCCTTGGCAGGTAAAACATTTTTAATTAATGATCTTATTACTAGGCACAATCTTAATTTTATGTTTTTAACTGAAACTTGGTTAGACCAAGATAACAGCTCAGCTGTTCTTATAGAGTCCGCCCCCGCAAATTACAATTTTGTGAGTGAATCCAGGGTGCATAAAAAAGGAGGGGGGGTTGCTATTCTGTTTAAAGAATCTCTACAATGCAAAAAGATGTCTTATGGAAATTTTGATTCATTTGAGTATGTGGCTCTACAGTTAAATTCAGCCTCTAGAGCTATTTTCATCAATATCTACCGGCCACCACAATACAATGCAAGCTTTTTTGATGAACTTACTGAACTGCTGTCTGTAATCTGTACTGAGTTTGACTGTGTATTAATCGTCGGAGATTTCAATATTCATACTGACAAACCAGAGGACAGATGTGCGAAAGAACTGTGCTGTGTCCTTGACAACTTTGGACTAAATCAGCATGTTGACAAACCAACTCATAACAAAGGGCACACGCTGGACCTTATCATTTCCAGAGGAATGAACATTTCAGACATAACAGTGGCAGATATGGGTCCCCTCACGGACCATTCCTGTTTATTTTTTGAGAGTACAATGTCTGTTCACACAATTGATCAGTCAAAAGTAATCAAAAAGCGGTATATTACAGAAAATACCAGTGAAACATTCATTCAAGCATTTTCTTCGATACCACCCCTCCCCTGTAACTCAGTTAAGGAGCTCTTAGACAACTTTAACGGCAAACTTACAAGTGTTATAGATGCTATTGCGCCCACTAAGATGAAGGTTGTCTCTGGTAAGAAAAGATCTCCTTGGAGAAATGCCCCGCAGGTCAGAATAGAAAGAAGAGAGTGCCGTAAAGCAGAACGCAGGTGGCGAAAAACAAATCTCCAGGTTCATTATGACATCTTCAAAGAGAAACTGTGCACGTTTAACTCAGAACTGAGAAATGCAAGGCATTCTTTCTTTTCTGACATCATCACCAAAAACAACAACAATGCACGTGCCCTGTTTGCTACTGTCGACAGATTAACAAACCCTCCTGTGCCAGTAGCGTCTGAGCATCTTTCCACGAGGGCCTGCAATGAATTTGCCTCCTTCTTTACTGAGAAAATTCACAAAATTAGACAAGCTGTCACTGCATCAATACCAAGTTCAACATATGTGTTCCCTCTTAAAATCAATTCAAATGCAATGACAGAATTTTATCTTATAAACCACAAAAACCTGGAGGACATTATACAACACCTGAACTCCTCATCCTGTTGCCTTGACATTCTGCCCACAGGCTTCTTTAAAACTGTTTTTAGTTGTATGGCCTCAGATGTTCTACAAATTGTCAATATGTCCCTTCAGACAGGTGTATTCCCACAGGCCCTGAAAACAGCAGTCATCAAGCCACTCTTAAAAAAGAACAATCTAGATACATCACTCATGAAAAATTATAGGCCCATATCTAACCTACCATTTTTAAGTAAAATCATTGAAAAAGCTGTTTATCAACAGCTAAATAACTACTTAGCAATGAATAACTGCTTTGATGTCTTCCAGTCAGGATTTCGACAACACCACAGTACTGAGACTGCTCTGGTTAAGGTCCTCAATGACATCCATTTAAACACAGACAGTGGCAAAAGTTCTGTCTTAGTTTTACTGGATCTCAGTGCCGCTTTTGACACAGTTGACCACAGCATATTACTAGATCGACTAGCAAACTGGGTTGGACTTTCGGGAACTGTACTAAGCTGGTTTGAATCCTACTTAAAGGATAGAGACTACTATGTGTCAATAGGCAATTTCACATCTGAGCGGACAAATATTACATGCGGGGTCCCCCAAGGTTCCATTCTTGGCCCTCTTCTATTTAACATCTACATGCTCCCACTAGCTCAGATTATGAATAAGAACAAATTATGCTACCATAATTATGCAGACGACACACAAATTTACATAACCATATCACCAGGAGACTACAGTCCAATACAGGCACTGAGTAAGTGCATTGAACAAATCAATGATTGGATGTGCCAAAATTTCCTTCAATTAAACAACGATAAAACTGAAGTAATTGTCTTTGGTGCCAAAGATGAACAATTAAAAGTCAGCGCACAGCTTACATCCATTATGTTAGAAACTACACCCCAAGCCAGAAATCTTGGTGTTGTTGTAGACTCTGACTTGAATTTCAAGAAACACATAAAATCAATCAATAAATCAGCCTACTACCACCTAAAAAACATATCAAGAATTAAAGGGCTTATGTCTCAGCAAGATTTAGAAAAACTTGTCCATGCATTTATCTTTAGTAGACTTGACTACTGTAACAGTGTCCTTGCTGGCCTTCCAAAAAAATCAATCAGACAGCTTCAGCTAATTCAGAACGCTGCTGCTCGAGTCCTCACTAGGACCAAAAAGGTGGATCACATTACCCCAGTTCTGAGGTCTTTACACTGGCTTCCTGTCACTCAAAGAATTGATTTCAAAATTCTGATGTTGGTTTATAAAGCACTAAATGGTTTAGGGCCAAAATACATTACTGATATGCTGATAAGTTATGAACCGTCCAGAGCCCTTAGGTCGTCTGGGACAGGTCTACTTACAGTCCCTAGAGTTAGGACTAAACGAGGAGAAGCAGCTTTTAGTTTTTATGCACCAACAATCTGGAACAAACTCCCAGAGAACTTGAGGTCTGCTGCAACTCTCAGTTCTTTTAAATCGAGTCTGAAGACTTTTTTGTTTACTTTTTAACTTGCAATTTTCATTTTATTTGCTTCTTTTATTATGTTTTTTTAAATGTTTTATAATGTGTTTTATGTATTCTAATCTTGCCCCTGTAAAGCACTTTGAGTGGCCTTGTGTCTGAATTGTGCTATATAAATAAACTTGCCTTGCCTTGCCTTGCCTTGAGCGGGTTTGATAAAGCCCATCTGAAATAAGCAGCATTTCTGTCAGATAGAGTGGTAGCTTTCCAGTCAGAGCTTTATATATAAAAATATGCCAATGTGCATCACGTCTCTCCTTAAGGGAGGACCACCCAACCTTTTCATATAAAACACAATGGTGTGTATCATAAGCATCTCCTGTAATGAATCTCAAAGCAGAGTGAAATACAGAGTCAAGGAGTTTAAGGCATGAACGAGATGCATGCCGATAAACCACATCACCGTAATCAAGGACAGACATAAAAACTGCCTCAATAATCCTTTTCCTACTAAACAACGGGAAGGTAGCTTTATTCCTATAAAAATATCCAATCTTTTGTCGCAGACGACAGACAAGATTTTTTATGTGAAATGTAAAAGAGAGTTTTTCATCTAGCCAGATACCAAGGTACTTATATTCAGAGACTTTTTCGATCAAAGAACCGTTTACAGCATAGATGCATGCACTATTGTCTAAATCTCTAGCCCTAGAGAACAACAGGAATTTAGTTTTAGTCTGGTTAAGGACAAGTTTAAGTGAAATAAGAGCATTCTGAAGAGCATTAAAGGACAGTTGCAGGTTCTCAATAGCTGACTTTGCAGAGTCAGCAACACAATACAAGATGGTGTCATCAGCATATAAATGGATTTGACAACCACTGACAAGAGACACAATATCATTGATGTAGATGGTGAATAGTACCGGACCTAAAATTGAACCTTGTGGAACACCTTTGGTTATGGGTAAGAAACCAGATTGGATATTACCTAGCTTCACACATTGAGATCGGTCAGAAAGGTAAATACTGAACCAGCTACACGCATTTTCACTAATACCAATGTTAGCCAATTTATCTAATAGTAAAGAATGGTCTACTGTATCAAAGGCTTTACTGAGATCAATAAAGAGGGCAGCACAGTGATTACTATTATCTAAGGCAGAGACAATATTGTTAGTAACCAGAGTGATGGCAGAGATAGTGCTATGGTTAGTTCTAAAACCAGATTGGTGAACAGATAAAATAGTGTGACTTGAGAGAAATGTTTTCAATTGGTAATTAATAAGGGATTCCAGCGTTTTTGACAGACATGACAGTCTGGATATTGGCCTATAGTTATTAGGGTCAGTTTTTTCTCCCGCTTTATACAAAGGAAGGACACAAGCTGATTTCCAGATCCTTGGAATAACGCAGGAAGATATAGAAAGGTTAAAAATGTGGGTAATACACTCTGCAATTACAGGGGCTGAGAGTTGGAGAAAGAATGGGTCTAGGTTGTCTTCTCCAGTGGATTTCTTGGGGTCAATGCTTAAGAGAGCATCAAGAACCATACTGGAGGACACAGGAATAATAGAAAACTGAGGAACATCATTGGTGGTAGGCATATGAACCTGTTCAAGGGGTAGCTGGTTGTCTGCTAGAGAAGATCTAGAGTTGTCCTCTTTGAAGATATGGCCAGCAACATTAAAATGTCTATTAAAACCAGCGCAGATCTCGGTTTGATCGGTAATAAAACTATCATCAAATTTAACCTGAATTGGAATAGAAGCTGATGTAGCAGAGCTATTTTTGTTGGTTTTAACCACCTTCCAGAATTTTGCTGGGTTAGAATAGGTGTCTGTGATCAATTTTAAATAGTAGTCAGATACATTCTTCCTCACTAAGGATGTACATTTATTTCTTAAGGCTCTGAATGCAGCCCAATGTGAGGCGTTATTAGTACGTCTAGCAAGAGACCAGGCTTTGTTTCTAGTTCGGAGAAGAGATGTAAGTTCTGGACTAACCCAAGGACTGGATCTATCCTTAACTCTATACTTCTTAAAGGGGGCATGTGTATTTAAAATAGATAGAAAGGTGGAAATGAAAAAGTCTAAAGCTAGTTCGACATCAGGAATAGCCAGGGTGTTGTGAATATCACTATTATAAAGGTCATGAAGAAAGGCTTGCTTATTAAAAATGTTTAGGTTTCTCTTAATTAAAACCCTGGCTGAGGATTTTTTTATATGTGTATCACGGACACATACAATGGGACAATGGTCACTTATACCTAATTCAAGTACTCCAGATAAAGATATTTTATCACTCTTATTAGAGAAGATTAGGTCTATAAGTGTTGATCTTGAGGGTTCTTTCATGTTTGGCCTGGTTGGATTTGTGATTAACTGTGACAAATTTAGGTTAGAAGATATTTCCTTTAAATGATCAGAGGCATTTGTCAACCAATCCAGATTAAAATCACCCATAACTAAAACTTCAGAATTAGAATAGTGGGAAAGTAGGTCAGCCAAACGATCAATAGACCCAGCGTCAGCTGATGGAGGTCTATATACTCCAACAACAATGAGAGAATTACTAAAACCACAATCAATTTTGAGAGCCAGAAATTCAAAACATTTTTCATTTCATCAGTTCAGACAAGGCAACTATTTAAGTACATTTCTTGGTGCATAAATATTATTTTTACTTTGGGAAGACAAATACAGTACAGTAAGAAAATTGTTTAGAAAATAATGAATGTGAATTACTCTAAGCTGCAGAGTTCTTGAACGGTAAGCCAGACTTAGCAATTAATAAAGCTATGTTGTAGGACGCCACCAACCCGCTTTCGCTTTGATTGACGTTCTGGGCGAACAGAGAGTTGATGGTGGGCCGTCTTGAATGTTGATCCCTCAGAGACTTAAAGTAGGATGGATCTTTAGCTGATTTTTCGGGATGTTTTTTCACTAAATGTTCCTGTAGTCGCGAGGGTTTCATGGCCTCATTGAACACCTGATCGCAGAGCAGGCACATTGGTAAAGTGGTGTTCATCGGTGACGGGATAAATCCATAACTAATGTAATTGGCATTGTACTGCCGGCACTTTTTCTTGCTATCCGCCATGTTTGTTTATGTTATGTTATTAAAGTTGAATATGTTACAATGAATTGTGTACGTTTTCATTGGTTGTTGAACTGTTATCCCACGAACTAGCGCTCATGACGTAGCTGTGCTTTGCTGCTGTCATAGGGCTGCTGTACAGGGCTTCAGTGAGCCTCTCGTGGTGCGCAGCGTTTAGTATATCGTCCCTCTCCAACATATGAGGGTTGTGTCTTTAACATGGTTCTGCTTGTGTGTTAGCTAACTCCATGCTTTGGCTGATTACTCTGTGTTTTCTCCACCTCAGAGACAATAGTTAGTTTAAGTTTGAATCTCGCTGCGCTAGCATTAGCATTAGCAATATCAGTAAACGTCATTATACTAGTCTGTGATTGGCTGATTCCTCTGCCGCTAAGGCTTTGATTGGCTGGTTGTTCTGACTCAAAGACCTCTGATTGGCTGTCTGCAGAGCCTTCTCTTTTCTAAGGCTGTGACAGTCAGCAGACCGCAGAACATTGGAGAGAATAGTTAAAAAGAGGTCGAGGGGTTAGAAACATGAAAAGTTAAAATACGCTGTTTATTTCAGGTAACCTATTTTTGCAGTCAAAAGATTTATAAGATTTTTAAGAAAGTTTAAAATATATTTATTAAAAAAAAAAAAAAAAAAAAAGCTCTCGTGTCCCAGCCTGGTCCCAGCGCCCCCCTAGGTTGTACGAACGCCCCCGTTGAGAAACCCTGCTCTACACACTGCTTTGAGCTTCTCCGCCCCTCCCCCCCTGCTGCAAACCCCACTCCGTTGTGATTGGTTACCTTCCTTCCAGCAGCGGGAGATTTTCAGGAAGGTGGGGGCATGCAGCCGGAGCTTGCCTGAGCAGCATTACCATACATGGAAACATCCGGGAGCGTGACAGAAACTACCCGGAAATTTGAACAAGTTATTTCTCGACCGGCTGCCATAGTGTTTAGTGCTCTGCATAGCCACCCCAGACGGTCAGCAGGGAATACGTCAAAATGCATGTACGTAATTATTTGATACGCTAGTATGGTTAAACATGACTATAAATCATTATAACAACGTTTATAGGTCATAAAAGTCGAAAAGTATCATAGGTCCTCTTTAAAGAAGACAAAAAGTTATGGTGCCATAAATTACTTTGTTTTGTCACCGTGAAAGAACCAATGTAGCACTGAGACCATTTTTTTCCCTCCCCAATTCAGTGATGCTGTCTGTCCAAAGGGTTTTTGGAATGATATATAAACAATGATTTCAAGGCAAACTTTTACAGAATATCCTCTGAACTCGTTGTGATTTTCTCCTCTCCAAAAGCAGCTGACTGCAAGTCTTCATCAATACTCTTCTACTTCATATTTAAAGAAAAACGGCTGATTTTACACTGAAATAATCAAAAAGCAGGTACCTTAAAAGCTGTTATAAGATTTACTTACCTGTCACTTCTTATTGTAAAATTTGTTTCTGGTTTTGTCAAAACCCCTCATACCACGTGTAACATCTCTCTTTATCTTCCATCAACAAGCACAAAATTAACAGCTACATTAAAGAAAAAGCATGCCTCAAAATCCATCTGGATCTCACTCTTTGCTAGAAAACGGAGTGAAACTGAGCGGTCTTGACAAATCCGGCGCTTCTCATGTGTCATGTGCGCTGTGAAGAGTGGGGATGACATTCTGGTCCATGACTGTGAATGATAATGTGACAGGTAGCCATGCTCCTGTCATACTGGGATGGGCTCAGCCTGGTCGCTGGAGCATTCGCGACACTGGAGCATTCTTTGGTCCACTGACCCCCAAGCCATCCATCCGCTACTCCCCCCATACTGACCCAATCTCAGCCTCCTCACATATGGCTCCTTACGCTGTCAGACAGCAGGCCAGAAACCACTGTCAGTCTCTAACATAGTTCACTGTAGACTGTTGCACTACACAAATGGATTTGTCCCTTTCGACTTTAGGGGAAGTCAACGTCAAACCTAAAGTCTTTTGAAAGCATTGCTCTCAGATAAGTGTTTTGACTTTGTGAGATTGAGATGATAATATCATCATAACCAATCTAATTTCTGTCCTTGATATGAATTATAAAGTTAAAGCTGAAAGCGACTATCTTATTTTAACATAAGGACTTCTGCAGGATGAAACGGCTAGCCTGACCCTGTTTTAAATAATCTGCTCCATAGTGTGACTCAAAGGTAAGAAAGTCTGGAGTCTTCAGTCTGCAGCTCAATGTCGGCCATTACTCAGTATGTTATGTAAAATATGCACTGTTGGATTTTAGCCGGAATCTAATAATTATCTCTCTGTAAAGTAAGCATATTAATCTTAACCCGCTTAAATTCTTTAGCATTTTTCTCAGTCTCATTCCAATGAAGAATCCACTGTGACTCGGATGCATGTAGAGACTGATGCCTGAAGGCACTGCTAAACCCTCAACTCCAGTGCAGACAATTTTCACCCAAAAAATAAGCAAAGATATCATGCCTAATGTGTATCTTTCTAACCAAATCGGATTTTTCTTCCCCATTGACAGATTAAATTTTGAGACTTGCTTAGGGCGTTCAACCAGCAGAGGAAAACTAACATGAGACCAAACTTGTTGCTCTTTCACAGCTCCATAGGCAAATTCTAACGTTTCTGTTTATTTTATTTCATTTTTCTCAGCGCCATCAATCACATGTACCTCGAGGTGGGTGTAAGTTAATCAGCAAGAGCTTGTGGCTAGATTCAGATTTGGGAGGGTTTTTTATTTGAAGTTTTAATGCATTTTTAAGAAGATAAGTAGAAGTTAGTTCTATACTGCACATCATGTTTAATGCCGATTTGTCTTGCAATCCTCTCTCGTGTACACAAGTTTTGTTCCACTAGGTACAAATAGTGATTGCAATTTTTTATTGTGGGAATAGATTATTTATTATTCAATCAGCTATGCCGTGTACATTTAATTTGTTTAAATTCTCTTTTTTCAAACTCCTGCAAGTGCTCGACCCTGGCCCCAGTCTCATATACTTTGAACTGAATTCCTCTGCAGTAGCTCTCTCATCTTTTCTAATATCATATTGTGAGGATGTGTTACATATTAAGTATCTTGAGGATAATTCATGATCTGCTATTTGCATTTATACCCAGGGGGCAAAACCACTTTTTTTTTTGGAAAAACAGGTATGGGATGTTGTAAAAGGTTGTTCACCAGAAATTATATCTAGGACCTTCTAGGATCACAACCTGGGTGGACAACTTGGTCAACTACCTGTTGGAAAGCTTCAGGGGGCGGAAATAGAAAATCGGAACCACGGTTTAATGCAAGGGTAAAATTGTTTTTTTTTTACTTAAAGATATCATCATGAAACTTTGCCAGTTGATTACTGACATTGACACAATGAATTTTTGTAATGAAGATTTTTTAATTTTTTTTAAATATATGTAATTTTGGCATATTTCACAAATTATGCAAACATTTGCATATATTTTAAAAACATAAATCTAGATATTGGATAAAGCCAGAGTTTAAATCTTAAAAATGCACTGTAGGCATGAAGAAGAAAATGTCTCATAAATCAGACAATGAACAACATATGAACAAATCCTTCTGATAACCTTCAAAATAGTGCTAAGAATGATTATGGTTTAGTTGATGTAAGTGCTTTAGAAGTTGAGATTTTTGGGTTATATTAGTGAAAAAAAATCTATCTATCTAGTGGTTAGACCACTATCAAACCAAAATGATCACACCATTTCTCACAGAGGAAGTTTGTTATGTAGAAACTTAACACACTTATATAATGTCAAAATGCAATAAAGAATTTAACTCTGGCTTTATCCAATATCTAGTTTTTTGTTTATTAAAGATATGCAAATGTGTGCATCATTTGTGAAATATGCCAAATTTGCATACCATATTTTCCGCACTATAAGCTGCACTGGACTATAAGCCGCAGGTGTTATAATGTTTAATTACCATATGTAAGAGTTGCATATTTGCATAACGTATTCAAGTGTTACCATTTAGAGCAATAGTAGACTAGCTACAGAACATATACTGTGCTGTGTAATAACAGGGTCGAAAAATGGGGAAAAAGTTGCGCCTTATAGTCCGAAAATTACGGTACATATAATTATTTTTTTTAACTTAAAAATATCATTGTTGTAATGCCAGTAATCAACTGGCAAAGTTTCATGATGATATCTTTAAGCTAAACATTTTAAATTTTACCCGTGCATTAAAGCAGCTACGAGAAACATTTAAATATCTTTTAAACAGCCCCATGTTTCCTCTGATAGTCATACATTACCTATAACAGCAAACGAGACCATCAGTGCAAAGAAAGACGTTTTTATATAGTTTTTATTTCTGCGTTTGGTCTGGTCGCACACCCAGTCCGATTTTCGGTCCGCGCATGCAGGCTCTATGGTCACATATCCGTATTGGTCGCAGATTTCAGTGTAGCGCTGCAACGCGATTTGAGAAGCCTATCCCACCAGGTGAGGGAAGGGGAGCGGGAGCCTTGTTTGAGATGGTTATTTGTCGTCATAATGACTGATAACGGGGCTGAAGCATCAAAGAAAAAAAAGAAAATGCAATGAAGAAAAGCTAAAAGGGAGAGTGATAGACGGGCGGGAGGAGGCGAGGGCATTGCCAAACAACGTGTATACAATTACACGGGAGTGAACTAGACTGCAGTGTTTACTCCTAAATGAATGAGCGGTACTAACACAAAGTTTACTTTGCTTTACCATCATCAGATGACCATTATTCATCTGAAATAGTCATTATTTACAACAACATAAACACATTACCTCATCGTGATCCATACTAACTGCCGTCTCTCGCTTTCTGTGAGGACACGTTATCTTTCAGCTCCGTGAGAGTGGTTAGGGACACTGCATCAACTCATTGCAATCAGGTGTGTGTGGCACTGACCGGCATTAGTTGATGCAGAGTCACTAACCACTCTCACGGAGCCGAAAACAGGCCGTGCCCTCACACTTTCAACACACGGACATGCACTATATTGTGCCCCAATCAATTGAGACTGGCACTACCGGCACACGCTAGAAAACAGCTTTAAGACAGCTGGCGTCGTAAAAATACTACCGCTTTTGTCCAAAGGGGCCGCCAACGGACAAAGTTACTCGTAGTAGGGGGCGCCTTTAGCTCAGTTGGTAAGGCGTCCCCCTTCCGGGCCGGGCCCAGCAGCAGACCCGGGTTCGATTCCCATCCGTGGTCGTTCTCTGCATGTCACTCCCCTCTCTGCCCCATTTCACCTCTGTCTCTCTGCACTATCAATAAAGCATAAAAATGCCCAAAAAATATCTTTAAAAAAAAAAAAGTTACTCGTAGTGGTTTTAAACCGTGGGTCCGATTTTCTATTTCGGCCCCCTGTAGCTTTCCAGCAGTAGTTGACCAAGTTGTCCACCCAGGTTGTGATTCTTGAAGGTCCCAGATATAATTTCTGGTGAACAACCTTTTACAACAGTCCATGCCCATAAAATCAGTTTGCCCCCTGGGTATAAGCTCTGTAACATCATTTCCTGTTTTTGTATTTTGCTTGTAGCATTTGAAGTCTCTTAACTTGAGCTCTCTTGAGCTGTGACTTTCAACATGTCTCTGAAGTGTATACTTCTGTTCCCTATTATTGAAATTTAATTAGAAAAATGAAAAAAAGTAATTTTTTCCTTTAGTGTTTTGAGTCTCAAGAGTCTTTCAGAGTTATTGACAAAGTCAGCTGCTATTCCCACTGTCAAGCTTATGAGTTGAAAGCTACCTATGACAGCCAGTGTTCAGCTCAACGTCCAGAGTGAAGTATAAATGTGAATTTCAGAAAAATACATTTGTTGATGGTTAACTGGGGACTTTGAACACAGATAACTTGTGATTTTATTAAACAGTGTTTGTTGAAGCTTTATAGTTTTTTATCCATTATTTATCCTTTGAAATTCACTGTGATAAGAAGACTTACAATTTGTCAACCTGTCATTCTGTTAACTGCACAGAGCTTCGTAACCTCCAGGTAATGACTGGCAGGCTTAGTGTAAGGAGATATTGATTTGACAAAGGTGTTATTTAGAAAAAAAACAGAACCTGACAAAGACAAAAGGTCAACAGACGAGAACACACTGGTACGAAATTGATCCTATTAACCCGTATGGAAATAAACAAAAAACACTGTTGAGTCAAGTAATTGTGCTGCTTATATGAAACCATCCAATTAAAGAGCATGAGACCTTTAGCTCACAGGAGTTTCCAATAAACAACATTTCTGTTCCTATTTTGAGCTCTGACTTCAAGTTGCAGCACAATGTGTTGATGCTTATCCCATAGTTCATTAACAACCAGACAAATGTTACAGCAAATATATGCTATGTCCAATCTATTTAAATGACTTACCATTTCTGCACAATTTCGAGATTATTTGTTTTATGTAAATGTATGAAGATATATCAATTATATTCAGCATCAGAAGAAGTATATAAAGGGGCAAATGAGGATTAGCCCTAATAATAAAAATAATAAAACTACAGGCTTTTTTTTTTTTTTTACAAAAACATGATCTTCATATTTTCTTTTGTTCTCTCCAGTATTGTATAGTTTTACCTGTTATGCATTAAAAAATTCTGCATTGAAAAATTACCATTAAAAATACTATTTTGAATATTAGTCCATAAACAAGCAAAAGAAAAACAAATGTAACTGGTCCTCCTCTTCTTCATTAGAGAATCTACATTACAGAATCTACATAATGATTGTTCATTGTAGTTTTTTAAGAGACCATAGTTTTTCTGGACTGAAGTCAAGTGCATCATGTAGATTTTGGTTGAATCCCAGCAGCACTGAATGTTTTTTAGCCGCCTAGCCTTTTCGCACGCAGTGTTTGTTTATAGAAGTCCCTCTCACCATCTGGCCATTTCCCTCCCTCTTTGTTTCATCTCTGCTCAAGGTGCAGACTCCAACAGTGAATACAGCTCAGGGAGTGGTGTTCTCCTGTCAGACAACAGCAGAGAGACGTCCCGGGCGGCATCCTCCGTCCACTCTTTCCACTCCGTGTCTCTCCAGGATCAGGGGGACAGAGAGCACAGAGAGAGAAGCTCTGGGGAGAGTTCAGTCAAAGAGCTGGTCTGGGATCAGCCTGGCAGACAGCCGGCAGAGAGAGAGGAGACACTGCATGGAGACCCCCAACAGAAGAGCCCGCTGGAGGCTCCCACGCAGGAGCTGTGGGGGGTCGTCGGTGGAGAGGAGTAAAAGTTCACTGAGACATATTAGTCGAGGACGGGGAAAATAAATTGGGATGGAGATTCAATTGATTGGGTTGTGAATTTTTTAAAAAAAAGAAGCTGTCTCACTATGAGAGCATTTTCAAATGGGGAAATATTAAAGGATTAGACAGGAGACATTCTATGTTTTTGTTATTGTGAAAAAATCCAATGAAAAGAAAGAAACCAAGTGACAACAAATGTGCCAGTCAAGTTAGTCTCAATACTTTCCAACTTAGCTAACCTAACAGCGAATACGTTCCTATTAAAATATGGCAAAATAACTCTGAATGTGATGCCAACTCTCTACACAGTGTCACATTGATGTGTTCTAAACAGCAAATGGACAATAAAGAAGGTCCAAAGAAAGGAATATGCTGTATCGGGCTTTGGCTACACAGGCAATACTTGCTAGTAAGATCAATTCCTTGTTAATGTTAATGTCTTTTCATGAGATGTGTTAACAATGAGGAAAATCTAGAATTTAACCAGACCTAATATTTACTCTTTGATCTGCAAAGTTAAAAAGGGAAAGTTTTTGCTGACAGAGAACAATCGACTTGAAATCTTCTTAACTGATTCAGGTAGCCTGAGTTTCTTGAAATATTGTTACAGAAGTGACAAAGTCTTTCAAAATGTTACAATATGACTGAATAGAGTATTTTTTAGCTGAAGTATTTTACTTGAATTTCTATCAATATTTTATATCTACAGTTGAAAAGGTCATACTGTAGCTGTTTTCAGAATGACTGAGTTGTATTGTTATTTTGTTGTGGTGAAGCTAATCAATACATTTCGAAGAGTATTTCTGTTTGTTGTGGAAATATAGAGAGGGAATTCTGTTCATTTCAAAGATACCTTAACCTTGTTTACAACAAGCTTCATTTTCTTTCTTTAAAAACTGTAATAAGACTTGTAATTGTACTTATTATAAGCACATAGACCTCACAAAGGGATTTGTACTGTTTTTTTTAAAGAGTTGATCTGTTTCACTGAATATTTGTGCATCTTGTTAAAAGAGACACGTGTATTTTCTCAAGGCTGTGTTTTGGCATTGCTCATGTTTTAATGTAAAATGTTCTGCATTTCCAAAGAGCAAGGTGTGAGTGAGTGCATAATCACCTTCTTCCTGACCACCTCTGAGACTGGGGACATGATTATGGTGAGAGTGCTGCCCGCTGCCATGATCAGTCAAGGAGAAAGATGACAAGACGAGTGGACTGACAATAAATATTCATTTCACTCTTACTGAAAGCAAAGCTCTGTGAACCTACCTTGTATTTACCGTTTCTCTACATCTGGCCTCTTGCATCCTCAATTTATTCTCACACATTTCTCCCAGCTCCTTCATTTTCAGTTCAGCCGTTTTATTCTTTCTCAACCTTTGTGCCATCTGCAGTCTCTTTGCACAGGCTAATTTTTTGTTTGTTTGCCTCCTTTTGTTTTTTTCTTTTTTTTCCAGTGAAATAAATATGGCAGCTGCAGCCTGAAAGTCCAGCTGATGTACTGTGTGTCCAGTCATATCCATACCCTTTATCTTCCAACAAACATGAGATCACACTGAGCTCCTTGCAGCAGGCCGGGCTCACTTGGCGGGTGCAGGACGCTCAAAGGGATGTGCATGCGTGTAATCAAGTGAGAGAAGAGTATGCCTTTCAACATCCTTGGCACATTCTGAGCTAAAATGTGTCCATTAATGATTCTCCAGATTATTATCCAGATTTTCACTTTGAAAAAAATCCTACTTGTAGAGGAAAGCTTCTACATGTCCTTCACCGACTAAAAACCATACCAATAAGGCTTTACTTAAAAATAGATGGCATTACATTGTCAGATAAACTGACACAATTGAGTATTGGCCCAGTTAAAATAAAACCAATAGAAGAAAGGCTATTTTACCTCAATTAAAGCTATTGAGAAGTTTTACTATTGAGTTTTAAGCGATGAATGACAGAAATGTAATCCAGGATACAAACACATAATCATAGTGTCTGAATAGATAATACAAAAAAAAAAATCAAGACAATCAAGGTGATAGAATAAGTCAGCTACAAAGTTCCACATCAGCTTTCCCTCACTGAGGCTCTTGGGTGTGTATGCAATCAGGGACCCTTCTCAAGCAGAAGGGTTTACGGAGTTATTTGGATAACTGACTGAAACCCTGGAACAAATCTTGAGACATTCACTGATTTTGGGTTTTACACAACAAGTTAGACCATATACAATTCATATACAATTTACATACAATTTTCTTTCTGGGATGAATAAAGTATTTGTTTATCGATCTATCTTATCTGGATCTTGCTTTTAATGTGTATCGCGACAATGGCTCATTAGACTACTGTACACTCTTCTACTCCGGCAGAACGGAAAATACGTAGGGGGGAAAAAAGGGGACAAATCGAGCCCGTTACAGCAATCATTAGTTTACTCTAAATTACAGTTGCTTCAGAGACTTAATTGGCAGAATGCTGAGCTTTTACTAAACGCTCTCCAAATAAGATGATCTATAGCAGGTGTTTACATTCGGAATCTAAATGCAGATTACTTTAAAGAGATGGATGAGCTTTACGAGTAATAGTGAAGTCCTGAGATGCTTTCTGTGTGTATAAAGCTAGTCTGGAAGCTGTTGGTGTAATGTATACTCCTCACTTTCTTAAGTACCTGGGGAAGTAACTGGCTGAGTCTTTTCTGATCTGTGTATCATATGTAGGCCACATTGTTCATTGTGTGCACATGTGGGGCGTGGTGAATATAACTAGACTAAGATATGGCATCATTGGTGTAACTAATGGTCTCAGAGGCTCAGTTTGTTAACACTCAGGGCCGTGTCTTTGGAGCTGGGAGGGATACTTTGCTGTTTGCCTATGGGCTTTTATTACAACTTGTTTTATTAAGTAGGAGCACGGTTCATGTCGACAATAATAACTCTACTCATTAAAGTAATAATCAGGCTCCTGCAGAATCAAAGCCTTTTATCTCATTGTCTGACAGTTTGAGTTTCTTTCCCAATCTGACAATTGCTTTTGTGATCACATATTAAGATACACAATGGAATTAGTGGCCAACAAATATTTAAAAAAGAAACAACTTGTAATAAAAAGAGTGTTATCGTTTAAGCAAGGATGAACTCCTAGGATGGGAGGTTATAACTTTGAAATTCTGGGTTTGTCTCAGCAAAGGGGGCAGTAAACCCATTAAAATAAAACACACATGCAATAAAATGAAATTACGTTTGTACTGCTCAAAGACAAAAACAAATATAAAAACTTCACAACAAAATGTCTTTCCAGAAACAATGTCCACGTTACTCCGGACAATCTGCAGATCTTTGCAATTGACAGTTAAATAAAACAGGAACGCTTTCTTCGGTAGAGCTGTAAAGCATGTTCACACTGAGGTCTCCAGATTCTTTACTGTCTTCAAATAAACTTTTTTTTTTGTTGTGCACCGCAAACCAAATTCCTCTCAACTCAGTATTGGTGGCAGCACACCTTTCATAGAGGGATATTTCAGAACTCAAATTAAAATTCAACTAAAACTGCAGGGTTAGATTTCACAAGTATTGAGTCAGGAAAATATGCTCTGTGTCAAATGACAAATGAGTTGACCCTTTTAAAGTTAATTCTGCACAAACCAATCCTGTATTCCCAGCTCATATATATCCAATAGATTAAATTAAGGAAATATGACTAATGGGTACCTGGAAGTGGTGACTGTGTAGGTGAAATGTTTGTTTTTCTGTTAACAAGCATTTCCTTTCTGTGAAATAAACTGATTTGATTTGATTTGAATAACAACAGAAACAGCAAAGAAAGGAACTAGATTGTGGATGTTGAGGTGATTGTTTTGTGATCAGTTATTACCATTGAATTACCAGGGAGAAAAAACAAAGAGTATAGCAGTCAGACCTATGCACACTGTCCACTGGCTTGGAAAGCTTTCGTTTCTGTCCTCTATAACTTCCCTCAACATTGATTGGCATGTCCCTATCTAAACTCTGCATTCCACCCACATGCTCTCAACCATTGTAATGTTCTGTAGACTACAATTCTATTTCAGGAGAAAATTGGTCCCTTTGTGTTAGCCCGGGGAATTAAGCAACAAGCAGGACCCGCTCGTCGTTTTAATTGCAACTGTACACAGAAAAGAGTTCTCCTTTTCCCAACCCCAAACGGCAAAGTACGTATTGTTAGTCCTGAAATGAAACATTTAAAAAAGGGTGAGATGTGTTTTGTGAAGAGGTGGGTGAGAGGTGGTGCTGCTTAAGCTGTATGAGCAATGAAGCTGAATTCCTACTGAATTACCTTTCTGTTGCTTCCTGATTTGCATATTTCATTGTCACTGGTGCATCAGACCTTTTTCTGCACTTCTCACTAATTATGCAACAAGAATGTTGCTTATGTCATATTGTTTTGGCTGAAGGGCTGGGTACGGGTACATTGTTTGTTGCCTGAAATGGTGTCTGCAGAATCCTCTGCTAATGAACAACATGTAGTAGGCCTAGCAGTGAGACTCAAGTGTTTTTGGCTGGTCAAGTTGTACATGCATAATGTTTGTATTAACATACTAGGGTTATTTGGACAAAACAAAAATATGAAGGCAAATTATTAATTAATTGATAATTCATCCATGAGTTCAAGCATCCCTTGTGTGTGTGTGTGTGTGTGTGCGTGTGTGTGTGTGTGTGTGTGTGTGTGTGTGTGTGTGTGTGTGTGTGTGTGTGTGTGTGTGTGTATGAAAAACTGTGTTACTGCTTCTTTATATTGTGAAGTAGGCCCGGCCTACTATGTGCAGGGGTGGATTACTGCACGGGCACACCGGGCACAGGCCCAGGGGCCCAAGGGCTCAGGGGGGCCCTTAGCCAGAGATACTGATAGTAACTTTTTAAGTTGCATAGTCAAAGAGCTCAGTCATTGATGTCAATAACTGGGTCCAAAAAGGAATAGCCTAAATATAAGGATACTCATTAAAATGTAACAAGATAGAAATCATCATGGGCCCCTCAACTAGTAGGGGAGAAATACAAAAGCATGTTAAAAACAACAGCATTAGTGGCTCTGTCTAAGGGGCTTCATGAGGGACCTTGAAGCACATACAGAAATAAGCTTTCTATGTGTGAATTCTAAATGGTTCATAACAAGTACCTATCCACCCTGAATCTGTTGAAATGGGCCCCTCCATCATAGAACATGGGTCTGCAGACCAATCTACTATACTGTTTTTACAGTTGCAGAGTAAAGAAGAGTGCTGCTTGTTTAAGAAAATCTTTAAAATAATGTAGCCTCTAAAATTTCCTCTCAAAGTGCACCAGATTGATGCATTTTACTTTAAAAAGGTAAAAAAAAAATCCGGGGGGGCATGCCCCCGGACCACCCAACAAGGTACAGGGTCCCTCCAACAGTATCCCAAAATCCTGTGGGAAACACTGACTTCCTTAATATGTTTTTGCCATTAATTGTTTGTATCTGTGTGGAAAAGTCAGTGTACCTTACTGGATAGGGACGAGTGGGGGGCCCTTTAAGAGTCTGTGCCCAGGGGCCCATTATCTCATAATCCGTCTATGACTATGTGCCACTCATCTAGAGTGTTATTCCGTTTTAATGAGTTGAAGTTGAATGAGGAGCTGGCTGGCCTTCATAAAGGGAAACAAACAACAACAGAAAAGTTGATGCTTGTTTCTCTTTTCTCATCTTTCTAAATTTAGCTTCAGAGCTGCAGCGCTTTGTCTATTTGGAATGATTTTCACCTTTTTTCTACGGGGGAGGGGGTTATAATGAATCGTTAAATTGACACCATTCAAGCTCTTCCACAGGGAATGCAACACAAGAAAACGTGAGAAGTTGGAAACAGATTTGGGGATTTTGATTAATTGACTATCTTTATTCTTTTTATTCTTCACTCCTGCCTGCATGGTGTTTTTTTTAATTTGTATGGCAGATTGAATTACCTTTGTAGAGTCCCCCTTTGAAGTGGCTGTAACTTCGCAGCCTGTGCACATTGTGTAGGCTACAGTCACAGGTTTGTGAGAGGCGAACGAGCAGCGTCGACTCGTTGCGCTCATTATGACTGTAGAGCTTCACAGAGTGGCTGCATGTGCGTGGTCCGACGCCGCTAAACGGGCAGGATTTCTCAACAGCTCTTGTTTTGAAGTTGATTTGGGGAACTTTCCGAAGAGACAAAGCCATTGCCTACTCATAGAAAAGTAATGCAAAAACAAAATGCGTAATTGCAGTTCCATTTAGATTCACTCGCCTCTCAGACCAGTCAGCGGTTACATAAGAGAATCCTTCGAGCATCGTTACTGTGCTGGTGCTGCCGGACATTTGAGCACTGCTTAGGTTATTTGCTCCGGTCTGTAGGCGCGTGCACACGGTGGCTGGCTGGTGCAAGTTGGGAGAGCACCGAGAGGAGTTTGCCACTCTTGCCATTGTGAGCAACACTTCAGAACCACGGACAGAGCCAAACCGCTGCCTGGCAAACATGCTCAAAGTGAACAACATCTGGACGCTGCTCGTCACATGAAGCGCTGCACGCTCTCTTTACATTGTCGCACGGCTTGTGGAAACCTGCAGATATACCAGGCGTGAAACACCTAGAGCTAAAGCCAGGTAAGAACTACTTGATAACTTTGATTTTTAATATGATAGGTTTTTCCAATGTAGTCTGGCGTAGGGATTACTCCATTAGTGCATCAGAATTGCCTTTGCATTTTTAATTGTTCGTAGCACAATCGCCTATCACAATCGTGATCATGTATCACTCAACCTCCACTTAACCGCCACTAAATCCAATTTTATGAGCAGTTGCTAACAAAGCAACATTTTCTCTTTATTGCCCTGAAACTTCACATTGAACTAGCCTACATTGTGCATGCTACTTTTGCATTACCCCATCCAACGCTTTAGTGTGTCTGTATACAGGCACATCTTGTTGTACTCATGTGAAGTCGTTTCCCACTTGACCGAAGAGAATGTTTGTGTCAACTATATAAAATAAAATGCACTTGCAACTAATATTGCACTTGCTCTCATTAAACCAATTGGAGCTTTTGTTTTCAGACAGCGCCCTAAACAATGAAATAGCAGCCTGCTGTGAATTTAATTTGATCTTTTTCAGTTTGTCATGAAAGTGTCTGCTTTATGCAAAACAGTAAAACGAAAACAAACAAACAAAACAAGGGTTTTGGCATATGACGGATCCATTGTGGATTGCACAAAATTGTTGTCGGAACAGACAGGATGTGATGCAGTAGGGGATTTCTCTCACTTGTAAGAGGATGACAGTGATGGATTGGTGTTAGGTGTTCATACAACCACATTGTCTCCATGGGTGTTACTGCTGGCCAACATTCCATTAACAGAGCCCACCAGTTGTAGCGAGTCTTATCTTTTTACATTTTGTCTATCTGTCATAGCAGCTAATTTAGACCCTTTTGTTTTTCCTTTTCTAAGAACCATCCAGGTGAGATATTAGAACAAAACAATCATTTGTTGTTTTTCCCAGAGCCCAGCTGCCTCACAGACAGATCCCCCTGTGCTATTTTCATGAAATGATGAACTTGATCTACATTCAAATTCTCAATCAGCTGGCTGCTGGCTACTATGGAGGCATCCTAATTCCTTCAGATGACAACTCCAGGTGCAGGGATAACTTGTGTCCTCACCAGATATGATATAATGATAGAAATCATTAGTCGACTTATGGCGGCTTCCCCACTTCTGTGTTTATGTGTTTCATCAACTGTTAATATAATGTAGGTCCTTTGTCCTTAAATGCTACTTCCAGTCCTTTAAGGGGATCATAAAAGGTCATGAAGTTAAATGATTCAGGTGATTTTGTCTTGCGTCTTTCAACCGAATGTCTCAGTTTCTAATGGGACAATGGGTTGTTGTGTCATGTCATATTGCAGAAGAAAAAAAAAATCACCCTACGAGGAGAAAAGGATGACGCTCCGTCCATAATCCATCATGTTGATTTTATCATAAAAATTAGCACAAAAATAAAACTACTCCGCCATCAATTACCATCCTATCAATGTTAGAAGCGTTAACATTGGAAAGCAATATTTGAGATAAATTACATGGAACGAGCTAGTTGGTTTAGGCTGTTATTACTCAAAAGGCTTAACGATTTGTAAGCAGTGGATGAGACATTCTCTTAAATGTCATGTCATGTACATTGAAGTATTTAACAAAGCGCAATGTGCCAAAACAAACCTGATGGCAAATGCTACACGCTTGAGTTGATGTTATTGAAATTATCATTAATTACATGATTGTACGCAGTATTAAATAACACATCAATGTGATGATTTTGCATGATCATAGTATATGTTGTCAACAATAACAGATCTGATCTCCTCAGATAATTTTTTGAGACATGGAGTTGCCTGGTATTTCTCCATATGTACATTAACAGTAACATTATAAGTGGCAATCTGTCACTGTCCTTGCATGAAGCATGTCATGCGTAACACATTAGACAATGTGGAACGGCTTTCTTAAAGAAATCTTCACGCTAACAATGATCAAGTCCTCCTCTGTCCTGGGCGGGAGTAGCAATGCGTAAGGCTGGTGGTTCAAAGCTGAGTAAAGCACACTGCCCTTTTTTTTCTATTTGAACTTGCCTTTCAGAGGGAATATTGTGCCCAGGCATCTGGTGGAGCGGGAGTGACTCTCTTGGCTGCCTGCGTGAACGTGAGCATGACAGCCGCTTCAAGATAGTTTTAATGATGTGATTGGGGGCCCGATAGGAGCTACTTTACAACTAATCAGAGGCTGAGATTTAACATCTGTGCGCGCTGATGATATATCTGCTCCCGTTTAATTAAGTGTTTGAAAAATTGCTAGGAAATAGGGGTTTTGAGAGCTGTGTTCCATGTCCCCTTCAGATTGTCTCTCTGGCATTTATTTGCACTTCTTAAAAGGTTTTTGGAGAGGGCTCATCCAGACCTCCAACCTCACTTTGGCCTAGTTCGCATAGGCCTGCCTAATTATGCTGGTACTTATTGCGCCATTAATTCACACTGTGACCTAGTCTTTGCAAGCAGAACCCCCCCCCCACCCCCATAATCTGCCTCAACAGACAGCACAGATGAGACATTTTAGACTTGTAATGTTGAACTCCTACAAGTAACTTTTTGTCCTCTTGCTTCTAATAATAGGGCAAATGTGGCATGGCAAAATGAAAGACCCGAACCATTATGGTCCGGAACATACAGAAGGGCTGAGACAGATTTTTGACATCACATCAGCATCACGCATTAGAACATGTAATCCTCTTGGCTGGAGAAAGGCTGGTGCATTCCTCGATTTACCATAAGGTTTACCACCCACAATCTGATGTAATATTTATCTGAAGGGAAGTCAACGCATTCATTTCACTTTTCCCCCTCGTTTGGTCTGTTGTTTGTTGCTCTCTCCTGGGTTGTCACAGGATATTCTTCAAATGTCCCCGCCAAAGCATACTAAAACACATTCACACGAAGGCACGCACGCACGCACGCACGCACGCACGCACGCACGCACGCACGCACACACACACACACACACACACACACACACTACACCAGGGAACCTACCTGGGTGTAGCTGCAGGAGCCAGTGTTTTTTTTGTAACCCGCCCCTGAATGCTCGACCATGGGGTTTTAGGAAACTTTCAGATTGGAAACAGGTAGACTAACAAGGAACTGAGGAGGCGATAGGGTCTTCAAGTGGCACATTTGTAATGTTGCAATGTCAGGAACAACGCCGTGTGAGACAACAGGAGAAGTCACTAATAAGCTCCCAGCTGCCAGTTAATGGAGGGGGAAGGGCGGTGTATCGAGTAGTCCAAACTACAGCTAAGCCCTGTAGGTTTACCAGCGTGAATACTCGACCACTTTGGTTGCTTACATGTGTAATTTGTGCATCCTTCTGACTTTCAAAAAAACAGTGAACGATGCTGCCAATATATTCTATGATAAAGATATTTTGATAATAGCCTTGAGAAAACTGTAAGTCATGAGTCATTTGAACTCCATTGTCCTAATATAAAGACTGCTTAATTCAATCTGTTTGCTGGACTGTATGTGTCTGTGTGTGTGTGTGTGTGTGTGTCTGTGTGTGTGTGTGTGTGTGTGTGTGTGTGTGTGTGTGTGTGTGTGCACTGAATGACTAAAAGGGAAAAAATTGCTTCTCACTCTCTGTGTGACTGAACCAGCCCGCCTCCCTAATCACAACATAATACCAACTGGTGAGACCCAGACCTGTTACCTCAACATGATATGAATCTATATTAGAATACAGGTTTCACTGCACACTTCCCTTATCGTCCAAACCCTTATTTTTTTACCCACATGTTTCCATGGCAACCCCAGCCAGCATTGATGAGAACCACCATCAACCTCGGTTGTACACTTGGTTGTATTACCCTTCACTTGAGAGGTGCCCCAAATATCTATAAATGTTTGATGTGGTCACTCGACAGCGGTAACCTCGAGTTTGTCTTTCCGATAAAAACTGTGATGATTGTATTTCACGCTGGAGAAGCCCTGAAAGCTGAAATGATCTCTACTCGTGTTTCACTGAAAAAAGTAGCTCATTAGAGTGGCAGCCCCGTTTCAGCCTCTTGACAAAGCAGTCTTGGGTATAGACTGTCCAATAATAATGTCTCCAACATTTCTATCGATCGCATTAGGTCGAAGGAAAAGAAAAAAAAGAGAGAGAGTTGAGGAAAAAAGTCAATACATAACTCTATAGAAAAACTTGCACGAGAAAGTTTATAATACTGGCAACACCCCCACCATATCACAGAATAACCTTGTGGGTGAAAAAGCTGAAAAATAAATTACAGTACTGATGAAGTGACAATATATGCAAAAAATATATGCACACTGCATGTGGTTGTGGTATATTACTCGGATAGATAGATAGATAGATAGATATATAGATAGATAGACAGACAGACAGACAGACAGACAGACAGACAGACAGACAGACAGACAGACAGACAGACAGACAGACAGATAGATAGACAGATAGATAGACAGATAGATAGATAGATAGATAGATAGATAGATAGATAGATAGATAGATAGATAGATAGATAGATAGATAGATAGATAGATAGATAGATAGATAGATAGATAGATAGATAGATAGATAGATAGATAGATAGATAGATAGATAGATAGATAGAAGGGGATAGGAAGTGAAATAGGCTTCATGCTTGATTACTGGGTAATTGCTTTTTTCCTTTCATTCACTTAGGAATCATCTAAAGATGCTGCCCCCGCTGAGAGAAGACTTGAAAGTGAAGCGCCTGCAGACCTTGTGAAACCCTCTGCTCCTCTCTTCTTCTTCTTCCTGCTATACCTGATCCGGCCATGCTGAGTGAAGTGCTCAAGAAGTGCCTCAGGTCACTCTACATGCTGCTGCTGATACCGGGAGTCCTGCCCAGCATCTCCAGACTACCGGCCACGGCCAAACGCGAGATCATCTTGGACGGGGAGCTGGTGATCGGAGGCCTGTTCCCCGTGCACCACAAGGGAGACGGCATGGAGGACTGTGGTAAGATCAACGAGGAGAGAGGCATTCAGAGGCTGGAGGCCATGCTGCTGGCTCTGGATGAGATCAACTCCAGCGATCGCCTCCTGCCGGGACTCCAGCTGGGAGCCCACATCCTGGACACGTGCTCCAAGGACACCTACGCCCTGGAGCAGTCTCTGGATTTCGTCAGGGCCTCCCTCACCAAGGTGCAAGACCCAGGCTTCATCTGCCCCGACGGCTCCCGACCGGTCCAAAACGAGGTCCCACTGGCCATCTCCGGGGTGATCGGAGGATCCTACAGTGACGTTTCCATTCAGGTAAATGAGCAAATCCATCTCCTGTTCATATATGGTATTAAATTAAGAATAAAGAAAAAGGGGGGGGGGGGTGCTTGTGGTGTAGTGGTTAGAGCGCCCCCCAATAGAGGCTCAGTCCTCAGAAGCAGCAGACCATGGGTTCGAATCCGGCCCATGGTAGTTCTCTGCATGTCATTCCCCTCTCTACCCCGTTTCATCTCTGTCTCTACAAACTGTCTAAGACAAAGACAAAAAAGCTGCATAGTTACTCCTTCTGGTAAATAGCATCTCTGTTGTTTTCGTTTTGTTTTGTTTTGCCTCGACTTGTTAAAATGTCCTCGCATCTCAACTATTACTGAGCCGAAGGACTGAGCCTTCAATGGAAAATATTTTGCTTTGGCTGGAAATAAAAATCCACGTGGGATGATTATTTTCGAAGCTTCAACATTCATAGAGACATCCATCACTTTGTCAGCAACTTCATTTTCGCCTTGCAAAGAAAACTGACCTTTTCACACACGTATGAAAGGTTGCCAGAGGCAATGCATCTGAGCATAATGAATTAATTCTGATTGCCCTAACACGCCACAATTACAACAAGGCACTGTGTGTTAGTGTGACAGGATGTAGTGTACATATAATTTGGTTACACTATCCATTAGCTTCAGTTAACAAAACATTTATTAAACACACACGCAAACAAATTAAGCTTCATCTCTTTATTGGTAGCAAGGCTTTGAACAGTAAACTCTACGTGTCTAAAGATACTTTTTATCGGTGGTGCAGGGCTAAGCCGTACCCAATGCTTTAGTCACAGAGCCTGCATTTGCTTCCAGAAAACTAGTTGTTTCCGTTTCAGCTAATGGACATTAACTATAAGATCTATTATTATATTGTAAATCGTTAAACCTAATGCAAAAATCCACCACACATTTAGACAATCAATTTCTTCCATAAATACAAATTGGCAGAATGTCGTTGGGAACATGTTCTTGCATTAATGTGCCAACACACTGCACTCCGTGCCGCGTGATCATATTGGGTCATATTGTGTCTGCCGCCGGCCGCCCGACCAGAGTAGCCTTCTCCTACTCTGGGGATATGCTGGCGCTGGTGCCAACCGGTGCTGAGAGCACCAGTCTGCTGTGCTGATGGTGCTTTACCCAAGCTAACCGGTGCTAACTTGGTTCATAAAGCAAAACTGATAACTGTACACAGCAGGCAACAGACACATAGTCTATTCACAGAACTTATGGGAGCAAACTGTGACTATTATGTTTTCATCCATCTTAATTTCCTCTGTCCGTCGTCCCGAAGTGAGTGACGTCAGGAGGAGCTCAACGCTGATTGGCTATCACGGCCCTGGCCGCGCGAATGGGCGAAATACATTGACTTTCTATGTAAACTCGCCGCGCGGCGGTGTGCAGTGTGTTCGCACCTTTACAGTCTCAATGAAAAGGTCACCACTAATAAAAACAGATGTGCTGCATGCAACGATAACATACAGTTTGACTAATGTAGGAAATTTCACACAGGACATGCACTACATAACATGAATATTTTACACTTGAAACTGTGGATGATTGAATCACAGCTAATGAATATGCAGCAGCGTCTAATCATTGTTCACGCTACTGCAGGAAGATGACATCTTCCGGTGTCCGCAATGAGCATAACTGTTGAAAATGTTCACGAATGCATTTCAAATTACTTGGTTTTAATTGTTGGGTGACGGCGATATCATTGGAGTTGGTTGTATAGATATAATTATGCTAATGATTCCAGTGATTCTGAACAGAGATTCAGATTAAGAATTTATTACAAGCCTGTGGAGGGGGGTGGAGTTTAGGATGATGAAATGTGTTTTAGTCTATGAATAAAAAAATATGTAACCCATTTAGATGACTGATGAAATGAGGTGATCTCAATAAAACCAAATCGAAAACAATTCAACACAAGTTCAAAAACCCACAATCACATAGGCTGAAGACCCAACTTTGCTTGATTTGATTTGATTTGATTTGATTTTTAGAATCAAAAACATATGTGAAAGAAACCAAGAAATGCGAGTTACGGTCACATATGTATTTGGTTCTTAAATGACATACTGCGTAAAAAAATAAGTGCAACATAACATAGTAAATAAACAAGTCCCAACAAGAACAAAGGAACGCAGCGGCGGCTCGCCCATAGAGGGCAAAACAAAAATATAATAATGATAATAATAATGATGAAAAATATATTTTTTTTGTATTTATAATCATAATTTATTATTTCAATACAGTTTTTACCTGCATCTGAATATCATTGTACAATCAGCGTCTGTGCTCTGTACCGTCACTCTGGGGCGATTTCGGGCTGGTTGAAAATCGCCCTGAGCGCTCTCATAAGCCCCTTTTACACAGAGATTGCGGCATATTGACGGAACAACATCACTCCAATATGCCGGCTTTGCTTGCTTCTGTGTTATTTACACAGAACCAAGCAACGCCGGCCTGCTGGCGCATCAGTAACCCATTTTCAGGGGCGTTGCACCTAATTCTGGGCCCCTATACAGGAAGTCCTGATGGGCCCTCTGAGAGGCGGTCTTACAACACAAACATGTAAAAGCTATGTTTGTCTATAGTCTAAAACGTATGAGTGACTGGTCCCTCTCTGAGCCAGATAACAACACAATGTTTCTATTGATAAATTACCAAATCATTACACATACTTGAACACAACCCCTGGTCTAATGACTCTTAATAAACATGCACACACACAGTGTTTCTCACAGGAATTTGGGAGACTGTGTCTTGGACCCTGGACCTTCTAGGGGAGTCCGGGGGAATGCTCGCCCGTAAGATTTTTTTTACAGTTTTTCTCAGTCGCTTTGGTGCTTTTCTCACATCACAACATTTGCACAGCAGTTAGTGCATTTCTCAAAACAATTAGTGCAAACTGCAAAACCTAGTGGATAACCTGCAAAAGTACGTCACCTGCTCAAAATGGATAGTCTATTCCTCAAAAGCAAGTATTCATGTCAATGAAACTGCCTGTGCCATCAAAATGAGAAGTCTTGACACCATCGTTTATGAACAAGATAGTCAAATGGCTTTGTCATATTTTCATTATGACAGTTTATTCTCTCAGTGTTTTCCAATGCAAAAAAAAAGTCAGAACTCGGTGACACTACCTGAAAATGCTCAAGACAGCACTATAAACTACTTGAACAGCCATTTGAAAACTACAGTGTTAGTTACACATTGCTGTAGGTAGGGGAGTAAGTGAGTACAAGACACTGAATACATATGTTTCACATTTTTACTGTATATGCTCTTTGCAATTCTACAGCATTGTGCAAAAGAAAAATACACTTCAGTCACTTATTTAGAACAAACATAAAAAAACACCCTTTTGGTAGAGCTGTGCACAAATGTGAACAATATAACAGGACATATTGTAACTGAACATATATAGGTAAATCATTCTGGCACATCCAGACGTTCCTGTCTGTCTGGCCACGTATTTTCATCTACATCACAACGGATATTATCCCTTGCAATGCAGTGAGGAAAGTACAACTAATACTTCACACACCTCCTCGTGAGAGCAATTGTTCAATTTAGGAGACATTTCCAGGAAAAATATAAAGAAAGGTATACAATTTGCTTGACAGAATTTGATAACTAGTTCACCAATTTTGTATGTAATGACTCAAGCAATGAAATGAAGAGTATTAGTTTTATAGGGAACGACTATTCAGCATCCATAAGTATAGTTAATTTTGACTGGCATGACATAAGCAAATGGCAATGTTATAAAACAGCAGAGAATTGTATGAAAGCAACTGATACATGTCCAAAAGCATTTGCAATTTGTTCAGAGGAAGGAGAAATTGCTACTATGATGTGCTCAAATGACTAAATGTTGCGGAGGTTGAACTAATAGTTGTGAGAATTTTCATTCTGATTTGAGAAAAGCACCAAAGCAACTGAGAAAAACTGTAAAATGTTAAAGTAAAATTCATCAATCTGGTGCACTTTGAGAAGAAAACTAAGGCTAAATCAACTGTTTCCTATGTAAGCTATTTAGTACTATTTTCTGGAATCATTTATAGACACAGAATGACCAAAGAGCAGAAAGAAGAAATGTACATGTTTAAAAAATCCAGTCAGCTTCGGGAATTTTTTCCCTTTTTTGTATTTTTTAGTGGCCCAATATAGGCCCCTGATCTTCGTAGCCTCGAACAATGTTATTTAAAAAATAACAAAAATGTACTGACGAATGAAAGGCCCCTAATGATGATTATGGACTGCATGATGATTATGGACTGTATACTGGCTTTGTATCCATCCTGATGGCAGCACAGACACCGCATGGATAACTTCGGATGTCACCCCTATGCATCATCTCTCAGAAAAGGTAAAACAAACATTAAACATCAATCTGCATATGGACGAGCCTGCGCCGTTCAACAGCTGATCCATAGACTGTTTGTTTACTCTGACAGCTGCTGTCCGTCCGCGGCATAAACCCGCCTACCAAGTAACGGTGCTGTAGACAGCATGGACATATAAAGAAAGGTAGACAGTAGTAACGCAAACCAATGTGATGATTGCACATATGCTATGCCAGCATCCATTTTTGTTTAATCAGAACACAACTGTCAAGTCAATCAGATTATTGTGATTAATTGTAGAGCAGGTCTCTTCACTTTTAAAGGAAGCCTATCTGAGGAGCACACTGGTAGATGACAAGTTATCTGTGATGGCCACGGCCGGATAATTAAATCATTTTAGAGCTAAAATAATTTTATTCAAGAAATTAACTAACTTATAATGTCCAAAAATACTGTATAGTACAATACTTGTTTAATGTTGCCAGAGTGGTTATGCCAGATGAACAGGAAAAACATTTGACATTGTCATATTAGCTATCTGATTTAGGTTCATTTTGGTTAATTTTACCCATCATGGCAACAATTGCCCCCCCCCCCCCTGAGATTATTGTCAGGAGCCGCCACTGAACGTTTAGTGATGTTGTAAAGTACTGTATATCTTTTGACCTGCTCCCCTCGACTAGTGTTTGAAAAAAAAATGCACGCACAGTTAAAGGAACGGTTTATGACACCTTTTCTTGCACTGGAGAGTGGGACAAAAAGCTAGAAATGTTGAACTAATCCTTTAAAGTTGAGTTTTACTTTAAAAAATAGCTGTATGAGAAAACACATCATATCTCGACATATATTTTAGTCTGTTGTCCCTTCACTCTTTTTGGAGTCTGAAAATAAACTTGTATTTTATGTACATAATAGTGTTGCAGTCACTATGGCAGTGATCACCCTGTTTTTGTCTACGAAAATGTAAGAATATGATCTAGCTTTAAAAAAGTTTAACAGGAATCTGCAATGATGAATGCTTCACATTAAATCTAGATGGAGAGTACTGGAGACAGACTGGACTGAGGATGTCAAAAACACAGGGTTTCATGATCCTCTAATAGTTTTGATGATGTCCTGACAAAAGAACAGCATGTTTTTGAAGACGCATGAAAAAGAATGTGTGTGTGTGTGTATGTGTGTATGTGTGTCACCCTGTGAATGAGAAAAAGAAAAGTTCCAAAAGGAAACTCACTGCTTTTTGAGTGTTTTTGTATGAATTTGAATACATACCTCCACTGTCACTGCACTCAACAGCCTCTTTTGTTAAAGCCTTCAGTTTTTCTGGGCACCATAATGAATCGAGGCGTGAGAGCGATGAGGAGCCCTGCGGTGGGATTTTTTTTTCTTCCTGAGAGGTCACTGATTTACACAGTCCCCCATTTATCCCGAGAAGCACTTTGTGGAGATGAAGAGCGTTATAAAACGGATGGAGGACAAGTGCCAGATACAGACATTGTGAGGAGCTCCTTTTTTTCCCATCTGTGGGGTACATCCCTATTGGCTGGCAGAGACGTGTGTCCACCTGCATACTGTGAGGAGGCTGAGGCATGTGACAAGGGGCCAAGGACGAGCTGTGGAACCGACTGGAAAGAGAGATGAGCCAGTTTATCCACGGCCTCGAAAAAGGATCCTGTCAAAATTAGCCCAGTGGAAGGCTTTCATTATCGTCTTATTCATCCTGGTGTAAGTTGTCCTCCTTGTCAGATCTTTTTCACTGATGATAAAAAAAAAAAAAAAAACTCTTCATTGCCGCTTGGGACGTCAGCTGTATATGGAAAACGAATGAAGAATGACTCAGTCCTACGTCGCTTGAACACAATGAACAAATTCTATTCACACACCTTTCCTGCGAAAAATAACAGACAAAAAAAGATGTGTAACCTCACTTCCATTCACAAGCGACTACACACATTCACAGAAAACCAATAATAAGCAGAGGAAATGCTGCATAGAGGCATAATCACACCTTTAATCTCTAACGTGACATGAAGACTTAGCACAAAAACACACACATGCACACACAAAAAGGAACACCAAGTATTGTTTGTGGTTATAATCACTAAAGAAGCAACACAAGAAGTATATGACAGTATATGCTGGACAGTCCATTTCCTGTTATGAAACACATGATATGACACTGCTCTGCCTTCAGACAGTCATGTATCCAGTATCCTAAAAATCAAAAGATAAAAAATCTCTTAATACTCCAAAAAGACCCACTAAATCCAAGAACATTTGTACCACTGCCGTTTTTCTTTCTTTCATATCTGTCCTACTATGTATTAAGACTTGTGATTTGGGGTGGTTTAATAAGTCTGTTGATGTGCCGCGCTGAAAGAACTGGAGAGAGCTTTATCTTTATTGTGTTTCCATCCTTTCTGGATGTGTCGGGGGAAAATAAGAAAATCTTCTTTGGTGTTCGCTTCAAAAGGGTCTTGTTTATTACGTGATATTTTAGCTGACCCTCTCCCCTGCAATCTCTCCCGCCCTTATCTCCTCTTCTGAGACTTTTATTTTTGAACTGTGAGTTTCAGCACATTCGGGGGGAAACAGCTCTGTGCCCTAATTAGCACATCATACTATATAATTCAAAGTGAGGATGAACCTGATAATGACTAGAAGGTTGATTTGAATCATCAGGAACCACGCAGTCTGCAATGTAACCATAGCCTATTGATTTCCAGACACACTGCCCTTCATCTTTGTCCGTCTTGGAGCTTTTGTTGTTTACGTTTTTGTTTTTCCACACGGTATCACAGGAATAAATTACCAGTCCTTGCTTTAGAACCTGTGGCTATTGTTTAGAACTGTGCTTAACGTTGTGCGACAGGAGCACTGCACTCCAGCCCTCGATAATGATAATAGAGAAATACTTGCCTTATCAAGTTTGTTTCATAAGTGCTAGAGGCTAGAAGTGATATTTCAACGCTTTAAGATGAGCAGATGACAAAGAGCAATGTTTCCCACAGATCTATCGCTGTGCTTTGCGAGTGGTTCAAAAGGCCGTTCTTGTGGTGAGCATTGTTATGCTGGTGGGAGGAAATAATATTTAGAAGCAAGTCTAATGTGAAGAGTTGTCTCCACCTGAAATCAACACACCATATCTTCAACACTGCCTTCCCAGCTGTTCAAGCTCTAATATTAACTCACAGTTCTGACACACAAACATGATAAGATGTAGTATGATCTTATCTGTAAAAAACATACCTGGTTTCATGTGCTTCCGCTGCTTTGAAACGTCTTATCATTTGTTCAGGCCTTTGTTGTGGGCTTCTGTGTTAGGGCCTCTGTGTGTTGGAGCGTGTGGGTTCTTTGGAAAGGTGGGTGTCTGCAAATGCAGCACACATGCGGCACATGTTTAACAGTTTGGGTGTAAAGAAATGTGCTATTTTAAAACCTTGCTTTGCCTTCACTGAACACTACCTAACACAAGATCATATCACATTTGGAAGTCAATATCTTTTATTTTTTTAAAACAGCAGCATGTTTTAGTGAATGTAAAAACACAGCCAGGCTAAGCAACAGCTCCCAGATTTAATTCCCAGAAACGAAGCAGGTCCCGCGAAGTAGCAGGGAGGAGCTTGGGTGTATAGCTTTTACCTGAGTCTTCCGTTTACAAAACAACACCAACAAATGCTACTATGTAAAATACAGCCAGAGAGAGGAGGACTGTGCAAATAAACACACTACCACATATTCTAACGTGGCAGAAGTGATCATTGAGAGAGATTATCTTTGTTGGGACTCGATCATTTATTTGTTCATTAAAATGTTGCCTAGTGTGCCTTTACACATCCAGTTCTTAATAAGATGTATGTTAAAATGATAGCTTACTTGTTGGCATATTAACCATGCAAAGCTGCTCTAAAATGCAGGTTCAGACTTGATGTTTGTTTTGGAGAAATCATGTATATAAAATGAATGGGGGGACATTTGTCTTCCTGTCTACACTTATTTACATCCTATTTAAAACTTAAGTTGGCAGGTTCCAACAAAGCTGCTCCATTAAAAAAAAAAAAAAAAAATCTCATCAGCTGTGGGACAGATGGGTATAGCTGATAAGAATGACACAGGCTTTTGAACGGCTCTGCACTGCTATTGGTGTGATTTTCTTTTACTGGCAGTGGGAGTTAACAAGAAAATGCCAAGATGAACTTGGAGCGGAAAGATCAGTTGGCAAAACAAATGCAAACAGGCAAATGCATCAAAGGTTTCCAAATTGCTGTTCCAATTTCCAATTTGGAAGAATCAGCCTTGGATGGAGAGAGGCACTGCATTCGTACTGAAGTGACTCCATACTCATGTGTTAGAACAAACTAGATCCAACTGCATGAGCCTAAGATGTATGTTTTTGATGTTGCACGTTCAATTAAAGTCACACTGGTGTTGGGCTGTTCCAGAAATTTCTCGACAAACAACTACAGCATGATTCAGCGTGGATGACGTTTCCTTTATGTGATTGTTTAGATTAAAATTCAGGCTGCTGAACACATTCAAATAATGCAAACGTGCCACTGCCTTTACCCACTATTTTTTTTATGTTGATCGCATTCAAATAAGTTGATGATGTTATGTTATCATGGAATTATAACATAATGATATTTTATGAGTGCCAATTTGGAACTGATCATTTTGGCCGCTGTGTGTACAACATCTGTGTTTCTCTTTGGAATTGTATTACATTTTGGAAACACTACACACCAAGAAGAAACATGTTTAGGTATCAAAGAGAATGTTGAATGTGACTGTATTTTGGCTCTCAATTTACCTACCGTACTTGAATTTATCAGATACATTTATTTTTGTATCCAAGGATTTGCATTATTCGCAACAGTCCCATTTCACTAATACAATTCAAACATTGCGAAAAAGCATCATGTTAATTATGCATAACTTGTATTCCTGGACCTTTGGTAAGTGGCTGGGTTGGTGCACTGTACATCCTTGAGTTTCACTGTCACGCATGCTATCTACTGTAGCTACTGTAGGGTGAAGCTTGACAGGAACCCCGGGGACATACAGATGGACTTTCCATGTTTGAGAAAAAAAAATCATGACACACACATGAGTAAGAGACCGCCCATGTTCTCTCATATCTTCCCTCAATGCTTCTGCTCTTTGGAGTCCTATAATACTGCTCCTTCCAACCATCTTATACACATAATATCAGGTATTCAATTCCTCACTAAAAAGACATCATTACGATTTGAAAAAATTAAAATAAATAAAATTAAAGATGAAATTTCATAGGAGAAAAAAAAAATTAAAGCAGTTCGGGTGCATTACCAGATATGAATAAATGGTCCCACTTTTAATTTTATGAAAGGTGTTGAGAACAGAAAAGCCAGTAAATTCCAGATACTGTGAAAGTTGAAGAAACTGGCTCTGCTCACAGCATCTCTCATGATATAGGTATTCCATTTATTAACACTTAGGACAATAAGGACATGATTGAATGGACCCATCCATTTAGTTTAGTTCTAGTTTTTATGGGTCTAGATGTTTGGTCCCTATCTGCCATATAAGCCACTGGAATTAATGGCAATGTGAAGATCTTATCTTATCTGACTTGTTGATGGGGAGAGTGAGAGGGAAGTAGCGCATTAGGACAAACAGACCGTTACTGTCACACACTCCAGCGCAGTCCTGAAAGGTGTGCTGTCAAGCTTCTCCAAGAATCTATTGATGAAGGCCAACTGTCTGTCTGAAAAACCCTGCACGAGGAACCTACCTTCTCAGCATGCAAGTATGACTGACTGACTCAGTGTTCTCTGCACACACAAAATAGTGTAGCTCTATATATCCCAGGCAACATAAATTAATTAGTACATGTAGGGATCCATGCAAGCTTCCGAATACATTAGCAGCATAAATCACTTCTTTTGTCGGGTAATTTGATGAGACCTCTGTCCTATATGCTACTACAGTGCGTTCCAAATTATTATGCAAATGATATTTTTCTCAGATTTTCCTAAATAGTCGATGCAAATGACAGTCGGTATAATTTTCAAGTCATCAACCGTTAAAGTATGATTCAAATTTTATTGAACAAACCTCCAATTGATAACGGTATTTTTTAAAAAACTCAAAATGCACCGTTCCAAATTATTATGCACAACAGAGTTTCAAAACATTTGTTAACACTTTACAATAAGGTACACAAAATTGTAGTAGCTACTACATACCTACTACATAGATATGTGTTACCTACTACATAGGTTTTTTTTTGTGTTACCTACTACATAGGGTTTTTTTGTGCTACCTATGTGTTAGGTAGCACAAAAAAAAACCTAACACATAGGGTTTTTTTTTGTGTTACCTACTACATAGGTAGCACTAAAAACAAAACCTATGTGTTAGGTAGCACAAAAAAACCCTATGTGTTAGATAGCACAAAAAAAAACCTAACACATAGGGTTTTTTTGTGTTACCTACTACATAGGTTTTTTTATGTGCTACCTAACACATAGGTAGCACAAAAAAAACCCTATGTGTTAGGTAGCACAAAAAAAACCTAACACATAGGGGTTTTGTTTGTGTTACCTACTACATAGTTTTTTTTGTGCTACCTAACACATAGGTAGCACAACAAAAAAAAATAGGTGTTAGGTAGCACAAAAAAAAACCTAACACTATATAGGGTTTTTTTGTATTACCTACTACATAGTTTTTTTTGTGCTACCTAACACATAGGTAGCACAAAAAAAACCTATGTGTTAGGTAGCACAAAAAAAAACCTAACATACAGGGTTTTTTTTGTGTTACCTACTACATAGGTTTTTTTTGTGCTACCTATGTGTTAGGTAGCACAAAAAAACCCTATGTAGTAGGTAACACAAAAAAAACCCTATGTAGTAGGTAACACATATCTATGTAGTAGGTATGTAGTAGCTACTACAATTTTGTGTACCTTATTGTAAAGTGTTACCAAACATTTTATAGGTTGTAAAGCAATAAAAATGGTCATTTGTTGAATTTGCAGGATGTGAAGGTCATATTTAGTGAAATCAAAAGCTATTTCAATCAAAAACATCTTAACAGGCCAAGGTACATGTTAACATAGGACCCCTTCTTTGATATCACCTTCACAATTATTGCATCCATTGAACTTGTGAGTTTTTGGAGAGTTCCTGCTTGAATATCTTTGCAGGATGCCAGAATAGCCTCCAATAGCTGCTGTTTTGATGTGAACTGCCTCCCAACCTCATAGATGTTTTGCTTGAGGATGCTCCAAAGGTTCTCAATAGAGTTGAGGTCAGGGGAAGATGGGGGGCCACACCATGAGATTCTCTCCTTTTATGCCCATAGCAGCCAATGACACAGAGGTATTCTTTGCAGCATGAGATGGTGCATTGTCATGCATGAAGATGATTTTACTACGGAAGGCACTGTCCTTCTTTTTGTACCACAGAAGAAAGTGGTCAGTCAGAAACTAAACATACTTTGCCGAGGTCATTTTCACACTGTCAGGGACCCTAAAGGGGCCTACCAGCTCTCTCCCCATGATTCCGGTCCAATACATGACTCCGCCACCTCCTTGCTGACGTCGCAGCCTTGTTGGGTCATTGTGGTCATTCACCAACCATCCACTACTCCATCCATCTGGACCATCCAGGGTTGCACGGCACTCATCAGTAAACAAGACTGTTTGAAAATTAGTCTTCATGTATTTCTGAGCCCAGTGCAACCGTTTCTGCTTGTGAGCATTGTTTAGGGGTGGCCGAATAATAGGTTTATGCACAACTGCAAACCTCTGGAGGATCCTACACCTTGAGGTTCGCGGGACTCCAGAGGCACCAGCAGCTTAAAATACCTGTCTGCTGCTCTGTAACGGCATTTTAACAGCTGCTCTCCTAATCCGATGAATTTGTCTGGCAGAAACCTTCCTCATTATGCCTTTATCTGCACCAACCCGTCTGTGCTCTGAATCAGCCACAAAACTCTTCACAGTACGATGATCACGCTTAAGTTTCTGTGAAATATCTAATGTTGTCATACCTTATCCAAGGTATTGCACTATTTGACGCTTTTCAGCAGCAGAGAGATCCTTTTTCTTTCCCATATTGCTTGAAACATGTGGCCTTCTTAATAATGTGGTCCTTAGTGTTTCCTTTGATTGGCAAACTAATAGGTGTATGAGATTAATTTCAATGATCCAAGGCATCCTGAGACACAATATCATACATGAGTTTAATTGAAAAACAGAAAATTTAAAGTTTATGACACTTCAATCCAATTTGCATAATAATGTGGAACACATTGTAGAAAAACAGGAGTGGACTACTGCTGGGTGCAGTGCACTTGTCATAATACATCAGATTTATCACCATTCAACCCCTCAAGAGCTTATAGTATTCATGCGTTTTCTACTGTCTCGGGGTGTTTTAGCTGAGGGAGGTTAAGCACACGACAGCTCTCAGATCACAGTCAGTTATTTCTGTGGCAAAACATTGTGTGTTTGCACTGCATACACAATGCCAAGTAGTTTATTCTGGGTCGTAATGTAGTCTATGTTGACACTTTATATCAAGGCTGGCTATAGCAATGACACAGTGACAGGTTCTGGAGGGGATACGGTAATTATGCAATCAGAGTGAGGGATGCAAGAGGCAAAATGAAAGTTAAAAGTTAACAAGACAAGAAATCCATTGCCATGCTGTATTGTATTTATAATGTTTGCACAGCGGATCTTTGAGATGAAAAACGCTCACAATGACAATGCAAGAAGGCTCATTATTTAGCAAAAATAATGATTACCAAGTTCACCATTTTTGAGCCATGTCGTCAATCCATACAGGATTATTGGAGAATGGTATAGCGTGGATTTTGCAGGCAGTGTCTTCATTTAGCAATTCCCTTACAATCCCTCTGGTAGCAGGTAGGACTAAAATTTTGACTTGCTGCGATGAAGAAATGTACTTAAAAGTATTAGTTGGCAGGGTGTTCCGTGGTTGTGGATCTTTTCAAACGAGTCTTCGACCTGTATGTCCGCATTGTAGGCCTAGTCCTTTTCTTTTCAGAAATACTTTGGCTATAGCACAAGGTAGCGAGGTAGTGCACATTCAGTAAATAATACCTAAGATTTATATTATCACAGAAAGGGTTGATCGCTCTGTTTCAGTTCTCGTGGGTTGGTATGAGCGAGCAGTAACAGAAAACAATACTTTTTAATAGGACTTCCAATTACGTCCATGGGGATGCCATTGTTTGGGGAGCCTCCAGGCGTACAGGGATGCCCGAGAGAGGAGACAGTCATATTGAAGCTCATGGGTATCACTAATCACCTCATGAGGAATCCTGCAAAATGACAGGTTTTCACCAGCTTTCTGTCACAGTTAGGTCTGGAATGCTGTATGGGAAAATAATTGCCATGATTTTACTGTATGTTGTTATTCTGACACAGAATGTCAGTGGGCTCGTGTCCAACATCGATGCCTCGCTGAGTTTTCAGTCAAAGATTATCATCCAACCCTGGTGAAATTACAAGGTGGGCATCACAACGCCTTGGCAGAATCTGCCATGATACTTCAATGGATAGACAGAACGGCTTTAACTCAAAGCAGAAAAAAATTGTTATCCCTTTGCCATTGTTGTGGTTGTTATATAGCACTATCTGTGGAGGGATTTGTTTCACTTGCTGCTGGTGATGAGGATCCCTGACAGAGTAAACAGTTTGAGATAGAGGGACACTGAATTGTGGCCGTTTCCACTGCCACAGAGATGAAGCGTTGTGCAGACAGTGGCTCTGCCCTTTAATGGCCACACTTCACTTCCAGACCAGATGCATAAAAGTTATGAAGAAAAAAATACTTTAAAAGCTTTGAGAGATTTGAAAACCACTATTGTTGACTCAAAATTGTCTGAAGTTATAGATACCATTTTCACCAAAAACATGTTATAACCTTGAGAGTTTTTAATGCTTTCCAGCTGCATAAGCATCTCCAACCGATATGTTATAGTGGCTAACATCAATATTTATATATCATTTTTTATCAATATACCTACTCACTCATATTGACAAACCTACAGAATAAAGATCAATTCAGTGTGTTTGTTTGTGCTAAGAATGACCAAAAACAAGATGTGTTCAAACTCTTCTCTTTCTTTGTCTCTTTCTCTTAGGTGGCCAATCTCCTGCGATTGTTCCAGATCCCTCAGATCAGCTATGCCTCCACCAGTTCCAAGCTCAGCGATAAAAGCCGCTATGACTACTTTGCCCGCACCGTGCCCCCTGACTTCTACCAGGCCAAGGCCATTGTTGAGATCCTGCGTTACTACAACTGGACCTATGTGTCGACAGTGGCGTCGGAGGGGGACTACGGTGAGACTGGCATTGACGCCTTCCAGCAGGAGGCACGCACTCGCCAGATCTGCATCGCTACTTCGGCCAAGGTGAGCCGCTCCATGAACCGTCAGGGCTACGACAACGTCATCCGCTCCCTGCAGCAGAAGTCCAACGCCAAGGTGGTCATCCTCTTCACGCGCAGCGAGGACGCCCGCGAGCTACTGGTGGCCGCCACTCGTATGAACGCCACCTTCTACTGGGTGGCCAGTGACGGATGGGGAGCACAGGAGAGCGTGGTGAGGGGCAGCGAGAATGCAGCAGACAAGGCGTTCACCATCGAGCTGGCCTCCTACCCGATCAGAGAGTTTGAAGACTACTTCACCAAGCTGAACCCGTACACCAACACAAGGAACCCGTGGTTCAAAGAGTTCTGGGAACATCGCTTCAGCTGTAGCCTCCAGGAGCCTGGCTGCAGTGAACACAGCCTACGAGATGGAACTTTTGAGCAGGAGTCCAAGATCATGTTCGTGGTGAATGCAGTCTATGCCATGGCCTATGCCTTGCACAACATGAGACAAGCTGTATGCTCCAACAACTCCAAGGTCTGCGATGCCATGAAGCCAGGTAACGGCAAAAGGTTCTACAAGGAGTTCATCTTGAAGACCAAGTTTGAGGGTAAGAACGTGAATCAGAGCGGGGAAAAAAAGATAATGTTTTACTTTTTAAATAATGTTTGTATTACATGTAACTTGTCCATGTGTTTTTGACAAGCTGAGTATACATTAATTGTGAACATTTAAATATAAAGCAAACGGGGGTTGCAAATAAGCATTTCATGGGTTTAAGACTTCAAATGATTTCCTCTGCAGCACTGAAAAGATCTTTGTAATTATTAGATTAGCACACATAATTCATGAATTAAAATGGAGGAATCAGTGGTAGGAGAACCTATTTATAGACATACTATTCTGAGGATATCGGGTATAGCTTGAATGAATACACACATTTCAAAGTTGATTATTTACAGCAATTGAGTAGTTATAGATGGACATGGACATTTTGTATGTATTAATTTTAATGCTTTCGAGCATCAATAAAAAATTGCACTGATAGAATGGGCAGTACTATTAGTGTTATTACTGACATATCCAATTCTTTAGCAGGGTGAGGGATTGGATAAAGCAGTATATACATATGCACATAACTTATTTATGTACTGATAAGACGATGATTGTTTTCACAATCACACAATATATTGTACACGTTGTCTTTTATTTTCTATTATCCCTGTCTTATTGTCTCAAACGTATGGATATTAGTTTTTCTTTTACAGTAACTTTTAAGTCAACTTTGCTGTATTTTTTGCCTTTCTAACAGCTCCGTTCAGACCTGCAGACACGGAGAACATGGTGCGCTTTGACGCTTTCGGCGACAGCATCAGCCGCTACAACATCTTCCATTACCACAAAGAAGACGGCAAATTCATCTACAAGAAGGTGGGCTACTGGGACCAGAACCTGACCCTGAACACCTCCCTGGTACCGTGGCGCGGCCTGGGACCGCCCACGTCCCAGTGCAGCGACCCCTGCAAGAAGAACGAGGTGAAGAGCATGCAGCCGGGGGACGTGTGCTGCTGGATCTGTATCCCCTGCCAGCCCTACCAGTACCTGCTGGATGAGTTCACCTGTGCCGACTGCAGCTTTGGCCAATGGCCTCTGGCTAACTTGACTGGTTGCTACGATCTGCCCGAAGAGTACATCCGGTGGGAGGACGCGTGGGCCATCGGACCCGTCACCATCTCGTGCCTGGGTATACTGTGTACTCTGTCAGTGGTGGGCCTGTTCTTCAAAAACAACCAGACGCCCGTGGTCAAAGCGAGTGGACGTGAACTCTCTTACATCCTCTTATTGGGAGTGCTCATGTGCTACCTCATGACCTTCATCTACATCGCCAAACCTTCCACCGCCGTTTGCACTCTACGCAGACTGGGCCTGGGCACGTCGTTCGCAGTGTGCTACTCGGCCCTCCTGACCAAGACCAATCGCATCGCTCGTATCTTCAGCGGGGTGAAGGACGGAGCCCAGCGGCCGCGCTTCATAAGCCCCGCCTCCCAAGTAGCGATCTGCGCCGCTCTGATCTCCTGCCAGCTGCTGGTGGCTCTCATATGGCTGCTGGTGGAGGTGCCGGGGGTCCGGAAGGAGTCGAGCCTGGAGAGGAGAGACGTGGTCACCCTCAAGTGCAACAGCAGGGACTCCAGCATGCTCATGTCACTGGCCTACAACTGCCTCCTCATCGTCCTCTGCACCGTCTACGCCTTCAAGACGCGAAAGTGCCCCGAGAACTTCAACGAGGCCAAGTTCATCGGCTTCACCATGTACACCACCTGCATCATCTGGCTCGCCTTCCAGCCCATCTTCTACGTCACTGCCAGCGACTACAGGGTAACTATTTATGAGAAAATGTATTTTTTTATATATTATATAGTATAATGTCAATTGAGTTTTTTTTGTAATTTATATTTCTATATTCTTTTCAAGCCCACACCGTTGTTGGATATTGTAAACAAAGTCTATAAATTACCGTCCCCAGTGTGTTCATCACACTGAAGAAAAAGGTGTCACTCTCAGATTCCATTTGATCACCGCCACTGAGACCCATGAAAGAGCCAGTTTTCTTTTCATGTTGGATGAAGGATCTTTCAAGACAAGAACAAAGACTCCAGAGACAGAACAGGCCGGAATATACGGGTAGAAATAAATAATGACACTCGAAGTAATTCAATGAAATTCTACAATAGTAAATGCTTTACAATTCAGACAAAAAAGATTTCTTGAGATTTTTAACAGTTTTTGTTATTTGATAGCAAGATCAATTCGCAAATGGCCTCATAGACTTTACTCACCAAGTGGTATTAGGACCGTTAGTAAACTTTTAAGTAGGAACATGGAGTGATGGCTCCTTTAGTGGCATTGCCTCCCTAATAGTCAGAGGAAATACTGATAGCAATATCTGCTGCAGAGTTGTCACAAGGGGATAGTGTTTTGCAGCTTTTAGCCTTAACACAAATGGCTGAAGGCTGTGTTTACACTGCATCGCGCAAAGAAATTACAATGAATGCATTATACATGGTCTGAATATGCATAACTGTGAGCTGGACTGAATTTTATTTTTTTCCCAAGTAGAAAATATATAGCTGTAAAGATGAAATAATGTATTTATCCATGCAGTGTATGGAGTGAGACAAGTAAGACAAAACAACAGGCATAAAGCTGACAAACCATATAAGCGATGAGTGCTGGCGCCTCAGGCAGACTCAATGGTACTGTCACAGCGTGTGGTCAGGGTGGGCAACGAGGCCTTTGTTGTGCAAACAGATGTGGGGGGAGGTCTAGGATCACACAGGCTTTGTATCATCATGATGTACCTCCGACTTCTCTTGTCTGCATCGATCAGACTCCCTTTACCTTTCCTGAACCTCAGTGGGATATTGGATATATGATACCGGCTGAACATTGTAGGATTTAAGGAGAGGCGGTGCACACACTAATTGAAAGAATGAGAGGTTTGGCACCGCAACAGAGACCATGATGCTTTGATTTTGTGTAACACCGATAATAATGTCTGTGGGTTCTGTGGCAGCATTAGATGGCACAGAGATATTCTAATGAGACTATAGTCTTGTTGCCCATTAAATCATAATAAACTCAAGGTTTCACAGATGGATATGAATATTCACTCATGAGATTTTTTTTCAATTATCCTTCTCCTGTACAATTTATTCTTCTTCTTGAATCAAACGTTAACAACACTTTTCACTGTAGAAATAATGACAATAGTCAATTTATGTGCTTTCTATACTGGACAATATACTGAATCATAAAAGACAGGGAGTGTGAAAGTGCTCGATAATACACAATTATATCTGTCTCTGGAAAAAGTACTATAGATAAGTTAAAAATCATGCATATAGTAAAGGTTTTTTAAAGTGTTTAGCATTAAATAAAGTAAAAGGTGTAACCTCATTCTCTTTGTGGGGAATTTCAAAGTAAGAACAAAGTGTGGTTCACACGGTGCCGCAGCATGAATCGGAGCTTCTCAATTATTTGTTTTAATGGAAATAGCTGATAGAGAGACATCTTTGAGGCTGAAAGAGATAGGTATGGCTGCAGACAAAAGACGAGTGAAGTAATATCACCCATAGTCTTGGCAGTGTTTCACCAGTTATTTCTGTAGACGGAAATCCTTAACTTGTGAGGACTTCTCATATTTACTGCAGTGTTGTTGTGCGGCCGGTTTAGGAGGGATTTCACTTCATGCTGTGGTTCTGCAAATAGAAGTTGCTGGACTGCAGGGGTAACCAGTGGGGTTGGAAGAGATGGTGCTCTGGAAGATGACCCCAGCAGTCAGCTCACATTAGCAGCAGAAATATGACTAAGATAGCCTGACTTTCCAGGACAGCCAGCTGTGCTATCAGTCAACATTCTTCATCATGCCCTCTTATTTATGCACATCCATTGATGCACCATTAGAATTGCAAACATTCATAATTAAAAAATTCACACACGCATACATAATTGAAAATGGAAATGTGGACATGCAAGATATGTCGCATGATCTGACATGCAATCATCCAAGGTCATTTTCAAACACTAAACTAAACACAGCTTTTGATGGAAAGGCCATAGCTTTTTGTTGACACTGCAGGGACCATTTTGTTGTAGAATGAGAACTTTTACTTCGGAAACTTCATGTAAATGTTGCTGATGATACTTGAAAGAAGGACTTGTACTTTCTGTGTAATATTTTCACATTAAAGGATCTGAAACTTTTCATAACCACAAAAGGGGCGAGATGGAATTATACTGATTTGATTGATTAAAGATTTTGAGGGAACAAAAGGATCAAAGACTTCACAAAAGTAAGAGGTGTGTGTGTGTGTGTGTGTGTGTGTGTGTGTGTGTGTGTGTGTGTGTGTGTGTGTGTGTGTGCTTGCTTGTGTGTTTCTGTGTGTGTGTGTTTCTGTGGAGTGCCGGGACCAGGTGGCCTTTGAGAAAACCTTATTAGTCCTTTTGATGACAAATGGAGAAAATCCAATGGAGAAAAATGTTGTATTATATTCATGATCACCAGCCACTCTCTCTCTCTCTGTCCTTCCTCTCACAGGTGCAGACGACCACCATGTGTATCTCCGTCAGCCTGAGCGGTTCAGTGGTTCTCGGCTGCCTCTTTGCCCCTAAGGTACACATCATCCTGTTCCAGCCCCAGAAAAACGTGGCCACTCTCAGAGTCACGGCAAACCGCTTCAGTGCCACAGTGTCTGCCTCTGCCTCTGCTCCCAGCTCCAGCTACTCTAAAGGTACACAAGCATCTACTATATATCTGGTACTCACTGCTCTTTGTAGAACTGTAGCCTACTGTATGAACCATAGAAATGATAAACGCTGGCTTTAGTCTTCATTGAGGATTCCTTTTACTGTGAATTTCCTCACAACATTGTTTACAATGCCATACCAATTCAGTTTTTTTTCTCAATTGTCAGCTGCACACTGATAGCAATCACAACAAACTCAATTACAAATAGATGTCCTGCATTCAAAATTGTACGTACGAAAAATTATAGGCTACATTATGTATTCGTTATTCAGAAAAACTGGTGCAGTGATTCTTGAATGTTTAGGCCTATATGTGGGTGATTGTTACTGATGAATTCATATGTACCGGTAAGTATTATTTTACTCTTGTGGCTAATCCATCTTGTATTTACTAACTGCATTATATGCTGTTGAGAGGTTTGATCTGTAACAATGGGCCATATTTTATGAGCTGATGGTATGTGTTCATGTAAAGTTCTAACCAGCAAATATGTTAAATACAGTACATGTCATGTAGGCCTAATAAGTGGAGTAGAAATACAAAATAACATAAAACGAAAGCACAAGTAGCCTGCCTCAAACATTATTACAAGTACAATGCTTGTCCAAATGTAGTTACTTTCCTCCACTGCGCTACTCATGAACATGTAAACTGACTTTTTTGGAACTGTCGAAAAATAATTCACCCTAACCAGCGCAGACTTGTAGAGCCCAGGGCTGTTCATTTCCATAATTTTGTCCACAGCTTTTATCTGTGGTTTACAGTTGTGTTTCCTATAGCTCTTTCTCTGGCTAACACTACAACTGTATTCATTCTCCCAGGATCAGCCTCTAACTACGTGCCAGCAGTTTGTAATGGCCGTGAGGTGGTGGACTCTACCACGTCCTCCTTGTGAAAAAGGTTCCTCTCTTAAGCACAAGAGGCTGACCCATCCATCATCAGTCACCTTCATCAAACAAGGATGTGTACCACGCAGCCCCAATGCCATCCAAAGTCTCTGTCTGGGCAGACTGACTGACAGTGGTAAACGTAACTAACTGTGAAAAAGAAGAGCAGTATGTATCAATTGTAAAGCCTTCTTGTATAGATTTAATATGCTGTGATCTCCTTGGATGTGAATAAATGCACTGTGCCTTGTCTTTAAGAGTTTTGTTGTCAAATGGTCGGTTGTGAAGCAATAGTGTTATACGAAACAAAAGGCTGTTATTATCTTGTCTTTACAGTGCTGAGAATATATATCCTAATGTTGTTGATGAAAAAAAAGAAGCTATGAAATAAAATGTGTCTGTCTGTGAAACAAAATATGTGAATAACATAGTGAATGTGATGAAATGTAGTTAATGTAGACTGGTTCAACAGTGTGTGCTTTCCCTGTAATTTATGTAAATAAAATGTGTTTTTTTTTAATATAAAACAATTATATGCCGCCATGTTTGGGCTCACACTTGCAATCATTGACTCTATTCAAACAAAATGCAGCTATCCAGAGACAATAAGCGTAACATTTTTTGCACAAAACCAAATTAATTTAAAATGGCCAGTGTTAGAAAGAAAAGATAACAGCTGAAGATGTTAAGTTTGCGTCAACATTATTTTTTACTTGTGCAGCATGAATTTTATTTCTGATCTAACACGTATATTCTATGCTCAGATCTCTAAGCTATAACAATTGCTGTAACTACTAGTTGAGTATGTGCAATTTTACATGTTAGTGCCTATAAACTGTATTTACCCAAAATGGACATTTTCATCTTTTATACTGATGGTTTCCTGATATTAAATTGCAATAACCATCCATCAACAACTGTCCACTGTCTGCCTTGTCTGTTTGTATAGGTTACATGCACATTCTGCGAAACTGCAGTCCATCCAGAATTTACTTTAAAGGTACTACAAGGAACTTTAAATATCTCTTGAAAAGTAAACTTTTTCCTATGATGATCATACCTTACATGTCACAGCAAACAAGACCCTCAAAGAACGCTACTTTATCTTAAAGCCTTTGTCATTGTCAACTAAAAGTTCCTCGGAGCAGCTTTAATTACAAAAATAAATGTCACTTGTCAGTATGTTTAACTGTAAAAGTTGAAAATATGGCAGTGGGTAGGCTACTCTGCAAAACATTAGGTATACACTAGTAAATAATAAGTAGATTAACACAATTATGTTAAAAAAGGTGACCACACTTCTGTCAAAGCAAAAGAGGACACCTGCAGGAAAAATTGAGGAAAGTACAACAACAAAACTAAACAGTTTAATCCCTGGGTACAAGCACAAATGATCAATCATCAATGATAAAACAATTGTAATGGTACAATTTGATACAACACCATCATCAGACAAGTGCCAGTGACGCCCAGGGCTATGATGATGAATCACTATCGAACTTTAAGGATTTCATCAGGACCATTAACGACAAATAGTCAAATAATGTAAGCTATCTGATATTTGGTAAACCTTTTGTCTATTTGTATTCTTTCTTTTATGCCCGTCACATTCCTTTGAAGGAAATATTAAATTGCTTTGACAATGACTTGCCAAGATTTCAAACATCCTGCAGGACTTCTACCAACAGAGATAAACGATTCTTCTATTGAGTTAATTGCAATTTTTTTTCTGCTTCGCTCCGACGGGCAGTTAACGCATGGCTATGCCAAAACTTAACTCATTCATCTTGCTTCATGAGCAGCACCTAATGAGTGAAGTAATGGACATCAACTTTTCCAAGCAGAATTCTCCCCCCGAACAAATTGTAAATAATTAAGAAAAGTCTTGGTCGGCTCAGTCACGATACAGACTCCTACAAGACAATATCTTCTTTTTCTTTAGCCTTATCCAATCCTTGTGCCCGCTGCTGATTCATTCAATGAAGCTGCTAACAGCCTCTTCAAAAACTGAAATCACAGGGGAATTAAGAAGCAGACATCTTTATAAAGAAATCACTCGAGAAGTTTTTAATTTGTTGTTATATTTATCATCAAAAAAGTAAGATAAACAAAAACATACATTGGTTGTGTTTCAAGCTTTAATTTACAAACTAAAAGAGACACTTAACAGTCCACTATTCCGTTATCTTGGCTTCTTCTGGATTAATAGGTTTCCTTTTAAGAGGAATAATATAGATCCCATTCTTGGCGTCTTTTATTCTCCACCACCGGCCCAACCTGCCGAAAAACAAACACACAGTATCATATCAGAGGTAATCAAAACAAACGCAATACATCATCTTAAAGAAAATCTAACAAACAAGAGAAAAAGGGATACAATGATTTACTTCACACATTTGTGCGGGATGATAACATTTCACTAATCTGACAGAAATTGGATTAAAAAGTCAGATTTGGATGCAGTCGGATGTTGGAAGTTCCAGGAAATAACTGGAGTCACTCCAGCCTTCAGGTCATGTTCAGTCAGCTGATTGTTATAAAATCCCTTTGATTGACTTAAAGCAGCAGAAAAAAAAACTAAAATTATAACTGAAATCTGTTAAATCACACCGAGACCAATTATTTATTTTTATTTTGTGCATATATTTTTTTCTTCTAATATTGATTTAGATTCAGACAGTATTCATGAGTTGTTTGAAATCTAACTAAGGTCACATTTCTATAGATGTGTCCCGATCTGGCAAGTCAAACTGTCCTTAGGGTCACTAACAATTTGTAATGATACTAATATAATAATAAGAGTGAGGTGAGCTGCAAATATGAGTAGCAAGACATATGGGTGCATACAGGATGTCTTCCTGGCTGCTGAGACAAATGAGTTCTGCATCACAACTCTATGGCATCATCAGCAAGACAATATATCCATTCTCAATCTAGTTTTCTGCTGCTATACTGTCTCATTGTTTATACACAACTCAGGAGAGTACAACAATCTGTAACTTGGCACATTTGTATTGCACTGTGTTCGATATGAGGCATCAAGATCACAAGTCTTTGTTAAGATGGACTGTCAAAGGCAACAACAACAAAGAAGAAAAAAAAAAAAAAAAAACTTTGCTAATCACCGACTTTCAAGACAACTTGGAACACTTGAGGCGTCACTCACCGGACAACATTTAAAAGGTATTTTGACCTGTGAATGAGGCTGAGAGGTGGATGAACACTGCCATCTACTTGACATTTCATTTACTCAGCATGAACCTGCATTGATATTTTTTATTTTATTTTAATGTTTATTTGACAGGGACAATACATACAACATTGCCACAAAAAAAATGGGAAAATGTGATGCATATAAGACGTCTAGCTTCAGCTAATTTGCAGTCTTTGTCCCTGGGTCAGGCTTTAAAATACAATCAAAGATACTAAATACAATAAATGCAGTGATAGAGATACAGTGAATAATACAATTAATAGGTACCATGAGTCAATACACACAGCTGTAGTTTTACATTTCAGATTAAAACACAATTAAATTTAGCATTTAACATTAGTAAAGTGCTCTATTAAAATAACTTGAGAAACGTTAATGTTCACATTTCTGCTGCTGCTTGAACCACTGTTTAACTTTCACACTAAAACTCTTTAGTTCTGTTTGGGATTTAATCTCTGATGGTAGAGAATTCCATAGGTGTGTACCTTGCACTGAGAGAGATAATTGGCCAAATGTTGTCCTGCATCTTCGAACTTTACAGTTTTGTTTGGTTATACTCCTTGTCATTGTCCGGCAATTGTCAGTCTTTTTAAAGATCTGAGACATTGCTTGTGGGGCCAGTCCATTTAGGCACTTAAAAACAACTTTCAAGGAACAGAATTTTATAAAGTTGGAAAAAGTCAACAAATTGTATTTCTCAATAATTTTACAATGGTGCCATTTCTGTGGCTTCTGGTCTAAAATTTTTAAAGCTTGTTTATAGAGTGAGAATAGAGGTCTAGTAGCTGACTCAGTGGCCTGGCCCCAGGCAGTGATGCAATAGGATAGATGTGAAAAAACCATGGCATGCAGATACAAATGAGATGCCTTAAAGGAGAGGCATGACCTGATAAGTCTAAAGCAGTTCAGACTAGTTTTTACAGTTTTAGATAGCTTCTTTATATGTGAGTCAAACTTAAGTTGAGGATCTAGAGTTATACCTAGATATTTAAACTCATTTACCACCTCAATTGCTTTACTATCTATAGTGATGTCAAATTTCTCTAGGACTTTCTTTCTTATTGAGAAGCACATTGATACTGTTTTTGTGTGATTAAGTGTTAAGTGATTGCTTTGTAGCCATTCTGAAACAGTAACCATCTGTCTGCTTAATATCTCTGAAGCTTGACAGGGATCCTTTGCTGAAACATAAAACACTGTATCATCAGCATACATCTGACATTCGGTGTCTGTGTCTGTGTAGTAGTGGACAGGAAACGCTACAGTTTCTATGGAAACAACATGGTCATGAGTCCGGTTACCTGTGCTCCTGTCCGACTCCTGCCACCAAGAACTGACCGGAGCTGGAAAACTTCAGACTGTTGACAAACCCAGACTAGGAAAGAAGCAGAAGAAGAGACAAAATAAGTGGAAATAATGTGGATCCTTAGCTAATAAAAATAAAAAACATATGATGTAAATGGAGGGTGAGGAAGGTGAGAGCTTACCATTGGTACACTGAATAGAGGCTCCAGGCCACGGTAATGCTGGCCACACTTCCATAGCTGTATGTTGGAGTTGTGTGAACCTGCACAGAGGGAAAAAAAAAAAAAACACATCATGAATTTATATAACTACAGGCACATCTTAAGAACTGCTTCGCTAAATATAAATTGCATCCCTGTTCTACTTAGGAGGACACTTAAAATCAGGACCACGGTTATCAAATTATTATCATTACATTTTGCATTCATACAACACAGCTGTGAAAAGGTTGGATGTAACACGTCCTGCACAAAATAAAGAGTGTATGTGTGTGCGTTATCAAGGAGGACTCTCACAGCCATAGGCACCTGAGGCAACAGTATCCGAGTTCTGAAGTGCCGCTACCGAAGAGACCCAATGAGGTTGCTCCAGCCCAGCGTCACCATGGCAACCGTGAGCCTTCTTCACTGTGCTGAGAGGCTTCTTCTTGTTGACGCTCCAAAGAGACACAGAGCTGAGGTCGTGTGTTTTTTTTTTTTTTTTTTTTTTTTTTTTTTTTTTAAATCGAGCGGGGAGGAAAGAGAAGCATGAATGAATATGTGATCACGACTAGATGTCACAAACAAAACTGTAATAAAAAAAAAAACTGTATCCGTCTTACCCATCATCGGCTCCTGTTATCATGTGTTCCTCATTTATGAGCTGGATACAGTCGATTGAACCCCTGTAGGAAGACAGAATAGTGGTGAGAGATGGGATGATTTAATTAGATTGTTAACAAGGATACTTATGAATATCCTCAAATAAGTGATTTGAGTAATCTTTCTAGCTTCCTAAAGTTGTCATATATTGATTTATTTTGAATTTCGTTTGAAGATAAATCAAAATCTACAAAATAAAAAAATAGGGTAAAAAAAACAGCTGCTTCTTAAAAGGTAAGCGGTTTATTTGTGTTAATATACACTCACCGGCCACTTTATTAGGTACACCTGTTCAATGGCTTATAAAAACAAAAAGCTTATCAGCCAATCACATGGCAGCAATTTAATGCATTTAGACGTGGTCAAGTCAATGTACTGAAGTAAAATCGAGCATCAGAATGGGGAAGAAAGGGGGTTTAGGTGACTTTGAACATGGCGTGGTTGATGGTGCACGGCAGGATGGATCCATACTTTCATGTTGTTTACGCCAAATTATGAACCTGCCATCTGAATGTCGCAACTGAAATCGAGACTCCTCAGACCAGGCATGATTTTTCAATCTTCTATTGTCCTATTTTGGTGATCCTGTGAGAAATGTAGCCTCATTTTCCTGTTTTTAGCTGACAGGAGTGGCACCGGGTGGGGTCTTCTGTTGCTGTAGCCCATCTGCTTCAAGGTTGGTCGTGTTTTTCGTTCAGAGATGGTATTCTGCATACCCTGGTTGTAACAAGTGGTTATTTGAGTTACTGTTGCCTTTCTATGGCTGTGTTTGGAAAGCCATACTAGCGTCCTACATCCTACATAGTCACCATCTATATACTGCATACTGTCTACTCAAAGATCGATTGTGTATGCGAGGTGCGTCGAAACGTTTTCAGTTGAAGTATACTCAAGCCATGAAGAATTTCTTCTTCTTCTTATAAGATTCAGGCAGTTTAGACGCTTAGCGTATAACCGCCCTCTACAGGTTAGATATTGAACTAGATTTTTACAGTCCTGTGTTCATCATCTGTGTTTTACACCTCTTGTTTTATAATTGTGTTTTGAGGCGGAGGATCCCTCCGACGCTCTCTGTCCGGCTCATCATCAGACAGCACTCAGCTGTCTGTGAGTTGAGCTGGACGAGCCGCGGTGTGTGGAACAGCGATCTGTCCTGATCTCTCTCCACTATCAGACTCACATCACTAATTTCACTTAGTAACTCTAATGTTGTTAGGTATTTATCTTCATCTCTTATCTATTGTAAGAGTTTATGAATGACTGCACGTACAGTTGTCAGATCGCAGACCCCAAAGAATGTCGTTGCCTAGCAACTTGCTCGAAAATATTTCATTTTCCTGTGCGGGTAGAATTGACCCAATGCATTGTGGGGCGGTTGAGTAGGAAAAGTATACAATCGATTCATACCCAAAATCTTCCTGGAAGTTAGTACTCATCCGTGAATTTCTCACATACCCAAGCTCGCATACCCAACCGTCACATACTCAAATTGAAGTCAAAATGAGTATGAGTAGGACGTTAGTATGGCTTTCCGAACACAGCCTATAACCTCAAACCAGTATGCCCATCCTCCACTGACCTCTGACTTCAACAAGGCATTTTACGTCCACACAAATGCCGCTCAATGGATATTTTTTCTTTTTCGGACCATTCTCTGTAAACCCTAGAGATGGTTTAGAGTGAAAATCCCAGTAGATCAGCAGTTTCTGAAATACTCATACCAGCCCTCCTGGCACCCTCAACATTGCCATGTTCCCAGCCCTCCTGGCACCCTCAACATTGCCATGTTCCCAGCCCTCCTGGCACCCTCAACATTGCCATGTTCAAAGTCACTTAAAACCCCTTTCTTCCCCATTCTGTTGCTCGGTTTTAACTTCAATAAGTTGTCCCGTCCAGGTCTACATGCCTAAATGCATTGAGTTGCTGACATGTGATTGGCTGATTAGTTATATGTGTTAACAAGAAAATGAACTGCTGTACCTAATAAAGTGGCCGGTGAGTGTATGTGTTATATCACTCCATATTCCTACAGCAATCACTTCAACAGAGTGGGGACGTCATATCACAGGTCTCCAAGTCATTCTGATTTGCAGTAATAGCCCAATTAAAATGTTGTAGTATCCCAATTTTTTATCCAATCAGGAGAGAGAACGCCACAAACCGTCACTCGTCTCACTCATATATACACTCCATGGTCTCACTGCCGGTGCGCGCCAGAGCAACAGATGGGTGAATGTGTATGCATCTACAATGGCAGAGCAGGTAAAAATCCTTCCCATTGTCTGTTTTTAAATCATGTTTTATCACATTTATGGATCTGAGATGATGCTAGATAACTTGCTGCTTGAAGACTGCAATGCATTAACGTGGTGACGTAGGGACGAGCGAGGGGACTGCTAACTGCAGTAACTGACAGGAAGTTAGCTAAAAGAACCATTCCGCTTACTGAACCTTTAAATCTGAACTGGAGAAGTCAAGTTGGGCTTAATGCAGTAGCAAACAACTGTAAAATAACAGTAAACTACGGCTGAATCAGCTAGTGATTTGATATTGGATCGGATCAGTTCCATCTCTAATGTGTCATTACTGAAGGGCTTAACGTTGATGTTACATATTTTACTCTTTTATGTATGTCCGTCTGGGCCATTCTTGATAACATGATATCTCATTAACGCTTTAAAGGATTTTCTTATTTTTATTTTTTATTCAAAAAGTTGACTGGTCAATGTATCTTGTAAAATACTTTTGATCTAAGTCTAGATTGAGGTATCTTCTTCAGATATAAAATATTATCTATGACTTTGTTCAATACCGTTTGCAAAGTTTCACACTTTGCACCGGAGCAAAGAAAGCCAGTGACTCACTCGTGGCCGTGGAACACCAGCTGAGATTCCTCGGGTATCTTCCACACCCTGACGGAGCGGTCCCTTCCCCCTGCCGTCACACAGCACTCACGGCTCAGGCTGTCCAGTCCTGTGATGGCGTCCTGATGACCGAAGCTACAGGGAGACACACAGCCAGGGATTTAAAAAAAATTAAACAATCTTTAGACAAAAATGCAGATGTTTAGCAGCCAGTTCAATTCTGTTTTCAGATCAGCTCACTCACAGAGTTTCCACGTATGCGTTCTCATCCACGTTCCACACCTTTATTGAGCGATCGTGAGAGGCACTGTACAGATCATGAGTGCCCTTCCTGAATGAAAGACCCTGGGAAGACATTTGGAGTGATTCAAAAGGATGACCCTCAGCGCTACTGTTAATGCGGCACAACTGTTCGGATAAGGGAGAGGTTATTCTGTGCAACTGAGAGAAGTAACATACCGACACCGGGCCTTTGTGTCCTGTGAATTTATACAGATGTTTACACGTCTCTGCCTCCCAGATCATGATCAGTTTGTTCATGTCCCCAGTGGCCTGAAAAGATGTTGAGAAAGATGCTTCTGTTACAATGTGAATATGCAGTTAAAAATAAATAAATGGCCAAAGCAAGTTTATTTATAAGGCACAATTCAGACACAATGCAAAGTGCTTTACAGAGACATAAAATATATCAAGATTAGACATCAGAAAAAAAGAAGAAAAAAAAAGCAGGATATGGTCGACACTCACCAGGTATTTCCCATCTGATGATATGGCCATACACAGGATATGGGTTGTGTGTCCGACATGCCGATCCTCTGTACCTTTCCTTCCACCAGGTATTGTGTGAATTTTCTTCCCACTCTCAACATCCCCTGAGGACATAACAAATGACACTGCACTGAGACTGCCAAATCAGGTGCAACAACTAGACATTTTAAAATATTTTCCTTATTATTTCTTTAAGTTGTATTCATAATTCCCTGTGTCAAAAGTCAAAAGGAAGGTTTGTAACACTAACATTTAATGATGGAGCAGTCTTTGGCAGCAGAAAATATGTACTTGTCATCAGAGGAGATGACCAGACAGGTAATTGGAAGTTTGTGTCCTCTCAACACTCTGATCTCTGAAGCATCTGGAGGCATAATCTAAAAAAAGAAAGGGATAAGTTACTAAGAAACAATCAGTTCATTCACAGCATTTCCCCCTTCTAAAAGATGGAACATGCAGTGGAGTATGAAGGGATGAAAATGTCCATACTTACGTCTTTGGCAATAAGTCGTTGAAGCTTTCCTTTTTGTTCAAGCTGAGGGGAAAATCACATGCACAGCACCATCAATAATACATAGCAGTGTAGGGCAGTTGATCATAACATTTAATCCAAAAAGAATGACTGTTTATAATCAAGGACATCGGTTTAGTATGTTCGGGAAGCACAACTCCCCCCAAAATGTTACACAGTATTTGCATCTTCAGTTCTAGTCCGTATTTATTGTAGGAGAATATTCACTGCGATACGACTAAAAAGGGGGTTTATAGTCCACATGAGATATGTTGCTGCACACATATTTAATGAATGCGGTTAATTATTCATTCATTCATTTAGTGCATATTTTTTTTACGAGTTTACTTATCTGCACTGTGGTTGCTGCTCAGTAAGAGGACAAGAGCACTTTCATGGTCAAACTGAAACTAAACTGTAACTTAAACTAAACTGTAATTTAAGCACAGAAAGGAACAGGAATATGGAAAGTGAGGGGTCCTGCCATATGCCCCCAGTGGAGAAGCAAGCATCTGTACTCAATTCAGGTTTTTAGCTCAGGTTTAATTTTCTTGTTTGGCTTTTCACATTATTATTTTAATTTAAAATGTGGCCAATATCAAATACCAAATGTGAACTGCTGCAGAAGTCACATGCAGCAGGCTGTCATATGAAAGTAAACTTGGATGGCACTTAAAAGGAACACTTCCCCCATATGGAACAGGCATTCTATCATTATAAAATCGCTATTATAATATAAAGAATGAGGTTTTTCTTCCCTCAATCTTCCCTTGGCCCAGCTTTTCTCAGGCATGGATGAACCGATTTCTAAAATGTTTGCACATTTATACTACATAGGATCTCAGAGTTCAATACACCTTCATATTCCAACCGGTGAAGTAGGTCTTTAAGTCAGTAGAATAATAGATGTATCAGCTGATATGCACGCAGTGGAAGCACTTTTTTTTAGCAGATTATAATGAGGAGAAAGAGCATCGATTGTTATTTTTTTGTGGAATGACTTCTGTAAAGAGGTGTGTTTTGATGAGTAGTTGGGAGTAGGATTGGTGGGATTGTGATGGAAGCGGTTTCACTGAAACAAATTTCAATCAAAATGTCAGGATGTCAAACATTTTTTTAACAATTCTTCTAACATGGTGCCCCAGCGCAAAATGTGACAAATGTCTCTCTGGAGGGAAGTTAAAGTCGCATAAAGTCCGATGTGACTCTTCAAACTGGGGACGCATTGCAAAAAAACTAATACAGGACAGTATATGATTTAGGACCACATATGAAAGTGCAAAAATATGACTTGAAAATACCAGATTTAACAATATGCAAAACAGATTTGAGTCACAAATTGGATTTGGGAAACTTTTGCCTGCGGTCTGAACATTGCCATACTGTACATACACCCTTGTTTAAGTAGTGCTTTAATACAGAACTCACTCTTACCACTTCTTCTTGAAGCCTTCCAGCAATCAGATCAGTCTCAAATGTTTCGTCTTCAGCTTTATTTTCCTCTGAAGAGATCAGATCACACAATGAATACATAGGCTACGTACACACCATCAGCTGTTAAGGTTAAGACTTCTGTGCCATATGATTAACGCAAGCAAGATCACCTTCTTCCTTCAGGTGATCAAGGTAGCGTTTGGCTAATCTCAGTTTCTTCTCCTGTGGCGTTTCCTCATACTCAATCTCTTCCTTGGCCGGCCTTTTCTTGGGCACAACAGGACTGCAAGACAATAGAAACAGTTAGTTCTGTGTTACAACATGTTAGGAGCCATGAAAGCTGTCATCAAGGAATGCATTAACCTCTCTGCTTCTGAGTCGCTCGAAATCTCATCGTTGTATTTTGAGGTTTTCTTCGCTGGTCCTTTGCTTCTTGCACCTGAATCCCCATCACCCTGTAACAGAAGGGGAAACCGAGGGTCAGTCAACACAACACGGTTATTTTAGTAATTGAAACGATGTAAAAAGCGTTCAAACAACAGGTAAATCAGGTAAGTCGCACGAGTCAAGAACATGCTGGTTAGCTTTCTATGAGTTAGCTCACCTGCTAACACACCAGCTCACTTACCTTTCGCTTTGGCCCCGCTGTGTTTCTCCCCTTTTTGACAAATTTGATAGGTCCTTTAGTCTTTAAAAAGAAAGACGAAGACATGGTGGAATGCGTTTGAAAGAAAACGATAACGTTGAGGTAAAGTTTACTGTACAACTCCTGAAGCTGCAAATCAACATTAAACCCACATGGGTGCAGTGCAACCGAACTACCAGACTTCTGAAGTCAAGCTACAACGCTGCCGCCGATTGGCTGATATTCACAGCTGGATCGTTAAGTCCCGCCTTTTAATAAAACTCTGACTTCCCATTGGTCACAAGGTCACACGTAAATAATTTACATGAGCAGGAAACTGTACTGACGCAAAATACTTCCCTTGGGGAATAATTTTCCGAAGCTTTGTTCCGCACATAATTGTAAAAGAAAATATAAATGTCACAACCCAATTGTTGTAAACACGTGCGTATAATCAAATATAAAGACAATGGTGTTTTTTTCACAGACATTTAGGTTGAAACGTTTGACGCGGCTGTTTAATGTGTGCCGTTATATGATCAGGATCCTTGTACTGTATTACTGCAGTAGTACTACTACTTCCTCTACTACACAGTATTTCCATGTACTGCCTGTGTCCTCAGTGAGTGTGGTTAAGTATAACCCCGAAGACGAGCGTATCGGTCAGGTGAGCCTCCTCACATTAAATATTGTATCAGGCCTAGGTTACTATATTAAATCCATGTCATATTGTAGACAGTTTGTATCACTCAGTTGGAGGTAATCTGGGGGCTAGTAGGAGGGGTTGGAGAGGCGGGGGTGGGGGGATGCACATTGCACTGTGAACTAACTTTTCAGTATACGTCTTGCATGGACGAGTCTGAAAATGAAATGACGTAGCCTAGGGCGGGTGAAAAAGTTTCATCCTACAGTTTGACTGGAAACTTCGTTTTTTATTTCATTTTGTGGACAAAACGTGTGAAACTCATCACATTTTAACTCTCTACAGATTTATTATTTCTTATTTTTATTGCCCCCATGCCACCCAAAAGAGACGCAGGAGCGACTCCAACACAACCACCAATCAAAATGATAAAAATCGGCCAAGACGCGCAGCAGTTTGGATGTGATCCAGCAGACGAGTCCAGCTATTCACCTTACCTCAAAAATGAGGTGAACAAATACACACAGTGATTGATGGATACCTTTCCACGCGTGCATTTTGCTCACGTTATATTTCTGTTTCGTTTAGCTGCATGAAAGCATTGAATTTGATGAAGAAAATCTTGCAAGTCCAGGCATCAGGACAGACACCATCAGCCTCCTCATGAAAATAGAGCAACTTCAAGCACAACTCAAGTATGAGCGCAGATGTAGAATTTTGGCCGAGAGAGAGTTGAGGGAGATGAAAGGTAGGTGGAATAAACATTATTCATTTATTAATCAATATGCCAAGAAATATGACCTTATGTCCACATATCACATAATACACAATACATTTTGGGCTTTGTAAGGTCTATTCTGACTAAACAGTGTTTACTATCCATTCACAGACAAGCATACAATTAACATATTTGGAGCATTTAGTCTCCAAAATTAATTTATATTTACCTTTGTTTGAAATGAGCTTTTCTCTAGATAAATTCTCAATAAAATTGCATTTTTTTTAGGAAACCAAAATAATACAACATTTACAAACCTTTTACATTTTTTTTACAAAGACATTTTAATAAAATAGATTATAATTCTTTACATACCTGTAAATGAGGTTAGAACGTTTAAATATTAGACAGCCATGTAGGGAGGAAAAACTAAAGTTACATTTCCATTTATTGTTACCTTTTTATTTTAGAGTTCTGAAGGTTGGAGGGGCTATGCTAAAATCCTAGCTAAGACCCTTAACCTATACTCAAAATAAGCCATCTGATTAAAAAAAAAAACATGCTCAGTTTCAGCAATGTGAAAGTGATTTGAGTCTTTTTGCAGAGATGAACACTCTCATGATGCAGATGAGGCACACAGCACATGAACTTCGAGTCACTCTGGATCACGTTCTCCAGGGTGGCGAGGCAGCGATCGCACCACAGAACACACAGGACGAAACCATCTCTTTCCTCAATGAGCCCGAAGCAGAGATGAGTGCGATTCATAATATCCCAGAGGTCAGCGCTCATATATACTGTACCTCAGGTCTTCTAATAATAGCACAGCTTCAACTAGAACTAGTTTGAGCAACAGTAGACAACTTTCCCAAAGTGGCTGAGTCACCTTAATATGTTTGTTGTTAACATTTCTTTCTTGCCCTCAGGACGATCACAACTTCTTGTATCTCTCTGAGGATCTTCGAGTGCCGAGAAATCTTTATGAGCGCGTTGCGGAGATCGCAGACTACAAGAAGTACACGTCAGCGCTGCTGATGATTCTTTTCGACAGAGAAACTTTGGCCACACACTCTCTGCAGGGCCGGAGGAACACCTTCAATGGAGAAGACTGCCACAAGCCCCAACTCCCACCTGAGATCTTGAGAAGTATAATCGGTCAGATACACAACATTAAGTACTCAGAACTTTCTTGTAGATGCTCTTTATTTATGAATTTCAATAATGCATTTATTGCATCAATATTTTTTTTGTTCTTACAGATCATGTAGCGGTCAAGTTTGGTGTTGATGGCAGCCAAATAAAAACCGCCATCCGCACAAAGCTGAATAATGAGGACAAACTGTTAAAGAAGAGACTGGGTATGGGCAAAGCTGAAAACAGACCTATTACTGATCAAGGATTTTGCCAAAATGAAGCAATGACAAGTGATTCTCAGTGAGAGCATTTTAAATCTGCCGTTTGGTGACCAGTATTTTATGTCTGATAGAAATGTGCAATAGGTTGCCTTTTTTTAAATCCACATCAAATGTATTGAACATTTCAATCTAGTGTGTAAAGTTATTTTTATTTTGTTACACTTTTTAGAATTCTTCCTTCAACAGCTTTTGTTGTCTATTATGTGTTCGAAAAAGTTTCACCGTGCAACCCATGCAGCCAAGACGTTAAAACTAGTGCTATAAAATGTATAACCATGTGTGTATAATCATCATTGGTAAAAAAAAAAGTGTTCTTATTTAATTTGGGGTACTAAATGGCTGTGTCTTACAAGTACCAAGTGTATGACCAAGTGTTGGCTTCACTTTTCCATCTGCAGGCCTTTTGTCTGAAGTAGGACATCTGAAATAGTTTCAAATGATAGTGATATCATTTGTACCCTGTTGTTCACATCAAAGTGTGCATTACACCAAGTGATACTGTATTTTTAGAATAGGCTTATTTTGTATGCATTTGCTAAATATGCTGCAAGAGATAATTAATCTTCCTCCAGAACATGTCTTACATAGCATTTCTGTTTTGCTTGATGATGTAAGGGCCAATAAACTTTTGGAGCTGAATTCCTTTCTCAAACCCATTTATTGCATCAGCACAGTAAAAGTACAGCTGATGCTCTTGTGGGAATACAGTTGTGTTTTCCCAGCGGCCAACAGATGTCAGTGCTGAGCCCTGTTTTTAATGCTCACTTCCGAGTCTTGATGAACTAGGCTACAAAAAAGAGTGAACGGTTGTGAATTCAAGACATACGATTACATCCGTATTCTGGAGAATATTGAATGTAAATTGATGTGATTGGACTGAACAAATCCCACAAGTACTTAAGTGTTTGTTTAATTTTTGTGGAGCTCTGTATAAGGAGAATTGAGGTGGATGTGTATAAAGAGAGAAGCATATAGTGGACAGTGTGTGACAGTCTCTGCCACTTACACAGACTGATGAAAGAGTGTGTGTGAGAGTGACAGAGACATGGTTAATGTCAGTGGTTGGCGGTTTGAACGAGTCATCTTCTCTTAAAAGATGTGATTTTGAACCACCACCAACTGCTGGCCCCTCCCCCTGTCCTGTCCCTCCAGCCAGCTGTGCTGTCTCACTGGAGGGCACCACACATCACCTCTCTCTCACTGTCTGTTGGTATCAGCTCTCCCTGGGGTGCTTTTTCAAGACTCTTATGTCTGTCTATTTGGAGGGGTTGGGGGAAGATCCACTGTTCATCCTCATTGTTGTTAGCAGCTGCATAGTTCCGGATAGATCTTTGTATGGTGGACCAGCCCTCTTGTACACCTGAAAACAACACCTGCACAATGGGTTGGATGCTTTTAAGGGAGCCCACTCCATCATTTTGGAAGTACTCACCTTAATAAGACTTGGAGAAGTCTTTCTGGAGGAGTTACAGACGATTTTTTTTATGAAGTGCTTGGTAAGTTTTTTGTATAGCTCTGACAATCAATGGGGATGATAGGGGAATCTGAGCGCTGACAATGTGTGTGGTGCATCTGACACTTAAATAAAAACTACAGTAGGCTCTTTAATGTTTTGTCTATGCAATGTTATCACTCCATATTCATGAGGGCTTACGTCTGAAGCATCTGAAGTTTTTCACGATTTCTCTGTAACATGTCAGGCAGACATTAACATAAACAGCTTGCCTGAGAATTACCAGCTAAATATACAGTAGTTTAAGCACCATATGGAGGTGAATATGTTTTTAGCAAGTGGGATGGAGACCGGATTTTTCAGTCATCAACATCTAGGGTCAAATTTAAAAGTCATATTATGATATACACAATGAGAAATACAGAACCAGGATAGGGTCAATCAATAATTGTCATTTTCATTTGATGAATTTGGGGTGATGTTATGTCCCCTACCTGGACCCTACTATTATGATACTGGCAAAAATTTACATTGGAATATTTAAATACGTAAAAATAGAAATGCACTCCAAATCAGCCAATAGGATTGTCTGTATCCAATGTTTAACTACGTATAATACATCTACTGAAAACAAATTATGTTTATTTTTGTCATTACAATAACCCATTTAGCCATTGTAATAATTTATATAATTAATGTGTAATATATTTTTTTTTTTCAGGATGTTAAGTTCATGGTAACCACTTGGAATATAGCTACATTAAAATTGGTTAATAACAAAGTTTAGAAGGTCATTAAAAAGGTAGGATTTCTGGGTTTCCCTGCACATGGTGAAATGCTCAATAGAAAAGAATTATAGAATTTCAGAAAAGAAATACAGAAGGGGAAAATCCACTGAATGTTTCTGTGGTGAATTAATAATTACAGAAGGTTTTCAAGAAACTTAATAAGCGGGAACTGGCTGAAAATGAGATAAAACCATAGACTGTGTATAAAAATAAAGGAGTCCTTGCTATACTGTGCTGCAACTGGAACGATGAAAAACACCACACCCTTGCATAATATGCATGAGAACGTACAGTACATGTTCTAGTCCTTCCGGTGGTAAATCTCACTGTAAACGAGGCATGCCAATAGCTGTCAACCTGAGAAGATTACAGCAGGGGAGAGCATCATCTGATCGCTGTCAGCGAGCAAGCACATGTACAGTATTAAGGACACATCACCCTCCACATTTATACATTAGTAACATTATGATTATCAACACAAGACAGTTGATGAATGTATGAGGAGGTGCATAAAAGACAATGTGGCTACCCAGTTAATGCTTTCTTTTGTTTTCGTTTTATAAAAAATTGCTCAAGGAGCGGGGGCCAACTAGACCTTATAAGAGGTCTTCTCTTTGATGGTGTGGTGAACAGTGACACTGAACACATATTAATCAATGCAGCCAGTTCCTTGCAGCTGGGCTAAAACAAGCACACTCATTATCTTTCATTTCAAAAGGACGGGGACGGATGGAGGAGAGACATGGTGTCCTCCATGAATTATTCCTATTGATCACGACTCTCTCAGTGGAAGAGAGAGAGAGAGACCCCTCTTAAATGTTCCCACAAATGTGAACAGTTATTGATGCAGTTTGCAATATGCTTAAGGCATGCACGTGTGTGTTCTCTGTGAGGATCTCTAGATGTTTAGATATACACATTTGATATCAGTAATTTATTGGTGGAATGATCTATATTTAAAAAAAATAGTATGCAGTGCTGCATGTTCCTAGGTATTAATGCATCAATTAATCATTTCTGCTTTTATGCAATAGTGATTGCATGTATGCCCTTTCAAGAACCACTAAACTCAACAGGGCAATTATTATCCAAAGGTTTAGTTAACTTTTCATGGTTAGTACTAGTCAGACTGAAAAAAAACTGTTCTAGGCAGGGGAGATTTGCAAATAATATATCTATTGCATTAAAGGAAATCGTCCAAACCAGGGTCCTAAGATGGAGATATCTCAGTCAGAGCTACATTTTGATAATTTTTTCAAATCTGTGTCTCATGAGTCCTCCAACTTTCAGAAGTGCAATACTAACTGCTCGGGAGTACCCCTTTAACACAACTAAATGTGTATTTCTGCCTAAAATAAATCAAGAGACAAGGAATATTGGATAGTCTGTACTTACATTTGCTAACTCCAACTGAATGCTAATGTAGCTCTGTCTACTGGATGTGTTAATCGGAATCGGTTTGTTACCATGTTAGCCATACGTCAAAGATGATTTTAGTGTTGTGTGCCGTTAGTTTGCACTGCAGCGGAGTGGATGAAGAATTATGATTTGTCATGAAATGTTAAATATTGTGTTCTAATGGGCTTTTTTTCTCTCCAACACAGGAATAAAGAGTATTTCGTTTCATGTCTGCAGGACCCTTTGGACTCACAGCAAGACAATGGTGGAGAATGGAATACAGATGTGTTCTTTGAAACCTTTACTATGAATCATGGAGGAAAACAGTACATTTCTGACCCCTGAGCAAAATGACAGCACCACCGTTTGGGCATTGATGCCCTCGGCCCCCAGCAGGCAGCTGGGCACCCTTCCCAACCCGCAGACACGCTTCAAAGACCTGACTGGGATATTTTTCATGGTGACCCTGAATGTTCTGGCATTGCTGGCCAACACCGCTGTTCTGGTTGTCGTCATCAAAGCTCCTCATCTCAGGAAGTTTGCCTTTGTGTGCCAGCTGTGTGCTGTGGACCTGTTGTGTGCCATTTTCCTTATGCCTCTTGGGATCGTGTCTAGCTCTCCGTACTTTGCCGGTGTGGTCTTCACCATCCTGGAGTGCCAGGTCTACGTCTTCCTCAATGTGATCCTCATAGCAGCCTCTATCTTCACCATCACAGCCATCAGTGTAGAGCGCTACTACTACATCGTCCACCCCATGCGCTACGAGGTCAAGATGACACTGAAGCTGACAGCGGCCGTGCTAGTGATGGTGTGGGTTGCCTCTGCCGTGCTGGGCTTGTCCACTGTCTTTGGGTGTCAGTCCTACGCCAGCCTGAGCACCATCAGTGCTGCACATTGCTCCCTCCATTGGAGCCACAGTGAACACAGGCGTATCTTCTCGGTGCTCTTCAGTGTCACCTGTTTTTTTCTTCCCGCTGTTGTGATTTTCGCTGTGTACTGCAATGTGTACAAAGTGGCCCGTGTGGCCGCCCGCCAGCATGGACCTCTGCCCTTATGGACAAACAGTCAACCGAAGAATCGCTCAGACTCAATCAATAGCCAGACCACCATCATCACGACCCGCACTGCCCCGCGACGGTTTATGAGTGATCGGCGTTTCAGTGGAGGTAAAGCCGCCCTCACTCTCGTGGTCATTGTAGGCCAATTTCTGATATGCTGGCTGCCTTACTTTGCCTTCCACCTCCATCTGACCTTAGACCTAACATCAAAGATTCCTGAAGACCTGGAGGAAGCAGTCATCTGGCTGGCATATTCCTCTTTCGCCATTAACCCGTTTTTTTATGGGCTTCTTAACCGCCAAATCAGGGAGGAACTCTGTAAGCTGAGGCGCTGCTATTCAGCCCGCACGGTGGAGATGGCTGTTTCCAGCCATGAAGGTTCAGGCCACGAGAACTTCCTCCAGTTCCTCCATCGGACCAGCTGCACAATAGAAACACGTGCAAGCTTTGCCACATCCAGCCCTAGAAGCACTCTGGATCAAACTGGGCAGGCTGGTTTCATGATACCAGGACAGATCCCAGAAGAGTTCAGTTAGACATATACCTCACTGTTGTGCCACAGAATTAGCAGGACTTTAAGAGCTACAAGATAAAAAGATACACACATAGAATGAGAGTACATAATTAGCCCATATCTGTAAACTGTAGGCTATAGTCCATTATGATACAGTAGCTAAGATACAACAACAAGAAATTAAGTCTGAAACTTTTAAAGATTACACTCGAAAACAATGCTTGACTAGAAAGCTAATCGACATAGTTTATGTAATTATTGATAGTCTTATTTTGTGGTGAAATCAAGCAGTGAGTTAGCTAGCTGCTAAGCTAGATGGGGTCATCCCAATGATAAGTTATCTGTTTATCTGCAATGAGTAGGCCTAGGCTACATACATTTTTTAAGTAGGTTTATGAACCCAAATATCACAGTATGGGCTACTTGAATATTAAGTCTTGACAATATAATTAGGTAAACTATGTATATCTTTAATGAGTGATTTCTTAGAAAAGTGACAGTGAACAGTGTTTTTATATGATGTATTAATAAAGCAGCAATATTCCTTCTAGGCCTTTAAGTCATGTTGTATTATGTTGCAGGAATCTATTTACAACTATTTATTTTATTCAAGAGACACAACACCTGTTGTTTAAGAAATGTTTAATTTCATATTGCTTTACATGTGCAAATAAACACTGGTTACTTTGATAGCAATCATATATCATAAGCATTTTTTCCCCCACTCTGCATCACTTCCATGCAACATGTAGCCTAGGCAACATGTTTTCTTTGCACATCTCTTTTATACAGATTACATTTAACTTCTGGGTAAGACACCTCAACATTTTTATACGATTGTCCAATCGTCCAAATCAATATGTTTTTTTTTTGTCAATATTTTTTTATATTTTTATTATTAATTATGATTTTATCTTTCTGTACATTTATCTGGTTTGGCCTACTTGTTAAATACTGCCCTCAGAGAAATGGTCTGGACAGTTTGTTCTGGTTACACCAGGATTATTGTTACTAAATTTCACAGATTAATCAATGAGGACACGAAGACAGTAAAATTATGAAATGTTGATGAATCTGCGGTTATTCTTTTGCGGGAATATGCAGCTCTCCCACACAGATTAGATTTAGTGGATATACAGGTTTATATACATGGTGAGAAATAAAGCCAGCATGCTAAGCAAACACCATTTAGAGGTATAAGCATAAACCAATGTAGTTGCACTGATCACTGAATGGATGTGAAGAGATAAATAACAATAGGAAGAGTGACACCTACTGTATAACACTGTGTACTAATGGGCACAAGAAGACACACACACACACACACACACACACACACACACACACACACACACACACACACACACACACAAACGCACACACACACACACACACACACACACACACACACACACACACACACACACACACACACACACACACACACACACACACAGTCAGATAAAGTCATGTCATATGTCATGTAATGTACAAAAAAACACTGTGGCATTATATGGTTGTTCTAAGTGCTGCAGTGTACTAAAGCAACTTTGCTCAACAGTAGAGCCAAGAACTGTTATCAGAGTAAGCATAATAAAACAGAGCCAAGAACACGCAGTGACTTACATACATACAGTGTGCAAATATGACACTTGCAAGGAGGTTTGCTGAACACAAACAGACACAGTTCACAGTTTACAGTTACACAAATACATTTATGCAAACACATTAGTACATGTCAATGTCTTCATAATCATAACAGAAGAAATGTTATGGGGATGGACTTTTTCTATTTTAGAAAATTATAATATTAGGTAATTTTTCCCGTACTGATCTTCCCACACAGGTAGAGTCAGGAATCTGGTGTCGAAATAAATTTAGAAAATAATTGGAAAATAGTTATAATAAGAAATATTTTTAGATGTTTTGACTGATTTGTCCAGTGTGTTGTTCACCAAAACACTGTTCAAGCTGGCAGAAATTGCAGTAAAGTCCCAAAAGTTTGTATATGTTTGTTTACATTGATGCACTAGCGGTGCAGACATGAAAACATCTTGGGTTATGTCACTCAGCTTCAGTTAAGTGAGACAGTGTCAAATACCATTATTTTTCAACCTTAAAGACACTTTACGGAAACTGGATTTTAAGGGATTTCAAGGAAGTGTCATAAAAAAGACAACACTTAGTATTTTATAGAAACCAATAACCGAAGAAAAAAAAAATTATATATATACTCAATCACACCAATCAAGAGTTTGCCCCTGTTTTCCTCTGAACGTCGACAATAACACTTAGGTTTCCCATCTTTGAATATAAGATACTGTACGAAGATATGAAAAAGGTGAATACTGTTCAAAGAGCTGACAGTCTGTTTCATCACCCAGCTTCCAAAGTGTGTGATTCAGTCTAATGAATATTTGAGCCTGAGCAGGCTTCTTAAGTCGCTAATTAAAATGAAGGACCTCCCACCTCAGTGGCTGTTTTTAATCAAATCATGCGAAGCATATTAATTGTAGATCAAACACAAGCACACTTGCTGTAGAAAATGAGAAGTCGGGGGCGCCTTTAGCTCAGTTGGTAAGGCGTCCCCCTCCCGGGCTGGGCCCAGCAGCAGACCCGGGTTCGATTCCCACCTGCGGTCGTTCTCTGCATGTCACTCCCCTCTCTGCCCCATTTCACCTCTGTCTCTCTGCACTATCAATAAAGCATGAAAATGCCCAAAAAATATCTTAAAAAAAAAAAAAAAAAAAAAAGAGAAGTCGTGGCTCAAGCTCAGACAAGGTTTGTTATTCAGCTGTAGTCCTACTTAAGGCGAGACAGGGGGCGAGACAGGGCACGCATAAACATAATTTTATTCAAGCACTCGTCAATTTTGAGAAATATTTGGCTTTCATAACAGGTCTTTTTTCATATTAGTAATTAAAAGATCCAAAATGTACATTAAGGGGTTCATTTGACTAAACCTGGTCTGTTTGTGTCTGTATATTTCTCCTATAAAACCATCTTTAACGGCCAATATTTCAAAATGTGTTTTTTTCAATACTCAGAAAAATGTCAACTTCTGAATCATTAACAGTAAATCAACTTAACTATCCATGATAATTCATAGCACTATTCTGAAGGGTAACAGAAGAATTTGTACATATGTTGTTAAGTGTCTGATTTATGATATATATTTTGTTCTTAAAATTATACAAAGATTTTAACTCTAACGCTTAATCCAACATCTAGATTTTCGATTTTTAGAGATGCAAATTTACACAAAGTTAGATGAAGCCAAATTTGCATATTGATTCAAACATTTCTGAAAAAACTGTAATACAAAGAAATATTGTTTTAATGTACTTGTATGTAATCAACTGGCAAAGTTTCATGTTGATATTTATAAGTAAAAAAATAATATTAATTTAATATTACCATATTAATTTGAAGTGTCTCATAAAGGACCGAATATTCTTCTGTGTGCTGTAGCTTCTACTGTCTGTTTACTCTAAACTCAATGACCTTCTCTGTTGTTGCTGTACAGACAGTGCTAATGAATGAACCACTCCTGAAGAATCAAAGGGAGATGGTGTGATTGATGGTGCTGTCTGACAGAGTAGATCACATTATTTCATCAGATGTTCCCTCAGACAGTAACAGCATAAAAGAGTTTTTTCCAGAACTGCATGTAACATGACAGCTGCTCCACCATCTGTAGAAAGCACAACAGTCCAGTGCACTCAGGTCCCACAAAATAATTATTGGCCGAAGCCAGGATGAAGCATGTGTATATATTACAGACCCTCTGAAAAACAGTCCTTAAAGGACTCAGCGATTCTTGAGATTGCTTGTCAAAATCACTTTTTGCCAAAATCAGTGAATATCTTCTCACTATCCGCTCCCTGCCGTATTATGTGTGCGCTGAAAAAAAATCTTATGTCGCTGACTTGAACTGTAATGGAAAAGTTTTGGGAAAAGTTGTAACCCTTAGTTACAATAATAATCCAGAAGGTTTCTGCAAATATATGGACTTGCACATAGCCCCCTGCCAGGCTACCTGCTTCCCCCAGCGGGGTCACCCCTGTGTTCCCTCCTCCTCCAGCCTCTATGCTAAGCTAAGCTAACCTTCTGTTGTGTGCACATCTCTGATGACCTCAGCTAAAAGTCTCTAAAGTCAACCTCCGAGAAGGCACTGCCACAGCCTCCCCCACCCATCCTGTCAGCAGAGGCCATCACTGGTACCTCTTTCCCCTCCATACATGAGGTTTATACAAAATGCTATGCAAACAGGGCCTCCGGAGTCATAAAAGAGTCATGGACTCTTAACCATGCTGCAACCTGTAAAAGTACAGGAGCATCCGGATTAGATCCTCCTGGCTCAACAACAGCTTTGAGTGTGCCTACAGATGTGGAGAAAAAAAATGTAGCCAAATTACATAAAGTCACACAGATAATCCATTTTAGAGGCAACAACATTTTGAAGCCTTACCTCAGCATTTGCTTTTTAGTACAGGCATTTTGTGAGAAAATAGGGGTGGACCTTAAAAAAATTGCAACAGAAACCGTTCCAACTGTTTTTGACTCATGAATATGTAATAAATAACATACTAAAAGTCTTAAGGAATCCATGTGGTGGAAAGTTATTTTTTAAGGGTTTTCTTAACCACACCTTTTTTGCCAATTTTCAGCTTCTAAAGTACTGTTTTATGGTAGAGGGAATATGTGCCAAATTGTTAACCTTTTCAGAAAAGCATGAAACTTTGTACACGTATACAGTTTGGGGCCCTGAGCAGTTTCAGATATTTAGCCATTGCAAAATGTAATCATGGTTGCCGTGGCAACCATTTTACTTTCCGCCATAGCCTAATTATGCATTTTTCCTCATAACTCCTGAACCAAACATAATGACAAATACCTAGTGACGTCTAACCCTATGTTTTCATGGTCAGGGATTACAATAATACCACATACAACATCAGAAACAGTGAAGGTCAGTAGTTAAGGGTGAATCCAATGTTTTTCCGAAAATGAAAGCCCAATATCCGAAAACATCGCTGTGACTTTATAATTTGGGCCTATGTTGCATAAACATTGTGTAGCATTTTATGAATTTTAATTTTGTTCTCTAACAAAGACATAGGCTTAAATGTTTGTAAAATAGCCTATTATAACAATATAAGAAAACAAATATTTGTGAATGCTAAACTGGCAAAAATTGATAAATTTGAACTGATGAACATACATTTTAATATGAAAATATTTTGGTGCACAGACTTACTACTAATTCAAAGTGCAGCTAGAGAGCAGTACTGATGCAATGTGAAAGGGGTACATCAATGCATACCATGAATGCATTACCCTCTGACTCCCTCTGGGGTGTGGTAACTTGAGAGGGGATTAGAAAAGACAAATTTCAATGTAGTCTCGTGTAATTGACTAATAAAAAAAACTCAACTTAGTATTCAGATAGACTTTTACATTTATTTTATAGTTGTATAAAGCCTTGGAGCAAGTTTTCTTGAGCATAGTCTGGTTTTCCTCATCGTCTTCCTCATCATCACCCCCAACCTGAGATGATTTTGCTCCCCCAGATTATTTGCAGGTACCGCATGCAACAGAGCACTCAATGCCATGCTTCTTGCATGTGCACTTTCGGTTGTTACAGTCTGTCTTGCATGTGCATCAGAGACCCATAAGAGTATCTGTGGAGCTGTTGGTAAGGCAGTTTTGATATGGACAAGCACCCCACCATCACTCTTTCAATCCCCATTTGTGAGGCGGCATGGTACGTCCGACAGTTCCTTTTCTGTTGGTGACCACTGAGTATGTTGATGAACTCTGCTTTATTTTGTTTGAAAGGAACTTGCATTTCTTAAAGGTAACCAGCACGTTCTCACCTATGACATGGATCCCAGTTCTTGTGAACCTTTTGCAGCATTTATGTGTATGCACTGCTTCACAATCGATCTTCACTGAGGATCTTTGTACTGATGGTGATCACCCGACCCCTCATCTTGAATGTGTTCTCAGCAGTAGTTTGTCCATCCACGCTAAACAAAATGGTGTTTCCGATGGCCTTTGACCTAGCAACATTTGAGGATAGGTGCGAGACACTGCACAAGCTTGGATCCAAGCAGTAATTGTGTCTTTCTAAGAATTTTTTCAATTAGATTTGGAGAGACGGAGTAGAAATGGGGCAAAGAAGGAATGACATGCAGAGAACTGAACCAGGCCATATTCGAACCGGGGCCTGGGCCTCTAGTAGGCCTTTCACACCAAAATGAACCAAGAGTCAGTTCCAGGCTGGTGTTGGGGTCAGTTCAAAACTGGTTACAGCCTTATCCCAGTTATGAACCGGTTGGTTTCACATCGACCGGAGACAGCCATGGAGCCGGCAAGAGAGCAACGTCATGACGTCACTGTAAACGTGTGTGTACGTCGCCTGACGCCGCTGCTCTTGTGGCTAACGCTAAAGCTACCGCTAGCTTTAAGCACAACAACAGCGGCGAATACGTCTTATTTTTACACGTGTTAGCTCTCGCTTTGCTTTCTTAACCAAACAGGACCCATACAGCGTATTCTCGCCGGTCAATTTGATCGCTACGTTCGGTAATTATGTTATGTTTACGTCTCGTAGTAGCGGTGTTTTTAAACATGGCGGGCATGAGGTTTTAGTTGGTCTGGTTGGTCAGGATAATCCCTCCCCCGGCCGCTGGCGCAAGCGGTTCAATTCAAACCCTGCTCAATCCTGGGGTATGAGTTGAACCGGTTTTTACGGCCCGGAGCAGGCTTTCTGGCGGTGTGAAACCAAAACACTGGCTCTAACTCCGAACTAGCCCAGAACTAGCACCGATTTTGCGGCGGTGTGAAAGGCCTATAGGGGGACACTCTAACCACTGTGCCACGGGAGCCCCCTGTAATTGTGTCTTTCTTGGAGATTGTTCAGAACTGTGTGCGTTGTTAACTTCAGCACAAGCTGGCATGGAGGGAAGCCATGTCAGATGTTGCAGCTATGTCATCCCCTGCACTCTTGTGAGGCCACCAATAGTTTTCATACAGTCATTAGAACCTGCTCAAGATCCATAGACATGCCAGCCCATAGGCGATCACTCCATCTGACCACATGGAATCCCTCTACAAATCTCTGGTTCAAATCTGGATGTTCCAAATGGACCTTGCATATCCACTGCACATCCAGTAGATGTGGGCTGATTGTGTGTAGAGAGTATGCCCTGATACTGCCATGAAAGGAAGCATTTCTGATATTGTTCCATAGTGAAGTTCCCAATTCCCAGTACATTCAGCTCTCAGAAACTTGCTAAATATGTCCACCAATGGATTTTAAGGATTCAGTTTAGCCTTTGAGAAGTCATCTTATTCTGAGAATCACATCAGAATGGCAAGCCTTCTCTGCAGACATCACTCTATCAGCTTTGCATAGATTGACACCAGAGTTTTTTAATCGATCTCCAGCAGGTATCATCCGCTGATGACATCTCTGCATCACAATATTTTGTTTCTCCTTGCAGCTGAAGGGGAGTCAAAACAAGTGCATCACACAGATTCAGGCCATTGAGGACTCCATCAATGCTAGTCAATCTTATCCTCTTCCCTATCATAATTTGCACAACGGCATTGGCTGCATAGAAAATCTCCATCACTTCCTCTTCCCAGCACCAGCCATAACATGCCCAATGGACCCCTAAAAACTAATATCAGTGTGGAAGCCCCAAAGTCACTAACATAACCTCTGGCTCAGCTTCTTTCATAAGAAAGGCCTTCCACCAGTGGTTGATTAAATGTGATGATTGGGGTGGAATTGTGGCAGGTGGCATGTTCACATAGGCACTTACATGTACATAGATGCACTTGGTGTCACTATGTCTCATATCGACCAATGGGGTAAACACAAAGGTTGTTTTCCCCGAGTGATTGCCATGCTGTGCATCATACTACAGTAGACCATGCTGGCCTTTGTGAGACAAACCGAATGGCTGTTTACCATATGAGTTCCAGGTCTGCTGTCGGGTCATGTGGTTCTGATGATCTCTCTCTCTCTCTCTCTCACTCACTCACTCACTCACTCACTCACTCACTCACTCACACCAATAAAGGCAAAAATTACCAAAGAACAACTTGACATTGTTTTTTTAGGATCCGGAAAACTTAAAGAAAATTAAATCAAATTAATATAATGACTTAATAGTTAATAATTGATTTGCATTGCATCCAACACTATATCTCTTGTTAAACAAAGTTGTCGGTTGATTTGGACAGTACTGAGCTATTGGTGTAGATATCAGAACTCATAAATGCTACACAATTTCTATGTAACATAGGCCTAAATTATAAAGTCACAGCGATGTTTTCTGATATTGGGCTTTCATTTTCGGAAAAATATTGGATTCACCCTTAACTACTGACCTTTACTGTTTCTGATGTTGTATATGGTATTATTGTAATCCCTGACCATGAAAACATAGGGTTAGACATCACTAGGTATGTGTTATTATGTTTGGTTCATGAGTTATGAGGAAAAATGCATAATTAGGCTATGGCGGAAAGTAAAATGGTCGCCACGGCAACCATGATTACATTTTGCAATGGCTAAATATCTGAAACTGCTCAGGGCCCCAAACTGTATACGTGTACAAAGTTTCATGCTTTTCTGAAAAGGTTAACAATTTGGCACATATCCCCTCTACCATAAAACAGTACTTTAGAAGCCGAAAATTGGCAAAAAAGGTGTGGTTAAAGAGGACCTATTATGCTACTTTTCTGGTCTTAATTTCTTGTTTTACACTGCTATAGAGCAACTTGACACGAATCACATCACAAAAAACTATGTAGATTTTCGGGAAGCTCTTTCTCTTATTTTGGCGATCCAGCACATCCTGTCAACACTTGAGTGTGTGTGCTTCGGCTCCCTCCGCCTGTGCTTCGGCCATCTCCGCTCCCCTCCCCCCCCTCCTGCAAACCCCACTCCGTTGTGATTGGTTACCTTCCTTCCGGAACACTTTCAGTGGCGGGAAGCGCGAGCATGGACCTATAAGGGCGCGAGGCAGACGCGAGGCAGACGCGAACAGGGAAGTGACAGCATTACCATACATGGAAACATCCGCGTGGAGACGTCACAAAGTTTTATGCGACGTAACAAATTATGAAAGGGTAGACCGCTTTGAACACGTGACTTCTCGACTGGCTAGAATAGTGTTTAGTGCTCTGCACAGACACCCCAGACGGTCAGCAGGGAATATGTCGAAATGCATGTAAGTCATTATTTGATAATTTAGTATGGTTAAGCATGACTATGAATCATCATAACAACGTTTATAGGTCATAAAAGTCAAAAAGCATCATAGGTCCTCTTTAAGAAAACCCTTAAAAAATAACTTTCCACCACATGGATTCCTTAAGACTTTTAGTATGTTATTTATTACATATTCATGAGTCAAAAACAGTTGGAATGGTTTCTGTTGCAATTTTTTTAAGGTCAGGTCATATAATGCCTGGACTATTTCCAGATGCGGGTCCTAAATCTATCTATCTACAATACAAAGGGTATTACAGTAAGGTGCTTAGAATCAACATATTTCCCCAATTATTGTTCTTCTTCTTGTGGTAGATGGTTAGCATTGTATTGGTGGTTGCATTGTTACTTGGATATGACAAATAATCAGTCTGTCCTATAGTACTGATAACAGCTGGACTGACAGGTGCTGAGTAGAAACACTGTCTGACATCTGTCTTGCCCTAAATAGGCTGATGCTGTCTGGGACAAAGGGTACCAACCGTGATATGTGTTACTGTAAATGAAAGCTCTAGTTAAAAATAAACAATTGGTTACCTCCAATCTGGGATATGAATGACATGTGATGTTGTTCCTGAGGCAGCATTTTCTCACCTTTGTGGGGCTGCAAAAACTAAGTGATGCCCATTAATGCAATAGGCCTACCTGTCACATACAGTATAAAAAGAAGAAACCCACTCTGTTATGATTGCATATAAAATTAACACCTTGTATGCACAGTGCATGTATATAAAGTACCCTCATTCAGAACTACGATCAGTCACATTATAACATCATACTTGGGTTAGAGAAACATTGGGATATCAATTTCCCTGATTACGAAATGTCTAAATCATCTTCTTAATATGTGCAGTGAGGGATTTTAAAATGGACAGTTTGGGGAAGAATGTGTTAAATCTTTCAAAATTGAGGTGGAGAGGCTTAAATGTATTCCAAATATCATAACAGAAAAAGCAACATTGCAGAAAAGCCTAAAACTTTCCACCGTCTAGTGACTTATCTTACACCCTTCCCAAAACAAAAACACCTCGAGATAATCATGACAACCACATGGGTACAATGAGCTGGGCACACACACACACACACACACACACACACACACACACACACACACACACACACACACACACACACACACACACACACACACACACACACACACACGCACACACACACACACACACACACCTTCTCCGCTGACCTCACCTGTGCAGCCACGGACACAAACAAACCCCATCTGGCGAGGTGTGCACACCATTAGCATACCGTCGTCTCCGGTGCGGACACAGGAAACTCTCATGTCATCAACACACTCTGTTCTCTCTCAGTCTAAATCCAGCAGCCAGAAATGGTCATTACCATGGATACATGGATGTGCACCGATAATAGCAGAGTAGCTCCCTTATGTTCGACTCTGTATGGGTAAAACATTTGTTACGAACTTGGTACAAGTTTGTTCCAGGCAGCAATTGCTTGACTTGTTTTGCTTTGAAAACATAACAGCTTTTGTCTGCTTCTTTGAGAATAGTTTGCCAGGAGTGAAAAGGTCAAATGCTTTGACGAATAGCTCTTACTGTAAAATGAATGTGTCCATACAATCTGGGTTCTATTTTGCAGAATATTTGAGATGGATAGGACTAGGAGGTTAGGATATTTCTGTAGGGGATAGTTTGTATATATAATTTATCTTTTAAATAAAATGATCACACAGCTTTACTGAGCCATTATTTGGAGGACATGGTAGCTGATATAGGCGATTAAGGTCTAACTCTGTGGATTCATAGCTGACCAATTAATAGCAGTGAGGATGAGTGATAAATAGGTCTAAAGGTTGACAAAGTTGAAACGGGTTTTTGCCTTAAAAGCATGTTGTGAAATGTTATTTTGCACCTGATAAAGTGCATCGACTTGAGAAACCCTCTTCAGACTATCTGGGCCTCAAGGAGGATCTTGTTATAACACTCAACACATCTCCTGTTGGTGCTGTGAGTGAACTGGAAAGACAGAAACCAAAGCAGCAATGCTTCATCACAACTTAACAACAGACTGGTATCTGTAAGGGACAATATTAGTGATATTGGAGGAGGAAACAAAGTCAGGAAGTATTTACATTATAAAGATTGATTTTTGATTTAAGGACAATTGGTGCAAAGTTTTTATTTTCCTTATTTAAATCTATTACATTCTACTATAATAGGATGAATATATCTTGTAATAATATGTTTTAAGAAACAGAATAGACATGTATTTCTGTTACTTTTCAGTAGCCGGCAGTTCTTATCTTCACTGTATTATACAAACAAAAACGTTACAAAGTTAAAAGGTTTTGAGTGTGTTTTAAATGTTTTAAATGTGTCAAATACAGTACATTCAAAAGTTACAGTGATGGTTATTATTATTGTCAAAAAGATTTTTCTATGAAAGACCTACTTCACCGGTGAGAATATGAAGGTGTATTGAACTCTGAGATCCTATAGTATACATGTGAAATTGGTTAATCCTTGCCTGAGAAAAGGCAGAAAGAGTATTTTATGGTCTCACTGTCTAAGGATTAGTATTAGCATTAACAGGACTGCTGGGCCAAGGGAAGACTGAGGAAAGACTGAGGGAAGAAAAACCTCATTCATTATACTATAATAACGATTTTATAATGATAGAACGCCAGTTCCGTATGTGGAGTATTCCTTTAAAGAGGACCTATCATACTTTTTGACTTTTATGACCTATAAACGTTGTTATAATGATTTATAGTCATGTTTAACCATACTAGCGTATCAAATAATGACGTACATGCATTTAGACGTATTCCCTGCTGACCGTCTGGGGTGGCTGTGCAGAGCGCTAAACACTAGGGCAGCTGGTCGAGAAATCACGTGTTCAAATCGGTTCAGAATTTCCTGATATTCTTGTCGTCACGAAAAGCGGATGTTTCCATGTATGGTAATGTGTTGCTCAGGCAAGCTCCGGCCATGCCCCCACCTTCCTGCTCTCAAATCTTCCCGCGTGCTGCTGAAAGTGTTCCGGAAGGAAGGTAACCAATCACAACGGAGTGGGGTTTGCAGGAGGGGGCGGAGAAGCACAAAGCCGAGTGTGGAGAGAGACTGCTGTGCTCGCTCAGATGAGAGGAAGAGTTTCCCGAAAATCTACATGGTTTTTTGTGATGTGATTCGTGTCAGGTTGCTCTATAACAGTTTTTAACAAGAAATTAAGACCAGAAAAGTAGTATAATAGGAGATATTTAAGGTTCAAATGACAGCATTATATCTGGAATTCTTTTTTGCACTTTTGGGCATTAATTCCAAAGGGAGTTATATCCATTATGTCACTATTATAGTGCAATATTGGGATAAAGAAAATGAATGTTGCTAGCATACTGTATATACTGTTATTAGCTCAGTGTTTAGCACAGCATTGATGCACAGGCAGATGTTATAGCTCTTTGGAACAGACTAAATTTCCATTACAGTCCAGAGGGAGGCAATGTTGTTTACTCTTTATCTTTGCTCTCATCCTTACAGACAGTGTTGAGGAAGTTTTCAGATTACAATGCATGTAAATGTCCTGCATTGATCGTTTCAGACCTTGTATCGCTAGTTGAAGTAGTTCCAATTGTAAAAAAAAATAATAATAATAAAAAAGCACCTTCTTTTATAAGCTCTTCATTTGTTTTTTTTATCAAAAGATTGTAATCTGTAAAGGAACTAACTAAAACTCTCAATTGAATGTAGTGAAGAAAAAAGTATGTCCTTCTGCAATGTAGTGGAGAAGTAAAGGAGCATGAAAACATGTATAGTAACACTCAGTTGCACACAGTTTAATACAAGTGCCTCAATACTACCTATAGCTTGTCTATGAATTTGTCTGTGTGACTGCATTACACAGTGGGGCGTGTACAGTGTATACAGAGACATTTCCATGCTTGGGAGTATTAATATCTCCTGCTCTATCCCCCCTATCCTCCCACGGCACAGGAAAATGATCTTCACTTGAAAGACCATCTGCAAATACCAGCCAGGGCACCGTCACGTTCCCAATATAACCTCAGTGCCCGGCCAGCTGAGGGGGGTCCGGTCTGCTGGCCTCAGTCTGAGCTGCAAAGGGAAGTGACAGGCAACCCACTGTCTCCACTCTCTCTCTCGCTCTCTCTGTTGTGATTGTGCTTTCTTCTCATGTTTGGATTAACACCATGATGAAACGGGAAGATTCAGAGGAAGTAGAGATCGATTTGGGGGATTCCAGTGAACCCGAGGAATTTGATAATGGGGAGGAACCCGAGACGCTGTGGAGGGCCCTCCCTGCTCCGGAAGAAGAGGAAAACATTCATACTTCTACACTAGTGGAGATCAGTGATACCAAGCCTCTGATTAATGTCAGAGACCCCCGAGGTATCAATGACTGCCTTAAGGTATTGCTATTTAACCCTCTGAGGTCTAGGGGTATTTTCTCCGATTTTACATACTTCTATAAATACCTATTTCAAATGTGCAAGAAGATAAATTATACCAAAGTGTTTTATATGGAAATGTTCAGAACACATTAGGCCTTTGTTTTCTGAAGTCTACTTATGTCCTAGACCAGGGGTGTCAAACTCTGGCCCGCGGGCCAAATCTGGCCCGTTTCAATATTTAATCTGGCCCGCGAACCAATTCGGCAATTCCATTCAATTTGGCCCGCGAAAAAAAAAAAAAAAAAAATCATGATTTTTTTTTTTTTCTCTCATGCGGAGCCTGTGCCATATTGGCACGTCGCACACGCTCCCAACCGTTAGGACACTCGCATAGCTTACCACTAGGAATGTCTGCTGAAAGTTACACAGCTCAGGATTTTAAGCCATGAATTGATGAATTTGCATTGAAGAAAATATGTCAGTTTTTTAATGGCTGTAAATAGGCCAATCTATGGGGCTAAATAGCATGCTAATATGATGATTGATTGTGTCAACTGTCTAAGGATGAATGCTAACATTATCTGGTTTCTAACTTTTGCCTGAAGTTACAATATAGCTCACTAACTAACGTTAGATACCCGCTGATAGCCCACCCCTTTTGTTTCCAATGGTGGCTTTGCATTTCATTACCGATGTAAAGTGACATAAATAGTTAACACTGGTGCTGGGTCATGATTCATGAGAAATAAAATAAAAAAACGTGATATGTTTTGAATGTGCAGAAAGTTTAGAAAAATCCAAGAGAAAACATATTGTGGCTCAATCCAGGATGCCTGAGAGCCTTACTGCATTATAGTCCTTTATAATTGTTTCACCAGGAACCTGAATGTTGTCTTTTCCTTTACAAAAATAAAGACATTTCCACAATAAATTGACGCAGAAAAGGCACAGAAAACCAAAACAGAAAAATCCATCAGAATACAGGAAATTAAGTGTTTGACGCACAAAAATTTCTGGGGGAGCACCCCCATACCCCCCACCTATAATTTGTCCCCCAAAATATGTAAACAAAATCTAGCCTATGCCCCGTATGTACGCAGGTTATATACCTAGATATGTTGTTTGAGTTTTGGATTAAAAAGAAGGCATGTCAGTAAGCGACATGTCTGGCCCTTCGTGTGATTATCATGTCGTAATTCGGCCCTTTGTGAAAATGAGTTTGACACCCCTGTCCTAGACCATTGTGTCTATAAATAATTGGCTTAAATGCTGAAAAATGCAATTTTTTGAAAAACCTGGAAATTTGTGTGAAAGAAGAACCTTTAGTCATCCTGTTGAGTTGTTTTGGCTCTTGAAATTGCTTCTCCTAAGCCTTAGCTTCAAAAATGCAGTGGAAATTTTCCAAAACACAGTAGGGGAGTGCACAAAACATGACTAATATAAAATTTGGTCCAGACGCTTTTTGGTAGAAATGTTGTCTCTCCTTTCAAAAAACATTAGGAAATTAGACTGAATGAAGACTTTGAACCACATATAATGATTTGTGGGATATATACTAAAAGAGGAAGCATCACAATTTTTTTTTCAAACAAACCATTAAGTAAATATAAAAACAATAATAACAAACTACTTTCACACTACTCTATGCACTATTTACAAGCTGGTAGCTGGGGAGCTTCTGGGTCTTGCTTCTCACAGTGTTTTCTAAGCCTGTAAGGGACTGACAGTATCACAAGAACATTCCCCGAAACAGGAGGACCTCTAGTTTGAGATGATGTTTTCATTTTATTTTTCAGCCATATCTTCAGGGAGATATTAATAAAGATACGCGCGTCCGTAGATCTCAGAGTTTTAAACTTAGGATCATTTGTGCATTTGTCAAATAGGCTACAAGAAATAACTGATAAAGGACTCAAACAAAAAATCACTGGCATGTACAGAAAACTGATTGCACTGCCCTCCGGTGGATGACAGTCATATTGAAAGGTGAATCAAAGCCAACAGGAACTTGAAGCCTCTGGAAACCTGGTCTAAAATATTAAAAATCAATATATGATAAGCTGGGTGTCTCAATATATTTGTCAATATATCTGATTGAAAATTAATGTTCTTAAATTTGATAAAACATTGTTAAAAAACAGCTTTTTTTACTCTCTGGAATGTGTGACAGGACTGTAAAGGTGTGGCCATAACAAACAGTCTCCATGGCAACAGTCATTGTTTTTTATAGAACATTTGGGCAGAGAATTGCCATGATTGGTTTTAAATAACGATTATGTTATACTGTAAAGTTTATCAAACTTAAATGACAATATCTTTAAATTGGATAGATACATATTCCTAAGTCTTTTCAGGTGCTTACTATCATGCAACTAAGTCCCCAATTTACATAGTTAGAAGGATTAAGTGGATTTGGGTTTACAGGGGGCTTTCACTTCTCTAGCATTGACACCACTTTTTCTTCATGTGTCTCTAGGTGTCATTTGAGGATGTGATTGCTGAGCCGGTGTCCCTGCGCAGCGGAGACAGAGTGTGGATCTGGAGTAATGCCCTGTTTGAAGTGTCTAGGGTTTGGATCTACAGGGTATTCGCGGTGCTACTGGCCATTCCCGTGTCAATTATCTCTGGTCTCCTCTTTGCCATCTTCAGCTGCTTCCACATATGGTAGGTGGAGATTGTGCCTTCCTGCAAAACAACACGTACCATTTGTTTGCCCACTTACTGACTCAAAGATAGTTTGGGTTTAATTTGCTCAGGGTCTGAGATAGCCATCTCTGAAATTTCCGCCCTCCGCCCCAATGACACAGAGGGGGATGTTTGTTAATGGCCCACACATTACTTAAAGCAGCCCACTGATGCTGTACCAAGACACAAAGGTGCTTCTTACCAATGTAATAGTATGCTGACATGCTCACAATGACTAAGCTTGCTGATGTTCATTAGGTATAATGTAGCCATGGTCACCATCTAAGCATGCTTATATGTCCCTATTAACATGAAATACAGAGTACAGCTGAGGCAAATTTGAATGGCATATTTGAGGAGTATGGAAATAAAATAAAGTAAAAAAAAGTGTTTGACATAGGCTATTTAAACTTTTACATGATAATGATGAAGAAATCCCCAAATAAATTACAATGGGGAACTGGGGAACGTGAGTATACAATTTCAAGCATTTTAATATTAATACAATAGTTGTTTCTCGAAACCGCATGCACAAAGCTTGGCTCTAGAAGAGAATTCAAGGCATCACAGAAGTAATTAGGAGTTCAGGTGATTTTTCAAGATTGTGAGTACCACAAATAAAATTCCCACATTTTGTTATTGTACATCTATATTATGGACTTAAAGGCCGAATTTCTCAGCCTCTGCTGCAAAAAAAATTCCAAGTCACATTTTTTTTATTTGTCTCTTGTGAGTCTCCAACCTTTATAGAAGTGCAACACTAAATTGTTGGGGAACACCTGAAATTGGTTCCAGACTCCCCGACAATAATTTGAGCAAATTAGTTTGAGAAATAACTAATGTAACTGTGATTTAACTAAATTCAGATGACGAGGTATGTTTAATAACATACATATAGTATATAGTATACACTATAGATATATTCTGCTCTGTAAAAACAGGAACTTTGTAACGGTTGTAAGGAGCCAATAAGGGTTCCTATCCTGATTCCATTTAAGCTATCAAAGTATAAAAACTATGCTTGCTTTTGGTTGATTCAAATGCTTTCACAGTTTTCATCCCACACTGCTTCAGAAGAAATATATGTACAAACTTCTTTTCTTTTTTTAAAATTCAAACTGGCTGTATGGTTCAATACCACTATAGAAAATACCTTTCTTATTGTAATCTGGGTGATTTTCTTTGTCATTTTTGTGTTTCTTTCTATGACAGGATGGTCAGTCCTTGTATCCAGTGTCTCTCTATGGGCACACACTGGCTTCAGAGCCTGTGGAGCATTGTGCTGGACGTCATTGTGCATCCCTTCATCAAGAGTGCGGGGAGATGCTGTGGAGGTTTCAGGGTTCACCTTGCCAAAGAATGACACTCAAACATTTTGGACTGGGATTGTTCATGATGTGCACAAGTCTACTGGTGTTCTGGTGGACTGAGCCCAAGTGGGTGCTGAAATTTGATACATTAAGTCAAACTAAAAATGTTCTAACTACATGTTATATGACCACAGTTAAGTCACCTTTGGTCAAATTACAGTGTCTACAATTATTTTGTAATGGTACTACAAGGATTGTGACACTTTCAAACAATCATTTGGAACGTACACAGTGAACAAAATAAGGCGAGGTAATTCGCAGTTTAATTTTACTTTTGAAAGACCAAAAATGATGATTATAGTTTCTCAACAACAACCAGTGTAGGAAAATTGAGTGTCTTAAATTGGGTCACAGTTATTGATTTGAAGAAACCAAGAATGAATTGTCAAGCATGCAGTACTTTTTCCACATTTATAACATAGTAGGATTAAGAGTAAAAATTTTTTTGGAATTGCATTTAATTTCAGCATGGACTATGAAAATGTAATGTTGTATTCTCTTCATGTCATAATAATTAGGTTTGATTTTATATGTTGTTACATTTTTACACTGCAGTTTAAGTCCAATTAACAAAATAATATACAAATACTATAGGTTTTAATTTTAATTAGATAATTAGTTTTTCGGACCTAAGAATATTAAATTATGTTGAAAAGTGTGAGCGGTTTTATCAGATTTATAACAGGTACATTAGATGCATTATCAAGGGAGAAATTGCAATACAAGTATAACGTAATTTAGACTTTTTCAGTCTTAACCCACCTATTATCCTTGGGGTCAATTTGACCCGCCAAAATGAGGAAGCCAATCTAGGCTTGCGAGTTGATCACATCCAAGTCTTCCAAAGTACACATGCCTCCCCTCTAAAATTATCATCTCAAGTACAATGTGGGAAATGTTTTAGTAATATTTGAGGATAACAGGAGGAAAAATTAATTATTCTGTCAAATAAAGTGAGGGGCCAGTATGAGGCAGATGGGTTTAATTGGCATTGGCATAATAGAGCATCCTACAGACATCCATGAGTTGGGAGATACCTCCACACAAAAGCCACTGTATTTCATTCATTTTCCGCTTAATTAAACTCATCATGTGATATATTTTGACCCTTGTCTGTTACACCACTATTGCATGGTCAGCAGAAAGGGACGATGATTGTTTTAATATATACTTTCATTCATATGTTCACTCATGCAATTATTTAAATGTCTTGCTAAGTTGTGTATGTTGTGTATATCTTTTATATTGGTTTACAAAGGCAACGTTTGAGTACTGCTTTTTTTGTCACTTTGTGGGTGTGGATGGTAATGAATAAAACACCCTAGATGATCTCACCATGGATCATTCCTGTAACTTATGGACTGACAATTTATTTCAGAATGACACTTCCTCTGCACAGTTTGAAGGGCAGCATGAGGTCCCCTCTTTGAGAAATGTTTCTTTCGGGAGGGGACCATAAAATGTCAGCGTTATTTTCATCTACTGTTTGTGTGTGTGTCTATACTACTTGATGTATTATGCCAGCAGGGCCTTCTGTATCTTCACCAGTTTGAGGTAGTCATCGCTGGCAGCTGCCTTCTGCCATTCCTGGAATTCATTGAGTGGCATTTCACTTCATAAACTGGCACTCGCCTCCACTGCCCTCTGCGCCTCTGACTGCAGCCACTCACCCGACATCTCATCTCTGCCTTTCTTGCTTCACTAGCTCAGTTTCAGCTCCTGCTCTTTCCATCAGAGAGCAGTACCATGTCTGAAACGAACCACAGCCTGCAGCCCATGACCTAGGGGGGACAGCCGCACCTATAATTGGGGATTAACCACACCGACAGGGACCCAAAAGAAAATTAACGGGGATGTGGTCAAGGTGCGAATACTCTATTTTTACTTCATGATCACAGAAGGGCAAGAAGTATAAATGTGTGACGCAACGTTTGAGATGAATCAAGCATTGAAAGTGTCTGTGTGTTTGTGTGTGAGGGGCAAGGTGGAGCTGGTTTATGGGTGCCCAAATCAAAAATCTTCCATGAATTTCATTCTAACTTTCCTTTGTTGATGTCAGCCAAACTTCTCTCTCTCTCACCCGCTCGCTCCCTATGTATGTATGGGGCGCGAAATGTAGATAATTGATAAAAAAATATTTAATATGTTTATTAAAAAAAATGTAATTGACCCCAGCTTGAATAAATGTGTATGAAATTGAATTAGAATTTAAGGGACACTGATTACCCCAAAACACGAACAACAAACAAAAGATGGAGTTGATTTAAAAAAAAGATACCATCTAGACACAAGGAGCAGTGGAAACTATTTACAAAGTGAATTTTATATTACATTAAGGACAAACACTGTTTGATCTGTAGCACATTAAAGTCTATCCAACCAGCCTCCTTGTTAAAAAATGCATTCCACATGGATTTTGCTCTGTGTGTGTGTTTGTGTGTGTGTGTGTGTGTGTGTGTGTGTGTGTGTGTGTGTGTGTGTGTGTGTGTGTGTGTGTGTGTGTGTTTGTGTGTGTTTGTGTGTGTGTGTGTGCGTGTGTGCGTGCATGCGTGCTCGCGTCCGTGAGCTTGTGTGTGTGCGTGGCCACCCAAACCTCAAGAGTGGATATTATCTAAAAAACCTGTATCATTCATGCAAATCAACATCTTGATTTAAACACCCATATAATAGAATACTATAGCTATGAAATGCTTGTACACATAGCACAATGCTTCAAAGGGGTAAACAATCATCACAATAACTGAATTGGTGTCCATTTGAACAGATCTGCCAAACTCCTGTGCCTTTTGCCTTGCTACATAGAGAATCTCCGATAGTAGATAATAATATTAACAACTTTGAAAATGTTCACAGTGGTAGAAGGACAGAAGATAAACTTAAGATGAAATACTAAAGCCTACAACAAAAGAGTCCCAAAAGGAAAGTGGTGTTTTGGGAAAGCCCATGCAGGACACACGCCCATAGAGATTAAGCAGGGTGTAGAAGCTTCACTTTAGATCACTTTTTTTTGAACACAATAGCAGTTTGTTCTGATAAGTGTTAGCGCAGGGTGCAGGGTATTGTCTGGACAGGCGGTTTACATCATCTGTTTATCTCGGCGAGTTGAAACGGCCACCGCAAACAGTTCCAGGCCTGAAATAAGGGGACTTGCCCGCTCGCCGGATTACTCAACAACAGGAAACCCTGCTGGCCTTTTTTTTTCTCAGTGTCCCAGTCCTCCTGTGCTGGATGTCTGTGTGAGGCTCCTCTGGCTGCTGGTGTTCTTAATGACGTGAGTGGAGGACCTGCTGTTGTGCCTGCACTGACGGTCACAGCTGCAGGAGTTGGCTGTCAGGTACTTTCTAGAGCAGCAGAAGAAGCACTGCATCAAGTCGCGGAACAGGTGACCAGCAAAGAACATGTAGATCCAGGGGTTACAGCAGCTGTTGAGACTGGCCAGCAACATGGCAATGATGAAGGCAATGTCTAGGGAGAGACAGAGAAGAACAAATGCTTGATACTTTTTTTTCGTGAATATGTTTATTCTTATGATGTAATATATGTAGGCTACCTTCTGTTTCAGTAGTTAATTTAGAAAGGAAACTATATGTTTGTGAGCCATTTTTGAAGATTTCACTGAAAAGGACTTAAATACAAAACCTTGCAATCCTCATCCTTAAATAAAAATAACAATAAAATAACTTGTCCATGACAAACTACCTGTCTTGTCTGTTCACCCTGCCTCCCATCTAGTGCATTCCGGGCATGCTACAGCCCCCTTGCTATCCTCAGTAGAATAAACATATTAGGAAAAAGAATATGTGAGTGACTCTTTAAAAAGCCACTGAAGAAGAAAAAAAGTTCTCCATTCCTGTGAGAATCACTGCATCCAATCTAAACAAATAGTGGATGAGCGGCTATGACATTCTGTCCGGACATTCATAGTTCCCAGATGATTTATTCTATTGACTCAAGTTATCTCAATCTAGCAACAGGGTCAAGTTTACACCCTCTTTGTTTTGTTTTATTTAAATTTCTAAACAGCTATCGGATAGATTGCCATGAAATTTGGTTTTAGGCATTTGGGCTCATTTCTGCTTTATAAAAATCAGTCCCTGTCCAAAGCAGCAGCAAATAATCATAATTTGTAATGAAATATATGAACTGGCATGCTGAAGCATTTTAGACAACGCCAAAACGTGGGATAATAGCCAAAAGCAATTATGAAAAGTTGATGGATGCCACACGTATGGGATTTGAATTGGCTTGACACAAACATAAAAAATAGCTCCAATTAGGAGAGGCTGTCCTTAATGGATAAAATATACCTTTTTTTCATTCATTCAAATGATTAAAATGTCAATCTTCATGGCACGTTGAAGAAGCACATTATTTCAACAGTGGAGAGGTGAAGAGTTCCAAGTGATGTATTTGTTTTTGAACGCTTAACGGTGTGAGGGAGATTTAGTGTGCTGTGACTTCCTCTCTCATCTAGAGAAAATGCTGACCCGCTCAGTTCATGCTGCTCTGACTCTCCATCGGCCCTTTGCTTTATTGTGAGAGGTGTGCTGTTTGGAGGCTGTCAAAATGAAGAGTTGTGTTCAGCAGATAAGTCAAACACCGTGTCTGGAGTTGTGAGATTATTTGGGGGAATGCAGCAAATTACAGCATCCAAGCCTTTTTCTTTTTGCCCTGGTATGTGCATACATCACAACTTGAACTGCCTGAAATGAAAGAAAAACATTCATCTTGGCTTTGCTGTTCTCTGATATCGTGATGAACAGCTCTACTGGGATTAAAGTTGGTAAAATGGAAAGAGGGCTGGGATGATACTGCCACCGCTTATTTGATTAAGGCCTCATTTTTCAAGCACTTGTCTATTTTGAGATTTTTTTTAGCAATTTTGCTTCCATAACTTGTCTCATTTCATACTAGTATACATAATTGGTCCAACATGTACACGTAGGTGTTCATTTTACTAAACCTTGTCTTTCTGCTTCTGTATATCTCTCATATACTACCATTTTACAGTAATTCATCTCAAAATTATTTTTTTTCAATACTCAGAACTAAAAATATCAACTTCTAAAGCATCTACACATTCCATAATCATTCCATAATGATAGAATTTGGAGACGAAAAATGAGAGAAGGCTGAATCCAAAATCTGTTCTGTAAAAACTTTGGACACTATTTTTGTTGTAAAAAAATATGTAAAGATTTTAACTCTGGCTTAAAAAATATGACAATTGACAGACAATATGCTTAATAAATCCATGTATTAGAAACATTTCAGAAGTAACTTCAACTGGCAAAGTTTCATGATGCTATCTTTATGTTGAACTTGTTGCCCTATTCACCTGATTTGCATGAGGATACAAGTCAAAAAATAAAATAGAAATTAAAACATTGCATTGGAGTGTTGGAAAATCAGGTTCTCTTTTGCTATCACCAGATCCACTGCAGGTTGTTATGCAAAATAAATGTGGTGGTATGACTGAAGTTCAGGCCCTTTGGAAGAGTGTTGGTGTCCTGCCAGTAGCAACAAGACACTCACATTAAACTTGAATTATCTTGACTCTCACAGCTGGGTTTGAACAGAAGCATTTCTTTAAAAGCTTTTCTTTGAAATTATTATGATGGTGAATTTAGGTTTTCAATCGTACCATCAATCTCTTATGAAACTGCTCCAAATCCTTAAAAGCGCAGAGATATTTCAAATTGATAACTTTCCCTCTCCCATCTCATCTTCTTGCATGTATGTAGAACATATATCTGTTACTTCTTGATGTGCCTTAATGTCTTTCTAAGCTGAATAAACCATTAACTGGGTTCTCTTGAAAAAAAATGCATTGCCAAAAAGCTGGAAACAGGTGTGTTTTCTTTTTTTCTTAGCTTTTGAAGAGTTGACATTTTTCAACAAGGCAGCTATGAGGAGCTCACTATTTACTAGTTTAGTATGTCTATTAGGCCTTCAGTGGGAATGTGAAATGAATATAGATTATTTCACCATGCATGAAGTGTTTTTCATGACTTTTGAATGCTTTTTTAATTACAACATGTTGCAAACTCACAGATAACTTTGTGTAGGGAGGGAGGCCCCTATTCCAACAGACCCTTTCAGATCAGGGATACAGTGCATGCATTCTTGGCTTTAATGTGTTTATTTTCCCAATTTTGACGACAGACTTAGACAGGAAGAAGGCCAATTTAAGATATGTCTATTTCTGAATGAACAGCACTTGAAAGGTTAGGGAGCACTTCTGCTCCCCTACTCTTGTACCCTTTAATGACAAACTCAAAATATATGAGTGCTAAATCTGAACAAACTATGCAGTTAAATGGAATTTAGATAAACCACCAGTGGGAACAGAGATAGTAAAAACTCTTTGATGTTCTGGTCCATTTAGAGTCTCTCTGAACTGATAACTACTGTACATGTCACACCCATTCATCTGTGTTCACTCTGGGGGAAGTCCAAAGTTAAACACCATTGTGTTGCTTTGGAAGTGAAGTGCTCTGCTTATACATTCCCAGAGATATTCTGTGAGATGGAAGAATGACCTTTAGAAGTATGAGACAATTGGTGTTGAAATATTGTGCCAGAAAAACTGATTTCAAACATGACAGGGTTAATGGGCAAATAAATCTTGGACAAAGATGATGGTCTACTCGTTGTGTTACTGAGCACTTGGCACACTATAAAAGAGGGGTTATTATAAATTAACCAACGACCCAATGTACTGCTTGTGGGGAATGCACGAGAGAATTAAAGCAGGATTATGATTGATACTGAAATAATAATAAAAAAAAACACTAAGTGTGTCTTTACTTTCACGTGGTGCAGCAGGATCCCATGCAGACCACATCTGGACAAAGAAGAAGGGAGACCAGCACACAATGTAGGCAAGGACCACCACAAATGTCATCTTCACGGTTCGGATCTTTGCTTTTGAAATGAGCCTCACGCTGCTCACGCGAGAGAGGGGATGAGCATTTTTGGAGTGCTTTTGAGATAGCACCAGGAACTGCTCCCTCCTGGTTTTTAAATTGTAATTCTGCCATATTTTAAAACATATCAAGCCATAGCAGATGCTTAAAATCGCCACTGGAAATATGTAAATGCTGAGAGTCATCCACGTGATGTACGCTTTGGCCCCCCACGGCTGTACAAAGTCGCCCCAACAGTCATACACACCGTTCCCGACCTCCTTCAAGGAAAATATGTACACTTGAGGAGCGCTGAATATCATACTGAGTATCCAAGAGGCGATCACACAGAAGCGATCCTTTTTCTTGCGCACGGAGCGAAGTGGCGTGCAGATCGCTAGGCACCTGTCGACGGACATCAGGACGAGCATGTAGGTAGACGCAAACATACCCACGACCTGGAGGTATTTGACCAGTCGGCACAGCAAATCCGGCCCGTAGAAGCGAAACGTGATATCCCAAATGAGTTGCGGTAAGACCTGGAAGATTGCAACGACGAGGTCTGCGATGCTCAGGTGCTTCATGAAGTAAAGCATGCGAGACTGGCTGTGCTTGGTGGAGTGGATCGCCCACAGGACGCACAGATTGCCGGTGAGAGCGAGCAACAGCACCAGGACCAGGACGGCGACTTCCACTTTGGCAACTTCTTCGTTTCGTTTCAGAGGATTCACCGTGGTGTTTCCCAAGTGGCTGTCATTTCCACGACTTGAGTTGCTCCAGGAGAAGTTGTGCGCCCAGCTGATCTGCTCGCGAAACGGGTCCTCCATCGTGCGTAAAAGCGGCGCCACTATGGCGCAGCCACCGGTCACATCAGAAACCAGATCCAGGACTGCTGTCCGCTGTGTGCCAGCCCACCCCGTTGAAGATGTTTTTTGTTTTTTGTGAGTAGTTGGTCTCAGGTTAAATTACAGTTTGTTCCAAATGTCTGCGCTCTCATCTGCAGAGAAACGAAATGTAGCACTTTTATTGAAAACTGAACAAAATCAAATGAATGAAAAGTAAGACAAAATAACCATATCAAGTGATTTATTTCTGCTGAAGTTTACCTTTAAAGTGTTCCTCCGTGCAATTATTCTGGGACCTCGGAGCACCTCATTCCTCATCACTCTCTGCGCCCAGTTCCAATCTCTCTGTCTACCCAAAGTAAGTAGCCCCCTCCCTTCCTCTTAGTTTTCCTCTGAAGGGAAACTGTTGTGGTGAGTATGAGCAGCGTTCACAGTTTTAACTCTTTCTCCCCCTCTTTCCTTGCCTGTTCCTGTACATTGCATTTAGACTTCTGACTTTGTTAGGGTGCTTTCTAAAATCAAGTTACCCAAATGTCTATTAAAAACATTGTGTAATGCAGTGAGTCAATGCTTTTAGCATCTACATGATGTGAATGTATCCCTTATACCCAGGAGGAAAATTACACTAAAATCCTACAGAGAGTAAGAGTGTCACTTGTTTTCCAAAGTCACCAAATATGGTGAAATGTGTTATCTGGAGCTGGAACACAGTGCTTTGTTTAAATATAGCTACATCTAAGACCATTATGCTGTGCTTTAAGAAAAAAAAAGTGTGCCAAGTCAGTGAGTGAGTTAGTCAATGTAGTTACAAATCAAACAAGCAAAATGTGGACGTACTGTATGTGAGTGATTGCAAATCTTGTTTGTGTCCAAGCAGAAGCAAATGTAACAACCAACCAATGTAAATAGAAACTAAATCCCCCATGCCTTGTAAATTCCCTAAACTGCTCCCTGAAGGTGATGACCGAAGTATTTCTACAGTTAACTGAATGCTAACGCTAAATGGCCTCCCATTGGACGTAGGATTGGACAAGGACAGCAGGGAATATTACTGGAGCGCAGAGAGATTGAGTTTGGAGATAGAGTCAACACTGAAGACGTCAACAGAGCTGTCAGAAGACTATCACAGGAAAAAGATAAGAACTATATAGGCCTACAAAATACAGTTTACCAATGTACATGAATTGCAGTATGTAGGATTTTGTGAAATGTTAAAAGTGAAAGTTTATCTTAAGTGAGAAAATAGTTTTTATCACCTATACCGAATTGAAGCAAAATATAATGAAATTGACCAAAACCCATATCTTGTTGAAGGAAAGCCTTTATTTATTAATTTATATCCAGATTAAAGGAGCCATTTGATTTTATTACGTTTGGAAAATGTACCATTACTTGACCATAAATGCCTTCAAAACATGAAAAACAAAACATTAAATTGCATGTTTCTGTTTCTGAAAGGGAAAATTTAAATTAAGTCTGTAATGAGGAACTGTCAGCCTGTCATCCATCATTTTAGTTTACCTGGGTATAACTTTTGTTTTTCAGCCAAAAAGAGGCAGGTCACTTTGGCTTTTGCTTGGGAAAATGTATTTTGGTTCTGAACCATAACATGAACATGTGAAAGTCACATGTTCAGTTTGAAAACATTTGTTCCGTTTGATTTGTTTGACAGACCCGATTGAACTCTTGCAGGTGCTGTATTGTCAGGCATAGCCCTCATAAGAGATGGATTGTTGTATACAGTCTAGATACAATCTGAACAGAAATGTTGGCAGATAAGTGGGTCTCTCTTTATTTCCAAAATATCCGGTCATATGACACATAGTACAAATGTGTGTTTTTGAGCACGGAAAATGTTTAATCACAAGTTGTCTTACACAATAAAATGTTGCAAAAAAAAAAACAATTAAGTTGAATAGAAGAGTTGTGCTGCTTAAATCAATCAATCCATCATAGACCAAGCAGCTGTATTGTCAGTCATGGCTTTCAACTGTATACTTAGCGATTATATGCTTTTGCAACACTTATTTTGTGAACATGTGAAAATAATATAAACTACTAAAAAAACAGACGTGGCATGTTGTAAAAGGTTGTTCACTAGAAATGATATCTAGGACCTTCAAGGATCATTACCTGGGTGGAGAATATACTGTATATGCAAATTTGGCTAAATCTAACTAATTCTGTGTACATTTGGATCTCTTTAAAAACCAAAAATCTAGATGTTGGATAAAACCAGAGTTAAAATCTTTATTTAATTTGTACAATATATTAGTGTCAAAACTTTTAACAGAACATCTTTTTGGTACAGCCTTTTTTCATTTTATGAATACAAAATGCATTTTCATAATGTTTCAAAATGTTCATAACAGGAAAAATGTCTCAAAATGTGAACAAATCCTTCCGTATGAACTTCGGAACATTGCTAAGAATGATTATTGAAAGTTAAGTTTGTGTTAGTGCTTCACAAGTTGAGATTTCTATCTATCCACTATAAATCTATCAACTATCAAACCAACATTACCTTTTACAACATTCCATGCCTGTACAATCACTTTGCCCCCTGCATATTAAAATTAAGTTGCACATGATTTTTTAACATATTCCCTCAAAATAGTTAATTTATTTAGTCAAGTTGCAGGGGCCATTGCTGTTTCCAAAGCCTTCCAGGTGATTCAAGAGGGAGGAGATTGTGGAACAAACCCAGGACATGTGACACAAAAGATTCAACAAGTGATCAACAAGTGTATTAAGGGGATGTAATAGTCTCACACAGTCCTCTTTTCAGTAAATAGAGGAGAAAGAAGATCATTGTTATGACATGTTGGGGCAAAGTCCAGGACGGGCTCATCCCTACATTCCCAAAACCTGCTAGTCCCACAGCCCTATGTTCCTGAAATTGGCGATTAGGTTCAGGCATCACTTGACCTGTCATATGCAAATTTTAATTGATTTTTATGTTTTCAGCTTTTCATAAAAACATATTAGTCAGTTGATCAATTATACTGTATAACATTGAAAAGCCACCATCAAAGCATGAGTGTGTGTGTGTGTGGGTATTTGATACGATTTGATTGATAGTAACCTGTCGCCACATTCTGATTCAAATAGTGCAACATCTTGATTGGTGTATGTGCATACGGTGGCATAGACCTTTCTCCTAAATTAACTCGGATAAAACAGAAATCTCTCATGTGAACTAACCAGAAAGGATCTAACTGACACTAAACTTGTCAATGACCCTGAGGTCAATCATCGATGTATTCAGAGAACTAATAGTGAAAGTAATCCTGCCTAGGAGTGAGCGACTTTGTGAAATATCTACAAAAGCCGCAAGAAAAGTGATAATTCAGGTAGAAGCCAACCCAAACATAACATCTAGGAATTTGCAGCGCTCTCTAGCTGTATCTGGGCCACATGTGCATTCTTTCACAATATGAAGAAAACTCAATAAACATAGCTTTCATGGGAGGGTTGCTAGAAAGAGGCATCTGCTCTCAAAACAGAACAAAGCTGCCCATCTCAACTTTGCCAGAGAGCATCTGCAGAACCCTGAAGCTTCCTGGTAGTCCACTCCTTGACCCGTCCAAAACTGAACTTTGGTTTGGTCACAATCAAAACTGTTACGTCTGGTCAAAAGTCAACACTGCATACGACCAAAGACACTTACTTTTAACGCTAAGCATTGCAGTAGGCAAGGCCGGATTAACGCATAGGCTAACTAGGCTACAGCCTAGGGCCCGACGTGTGGAGGGGCCCTTTGATTGGTCAGACTTTTTTATTTTTATTTTTTAATGTAAATATAATTCAATCAAAATTTACATAAACCTCTATAGGTCCGTGAAGTTAGACACCAGGGATGTGCGTGAGTAGGCCACCTCGATTGGTAAAAAGGCAAACTCGACTTTGTTTGTTTTTTTTCTTTTTTTTCGGTCTGCATTCCGCGATGCGCAGCGCAGTTAGACCGGGTGGCAAAAAGTAAAGACGTTAAACTCAACGGAGAACGATCATTGTCTTAACAACACACTAACACTAACAAGCATCATCAGCCCTTAAGTGTAGTAGCCTATTCCTTGTTTAGCCTAAAGAGACGAGAGAAAAAAAAACACCGTCAAAAGAGCCACAGACAAACCTACAGCCTGTAGGCTACCTGGCCGTGAGACACACACACACACACACACACACACACACACACACACACACACACACAAAACAAAGAAGCACCCGATTGAGCAAAATATGATCACCACGGTCCAATCAGGTGTCAAGATGCCACGCTCAACATTCTGTTTACTTTCGTCACATGTAACCGTTGAGGCTGCTAAAGCAAAAGCTACACAATGTCTAGCGGTGCACAAAAGAGGAGAGTCAAACGACAAAAAGAAAAAAGGGACGAGGACCTGCTCAAAAGTATCCCTAAGCTGACCGGGTACTTCAAGGCAACAACTGAAAATGACCCTCAGGAGAAGGAGGAGGTGCCGTTATTGTCCGTGGCGGACAATAGCATCGATGGGGCTGCAGCTAGCTGTCCAGGAGCCGATGAGGCTGAGTGTGCACGTGCACCTGTTGCTGAGAGGACCGAGGGGGCACAAGAGGACGCCGGTCATGCTAACTTTAATTCAGATCCTGCATGCTGGGGCAAAATAGATGAAGAAACGAGACAGTACTGGATAAAAAAGGGCCCTGAAAAATGTCAAAACAAAAATGCCGACGTGGCTGCATCTGAAAGGCAGCACAAGCATCAGAAACGTTTCTTTTCGCAAAGTCTGTTTAAAAGAAAAACGGCAAATGGTGAAGTCTTGGCAAGGAAATGGCTATTATATTCTCCCTCAAAGGGCACAGTATTTTGTTTTGCGTGCAAATTATTTGGGGATGATCATTGTCAATCTGCACCATTCACCACAGGCTATAGTGACTGGAAGAATGCAACAACACGAGTGGGTGAGCACGAACGGTCAAAGAGCCACTTGAAGGCCGTGATGGCTTATGCAACACGCTGTGCTGATGCTGGATGCATTGATTCAGAACTAAAAAAACAACTAGAGTCTGAGTGTCAGTATTGGACTGATGTTTTAAAGAGGGTTGTGGCTGTTGTTACACTTTTGTCAGAGCACGGGCTACCATTCAGGGGGGACAGTGAAATTTTTGGACAGCCCGACAATGGTAACTTCATGGGTGTGCTGGAGGTGATCGCTCTGTTTGACCCGTTCTTGAAAGCCCACATACAAAGATACGGCAACGCTGGTAAGGGAACCCCGTCCTATCTGTCTTCTACTATATGTTCTGAGTTTGTTGAGTTGATGGGCGAACAGGTCCTTGCAGAAATAATCAGGCAGATTAAAGTAGCAAAATACTTTTCAATAAGCGTTGATTCCACGCCAGATTGATCTGTGAGTCACACAGATCAATTGACGTTCATCCTGCGTTATGTCTCCATTGATGGCAGCATCCAGGAGCGTTTTCTGAGGTTCCTGCCCATTCAAAGTCACACGGGAGAGTCACTCTGCCAGGCTGTTCTGGGCGTTTTGGAAGACATGGGCATTGATATAACTAATTGCAGGGGACAGTGCTATGATAATGCCGCTAATATGTCTGGCCCTTACAGTGGCCTGCAATCACGGATTAAGGAGGTGAACCCGTTGGCTGAATGGGTACCGTGCGCTGCACACACTCTAAATTTAGTGGGAGTTAACAGTGCAAACTGCTGTCTTGAGACCGAGGAGTTTTTTAACTTTGTTCAGGCCCTTTTCAATTTCTGTTCCAAATCCACTGCTCGCTGGCAGGTCTTCACTGCAAATTTACAGCCCAATGACAATCAGAGAATCAAGACTTTGAAAAGTCTTTCTGATACGAGATGGTCTGCGCACGCACAAGCGACTAAAGCACTGTATCTGAATTACGCCAGCATCCAAGCATCCCTGCATGAATTAAGTGACGACTCCAGCCAAAATCACACAACACGATCTGATGCCAAGGCACTGTATAGAAAGATGGAACAGTTAGAAACTGCCTTCCTGTGCAACATGTGGAACACCATACTACAGCGCTTCAATATGACCAGCACAGCATTGCAAACTGTAGAGCTGGATTTAAGCAAAGCTGGGAATCTTATCAACTCGTTGAGGACTTTCGTGGCTAATCAAAGGGAAAGTTTTGACAAGTTCGAGAGTGATGCCAAAATGATGTCTCCGACAGTGTCCCAACAATATAAAGTGGATATGCACAGACAGAGAAGAAGAAAAACTCATGCTGATGATAAGTCAACTGTACCAGACTGTGAGTTGTCAGGTCGTGACAGATTCAGAACTAGAGTGTTTCTAGTTGCCATTGATCGCCTCGTAGCTGAAATGGATCGGAGATATCGCTCTTACAAACATTTTCATGAAACATTCGGATTTCTAAACAACATGTCATCCCTCTCCGTGCAAGATCTCCGTTCAGCAGCAGCCAACCTCCAGCGGAAATATTCAAGCGATCTAGAAGATTTTGAGAATGAAATTGAACAATTCAGAGAATTAATTCAGGAACTGGACAGCACCTCAGCAAGGTCACTGCTGATCTTTTTACGATCAAGGAGACTACAATCAGCGTTTCCAAATGTTGACATTGCTCTGAGACTCTATTTGACTTTACCTGTAAGCAATGCCAGTGGAGAGCGCTCATTCTCAAAACTTGGACTTGTGAAAAATAAACTGAGATCTACAATGGGCCAACCCAGACTCAATCACTTGACCCTAATGGCTCTTGAGAATGATGTTCTCAGAAAATTGGACTTCACAAGCCTCATCACAGACTTCTCAGCCAGGAAAGCAAGAAAGAGAGTCCTGTAATGGTACAGACTGTAGGCCTACATCTCTGACTGGCTCACACTCCACCTCCATGTTCACAGTCACAGACACATTCTACTACCAGGTATCCAAGCACCACACACACACACACACACACACACACACACACACACACACACACACACACACACACACACACACACACACACAGAAATGACAGAACATGTATGACACACGCACAATGTTTATTGGACTGCAGTGCATTTACATACATACATAAGTTACTCTTGAGCTAAAAAATGCTAGATGTTAATGCAGATGTTATGTCCTCATTTCTTTTACAAGTTTCTGTAATAAAATTCGTTCCAAGTGAAAATTGTCCCAGTAAAGTTAATTTACCTTGAGAGTGTGATCTTTGGTCAGATAATAATTCAAAAATGAAGTGAATAGAATAGAATATAATACCTTTATTGTCATTGGCTTCATTCTGTGTGAATTCAGAATGGTGATGGCTTTGGGAAAGAAACTGTTCTTGTTCTTGAATCTGTTCAGGTTTACAAATACACTTCATCATCATCATCATCATTATTATTATTATTATTGGACGCCAAAGCGTCACAAAGGGGGGCCCCACAGAAGGAATAGCCTAGGGGCCCATGACTACCTTAATCCGGCACTGGCAGTAGGAATGGTTAGATCTCGGCTTGCTTTTTGTCTAGACTCTAGACAAAAATTCATGATTCTCTAGACTCTAGAGAATCATGAATTCTGAAGAATAATGTAAAATCCTGGCAAATAACCCTAAGCCCCCACTAGTTAAGTAAAAGCTTGGCTGGAAATGGATCATTCAAACGGTAATGATCCGACACATTCCAGCAAAACAACCACAGAGTTAAAAGATTTGTATTTGGATCGGCCCCGGTCAAAGTCCCGACCTAGTCCAATTGAAATGCTGTGGCGGGACTTGAAGCGCTGAGTTCACGCCAGACGCCCGTCAAACTTCACATGACCTGGCTGCGTTGTGCAAGGAGTGGGCAAAAATCCCCCAGAGCAGATGTGAGAGACTGATTAGTCACTAAAGAAACTGTTTGGTTGAGGTTATTGCTGCTTAAGCTGGTGAAATTAACGGAAGGGGTTCACATATTTTTGCACTCGTCAGATCAGCGTTTTTCTTCAATTTACCTCTCTAGTAAAATACAAATGACATTAGATCAGATTTTGATATTTTCAGTATTTATTTTTTCAAAAAAACTGAAAAGCCATGGCCCCAAGCAGCAACTTAGTTTGTTTATGCCCAAGGCTAGCTCTGCATGTATTGACCCAAAAGGCCCAGCAAAGGTTTTATCATTCACTCAAACGTGTCTGAAAACATCACTGAATGTATCATGGCTGTTAAACATACATATAGTACAATACAATATTAGGTGAAATAAATAAATGGATTAGTAAATAGTATCCTAATAAGCCCTCTCTTAAAAATGTAACCTTCCTCAACATGATATGGCCAGTCATTTGTGTTCGAGAATCAGTCATTTTTACTTGGGACATACTGTAATGCTTCTTAAAACACTGGCAGAAACAGGTGATAGTAATAATCAAGATTTGTCAGACATAATTTCGAATTTGCAATCAATCTGTTATTTAAGGACGATGTATTCCTCAATGTTATCCCATGAAACAACTGAATAGCTAAGTAATTGAAAGTATTTTTTTAACATCGTTGTGTCGTGACTAATTTGTTTTGCATCATAGGGATAGGGATTGCCATAGAAATTGAATTATCGGCAAGCAATCTTTACAGATATCTTTATATTATAAACCAATTAATTCTCCCTAAAGTCTACTAATTTTTGGGCAAAGACTAGTGACTCCCACTGGTTGGATGAGGACTCTGTTCATAGGCTGTGAGTGTAATGATAACAATCTGAGAGGAGACAAACACTCTCCTGAGGGCAACAGAGGGGTTTCTTCCAACAGGGACTTAACTGAATATACTGAGACAGAAATAACCCAAAGTCGATCTGTTATAATAGTTTAAATGTTATACACAAAGCATGAACAGAATAACACACAGGAAAAAAAACATGACTAGATACATTTGTTTGGTTATGAAATTCTTTCCCACATGGTTATTTGAAAAAGAACCAAACCGGAACGTGACGCATTGGATGAAACACAAAAAGAGACCCTGAAGCTTTGTCAAGACCCACATCAGAAAGAAGAACTCCACTCCAGAAACCCATTGAAGTTTATTGAAGATAATCCGATCGGCAACAATGGTGGATGTTGTTTAATACTGCACGATAACAAAATATCTGTAACATACACATTCTTTAAAAACCTGCCAGAGCTCCATTACTAAAATGATGTAGGCTAAATACAACCTAACCTCTGACGTAAATCTATATATACTCAGATATCTGATTTCAATAGCATTTATTACCAAACACCACATGAACTGGTTAGTGGAAAGCCTTAGGACATCAGCTTGCAATGTATTTAGAGTACTTTTTTGTTACAGTGCCATCCTATAGCAGCATAGATACATTACATAAGCTCAAAAGCACAAATACAGTACGATGTAGAAAACCATATGGTGAAAATATTTCCCTCACATACCTTGACATAAAACAGATGAGTGTCACAATGAAGGGGCTCCAGCACGGAGACTGGCATGTAAACAGACAAAGAAAGGATCCAGTGTTACAATCACACAATCATAACCACACACACAGAATACTTGTCTGACACTGATTCACGCACACATCTACATTCCTAATCAGTTCATCAGTTTTATTTAAAAATCAAATTGGCATGTTGTGACAGTGGTGATGTAAGTGGAGGCATCCTGCTGTGGGAATGCATGAGCACACAAGGGTCACCACAATACAAGGATAACAAGCCAGCGTGTTGGTGCAGCTGCCCTGTGGTTTCTGTGCACTCACACAGGTATAAACCAGCAGTCACTCTCTGGTTGCTAACCTGAAGCATGTGTGCGCTAGTTGAAGGGGTCATAAAATCACATGCAGAACTAAATCATGCTAGCGTGACTAACACAAGGTTTTCGTGAACACTGCCGACAAAAGCGAACGCCATCTCTTTTTCCACTTAAACGTGCCAGTTGTGTGTATGACATGTTTAAAAATAGTTAGCCTTTTCTCTGAAATGTGTTTTGTGGATAATAATGTGCCAGTGATGGAAATATATATTTTCGTTCGTCATGCACAAACAAAAAAAGTATTTAAAAAGCAACATGATATAATAAGCGTTCAAAATATATATTTCCTGTGATTTACACCTGTACTTACTGGTTGCAATAGCAACACGTTTTGATAAGCACAGGTGTTGATCATTTTGTTAATAGGAACACCAGGGAACAATCAAGTGTCTTATCTTATTAGTGACATTCATTGAACTTGAATGGCATTAAAAGTTTTCTATCTCAGAGATTCTTCATAAAACTTTTCATTCATTTGTTTGGTAACACTTTACAATAAGGGTACATTAATTAATGGTTAGTTAATGTGTAATAAGGGTTAACTAACCATTAGTTAACTGTTAACTAATGTGTCTAGTAAGCATTTACTAATGGTGTTCATGTTAACTAGGGTATTAATTAATACATTATTTAATGTTTATAGATATCCTATATTAACCTTAGTTAATACATTAATTATGCATGAGCCAAAAGTTTATTAAGATAATATAACATGAACACCATTAGTAAATGCTTACTTCACACATTAATTAACAGTTAACTAATGGTTAGTTGACCCCTATTAAGCATTAACTAACCATTAATTAATGTACCCTTATTGTAAAGTGTTACCATTTTTTTATCATGTTGGCAGTCTCAAAGTGGAAGGGGACCAACCTGTAAATGCCAAACTAAAAATTCATCAATAAACATTGAAACAAATTAAATTACATTAAACCAATTTGAGTTAAATTGAATCCATTACATGACATTGGGTTACATTAAACAGTATATTAAATTGCATATGTGTAACAGTAAACTATATTATGTCCCATCATATTAGATTACATTACTTCAATAACATTGAAGGAAATACATTTTTTAAATAATATATAGCTTAGTAGTAATAGTAATAGCAAATTGAATTAAACATTTTAAAACAAATTTAATTAGAAAAAATTATTGGCTCAAAAATCAGTTAAGTAAAACAACAACAAAAACAAAAAAATCAAAAAAATAATCAAAATTAATATGTGAAATAAAAAATAAAAAGTAAAAAATAAATAAGAATTACATTAAATCCAATCCATTACTGCTAAATCCGCATCCACACTATAAGCTATAAATGTTGCTTAGAAAAAGCCTGTCAAACGTTTCATATTTCACAAATGTTCTAACAAGAAAACATATTTTATTAGCAAATTGGATTCGCTGTAATTCCAGAGCAAGGTCTCTGTTTCATCCTGTACTGTTTATCTCTTTGAATTCTGCAGTGGTTCTGTAGAGGTGGTAATCTGTCAAAGTGATCTTTGATAAAAAAAAAAAATTCATTTGTTTTTATGGAATCTTTGAAACTTTGAGTTTGAAATTGCATCCAGTGTGACTATTCTTGCAGAGCTATTAACAAAGTGTATTAAAAAAAAATCAATCATCGAAATTGTGCATTAATTATTCAGAAAGAGAAAAACAATAAACTCTTTGTTTCAGACCCAACAGATTCAACAACTACTCCAGCATTTGGACAACATTTAAAGTAACAGCAATAAAAGCCAAGTCCAAAGAGAATCCATAAGACTGCAGTGTGCATCATTGGCTTTGGGCACTATATTCTTAAAGGATAACATACTGCTTGCATCATCTGTTACATCTGTAAACAGTCAATCATTGACTGCAGATGATTTGCATGCTACCGTTTAGGGATGTGCATTTTGTAAACGTGTGTCTTGTCTGTTAGCTCTAAAGTCTGTGGGAAAAATGACAGGCCCAATGATTCCTTTACAAGGTAAATTCAATGGAATGCGGCTTTGAGACCTGCAGGCATTCCTCAAATGTTTGGATGGTTTACAAAAAAAAAACTTTAGTTTTCTGTGTCATTTAACCATAACCAAGATGTAGCCCCAAATCATGTCATTTGTTCATTACGGTTGAATTTGACTTGACATAGGTTTATACTCGGCCTAAGGTCATTCGTTTCAAGCTTGTGTCTTGTCAAACTGAGTTGGAGGGAGACTGAATTGGCCACTGTTTAATTAAATGTAAAGCACCTGTGTAAAATAGATATCAAACACTGTGATTTTGATCAAATTTGAGTTTTTTTAATGAATTTACAACATTTGTTTAGTCACAAAAATAGAACAGTACCTGTGCTTAGGTCCCTTACCTAAAATGGCAATGACTTTCTTCCCAATGACACACACACACTCTTCAGTCCGACCAAAGTACTGCAGAAAAAAAACAAAAAAAACAGCCCTCTCATATGTGGCCAGTCCAGCCAAAAATCACAGGGGCCAATTCAACTTTTGCCACTATGCAGCATGATTTTGGATTCTTTTCACACTCATTTCACAGTTGAGAAAGTTTTGCCTTCTGTCACAAGTTCATACTTTTGTATAAAAAAATAAGATGTATAAACTTGGGCTTTGCTCAAGGCCCATACGTCTATATTATTAATTGCTATTACTATAATTAGAACTAGAGACATCGCTTCAAAAAGAAATTCACTCGAACGAATATATGTCAAAATGAAATGAATTGATATACGATAGACATTGAGTCTACAGAGTTTACTTCATGCCCATCACATTATACCAGATGGGAATGAGAAAGGAGGGGAGGGGAGGCAGAGCAACACTCCACCATGAAATATGGTATATACTATTAAACCAATGCGGCATAGGGTTTTACATTGCGTGCAACATGGTTTAGGGCAGCCAATACTATCAACTGCACGAGTGAGTCTGTCATTTGGTTACTCTTCTAAATAAAACTCAAGCAGATTGAATGGAACGAAGGAATAACACATTTTTGATTTACTACCACAAACAAAAGTGTTTATTTCTGAAGTGTTTTACTTGCTTATGATTATTATGGCTTCTCATTGAATGCATTTGATTACCGGTATGTACAGTAATAATTGAAATATGATTTATTTAGTTTTGCGACAGCATACTTTGTCACATTGAGCAGTGTACTGTATATTGCTTGGCTGCTTATTTAGTTTCAGTCGTATTCGTGCATTGTACCAATGAAAGAAGATATTGCATTTACAGATCAAACACGAAGCATGCAAAACTAAAACAAGATGGAGACCTTTTCTGAACTCTTAACGAAACCCACAAGCAAGAAGTGATTAGACAAGGAGGATTTTCCTTTTTTAATGGAGCTCTTAGAGCTATCAACTGAGCAGAAAGGAATTTGAAGAAGTCAGCAAGCTTGGTCGACAAAATAGACCTACAATGCACGTTATTCTTCCCAATTTACAGGGTAATTGTTTGTACTACAATTTATCTGCACCAAAACAAACCAATAGGTCGAAGTAAGGGAATAAGTCTGGGAAGTGGGAAGAATTTATTCCATAACTTTGCATCTTTTTCCCTTGTACCAGCTGCTATGAATTGTAATGGACGGATTATAAAAAATATATATAGCCTATATCAAAAAAAGTTACACTGTTAAATGGCAAATACTGTCTGATAAATGTTTTATCAGTCTAATTTCACCTGGTCCTATTATATCCCGAAATGTTTTCCTTGGACTCAGACCATGAATAGAATGAAAACAGAGGCTGTTGGTTGACCCAGGCCAAGACAAGAGTATATGAAAACACTTAAAATAAATCAATGGCATATGTCATATGATGTGATGACAGCACATGTACTGTGGTGGGTTGATAAGCAAACCTGCAAGCAGTGAAAGTGTCTGTAATCGGAACATTTATGTTTTCTTAACCTTTTCGAAGCCTTATTTTCCCCTTTAAATATTCCATGTATAGCTTTTAGCAATAAAAAAAAAACACATTTTCCATATCTGACAACATTACATATTTTGTATCTGCCTGTTCCAACTATTCAATGAGTAAACTATTTAAAGCCAAGACACAGTGTTCTTGTATTACTGCACCATTACTTTAAATGGAAATAAGCCTTTAACTCTTCCCATGTATTATTAAATGTTGGGATGCTGACTGTGATTTAAAATGATTCACCAAGACACAGATTCACCAATATGTGTTCTGCTTCTAGTACATCAGTGAGATATTTATCAGATCGTGAGCCTGATATAAAATCCTGGTGGATCTATGGCAACCTCTTCAACATTCTGGGCTGATTACATTTTAAGAGGAAAATTAAATTTACAGCTCATATTTTGGGAGCAAGTGGTTCATCTTCAATCAAATCTCAAAGCCTGTGCCATATGGTGTACATTACTTGCTCATTTTTATCCTCTCTCTATGAGAGGCTGTTTCAAATAGGCCTAAGGCTTATCATCCGTCTTAGTTAGCAAACATCATTCACTCTTTCCAGTGGCGAACTTAGCCATTTTTGGGGCTCCAGGCTAACAGTCATTTGGGGGCCCTTGCATCTAATGCCTCGTTTCCACCGAGTAGAGCGGGTCGGATCGGAGCGGTTCGGTCCGGGTAGTTTGGCTTTTCATTTGCCAAAAGTTGGGTAGGGTACGGTTTAAGCGCACCTAACCGCTCTGAGCCGCTCCCAATCTCAGTACTCCTCCGTAGGGGTACTAGCCGCCTGAAAGCGGTCCGAAAATGCGGAGCGACACACCCGTCATTTGATTGGTCGAAAGAATCATTTCCGCCGTGTGTAATCACCTCGGCTAGAGTGAAGAGAGTCTTGTGTGTTGGCGAAAATGTGAGCACAGCACTGTTTATTGTGTGGTGCTTTTCCTCGTCAATAAATTAATCAGTTGGTTACACTGTGTCCCACTGCTAGTCACGTAGCTGCCGCAGCCAGCGCTGTTCGCTCATGAGTTGCACCGAGCCGTTTCTGTGTGTTTTCGCCATAGTAGGCTAGTAAATACACGTTCACAACAACACGGGGGGAATAAATAAAGAAGCGGCTGGTTTGACCAAGCAAAAACGAGAGACCGCTGGCTTGACCACGGTAGAAATAATCATTTCCGCCGTGTGTAGTCACCTCGGCCAGAGTGAAGAGAGTCTTGTGTGTTGGCGAAAATGTGAGCGTAGCACTGTTTATTGTGTGGTGTTTTTCCTCGTCATTAAATGAACCAGTTGGCTACACTGTGTCCCACTGCTATGATGTCACGTAGCTGCCGCAGCCAGCACTGTTCGCTCACTGTATCAGTTGCACCGAGCCGTTTCTGTGCTCACAACAACACAGGGGGAATAAATAAAGAAGCGGCTGGTTTGACCCAGCAAAAACGAGAGACCGCTGGCTTGACCACAGCTGTTCCACGGACAGATAGTTTGACCCACATTCTGGCGGCGGCTATCGCAGTCCAGCCGAAACCCCGCCCTACCCGTAAAGGTAGGGTAATAAACCCCGCCCTACCAGTAAAGGTAGGGTCGGCGGTGGAAACAACACCGAGATTCTTAAAAGTGAGCTGTCCCGCTCTGAGCCGCTCCGATCCGACCCGCTCTACTCGGTGGAAATGAGGCATAATGTACCTTATATCGCGCACACTGAGATACTCCATACAAGGGATGAACAAAAGTCACTAGCTTTTTTTCATTTTGGATGAGACTACTCAGGTACGTGTCAGAGGCTTTCTTAGCTTGGATTGGTCTAAGAGGATCCCACATCACAGGGTCAAACTGAGCCATTAACTGAACCTGACCCATGACATGTCCATTGCCTAGTCCTAGTTCATTAAGTGTGTCAGAGGGGCCACGCAGAGGAAGCTTTCTCTCTGACAGGAAGTTGATGATTGCCACTAACCTGGATAAAATTCTAGAGACCAATATGACTTTGCTTTCAATTAAATGTGTTGTTTTATTTTTTTAAATACACAGTGAATTACAAAATAGCCTGTGTCCTTGCTGGCCTTCCAAAAAAATCTATCAGACAGCTTCAGCTAATTCAGAACGCTGCTGCCCGAGTCCTCACTAGGACCAAAAAAGTAGATCACATTACCCCAGTTCTGAGGTCTTTACACTGGCTTCCAGTCACTCAAAGAATTGATTTCAAAATACTGATGTTGGTTTATAAAGCACTAAATGGTTTAGGGCCAAAATACATTACTGATATGCTGATACGTTATGAACCGTCCAGAGCCCTTAGGTCGTCTGGGACAGGTCTACTTACAGTCCCCAGAGTTAGGACTAAACAAGGAGAAGCAGCTTTTAGTTATTATGCACCAAATCTCTGGAACAAACTCCCAGATAACTTGAGGTCTGCTGCAACTCTCAGTTCTTTTAAATCGAGTCTGAAGACTTTTTTGTTTCCATTTTAACCTGCAATTTTCATTTTATTTGCTTCTTTTATTTGCTTTTAAATGTTTTTAAATCGAGTTTTCATTTTTTTATTTGCTTCTTTTATTCGCTTTTATAATGTGTTTTATGTATTCTAATCTTGCCCCTGTAAAGCACTTTGAGTGGCCTTGTGTCTGAATTGTGCTATATAAATAAACTTGCCTTGCCTTGCCTTGTGTCCACAGGACTATTTGAAATAAAATCTTCAAATATAAAAAAAAAAAATAGGTTATAACCCTGCCTTCTTTAAGCATGGATAGTAGTGACTAAGTGTGCAGGGGAGAGATAAATATACACAGATAGAGGGAGGAAGAGATAGCTTTATTTTGCTTTTTTACTTAAATTGATCATTGATGGCTTTAGACTGACTCCTGCTGTCCAAGCCTATCAGCTGTTGTTCTGAACAGCTGTTACACACGGAGGTGAAAACGAAATTGAAACTTAACTATCGCCTGGCTGGGCTGACTTAAAGTGGAGCAGCCAAATATAGCCTAAACTAATAGGCCTAAATATTGTTACAAAAATACAGGCAATGTGTTGTGTGATTTTTGTCAGTAGCCTACAGTAGACCTAGAGGCTGGCCCCGATCGCCACTAACTGTTCTGTAATACACGATCGCCGATCACGTGAACACACAGGCGTCTTTTTTTTAGCATATGCATCCAATCCGCGGTTCACGTGGGTCCCAAACCGTGAGGGTTGGTCCGAATGGACCACGGATCAACCGTGATCCGTTGCACCATTAATTATCTCCATCAGTTTGTTGACACACATTCACGTCATTAGCATAGCTGCTGGCTGAGCCAGAGCCACCTGTTGGATTGACAGTAGGAGCTGGAACGTTACCGGTTAATGATGTAGACAGCTGTTCTTCCGTCTAAGGTCCCGCTGCCACCGCGCTGGGTGCTGTAAAAAAGCTTAATAGCTTCGGCAGCTTTGATATTAAGTCCTGACTTTGGTCCTTCTTCTGTTTGTTTTGTGACCCGCTCTCGTATGTTCACTTCATTTTGGTATAGGTAGGTTAGGTTTATCTCGTCTCTCTCTTCACCCGCTATTTACTTTTTTGGATTTACGCGTGAACGTGCAGCGTAATGTGTAAAGGTACGAACACACTGCACATCGCCGCGCGGCGAGTTTACATAGAAAGTCAATGTATTTCGAGCGCCGCCGCGCGAATCGGCGGCCGGCGGCCGGCCGGCGGCGAGCGGATCACGCGGCGCGGCCAGGGGCGGCGCGGCGCGGCGCGAATGCTGCGGCCGCCGCAGAAGTTGAAAATATTGAACTTTTCGCCGCCGGCCGCGCCGCGATAGCCAATCAGCGTTGAGCTCCTCCCGACATCACTCGGGTGAGTCTGCTGAGCTACAAGACACGTGAAACCTGGCTGGCGGTGCAGTCGGGAAAGGAGGGATGAAGGGAAAAAAGAAGGAAAAGACAGAGAGACAGAGAGAGAGAGAGAGAGAGAGAGAGAGAGAGAAAGTTCCAACACATCGATAAAATGTATGACAGCAGTTTAATGAGACACCTTTTAGTAAAAGGAGCAAGGAATAGACTCACATTATAGAAGAGAGAAGGAGAGAAAGCCAGGGAAGATGTACTGCAGATGAGTGAATATGCAGAGACAATAAAAACTAAATAGCCTACGACAACTGACACTTCCAAACATTTCCCTAAACATCTGAAAATCTGTTTGGGTTTTCTCTAGGCCTACATGTTGATATGCCGGCGTGAATGTGTATATGCACGGCCATGGATACATATGTGCGTGTGTGTGTGTGTGTGTGTGGGGGGGGGGGCGGGTTGTGTGTGTATGTGTGTGTGGGCGCATGTGTGGGTGTGTTTACGAAGCTTGGGTGGCAGGTGGCGGGGAGAAATGTGTGAGAGGTGCAGTGAGACCAATACAAGGGCCGATGGCAGAGATGATGAAGGCAGAATAGCCTACTTCAGAGACGCTCCCAACAAAAACAAATCAGTGAGGATGACGACGATTATGAGAGAGATGTAAATAGCGGGAAGAAACTGGGCGTGCACATTCAATGAGTCATCGGGCGGCGGGCGGCGGCGGACACAGATGAGCCAAAATGATCACGCGGCGCGGAACCTGCGATTCGCGCGGCCAACCGCCGCGCTGCGCTGTGCAGTGTGTTCTGTTCGCACCTTAATGGAATAGCCCATGTAGTGCAGACTGAAGGGGGGTGCATGGTTGGCAGAAAGGCCGTCAAAACGCGAGTAATTAGACATCCCGATGATACTATTGTGAAGAGATTTTTTTTATAAAAAACAATAGTTATGGGGCACAATATAAAGAGGGCATTTTGGGGGCCCCAAAGGGGCTTATGGGGCCCCGGGGCTCCAGGCAATTGCCTGGTTTGCCTCAATGGACGGCCCGCCCCTGACTCTTTCAATTCAAGCAACGTTAAATGTTAGGCTGTAAGGTGGTAAATATGCAAAAAGTTAGAATTTTCAAGCGTTAAGTGATAAGATTGAAACCAATATTCTTATCCGTATGCTAAATATAAAGAACCACCAGATGAGTAGCTATCTTAGCAGAAACTCGTTGGCCCACCCAAGAAGTTGTTCCATGGCATTACTTCCCATGAAATCGCAAATTTCCTCTTCACACAGATCAGACAAATGAGATACGACGAGTTAATTGTAGGCGGATTAGGTTATCTACTCACAAGCAACGGCAAATGTTAAAGGCAGGTAGGAAAGGCATTTGTCGTCGCCCTTATGTTTTTGTCAGCAGAACATTGACAAGCAATGCAAAAGCTGGGATTTCATTCAATCTTGATTATAAGTTTTCTCATCAGCTCTTGTTTTGATTCACTGCCTCTAATTTATCACTACATCACTCATAACTGGAGGAAATGAGAGTTAGTCACAGACTGTTGTAATGTTTATAGTAAAAAATAAAAACAAAGATAGCAGCACACAGAGGAAATTACAGTTCATGTATTGACTGCAAAGGCCACGGTTTATTTGAATAGTCTTCTAAGTGACTCTCTTTTTTTCTGGTTCATTTAAATGTGTGTTCCCTATTCAGTGACAGCGGTAAATGCATTTTGATACATTTCCTATTTAATAACACATATGTTGACAGTTATGTTTAGGGTTCAAATGATCATATAACAACAATAAATCAAAGACACATTACTACCAGGCCCGTGCCTTCTCACATGTCAACACAAATGCTAAGAAAAACAAAACATCCACTTACCAGCTGGCTTGCGATGAAAGGTGGGTGACAGCTGATGTGTGCTTGTGTTTCTCTTACCCGCAAAAGTTATATCAGAGTAGGATGTTTTGTTTAGGGTTTTATTCGCCAATAATGGACATTTTCACCAATGACATCTAGACAAATTTGTTTAGAAATGATTTGCCAATGTGAAGAAAATATCCTTTTTTTGGGGCGTAGAAAAGTCAAGCAAAGCACAACTCATAGATGAATGACTCTGGCCCACCGCAGCACAGCGCTCCATCAGCAGCACGTCTTGAGAGAGAGTTGAAAACTTCATATCTGCCAAGCTTAGGGAGAGAGCCATGTTTTCTTAACATTGATTTACAACTCATTTTTTACAAGACTTTTAAACCACAAGAAAATCCCCGATGTAGTAGGCCTACCAACTTGATTGATGCAATAAAACACGATGAAGATATTAAGTCATTTATTCCTGCTTTGCCTGAGGTCAACAATACCACACAGGGGTAAAGCATCTGTGATGAGTTCTGCTAAACAGTCATTTAGTCACAGAATGGACTTAAAAAGTGTCTGTGAAAATTTTCCAGGTATGCCATGACTGCACTATAACAAAAACTGATGTTAGTGCGAAATGTGTCCAAACTTCAGAGACTTTGCAACAAAGAGAGCACACATTGAAACATGTTTTCTAAACCTTGTATGTCAAATAGACTTCATAGTGGCTCTGCCCCATTAGGTGGCTTCTAAGAGAGATTTAAACATACTGAACTTACTTACTGTTTCCAATTCGACGTGCTTTTCAGAACACCTTTTTTAAATGTGAACAGGTTTCATACATAACGGTTTAGCCTTATTGTTTGCAAGTACAAACCATTCAATCCAACAATTTGCCCCTGATCTAACTTCATTACTCTGATCAAAGCAAAAGCCTTCTTTGAGTTACATAACCGCCTTTGGTTAACATGCAATCCCTCCACCAAAAAAGAAAATCACAAGATATTTTTAGTTTCTGTGTCGTGTATATCATAGTCCCTTCCCAGCAGATCCCTGCAGACTGGTGGTGATTTCAAGTAAACAAAATATAATCAGCTTTTCCAGTTCTGCCTCTTTGGATCCGAACAAATTTGGCCACTAAACAGCATCCCGAAGCTCTTGCTTTGGCTAATCACAACCACACTACAGCTCAAAGAGCTCTGTATATTTCAATGTTGGTATGATCTTATTTTAAAAGCGCCAAATAGAAAAATGAATCCTGCCATGTATCATTATTTTCATCATTAAACATGGTTTTCAGAGGGCTTAGATGCTGCCTGGGTTCTTCACTGGGGGCTAGTGGTGGTGGTGGTTATAAATTGATAAGATAACTGAGGATTTTGAGTCTTCAGGTATTGCCAGCCTTTAAAGCCTTTTTGTAAATACTTTATAAGGTGTATATAGTCCTCACTTTAGATAAGGTAATACACAAATACTTTACTGACAATTAGTAACTACCTGAGTTAATCATGAATGTCAGTATTAATACGTGTTTATAAAACATCTATTAACACACTCACTAACTATTGTGCATGTCAAAATCAGTGTATGAATGCATAATGTATAAAAAATAAAATGGTTTCCGTGTGAGAAGGAGACAGATTGTACATCCTGTAAAAAATATAGGTGTCCAAGTCATGACAATATGTTGAAGTTGATTCGCTGTATCACATGCCAAAACATCTCCAAACAACATGACAGGAGCTTTAGTTGTTACATAAGACGAGTCAAATGATATGTTCAGAACATTTCGGGGGATAATCTGGAACGTGTTTGTAGCTTATTCTGTTTCTGTTGGAGAAGTTTATATTGTTGGATTTGTACGAAGGAGCAGAGGAAAAAAGAGAAACTCTTTTAACATTTTTCAGCATTTTGACATATTCCAAATATTTACATACTGGATTGGACAAACAGTTTATCAGGGATTACTGCCGTATGGTTTTTAAACTGTAACTGATGCTTCAGATTTCGAAATTTCTGATCCGTCAATTGGACGGTTGTCCGTTTCCTTTTTATCGATGTGGTCTGACATAATCTGTATCCACCATCATGTCCAGCAATTCCTAAAGAAAAACATCTTAATGTCTTTTTTTTGGGGGGGGGGGGGGGGGTGCAGAGGTCATCACTGTATATATGATGAAAACATTAACTGGACCACTTGAGGTGCTTTAGTGCAGCTTTAGAAAACTAAACATGAAAGAAGACTTATGTGCATTTTATGTTTCAATGATGACATTTAATCATGGGAAAGACAAACAAACAGTTGCAAAATCTATCAATATGTCAGCTGTAAAAAGGTGAAAAACACTTTCCAAATGGTTTAATGGGAAAAACACAGAATTGTGTGTATATATACAGTATCTCACAAAAGTGAGTACACCCCTAACATTTCTTCAAATATTTCATTATATCTTTCCATGCGACAACACTGAATAAATGACACTTTGATACAATGTCAAGTAGTCAGTGTACAGCTTGTATAACAGTGTAAATTTACTGTCCCCTCAAAATAACTCGACACACAGCCATTAATGTCTAAACTGCTGGCAACAAAAGTGAGTACACCCCTAAGAAAAAATGTCCAAATTGGGCCCAAAGTGTCAATATTTTGTTTTGCCATCATTATTTTCTAGCACTGCCTTAACCCTCTTGGGCATGTAGTTCACTAGAGCTTCACAGGTTGCAACTGGAACCCTCTTTTACCCATTCATGACGACATCAAGGAGCTGGTGGATATTAGAGTCCTTGCGCTCCTCCATCTCCCGTTTTAGGATGCCCCAAAGATGCTCAATAGGGTTTAAGACTGGAGACATGCTTGGCCAGTCCATAACCTTTACCCTCAGCTTCTTTAACAAGCCAGTGGTCGTTCGGAGGGGTGTTTGGGGTCGTTATCATGTTGCAGTACTGCCCTGCGGCCCAGTTTATGAAGGGAGGGGATCATGCTCTGCTTCAGTATGTCACAGTACATGTTAGAATTCAATGAACTGTAGATCCCCAGTGCTGGCAGCACTCATGCAGCCCCAGACCATGACACTCCAACCACCATGCTTGACTCTAGGCAAGACACACTTGTCTTTGTACTCCTCACCTGGTTGCCGCTCCACACTCTTAACACCATCTGAACCAAATAAATGTATTTTGGTCTCATCAGACCACAGGACATGGTTGCAGTAATCCATGTCCGTAGTCTGTTTGTCTTCAGCAAACTTTTTGTGGGGTTTCTTGTGCATCATCTTTAGAATAGGCTTCCTTCTGGGATGACAACCATGCAGACCAGTATGATGCAGAGTGCGGCGTATGGTCTGAGCACTGACAGGTTGACCCCCCACCCCTTCAAGCCCTTCAGCAATGCTGGCAGCACTCATACGTCTATTTTCCAAAGCCAACCTCTGTGTACGACGCTGACCATGTGCACTCAACCTTCGTAAACTGGGCCGCAGGGTGGTATTGCAACATGATAACGACCCCAAACACACCTCCAAGACGACCAGTGGCTTGCTAAAAAAGCTGAGGGTAAAGGTTATGGCCTGGCCAAGCATGTCTCCAGACCTAAACCCTATTGAGCATCTTTGGGGCATCCTCAAATGGAAGGTGGAGGAACGCAAGGTCTTTAATATCCACCAGCTCTGTGATGCTGTCATAAATGGGTGGAAGAGGGTTCCAGTTGCAACCTGTGAAGCTCTAGTGAACTACATGCCCAAGAAGGTTAAGGCAGTGCTGGAAAATAATGGTGGCCACACAAAATATTTACACTTTGGGCCCAATTTGTAAATTTTTTCTAAGGGGTGTACTCACTTTTGTTGCCAGCAGTTTAGACATTAATGGTTGTGTGTCGAGTTATTTTGAGGGGACAGTAAATTTTCACTGTTATACAAGCTGTACACTGACTACTTTACATTGTATTAAAGTGTCATTTATTCAGTGTTGTCCCATGGAAAGATATAAAGAAAAATGTGAAGAAATGTGAGGGGTGTACTCACTTTTGTGAGATACTATATATATATATATATATATATATATATATATATATATATATATATATATATATATATATATATATATATATGTATGTTCCTTTTTGAGTTTGTTCAAACAGATTCACCAGGGTTTCACAGTCTTAGGCCTATAGATTGTGAACTTTTCCAACATAGAGAGATCTATATTTTCATCTGATATCCAGAGATCCAAATGAAAACACCATTAAGCAATTTTGAGTCTACTAAATGCTAACTTTAACACACTAACATGCTGGCAGTAACCACCCGACCCTGACATGGTGATATTTGTAAGGTGTAAAGTTTAATGTCTTCATAGTTTAGTGTTAGCACCCACATATGCATAGCACTTACACTTGCTAATTAGCACTAAACACAAAGTAGCCAACGGGTTAATGAGGTATTTGGTCATGAACGGCTAATCTAAACATGAACATGATGGTGGTGGCACTGGAAAAAAGGTTGAACCCCGAAGTTACATCATGCATATCATTGTTTTCAACATGTAAGCTATCAAACTTTAAGTATGAAGGAAAACAACATATTAAACATCTGAGAAATTCAAATGAAATTGTTTCATGGAGTTATTTTCTTTGAGCATAGGCCTACTCAAGCAAAGTCAAGAGTGGTGAGTGCACAGTGGTTGCGTGTGTGCATGTCGTAACTCAGATTTAGTACTTCATCCCTCAGTGCTTTTTATTATACCCATGAGACTTTGTTTGATGCCACTGTCACTGTGACTGCTTACTTCTTGTCCACAGGAAGAGCAAAGGCCATGCAAACAAACAATCCCCTGCTACAGTATTTCATATGTAACACACAGCATCGCAAATGTGGGAAAGAAACCTTACATCTGTATCTCATATTGAACAGAGACAGATGATACCCATGAAATCGATACTGGGGAGCTCTCTGCAGTGTAATGTATTAACTATTGGCTTCAAGCTATTCATGGGATTTAGGAAACTCTAGCCATATCAAATCTTAATCTGTGAGGCTCCTGGCCATTTACATAATAGACCCACTTGAGGGACATACATTCCAGTTATGTCTAACAGATGGAGGTGAGTGAGTTCTCATGCAGTGAGATAATCCCAGTTTCAAAATGTGTCAAAACACTGTCTATGCTAAGAGCGAAGATAATTGAATGTGTTGACAGGTTAAGTCCGATTTCTACTGACTGCATGCACGCTTATGTGATAACGGTGTGTCTGTGAAGAGTTCAAAAGGGAAGTATCACTTTAACACCATTAAAACACTTCTGATCTCTACCCCACACCTCAACAGTGGCAGAACAAGTAGGCTATCCAAGCCAAGTGAAAGTGAACCAAAACAGTAAAGATGTTGGCTCTATCAGCAAAACAATGGGACTGAAAGACCCCCAAAGTGTTATTGTTCTTTGGGTTCAACATGATGATTCCCTAAGGAGTTGGTGTGGACCAACTAGAGTTGAGATTTGCCAGGTGGCCAACTTCAAATGAATGATAGAGCTGCTCCGTAACTGCTGGATGTGTAAACGACTCTTAATAGTGGCTAACTGCAGGACAATAACGTATTAATGAACCTTTGAACCACCTGTGCCCTGTACATGTGAACACACAGAGAATCAGTTCTCAGTTTCTCATGCAAAAGCCAATGTTAAAAAAAAAAAATCTTCAAAAGTTTACATTTTACTTTGAGAATTGTATTTGTATCCAAACCTATCTCCCTCTGACAGATTACCTGCATTTTTCCAAAAGTGCATTAGTTCCGCCAGTGATGGATCCTGAGTCGTACTGAATGAGAAATGAATCGCTGTGACCTTGCCAGGAGAAGTTTGGCATTTTGATGCCTGCCTCCGGTCATCAGTTATTTATCTAACTGTTTTCAATCTTACAGGCCAAAATTCTTGTCTCCTGAGAGACTTAGTTGATCAGAAACCTACAGCCCCTTACAGTTACCTCAGCACCTGTCAGTAATACCTAGCAGAGCCAGGGGGCAGAGGGGGTCCAAGGGTTAGTTCCCCCCCAACATGTCCATCTGATTAGAAACAGGCACATGGATGTTTGCATCTCTCCAACAGTAGAGGAGCCAGAGGCTGCTTGGTAGGGCTCGTCACATTCAGATTTATTTTCCAATGTGTCCTTGGCACGAATTTCAAACACCAGCAGCATTCTACAACTACTCAATATTTTACCACTCACAACTTGACGTCTGGCAGTTATAATTTGCTTTTGAGATTCTTTCAAATTCTTTTCTTGCTAGTAGTTCAGTAATAGTACTCAAAAAAGGAAACTGATTTTGTTGTATGTGCCTTGGTCCCTCTGATCACCCAGCTGCCCTCATAATGTCCCTCTTTTTTTATTCAATTAGATGAAAGAAGGCCAGGGTTTTACCACCATTACCCTCGCGCTGCTCTCTCCCATTTGACAAGTACAAGCAAAGTTCTTCTGTCCTCATAGCTGTTTGGACAAGTCTCAGTGTTCAGAACACAATGTCTTCTTCTCTGTACCTTTCTGCTGCAGCTAATTTAAAATCAAAGCATCACTTAGAAATTTGACTGATGTGGTTGTGTTATGAAAGCAGAAAAAAGGCAATCATCTACCACGTGTCACAAAAGCTCTGTTTGAATGTAAATGACGGTGGTGGGATATATAAATTGGTTAAATGGATTTTTGGTGTATTTGCTGCTGCATGTCTTTTATTTGTTTTAGCATTTGTACCTTATACTCACTTAATGTAAGCACATACAGTAGTAATAAAGGGACCCCCCCCACACACACACACATAGCTCAATAACACATTTCTGTTTAAAGTGTACACAAACAGTAATGTAAAAACAACAATTCATGTTTTTTAGTGCTGATACTGTATGTTATTACATGCCAGTTTCCTGCAGCCTCTAGTTTTTATGCTAGACCCATCTTATGAACAAGGCATATTAATTTTATTACAAAATGTTTTAAAGTACATCAAAGCCAAATTTGATCACATTGAACTGAAGGCCTTTTGTTTTAATACTCCGTGAAACGAAAAGAGATTTGATTACATTGAAATGTTTCAACATGACACATCTGCATCCTAATAAATATTTTTCCCTAACCAATTGCTTCAGGCTGAAACTTTTGTCTGTCCTTATGCTTTTATTCCTCTTTTTTTTTTTTTTTTTTTTTAATCTTATTTTTCCATCTTGTCTCGGCCTGGTTTTAATTCATTTTCATGCTTCAAGGCTGTTTAATTAAATCACTTCCGCTCAGAGTCTTGACTTTTTCCCATCCGTCATTGTACCACAACACAGTTTATTTTGCTGGCATGCCTGATTGAATTAAAATGAAACAAACAGACAAACAACAGATGAAGACTGTCAGCACCAACAGCAGCTTTGTGTAAAAGTGGACCAAGTCAGCCAGTTAACAGAGATGAAAGGAAGCATACAGAACTCAGGCATGTTCCTGCAGGGAGTGTATACCTGGAGAGCACAAAGACAAGGTAACAAGGCAAATGTTGGCAGCTGTTCCTGACTATGAATATCATGCCGTGTGATTGTGTAACTCTGACCACCCATACATTATGAAATACAGCCTTGACAAAGGAATAAAGCGTTATATATACTCCATAAAAAGCCTGCATTCCACTTTCAGGTCACAGCAACCTTTATTCAGAATAAATAAAAAATATAAGATGTGATACTCACAGAGGTTAGCCAGTACACACTAAATCTTAATTAAAGTAAATGAAAGGGGTCAAGGTAAATTAGTGCTGAAGTTCTTTTTTCTTTCTTTTTTTGTGAATTATAAGCCCCTTTTACACAGAGATTGCGGCATATTGACGGAACAACATCACTCCAATATGCCGGCTTTGCTTGCTTCTGTGTTATTCACACAGAATCAAGCAACGTCGGCCTGCTGGCGCATCAGTAGCCCCTTTTACACAGCGTTCCGGAATGAAAGAGGTGCTTGTAAACAGCGTCAGGTGTGACGTAAACATTTAGCGCAGCGCCGGTCAGCTGCTTTACAACAACAACACTGGCCGGTGAATTGAGAGGAGAAGTGCTGGAGCTTGCAGTAAGAGGGCCGTATTTTACTGTCCCCACGATGTGCCGGTTGATCTCGCGACGCGCTGAGTCCAACATCTCTGGGACTGTTAACCAAACGGACAAATCACTCCGCTGTTCACTGCTTCACCTCTGTGTCTGTGTCTGTGTGTGTGTGTGTTTGTGTGACAGGTTGGCTGTGAGCAAGTCTCTTTGTAAGGGCAGCGATCTGCCAATCAGACACACACATACACATACACACAGTGTGTGAAGTCACGTTACTGTGGACAGAAATAAAGTGTGGATATACGCTCAGACTTAGGATAATAATAGCGGTGGCAATCCGGTCGCAGCCTAGTTTAGCCTAGCCTAGCTTAGCTTAGCTTTCCCATTGTACAACTTCCCCTGGGCAGAAATAGACTCATACACTCTGCAAAATGAAGCGTGGGGGTTTGGATTGAGCAGTGGACTTTATGACCAGCTAGATTATACGCCGTTCCTTTTATTTGGTGATTTTTACGGAACAATCTCCCGCACCTTTCTTCCCTCGTTCCGCAACGGTCGCATTTATACAGCAGGGCGGAGGGCCGAAATTCCGGCATATTCCCGGCTTTCACTGGCTGTGTAAAAGGGGCTATAGACACAGTTCCAAAGTTTCCCAACCTCTAAGACCAGCTTGTGGAGAGATTAAATAGGATCACGAAACAATGGACTGTTTATAGCAGTTTGAAGAAAGTATTACCTAACATTTAAGAGCAGTGGCACACCGGCAAAAACAAAATATTTTGGGATTAAAATCTGCGCCATGCGCTGTTTCTTGTCTCGTGTTATAACGTCCTTTCAGTTGAATCCTGATATGCAGCTGCCTGGCAGAGATAGACAGCACAGAGGATTGACAGTATTTGACAGTGCAATTTGTCAGTTCTATACGTTATATATGTGGGAAATGATTGATGTAAAAGTTTGCACTGACGGAATTTGATTTGATTTTATATTTATTTTGTCCATGGATGTCTTCCAACAAAACTCATTTCAACATTCTCACATGTACAATCCATAAAACCATGACGAAAAGGAGGCAGGGTGAAGAATATCTTAAATGAATTCATTAATAAAGCACGTTACATGCTTGGCCTGTGGTCAGCAATTAGATAAGCTCAGTTGAAACTGAACGCTCTAAAGAAAACCTAATGGTGTGGAAGATGGGAACTGGAGACCGGCCGGCAGTGTGGGGGAGGTGTAAGAGAACAGGATTGGAGCAATATAAAAAGTGTGTCAGGAGGACTTTTGGTTTCTTTTGTCCACATCCTTCAATGTATCTTTAATTTGTAATAAGCATGTGAAAATAGCTCTGAATGTTGTCACTTGGCAGCACATACATAAGAGAAAAACAACAACAAATCAATTTAATTACTTTTCATCCCGTGTGTGTGTGTGTGAGAATCACTTTATCCTGTCAGGTTGATGTTTTTACCAATGCACAGATCAAACAGAAACATGGACTTAATCACATTTAAGAGACTGAGTTGACTCTGGGGTATTTGCACTAGTGAGAGAACCAACTTGGACTATAAGCAAGAATCCAAACTGAACATGGATTGGCTCATTTTCTTACAGAAAGATTAGACACAACAGCAAACAATACAATTACTTTGGAGCTGTACAAGGCTGCTCAGCCATATGTTTTCTTGAACAATCACATTCTGTCTAAGTTGCTTACTTATTGTACAGGAAAAAGGTTCCCTTTGCCAAGTTCTACTTCAGTTAACTTGGGTCAGATAAGATGTTTTAAGTTATGAAAAGCAAACAATTTCATACAGTATGTATGAGTTTGATATAAGTTACCATCTGTTTAGTGAAGGGTATTATACAACTGAACTCAAGATATTACTAAGGGAGAACGGGGTAATCTGAGCCACTTTTTACATTTGCTCCCCTCTAAGTGAGCTAAAATGACTTATCACTCAAATTTACACATGGATGTTTCCTAGAAATGGGCATCAGCAGAATTTTTTCAAGAAAAAGGGCAGTGAAAATATGATTGTTTTAAAAAAAGTTGTCATGTGGCTCACTTTACCCCAGCTGTGGGGTAAAGTGAGCCACTTACTTTTTCCACTCTGAAACTACCATTACAACACATATTGTAACAGTAAGAATCCTGAAAGCTAGCCACACATTCCAGAACTAATGTCGGACTAGTAAAAGAATGATGGGGTTTGGTCAATTAAGCAAAGCAAATGTTCTAAACACTTGAAAGTAACTCTGAACAAAATCAAATACAACATATTATAATTCAAAAGGTTTTAATAAGATTCAAATGAAATATAGAACCAGTTAGATTCGAACACAGTCTGGGGGTCAGAACACAGGACCCTTAGGGCCAGCTAGTGTCTGGGGGTCAAAGCATAGGAAAATCAGAACCAGCGAGAACAGCCTGGGACTCAGAACACAGGAGAAGACCCAACTGGATTATAACATCAGTCATACTCTACAACTAGGCCTACTCTACATTCCAGCCCTGAAGGTTACAGGGAAAGATGAGAAGGTGCTCTTTCCGTGTGGTTGCCCCAGGTCGTCTTCCTGGTGTATGTCCTTGGCATGATGGCTTTTCTACAATGTGTATGTCATTAAAATAAAACATATGTCATGTAATATTACATTAAAATATGTGTAAGACTAAACTTAACTTGTGCATCATGGTGGGGGAAAGTGAGACAGTGCCTCACTTTCCCCCACAGCATTTGGCTCACTTTCCCCCCAAAAAAACTACCTCTCTTAGCATTTCAGGCTAATCTTTAGCTAATATCATCACACAGTTGTTATATGTTGGTAATTTTCTACGTGAATACATTTGCTTGGCACAACAGTTGATTAAGTTGACAGCAAGAAAATTTACTTTTACATGCAAAATACCTATTTTGGTGAAAAAAAACATGCTTACCACAGCACCATGAGGTCCTCTCTTTCAGGGCCATGGGGAAATGAGAGGGGCTTGAAAACATATATCTCACATGACCACAAATGTTTTCCGTTGCCTAGATACAGGGGGTGACTCACATTACCCGATGCCTCAGATTCCCCCGTTCTCCCCTATATAAAATTAATAAACAAATTGCCTCTCTAAGCCTGTTTTTTCATATTGTGAAACTTATTTACTGAATGCTACGACCAAAGACATGTGTACGTAATGTGGAACTGGGAGCCAGTTCAGTGCACATCACAGTGTTAAGTCACAGCTGTTTGTTGACTTTGGATAAAGATCTGGTCAATTAATTAAATGGGTACAATGAGCTGTGTTGAATCGGACAGTTTTACCGACTGATCTAACAAAGTCCAATAGATCAGGCTAGCGGCTACTGAAATGCTACCGCGAGCCTTTGTCAAACAAATGCTACAATAAAACACGCCCACCTCCTACTAACACACAAACAGACCTGGACAAACCGCCAACAGATTTGTTAAAAATGGAGGAAATGAGCCGGCATTTGGCAGCGTTTACAAATTACATGGCTAAATATCATATGGGAATATTTTTGCTTTATCCTGTGCAAAGGACAAATTAAATCTCATTACGTGTGTGATTATCTAGGACAGTGGTTCCCAGCCTGAAGAATCCCAAGATAAATATGAGGGGTCATGAGAAAACCAGTTTATTTTTCAGACTTTTCTCCCATATTTTTTATGATATATCATTAGAGAGTTTATTAGAAGGATAAAGCCCCTGAGATGAATCATCTCATTTTGTAGGGGTCCTTAACACAAATACACAGAAAATACAAAATACATTTACACAAAGCTCTCCTAAGCCTAACTTCTATGACACCAACTGACAGCCCCCCCCCCACCCATCCACAAACTGTTGATCCATATGAGATCAAATATAGTTTTAAATAAGGAGGGCAGTTAAAGAAAATGGATTTAAAAATAAACTGCAGCCAGTTAAGTTGCCTTCTAGACTAAGGTGTTAACCTCATACATCAGCCAATAATGGATTCTATAAGGACATCTTAAAATGCCTCAACAGAGACTGTTATAAACTACATTAAGAGGGCAATTTTTTTTTCTGAGGTATTACATCGTATTATTGACTTCGCAAGCCTCTAATAATTATTGAAATGAGTCTGAAATTAACTCAACTCATAGTATCATGAGCCCAACGTAAACCTTGATTTGTATAAAAGAGGGTATTGCCATATTTTCTATATTCATAATATATTGCATTACCACTTATCTATGATCTGAGGAACGAGAGAAATTTCTCCCGACTCAGCAGTCTCAGAGAGGTTATAATGTACTTTAGGTATTTTTATTTTGCAAAACCTCTTTAAAAAGTCATTGTATGCTTCCTGCCAAGCACAAAACAATTTCAACAACATACAAAGTGGACCCAAACGCAACTCAACATGTTGCTCAGTGTCTGCTAGGTGTATTAAAGCACAAATGTTTGCTAACAATTTCGCCATATCAATTTTGAAAGTATGTAATGTCAGTGGTGTGGTTTGAGGTTTGTCACTGCTGCCCCCAAGTGGCCATACAATCTGTGAAATTGCAGGTTTTTGGGGTCTTTTATTTATACTAGTCTGCTATTTTATTTGATATCAAGCAACCAGTGATGGAAAGCTGGGGCCTGTTTTAGCAGAAGATCATGTCAACAGCCAAAGAGACACCCAGCCTCCGTACGTACTGATACCACGCCAGATGCAAAGATAAATGGGAAATTAAAAAAGCCCCAAATGCATGAGAATGCGTGTATTGGATCTTGTATGTTTCAGGCTAGAGGTCACTACGCTAAACTGCTTATCATAACAAGAAATGTAACACAAGAGTTGCCACAATAAACAAGCACGTTTTCTTTTTTTACTCATACACACATTGCAACGCATCCTAATACCCTGGGAATGAAGTGTTGCATTGTTTGGAAATACGTAGAGGATTGATACCACAATCCCAGACCTTGTGTTTGCTGTAACTCTGGTGGCCTTAATAATCATATCACAGCGTTAATGAAAAGGCCTTTTGAACTAGGGAGCCACAGCCGGAAAGCATGGGTGTTAGTCCACGGGTGGTCCGATCCCTCTTGGCAGCCAGTCAGGCCTTGGGCAAGGTCATAATCTGATTATCTTCCCACTTTAATCTCAATAAACACACCTAAATGAATTAAACCAGGCTGTGAGTGCAGGCTATGGAAAACACAGCAAGGGTGAGAAGAGCATGTCTATATTTTTTATGTATGTGTCTTCTTTAAAAATAAATCTAAAACCATGTATTTTAGCTGTAGATAGTGTTCCGTGCTATAATAATCATCCAGTGATCCGTTATTTCAGCTCAGGGTTTCTCTCAGATTATTGAATTAATCCAAATGAACTAGTGAGGTGAAGGTGGAGGGGTTGACACACATGCGTCCACCAGCTTCACGGATAAATAAGAAACACACGCAAGCAAGAACTTGTTCAAAGAACAGTTGCTGAGGTGTTCTGGACATGTTGTTTATACTTTATTTTCTCAACACTGCCAATCACATTGGTTCAAGATGTCAGGAGATATAAACAAGCTGCTCCAACAGTCGTGTGAAAAGGTGTCAGTGTGACGTTTAAGCAGATTTTCAAACAGTCTTTGTTCTTTTTGACTTCACTGCATTTGTTTGACAGCTAAGGCTGCTTCTTAGTTTTCAAATGAATATTTTATCACAAAATTATGATTGGCCTTTTTAAGAACAATGCATCGCCAATTAAAAGTTGTATTACCAATCTAATAATTTGTATATCACCCATAAGCACAATCTTTCTGCAAAACAAGTAGCCTACTTTTACCTTTGATGCTACAAGTTTATATAACTGTTAAAATGTCTGTTCGTTTACTAATTAGGATTTGTGTTTTATTTGTAATTGAATATTTAAATGTAATGTTAACATAGTCCTACTATCACTAACATTAAGAATGTGACCACTACTGGAATACATGCAGAGGTCTGAAATATCCTAGTGGCTCTAAAGTGTTAAAAACTGCAATTTTTTAAATGCAATTTCAAAACCCAACCAAAATACGGAGACACTTTGAGTCAGCACTTTTCTCTGTTTCAGGGTGACAATGGCTCTATCTACAGGGCATGAGTGGTAACTGAATGTGCTGTTAAGTACAAAAGAGATGCAAGCAATAGGTATAAAGGTGCATATGTGGAGTGATAAAAGAAGAACTAAGATTTTTCACATAAAGAAAAAAATCTAAAAATACTACAATACAAATTAAAGTGTTTAAGCCGTCAGATAAAAACAAACGTTCCTCTGAACTGAAGTGCCCTAAACGTATGAAGTAGCATAAGATATAAATATTATAATAAGCAAAATAAAAGTATGTATGTGCAGTACTTAAGTATATTACAAGAGCATAAGTAAAAGTTACTTTCCAACCTTGGATTACTTTATTATTATGCACCAGGTGCCAGGTATTAATTCAGGTGGAGTTCGGGGCCACCTGACAAGGCTTCTTTCTACGCCATCAACAAAACACTTAATAGTTAGGCTGTGACCCTGAATAAAGGATGGCAAATCTATGCTCATTAGATTGTTAAGTGTTACCTGATCAAGTTGGTTAACAGGATGAGCATACACTATTCTCACCAGTAGATGGTGCTGCAAATTCACTTTTGTCAGCACATGTATGGGTAAGCCAAGCTAAGTATTGAGTGTATACTGTATGTAGTGAAACGGTTGCATATTTGTATTTAAACCTATACTAAAAATAATAATAAAGGGTCACTATTCCCTTTATAGACACAAATGTTGTGTGCTTTTTTAATAAATATCCGGCACACTGGCCACCACTCATCTCCACATAGCAATTTACAGTTTTATTGAACATTCCGAGACAAAGTAAACAAGACGCCTCTGTGAATTTTCATTGATTTATTGTTTTGTTAATGTTTGTGCAAGGACAAGAGTTACAAAAAAATCTACAGCCTAGACATGATAATATATCCTGTTCCTATCATACAAGGTTATTTGTACAAGTATCCTTTAAGAGTATGTATATATTCAATCCGACGTACCTATTAGACTTTAAAGATATATTGATCATCCTTATAAGACAGAGGACAAACACCACCAACAGTAAACAAGTTCCCCTAAACACCCACACAGCCTGAGGGGACCATGTGCCATCTAGACATTATGTAAGCCTCGATCGTACGGATGTGCTATATCATGTTTCTAGTACAACTTCATCAAAATGAAAACACAAGACCTACAAAGTCGGCACAGTTCCCTGTAGTGTCTAAAAGTGCATTAGCCACTTGAATTGTAGGAGAACGTTGTTACTTGTTTATTGAGGTAACAAAGCTAACCTTTTTATATAGAGAGATGACTATATTATAAGAACATTGTATCGATTTTCATCTTATTTCATTTGTATTAGTTATATGGGTGTCATGTGTATAAGGTCCACAATAATTGTCAATGTTCCCTATGTAGCTGTAGCCCTGTGTCCTGGTCCACTTCTGCTGTCTGCTGACCTTCTCTGAGATTAATAGAATGAAGGAAAAATATAGTTTTGACTGAGCCATTACTGACATGCAGTCAACACTATACATTTAGCAAATCTTTAGAGTCTCAGTGGGGTGTTAACAGTCCTGGTTGGCTGCAGAGGAAATGCAACAAGGAGAGTCCCATCTTGTTTTGAATTGTGCTGCTGCTGTTGTACTGCTACCAGCTAACCTGGCCCAACCCAGGACAAATGACCTTGGATGCTGCCATTGCAGGATATCAGCAGCATTATTTGATCTGATGACCAATACTTTGTGCTTTCAGTTCTCCGACCAATCCCAACAAAAAAACAAAACACCAACGGCTTCCTCTTCTTCTTTGGGGAAAAATGTAAAGAGCATTTCATTTTTTCATGTTTTGAGAAAAAACTAAATAGTTTGTAGAGAAATGTGCCAATCCCATTAAAAGCTGTTGTTGATTACAGCCCTTTCTCCTTGGCATCCATGGGTTGGATTGGTGCCTGGGTGAGGTAAAAAATTATGTCCGCAACAAGTTATTTTCAAATAGTGTCCCCAAAACAGATGTAATTTTCTTTGAGACAGATTTTATCATAAGAATGCCAACTTAATGCCATTCTACCCTGGTTTTACCATTTAGCTATGGGCGGTGTCTGAAATCCCTCCCTCTCCCACATCTCCCCATGTACTAGACGCTTGGTAGTTAAATCTATGTCGAAGAATATATTGAGATTTCTGACACTCATGAATCCATGATGTTACGTCATTTCTTACACATGTAGAGTCAAACAACTGTCATTTTTGCAAAAATGCTTGTCGGCAGCAAAGCGTTCACATGCATACATGCTCACAACTTTTTCATTCCCTTGTTGGATTTTTAACAACTTCACATGTAAACAAGGTTCCCAAGGTGCCGGACAGTTAATATAGGGTTACACAGTGAACAGAGAGCGATTTCAGACACAGGCTGTTGTCGAAAGTCTTGCTCTTGTTGGTAGATGATGGGACTCTCTTAGGAAACTTCTCTGTCAATGTAAATGGTGGCCAAGACAATTTTTTAATACACTGCATACTCTACATAGACCAAGTGGTGAAATATTCCCTTAAGTGTTCCCTCATAATGGAACATGAAACCAGATACAAAGTCCAAGCTCACAGCAACATCGTAACCTAATAACACAAGCCGTTTCATTGTCAGATTTCCGTACACAGAAGTATTTTTCCAGTGTGTTCTTTTTTATTTTTCTTATCCAGCATGTGGCTATTCAGCATGGTAGCACATTCTATAAAATTCCTCTGATAGATTTAAATCCTATTTCTGTGTAATATTGTAAATGCAGTATATCAACCTGTCTATACCGACCAGTCAATGTGTGGGGCACAAGGGTTGTCAGAAACCACCAGCAGCAGCAGCCGTCCTAACACTGTACAAGATTAGTGGTAAATATTCATCGTAGGCCTACAGACCACGTGTGGATGTGATGCTAATGTTCTTCCACCACCTTGACTTGAGACTATGCTACATGTTACCTTGTCTGTCTGAGGAGGAGGAGGAGGTTGAGGGTGAAGGGGAGGGAGGTTTGGAAAAGACCCTGTCGGTGGGTGTGATGCCCGGGCTGCCCAGACCGGAGGAACCGGAGCTGCTGGAGCGCAGTTGTCCCTGTCCTATCACCGGGGCGGGCCGGACGGGCCTGACGGGCGGGGGCCTCAGCGGGGCACTGGGCCGACGTGATGCCGGTTTAAAAGTGCTCATGACGGTCTCGGAGGAGGAGCTGCTGCTGCTGCGTCGCTGCACTGCGTCAGGATCCCGGATCACCATGGTGTGGAGGGGGCTACCGGGAGGATCCTGGGCTCCTCCACTGGGGTGTTTGAGGGGCTCCAACGTGTCCAGAACAACATCGGGGGCATGCTTGGCTACGTTCTGTCGCTCTAGCTCACGTAAATCGTGGAGAGCCGTGTTCATCGTTTTCTCTATGTCCTGGACAAAACATGAGCAGATGGGGAAATAATTGTGTTCGACATTTAGATTTTATTAATATCAACCATCAGACAAAGGATTAAACCTCCTATGAGGAACTTGTTTCTGAAACAGACTAATGGAGAGTAGTTATTATTAATGCCTTAGCACAGGTCCGATTTTTTCCTGGGATCTTACAAAACTATTTACGGCAGGCAGACCAGAAAAGCTTGTGTTTATCGGTACTACATCAAAGTTTAATCTGCTTCACCATCGTCATATTACCATTATCAATCGTACATAGTTACATATAAATACATAACCTCATTACGTTGCACCCTGCTGTGTCTCGATCTCTCTTTCACACAAAACACTATCGCTTTTGTCCAAAGGTACCGATAGTATTAACAGAAACGGAACGATCCTTGTAGCTACTTTAAGTAAAAACAAGTGCCACTAGGGATAGGGGAGAAGTCCATCTCACAATCTAAATCCTAATTTTTGATAGGTTTATTGTTTGAAACCATTTTTTTTGAGTCACCAGAACTTCTACTGTGCTTGTCTATTTTCAAGAAATAGGCTACAATAAAACTCACCTCAGCCAGGGCTTCAGCCTCCAGGGCTTTGTGATCTCCTAAACTTGCATGGCGAGTGGTGCTGGGTGAGGATCGTTGGGAGTGGCTGTCGGCGAAGGCCTTCCTGTCAGGGTGATTGATGTGGCCGGCACTGCCAAATGTGGCCAGGCGGCGTTTCTCTGGACTGTCCGACTGGGTTCTGCTAACAGATATCTTGTGTGGGCTGCAGGGCCGGGGCAGAACCCTAGGAGGCAGGTCTGCAGCGCGGCTGGGACTGTGACCATCAGCGCCATTCCTGTGGCGTGGAACCGCGGCTCCATCCGATCGCACCCTCACCCTAGGAAAAAAAACACAGTTTGAATAGTTTACCGGTTTTAATTTCTTCAACACTTGTATTTAAAATATAAAAGATCAAACTTTTCACTCAAAAAGCTGCAACGAATTATGTCTACACCAGGCACTGTACACACTGTTTTTCGTGTGTGTGCTTGTGCCTTCTTCTCACTAAAAATAGTATGCATCCCACGGAGTTTAAACTAACCCCACCTTCCCAGTGCTGCTCCGAAGCGGTGTTCAGGTGTGTGTTCGCAAGGAGATTGGCGGTCATTTCTGGATGAGGCTCTTTCGTCGCGGTGTAGTCCGCTGCTGGCTGCACTGTCAGTCCTCTGAATGCTATCTGAGAATGCATCATCCCTGATACAGACAGACAGAAGAGAACGATCTACATTAATGACCTCAGCCGTCAGGAAATTGTAAACCTGGCCAGGCTGCGTTAAGAGATGGAACTTAACATTTACATTTCCTTTTCCACAAAAAACAACATCGAAATCTAAAATGTCTTCAATATTGTGAGCCTTAATACTTTTACAGTCCATAGTTATTTTAGGAGTATCATACGTGCTTGACCACTTACAAAATACTCCTTACAGCTCTATTGCAAATTGCTGTTTGGGGGGCATTTGTTTTGTTTCCTTTGCAACTACAGTAGTTGTGTCAAGAAAACAAGAAAAACACAAATGTAAACTTAAGCATGTTATTCACACTGATCCTTATGAAGGCATAAATTATAAAAGTCCAGGACTTTTGAAAAAGCCAACATAGCATGGGAATAATAGAAACTTGCGTTTTGGGAGACTAGAGCAACATAATTAAGATGCTGGAGGCTTTTTCTGATGCTGTAAAAATCCTTTACTGGGCTTCCCAGATTAAATGTATCTTACTCACATATCTTGAACCACAATGTACTGATGTGGAATCAGCCCATCCACGCCATTATGTCGACCCTCCCACCAGTCCTCAGACGCTCGCATGTAGAGTAACAGAGAGGCTCCTTTCTTGAACGATAGCTCTCTTGGACTTCGGCCCACATAGTCAAACTTGGCTATGGCCTCTATCTGCTCCAACTCTTCAACACAAACAAAAAAAAGTACAATATAGAAATGGGGCAGAATCTAATTTAAGACTTGTGCCTATATCAGCTGTTACATGTGGGACTGCAGTGTGTGTTTAATGACTCACCTTCATCGCTAGTGTTGGGTCCTGTACCATTGTCTACATCGTCAAGAGCTCCTGGCTCACTGTGGGGGCTTTCACTGAATGGAGGAATATCAAATAGTTAGAAACGCACAGAAAAAGTCAGTTCCCCAGTCCCCAAACCATATAGATGTTTTCATGAATTAAAGACAAATAAAATGTCTAACTTAATTTGATTTTAGTGTTTCTCAGTTGACACAAATAGAATGTAAACACAAAAACAAACTATTTCAGAGAGGCAGATTGTGCCATATGTACAAATTGATGCATATTGTCTAAGCATTTACGTTTGGTAAAAAAAAAATCCTTTTCTGTTAAAGGTGAAGTAAGCGGTTTATTTATGTGAATATAAGTGTTAAATCGCTCTTTATTCATACAGTGATCACTTACATAATGTGTGCGTTTCATAAAGCCGATCTCTCAGTCAGCTGCTCTGCATGTAATCGGCAAATAAACTTATTGGAGGATCCCAATTTTTTTTGCCAATCACAAGAGAGAACGCTACAAACCGAGACCCGTCTCACTCATGGTCTCACTGCCGGTGCACGCCAGAGCAACTGATGGGTGAATGTTTATGAGCCTACAATGGCGGAGCAGGTAAAAATCCTTCCCAATGTCTGTTTTGATGGTTTTTATCATGTTTTATCACACTTATCTGATCTGAGATTATGCTAGATAACTCGCTGCTTGAAGACCGCAGTGCATTAATGTGGTGACGTAGGGACGAGCGAGAGGACTGCTAACTGCAGTAACTGACAGGAAGTTAGCTAAACCATTTTGCTTACAGCACCTTTACGTTGTTAACTGAGAAATAACAGCGCTTTAATGGCTGCATATAAACAGAGCTTTTATCCAAAGTGCTTTACAAACTGCCTCTCATTCCCCCATTCAAACACATCAAACTGCCAACCTATATGATAAGTGGGTTATAGTCGCTCTACCTCCTGAGCCACATCCACAGCCCCATTAACTATACACACTGACACATGTTGGGACACTTCTTCTTGCAAACTTACCAGTATTCTTCCCCACCGGCCATGCACTTCTCATACACCGGTCCCTCCAACTCACGCAGGCTGGGGAAGATGACCTCATGGTGGATGATGACGGTCTTAATGATCTCATTAACATGCGCCTGGCAGGAGACGGGGTCCTGCTCATCTGGTATGGGCATCAACGTGGGGCCAAAGCAAATAGCCAGGTTGTAGGGGTCCATCATGTTCTCATCACTGTACTGAGAAACACTGGAAAGAGAGGAGAAGCAAATTAACTGCAGTATCACTGACGTTATGAGGGTCAACGAGTGGATTATTTTGTGGTGACGTGCACTCACTGATTTAGAAATGCAAACAGGTATCTCATGACCACGATCACCGGCCGCTGAAGAGTCACAATGATCTGCTGAAGGTGGTGAGCTCGTTCTGCACCGGAGTCAAGCTCTGAAATTATGAAAACATTTACATGAAAGAAACACAGACAAACAAGCTACAGTATACCCTTGATTGAAATTTTCAGATTTAAAAAAAATTAAAAATCCTAGTAATATTTCTCACTGGTTGTGGATATGAGGTCGAGGAAACGCTCTTTAGGGAACAGTGGGTTTTCCAGCCCTCTGAAGTAGAGCTTAAGAACTCCGGCCACAGAGTTGATGTCATGGTCATCCTGATCATCCACCAGCGGATCCTCTCCTGCAGAAATACATTCAGTCATTTACGGCTATTAGTGTTAACCTAACATGGCATTGATGCAGTTTTTTTTTTTTTTTTTTTTTTTTACATGTATCAGAGATTAATATAAACTATGAGAGCGCAATTATGTTTCCCCATTTGTTATAACGCCAAGACACTGTCTCTTATGTATTATGCATCTTAAAATGGTTTACATATCCATTATGGGAATTAAAATGCAACACAAAGCCTCTTTATTTGCACTTTAGAGGCCCGTGGGAGAGACTGTGGAGTCTGAGGTGAACAAAACGCAATTTAAAATCAATCAAGAGAAGATGGCCAACAATCGCACTAGGACTCACCTCTTTCAAATGCATTTTTAATATCATTGACTTCGACCTGGGAACCTGGAACTCGAAATATGCCTTGCTGCTGAAGACCTGTGGAAAGATAGGAGTAGTTGGTGTGAAATGGAAAAGGATATATTTACAAATGGTAGCAATGCAAATCTCATGGATATGTACAGCAGCTTTTGAGCCAGAAAGTACATACACAAAAATAAATCAAAGAAAATATATGAAAAAGAAAACATAACTGATAGTTTAGGCTATGTACTTAATGTTTATGTGTGGCAAAAAATGCTGCAAAAACAGTGTGAGACTGGATATCAAAAGACCGTTATGACCGTTATACATTTCCTTTTGTATTGTGTCCAGCCTTTTTCATTATATTGACAGTGACACACATGTCAGCCAGTGCTTAATTATTCGTGTGAATAAAGCTGGACAGATGTAGCAGCCACAACATTTGTAGTTGTAAAAATCCACAGCACTGCAAACTCTGTCCCAATAATTCCTGAGCAATTAAAAATGAATACCTCCAGGGGTTTGGACTTTGTTTGGCCCCAATAACTATTGGTGAGTTGATAATGAAGTCCCTAATGCCCCCAGTTGAAACACGGGTGAGGTTCCTCAAAAAGTTTCTTCTTGATAGAAAAAGGCTTTTTGACTAATGACCCTTTTTCCGTCTGGGATATTCCAATTAAAAAATATGGTGGATAGTACAGCTTGTTTAAAAAATGCTTTCAAGCGCACGGCACAACTACTGACCTGAACAAATGAAGCTTTTTCATTATGTGACAGACAGTGTGTAAGAAAGCACTGGATACAGTGTGCCCAGTCATTTTGTTGAACAACAACAGGAACCTACCATATAGGTTGATGTATCGAATGCAGCTCTCAGCCACCACTGGTATAGGCTGCCCTGAATCCTACCAGACAGATTGAAATGATCATTATTGGAAGCACATAAACAGAAAATAATTGAAAGCAAATGGTCATGCCAGAAGGGTGTTATCATCAGAGGCGTACAAAGGCAGCCTCTCAAATGAATTAACTCCACAGAGTTAACAGAACGGTGTTAATTATTTCATGTTTTTTTTTAATTAATTTATGTAAAAAGTACATTTCAAAAAAATAAGCAGAACAAAATGGTGGCATGTTACCATTACTACAGTATACAGTTTATTCAAATTAATGCCAACAGCACAGAGGCACAGAAGTGTGGGTTAGCATTAGCATAGTAGTGAACACAGTGCGATGAATACCGCCCTGCTATAAGACAGAATACCTGACTTCTGGCACGGACATTCCGTCGTCCCCTGGGGCAGAGAGCAGTAAGGCACGTAGACAAGAGGAAGAGAGGCAACAACAACAACAACAACAACCACAACAGGTTAGTGAGAGAGACAGATTTTTGACCAAGGACAGAAGAAGAGTAGGGCCTGGTTTGAGAGAAGAGCCGAAGCATCAGTGCCTTGTGGGGTGAGAGACATGAGGACATGACTCGGCAGGGGAGTGTGTGAGTGTGTGTAGGAGGGAGGGAGGGTGTGGGAGGGTGCGACCCCAAGAGAAGGAGGTTGGGGGCTGCAAACATTAAAGCAAAAAAAGTGAAAGACTTAAATAAATCCAGCACTAACTCACAAATAATTTTCCTCACCTATCAATTTTTCAAATTTTCAATACTGTCTCGATAAAACGATTGGGTTATTTGCTCTGTAACAAATATAATCTGGATCAAGGGAATGTTTAGCTTGCTTGACAAATTAATTTGACGTTAATTCCCTTTTTTTAAATACATTTTTCTTCCAACTGGACTTCACTGCATCCTGATGTCTATCTCTACTGCTGAGATACACACTGTCTGATTAGTTAGATTTTGCATTAGAGTGGATGTGGCCATGCGTTTATTTGCATAGCCTATCATCACTGGTGCATGGCCAACTGACTTTCATGAAGCCAAATGAATTCAGTGTCTGGAGGCTGGGGGCTCACAGGGGAAACACTGTTTGAAAAAAAGGCAACCCTGCATCAGTGGAGTGCTTGCCAAATCAAACCATCTCTAGAACCTGTTTGATTGGGTTTTCACCTCACCCCGTCTCTCCTGAATTGCAAGACTGTGAAAACAAGGCATTGAGCAAGAGGAAAGTCAGTGCATGAGTGAGCCAACATTTGGGTAAAAGAGTGGGCAAAGTCAAGAGAACCCCCCGCCCAAGGACTGCTAGCGAAACAGCTGAGCTCATGGTAGGACAAGTAGCAAAGATGGGCTAATACCTGAATGAAGGCCTCCATATTGCCGTTAAACAGCTTACGGTTAAAAATGGAGCGAGGTCTAGACTTCCGCATTCTCTGGGGTTTAGGGGGAAGAGTGGGGGGCCTGGGGAGATGGTGGGGGGGGGGGGTTGTATGGTTGGTACATGGTAAGTATGGATAACAATGCAATCGTTAAAACATTTTTTCTAAAATGCATTTGTTCTCATGTCTTCATCACAATTATAAGCACTTCCAGAAAAAAACATAACAATGTCTAAAACTTAAGGAACAATTTCGAAATATGCTTTTTTTTAGGACATCTGTACAGTAAAACAGAAGCTGACTCAGTTAGCTTAGCTTACGCTTAGCACAAAGACTGAAACCCAGCTTGAAACAGCTAAACTTTTGACTACTTTGTGACTATTTCGCAAAAGGTGGAAAAATAACATGTTGTGAATTTGACCAGCTATTTCAGGCTAGCTTTTTCACCCATGCTTTTGATGTTAATGTTGAACTAAGCTAATGGTCTGCTGGATGCTTCGTATTTAGCGTAAAGTCATGACAGTAGTTTTGATCTTCTCATCAAACTATGCAAGAAAGCAGATAATCGTGTATCCAAAATTTGACAAACTATTCCTTTGATTTGACCCCCGACAGAATGGCAAGAGGCAAGCACTTTATCAAAGTCAGTGATAATGACGAGAGCAAATTAACCAACACAACACTTTGATGAAGATATGTCTCTATTTAATGAAATGTGCCATACATTTAACTAGGTAAAAGTCAAACCCTTGAATTCAATTAATCATGAGTCTGCCTGCCTTGTCAATATTTGTTTGTTTTCTACTCACTGTTATAAATAGAACAAGGGCAGGACATTATTTATCTCAAAGAGATTGCATTCCTTAGTCTTAACATATTTGAACAGAAAGAACAACTCTGAGCACCGCCTTCACTAATTAGGATCAAACCCTTTGTTCAACCAATAAGAGGGAAGTTGAGGTTAACTTGTATTCCCACACTGTGGACTCATTGCTGCCACATCCAGGGACACAGGAAGGATTTTACAAATTGTCGCCTACTTTATTCATCCTTTTTGTCACTCGACATCTTACCTTGTTGTTCCATATTCAGCCCTTTCCCCTAAAAGGAAAGACAAAAAATGGCAGAGAAAGAGACTAAATTAGTATACGCTAGGTTTACAATCACAGGAGTTTGCTGTACGGTTGAGTGCTGGCCAGCTATACAATGCTGGCAGATGGAGACGGAATGGGATGTTATGAGAAAAACGGCCGCCTATTCAGCCAGGCTCAATAGGGTGAGCGCCATGGCTGCATTTGACTCACCGCCAGGCAGCGGTCATTCAGCGGTCGCCCTAGAAACGGCACAAGAGCCCCAGAAGGGGATGGCCTGTCTACTGGCTCTGCAGAGGGAAAGCGTAACCAGGGGCAACTAGAGTGGGAGGTTGTACAGGGAGCTGAGATGTGTACAGTCAGTGTGATGATTTTCGGAGATCTGCGCCACACAATCGCTCTCACACACATACACACTTCTCACTGTACGCAAACACACTAATGCCTCACTTTGATCAGTCAATCGGAAATCTTTGTTCAAGGATTCACATCACGTGATAAGCAGCAGCTTCCAGCACATTCCTCCTGTATGTCAAACGCTTGTAATTCCAACCCTTAAGCAGACGTTTGAATGAGTCTGAAGTAGAAAGACAATGACATTATTCGTTCTTATGGCTGTTTCTGTTGTATGTTGATTTCGTGCACCATCAGACCACATCAAATTCCTTGTATGTGTGAACATACCTGGTAATATACTTTACGGATTCTGATTAAATATACAAACACAATTTGGCAAGAATTAACCTTCAAGTACAATACTACTACCGTACTGTATTCTCTAACATGTGATCTGCTTTGGACGAGCATGGACAGAGTTAAAAATTAATTTATATTCTCCAACCGTTTAAACCGTTGTTTAAACCGTTGTTTAAACCGTTGTTTAAACCACGATCAGTGCATGAGAAATAAAACCTTTACGGTGATGAGAGATTGAAGAAGAGAGAAGAAGTGGAGAATGAATCTCATTTTCTTTTACACTGTCCCTTCTATGCCGAACTAGAAGTACCTTTTGTAAATGTTTGCTCAAAACCCTGAAATATTTTGGAGTAATGATGATGTAATGTTTATAATTTGGCCTCTTTTGTTACTAAAGCCTGGATGAAACGTCAGGATGGTTTATATCGTTAATGTTAGTATTGTTTAGCATCTATTTTTGGTTTTTGGTCTGTCTGTGTTTTATAATGGTGTCTTGTAAGCCCTTGTGGGCTGGGCATGCTAATGCATGACACAATAATAAAATATTCAAATCAAATCAAATCATGAAGAAAACCTGTCTTTAAACCACGAACAGTGCACAGTGAAATGTTTCTGGCAAATTGTCTGCCTGTATTTGTTCTTTGTTTGTATTATCTCTTAAATCAATTTCTAATGTCTAATCTTGATGTGTGTTATGCCCCTGTAAAGCACTTTGATTGCCTTGAGTCTAAATTGTGTGTATATATATATATATATATATATATATATATATATATATATATATATATATATATATATATATATATATATATATATACACACACACACACACACACACACACACACACACACACACACACACTTGCCTTGCCTTACCTTCATAGTGCAACTCGTTTTTTTCTGGCTGAAATTGTGTATGTGCTGTCAGCTTGAGCACAAAATACTTCCTTTATATCTTGTTGTTGCATCTCTTTTTTCCCCTCTTGTTTATTGTCTAAAATCAGTGCTTTTCTCATGAAAATGCATCATATACAGTCCTGTATGTATGCAACAGTTGTAAGTTTCACTTTGTTTGTCCACAACAGCCCCAAAAAACGGTTATGACCTACCGAACAAAATATAACCAAAGGCAGATGCTTGGAAGGTTTTGAACACATTGACGTGGGATGTAAATCCTAAATTACACTTTTTGGCTCAGGTTAATGCGCTCAATGATAGCGAATCAATGATGCAAACATTAATATGGGATGGAATGTAAAAGATGGACCCCCCAACTACAAACAACAATGAAACACAAGTAGTCTCACCTTCTCCTAGAGTCTGCTTCAGAAGATCATGCTTGGCTTGTAGTTTGATAATGAGATTGCTGCCATTTAAGTACTCCTTGTATTTCTGCAGAGGAAAAAGATTTTTTTTTAAATTAAAAAAAGCGACAAGACTATAGTGCATTAGTGTGCAGTGTATGTGGACCACGGGCGCTCATTTGAGAACTCACAGTGAAGTAGAAGCCCTCGGTCTCATGCTGATTGCCTCGTCTCTTGGTGATGTTTGCCTTGCTCATGTAGGAGTCGGAGGAAGCCGATTTGACCGACTCTGTTGATTGGCTGTGCTGAAAGGCCTCTGAAACATCAAAGTCCTCCACCGTGAGCATGTCCTGAAGGGTCTGCATGGTGGCGTCAAGAGTCTTCCTGACCTGGCACACGCAGCATAGACACACAACTGAAACTTTAATTTCAACAATATCCACAAATACAATTAATTTGTTACATACAATTATAATTAAAACTGAGGTCACTAGTCAAGGAGTAATATATTATTTTATACTCTAATAGCTGTTATTTACAGTTACTGCATGATTTACATTATATTTGACTTCATCTACATTGCACTTTAAAAGTCCAGCAGTTTTTTGTGACCTCTAAATTGTATTTTTATCTATGTTGTATTTTTTGTCTTGAATGTATTTTTTTTGTTTGCACCGTGGCCTGAGAGAAACACCATTTCATTCACATCTACTTTGTATCACAGATAAACACCTTGAACCACACATGAAAACAACGCAAACAATATTGTAATTAAACCCAATGTACATATTTCAAAATACAGTACAAGCTTAGCGATGTGGCGCCAGCACCATTCTAAGGCTATTACCTCCGAGGGCCATTTTTACAGCACTTTGACTGACACACTGTAAACAGCAGAGTGATTAGCTTCCTAGCATGAAGCATCGTGACATGAAAGATTAACTATGTTCCTTCCAAGTGAGGCAGACAGGAAGCCAGTGTGCATATCATATTCACAACAGACAGCCACTGACACATACACACACCCAGGTAACTACAGGCCAGCAGGCCAGAGAGCATTCTGGGATGTGTCCCCAGTGGAGAGATTTGAAAACAGTTTTTTTTCAGGTTGCAGAGATAACCTGTAGGAGTAGTAACGCCAGTTTAAGATTGACATTTAAAGGACAGATAAAAAATGTGTAATGACCTCATTGGTTGGTTACATTACATTACATGTTGGATCATAGAAAGCTCAAATCTATAAAAAACCCTTTTCATAAAGGCCCACTGCCTACTCACATTCTGTCGTGTCACAGACCATCAAACATATAGAGTAGCAGATATGCATCTTGAAGACATCTTCCTGCCACACATGGTAACACTTGATGGTTGATGGTTTGAATGATAAGACATTCATTTCCTGCCAGCATTTTCCATCAGCCTCTGCATTTCTGAGTTTCACTCACTGACTCAGACAATAACAAAACCTTCTAAGCAGCAAAGTAACATACAACAAATACTCTCCAGCTTACAAGGTTTTGTTTTTATGTTTTACACCAACATCACCAGATGTTTCATGACTTAACCAATCCTCTAATTTTTAACAGCAGATCTTGTGTTTGCTTCGGTATATGCAGCCATGATGTTTGTTTAGTGTATAGTCCTACTTATGTCAATTACATTTGAATATTATTTGTATTTATGTTTAAAAGCAAGTCAAGCTAAAATTCTCCTGCATTTATTGGGTGTTTCTCAATTGCTTTGGCAATGTTAAATTTGTTTTCCATGCCTATAACACCTCCAGTGAGCCTGTGTCGTGTTAAAATGCATGTTTCTGTGACTTGTGTGCTCTCTCTCACCTCTTCATTTTCTATCTTCAGCGTTGCTAGGCGAGACTGCAGCTGGTGGTGGCGCATCAAGAGCTCTGTCTGCACAGGCTGCTGTGCACTCACCTGACACACCTGGGAATTGAGACAGAAATAACTTTACCAGCAGGATTGCACTTCTTTCTACACCAAGCACTAAGATCTACAAACAACGTAGCAACAAAGTAACCCTTCTTACAGCCCTATCCTGTAGTGACCCACCTCATCCCCCATGTGTGGCTGACAGTCAAAGCGCGCTGGAGGACAGAAGATCTGGCTGTGCGTGTCCATAAACCTTAGCTTGTCCCCTCTTATGTCCATGGCATCTACTGCTCCCTCTAGCAGGTCCAGACCCTCATGACGAGAAGTCTCCAGACTATACTCCGCAGACAGGTAGGTTCTCAAGGTGCGTGCCAGGCTTGCATGGTAACCTAAGTCGCAGCACTGTGACCAAGAAGGAAAAACAGATAGTATTTTAAACCAATAAAAAAGCTTACAGAAGAAGCACTGAGGCTAAAAAGTGCCATTCTGGACTCTTTTAGTAATTGACTTACATCTATCATGTCTGAGACATCATGGATATAGTATTTGGCCACCAGGGCATTGGTAGCTGCCAGATTGAGGAGATAGTCGTTCCGAGCCTTTGTGCATTTCAGCTTGTTTTCAGAGTACTTGGCTTGTCTCTGGAGAGAGGGAGAGAGAGAGAGAGGAAGAGACAGTCCCATCAATGCAGGATGTAAAACCAATTCCTAATGTACTCAACTAGTGCATTACTACATCAATTTGATTTAATCTTGTATAATATGTCAATGTATGTAATAGAATACAGGGAAGGGCTCCTTGTAGCTTTAACTTTCTAGTGTCATTTGTGCAAATAGCAAATGGTGACATTCAAGAAGATCACAAGAAATCCATTTGCAGATCGTTTGCACTCGAGCGTAGTAGGCACAGTGCCTATGATGGACACACTGGACAGCACTCATAACATAATGTATCAAACGATTCAAGAAAAAGACGGACCTTCTCCTTCATTTTCTCCATCTTCTTGACAGAGCTCCGTCGCTGTGGACGTTCATCCAGACCATAGCGCAGGAGGCTGGAGCCGATGTCGTTGGCTTTGCCGATGTGCTTCTCTTCCTGTTTCTCTGCCTCCTTCAGCTTGCTCTCGGCACTGAGGCTCTCTGTGTGGTACATGTGGTACGTCTTCATCACCTGGAACAATATGCATCTAGTATTAAAACTCTACTCCATAGTGCATCATTGTCAAACCAGTGAGTACTTGCTGAAAAGGATTGGACTTTGAGGAGGAAAAGACAGAATCCCAGCCTGAAACCTTCAAATCTGTCACATTTGACTTAAAACGCAGTGTGATTTCCAACACGAATCTTACTCACAAATGCTGTCTGATTTTTGTTGTTTTTCAATTAAATTAAAAAAAAAACTTTACTTTTGAACTCAATGGCCCATTCTAGGCAAGCTAGTTGGCAAACAAACGAACCACAAATAATTCATTCACACACAATAAACAATCAAAAAATTATGCAATTATCCCAAGTATGGCTAGGTAAGGTTAAGCAGTGGCCAACGCATAGCTGGCCAATTTAGTTTTACAATCTAGCAATTAAAAAGACATTCATGATTGAATTAGCTTAAGGTAGTCATATCTTATATGTTTTATTGAAGACTTGCAATCGATTCTTGTCCTTTTGACAAACAGGTGTGATAAAAAAGTTACAATTATTTTAATAAAATATTCTCCCATCTACTCCAAATGATATAAAGTTGTTAAATAAAAATGTGCAGGTTATTCATTTTATAACCTCATAATCATGATATGGTTAACTTAAAGACAATAAATGTTCCCCAGTCCCAAGAGTACATTTCACATGAACTCATGTAACCCTTCTATATTTCCATCCACTAGTAAACATTAGGGAGTGTTGCATACTCATCCTGCTCATGGGAGCGTCACATTTGACTGATCTGGAGGTGTTAGTGTGTGTAAAAAAAAATCATGTTTCGTGATGTCGTTACAGAGATCACAAGTCAACGTTTTCAGCAGACATAACTCTGAATCAAGTAACAACACAATTAATCAACATCTGCTCCTTCATCACTCGCCCTCAAGTTCTGGTTTCCTAGCAACCCTGGCTGAAGCGGACGTGCAAAGGACAGCGAGATCGATCAGTAGGGGAGGCAGGAGGATTGAGAGTGATAAAGAGCAACGTTTCCTGCTACCCCGAGAAACTACAAGATTTACAGGCAGCCGGTCGATAGTAGGGACCAGCAGGTGGACAAAGACAAATCTCCACCTCATTTTTCATTTAACTTCGTGACTGATTATATAAACTCATTAAACAAATTTAGCATGAAGCTATATACATTTTCTAGGAATACTGCAAGCCCTTTCTGCTGTGTGTGGGAGCTGCAGACAGGCATTTAATAATGCATGAATCCGAGAGAGGAAAAATCAATATCAGTAAAGCAGTAAAGTGCTGTATAATGTTACATGTGAAAGTATTTCTCGTGCGGCTTATATCATGCTTCAAACACATTCACTTGTCCGAAAACATGCCTTTGAAATGAGTGCAAGTAGTCGTAAATAATCACTGAAATTGTACCCCATTTTATCTTTTTTTTAAACTATTAATGGAAACAAACACACACCTTCACACACAGTCATTTGCAAAACTCAAAAGACCATAGCAGCCCCGAGCAGCTTTCTGTTTGACTTCACTCCCTGCTCTTTTGGAAGGGAATCAGACCTACAAATACTCCGCTTGAAAGCATCATGAAGAACTGCTTAACTTTGCAGCAATCAATTAAACAGTGTCATGATAAATGTGTCTTAACAAAGAGACCTAGCATTGCCGAAAGTTGTTTTCACATTTTCTTTGATTGATTACCATAAGTATTCACCAAACATTCTACACCTATTGCAGATGATAAAGTGTGCTGCAAGTTGCCAAAGGTGGATTTTCACACATCAATAACAAATGAAGTAGAATGATAAATTAAGCATAATGTGAGCATACACTGGGTACCTTAAAATACAGTAAGTGCAGTTGAGACATGTTTTGTCTCAATTTTTTTCTGGGAATCAATTCTATATAAAGTAATGGCACTGCGTGTCCCACATCAGCCTGCTCATTTTCATCAGATGAATATAAGAGGCATGCATCAGCAGGCAACACAGCTGTTTTTGATTTTCCACTCTACCACCACACAGTCCATGTTTCATCTCATGTGTGCATGCATGATGTTTCCACATGGGGTCTTTGAGCATTCTGTATGTACAACACAAATAAGGCAACAATAGAAGTTGTGACAACTGTTACCAACGCACAGACGGAGGACCTGTGTTTAAATGTAACATTAGCCGAAAATATTACAGCAGCTCAAGTTTGCTGTGAGCACAATGCACCTCTGCAGCACAGACTGCTAAGTCTGCTTGAAGCACAGTCAGGGGCAAGAACACCCACCACTTTTTTTTTTTAACTGATTCACGGTGGTAGAAGGAATGCACATTTTTCTCCCTTCACAACCTCAGGAGAAAGAAGAAATGACCTGTTAGAGGGTGCACTGCTGATAAGGCATATCTACAGTGTGCAGTGTCTGGCCAGCTGCTTCACAGGTGGAAGGTTCAGGCAAAAAAAAAGAAAAAAAAAATCGGCCTTAGGATTGATGAGCCGGGCAGCTAACATAGGGGAAAGGTAGAACGGGCGGGCTGGTATCATAATAGACAAAGAAAGGTCAGGCAAGGAAAGGGGCAAAGATATTTGTTGGACTCACTGTGTAGAGCTCATTGGTGACTTTCACCAACTCCTCATGCATCTGCACGCCGATGTCTTTGCTCTATAAAATGGAGAAACACAGGTACGTTTCAAAGGTGAGAATAATGGTACATTTAAAAAAATACAAACGGTATAAAAAATGTGAGATTAATAACTATTTAATAGAATGTCCTTCCTACTATTGAAAGCCTCGTGGCTGTGTGCTAGTTATATTTTGTATGTCAGGGATGTCAGTACTGTAAGGCTAAAGTAGTGCTATTGTAGGTAGGTATGACCTCGGCGATGATGTAAATAGTCTACTGTGCAGCAAAATAATGGCCATTATCTGAAATTTAATTTGACTATGCGAATGGAATGAACCCAGTGTGTGTGTGTGTGTCCTGAATGCAGTTAAACACATTTTTAATTTTTTTTTTGTGTGTGGCATCAGGTCCCCCAGCTGTGGACATCAGTCATGACATCAGAGCAGATAGGTTTCTGTGTTGTAAGTGACTGTGTGCGTTAGTAACGGTCAGGGTTTACGTGTCATGCCCTCATCCTTTCAATTCCACAGTCTGACCTTTTTGAAAAGTCTGATGACATCCTCGCCCACGTGCGCCAGACGAACAATGACGTTGTTGTTGTAGATGTCGCTGAGAGTGGCATGGTCTCTGCTCTCTCGTCTGGTCTGATCCAAGACCAAATACCAGCAGTTCACCGCAGACAAGAGATTCTGGTCCTTTCTGAAAAGGCCAAGGAAAAAGACTCATTTCAGGACCAAATTCTGCAATATTCAGTCTATATGTACCACTAAAACACTTGGTAGGCAGGCACCACGTGGATTGAAATTAAAACGGTTGGGGGAGGTAGAAGACTTGTCTCTCAGACCACAAATATTTTACAGTGGACCTATTGGTACCAGTTCTGGGGCTTAACATATTAGAGGTCAAAAGGCTGCTTCAAATGTGGTTAGGTAGGTATAGCAAAAACTGAGGCCTGTCAACACACACACATACATGCATGCACACACGCACACAAACACACACACACACACACACACACACACACACACACACACACACAGCTGACAGCACTTGCCTACAAGCTCGGGGAGCATGTGAGCTCAATTATCCTCACACCGAAGAGTTTTTATCGTCTTTTGTCTTCAGAGAGCATTTAACTGTTTTTCCCGACTTCTAAGAATTGCAGACTACAATTTAAAATGTGCTTTATCACATTAGGCCACTTCTTCTACGCAGCATGCTTACATCAAAAGCTGTATGTAAAAAACTAATAGCTCACCTATGCTGGGATACCATCCAAATCCAACTTTTTATTTCTCCTTTAATGACTGGTTCAATAACAAGTGGGATGTTAAAATGAACGATTTTAACAGTTCAAAATAATCCTGATAGCTGATTTGCACCCACCAAAGCATTTAGTATCACACACGTAGTCAACAGCTATATAAAGACTAATACACTGTTGAAGATTGTAGAGCAAAGCTGCCATGATTATTAATAATTAGATTCTCTAAAACTACTACAACAAATAGTTTTTTTGCATTGAAAAAAATACTTAAATAATGTCTAATGGATGATTACAAATTCCAAGTTATTTTTTCCGACTCTGCAAGTCTTCTGATGGAAAACTAAGCCACAGTAGCATCTTAAATCGTAGCCTAGGAGTCAGAAATGCAGCAGTTCATTTTTGACTTTGATCTCCATGTTGAAGATCATATTGAGTATTCCATGACTTGTTGTCCATTATCTCTCCTTCCAAACTTTAATCAGTTCTATCCTTGAAGGCAGCGATGGAGTTGTGCTTTAATTTCCTGTCTCGGTGAAGCTCACTCTAATCTTCAAGCTTATACTGGTTTCCGTCTTAAAGAGGAGCATTCTGTTGGGTTTGCGCATATTTTTAACTACACGATAAATGTTTAACTTTTCAGAAGTTAAAACAGTCCAGATGAGATCTTAACTAGCCCTGTAAGTGACATTTTTAGGTGTTGTTCATTTCATTTTATTTTATTTTAAATAACTCTTCTTAGGCCTCTCATGCTTAGTTAGTGCTGACGTTATTACAGTTTAGTTCATGACTCCATCCTCATGTCTGGATGACTGATGTTGCAAAAGTAGTACCAGAACAGAAAAAGTTCTGTCTACGGCAAGTTAAAAGAGAAATTAACTTGTGACTGTAAAGGTGATCCAGAGTGCTGGGGCTTCTTCTTTTCTGCTTATTTTTCTTTCATCATCCAACCCTTTCATAAAAAAACATGAATAAGCTATCCCCATAGGCCCTCCTTTCAAGCACAGCAGGTGTTTGATCCTGTACATGAAGCCAGAAACCTGACTGGAACTGTTTTGCTTTTGGCTGCTCTTGAATACGGATAAGTAGACAGTAGGATTCAGGACATACTGTAGAGGAGTTGATGCTGAGCAGTTCATGGAAGATGACAGGAGGAGGTTTCCTACCCTACAGCTTACAAAAAGTTCAAGAATACCCATTTCACTACAAGGTATTTGCCTCATAAAGTAGAATGCACCAAAAAGCTGAACTATACAGTCAACTGACTTTACGAAACCATGCATCTATTAAAGCTGTTATAGTGTGTAACTTTTTTGTGTAAATTAATTTTGGTTTCATTCAAGCCATCGCCAAACGAGTGGACACAAACTCGATAGTGCATATCAGCTCCACAAAACTCTCTATGTGTTTCTCAGAATGGAAGCGTTTACGAACTGGTGTCGCACCCGGACACTGGCGCAGGAGCTCAGAACAATTCTTATAAAGGTTCAAGTGTTGATTTTACTGCTTAGAAAAAAACCTGGATGTACAGCAAAAGGAAAAAAAATCCATGCGAGATCACCAAAGGCTTTCCTCATGTAGATGTGCTGACGGTGTTGTTGTAATTACTCAGTACTCCTCACGGGGGATGACAGAAGTTACGCACTATAGCTTTAGCTATTGTGAAGCATATTGGATATAAATTGTCTTTTCAAAAAGGGTAACCACAGTTATGTTCTCTTATAGTCCACGATATTAAAAAAAAAGTCTCTGAAGATGTTCCTTGACCATCTAATCTCCTGCCAGCCACGTTATTAGATCTGACACCAGAAATGAAAATCTTAAAATCTGAGGATCACGGATAAAAAAATCAGGAACAGCTTGCTGCTTTTTGCTGTAAATAAAAAAAGGATTAAATGAATAAACGCCATAGAGTGTAAAGCCAGCGCTGGGAAAAAAAAAAGATCAAGAACAGAAGACCGTATGGGATTATCAATGCTTAGAGACTTAGTTGGCTCATTGTAGTGTAGTGCGTGTATGAATCTAGCCTTTGACAGAGAGACATAATGATGACCATTTCATGTGACGGGCGAGAATCTGGGACAGCCGGGGCGCAGAGAGAAGTCATGCAATGCCAGTCACTGTCTGGGGTCTCCCTTGGAGGGGACGCTCCATTTGTCAATGTCCCAGTGACGGGAGCTCTCCACCACAATTACGCTTTACGTCCAATTGGCCGGAGAGACTGAAAGAGAGTCAGAGAGAACTCTCCTGAATAAACCAACGCTTTTGTCACGCATGACTGACACAGCCGGGTCACATGGAAGGGTGTGCAACTGTCTACGAACCAATAATACAGTCTCCTAATTTTTCTTATGATTCAAAACTACAGCTATACTCTTGGTATTTAAAAAGAGTACATTAAAAAAGATTTTAATTTGACAAAGTAATATTAACTCAACATCAGGAGTAGCATACCTTATGCAGCCTTAATTGGTCCATTTACAATGTGAAGGGCACATTTTTACACTCAAGATGTTAAATGAACGCACAGCGTTTGTTTTAATATAATTTCGGATCCTTCCTTTCATTTAGTGGTACAGTATCAAAACATCCCCACATGAACACAAGCAGTGTATACGGTTATAAAAGGATCTAAAAGTCACAAGGAGCTGAAGGCTGCAGTTAGCAATCGAAGCAGATATTCCTCAAACGTGCTGCAGGGTATTTTTGTTTTTCATGACCACCGTTCTCCCTTTACACAAACATTTAAGACAGTTTAAGCCAGTCTGAGAGAAGAAGCCAACATCTATTTTTTTCTTTCTTCAGACTAATTAACTAACTGGGACTCTCACATGTATTTTTTGTGTCCATTGAGTAAATATGTGTATTTGGGTAGCTGTGTGGAGATGAATGGAAATGAAATGATAGCGAGATACAAAAGACAGAGGGGGTTTAGGTTGGGGGGAGTGGAGTCTGACCTAGTTGGGGGAAAAAAACACCCAGCAGCCTGAGGCCACAGGCTTTCCTTGGCCCTGGCTTCATTTCAGGCCATTTATTCTTCTACCTCCACTCCTTATTTGCTACTTATCTGTCCTCTTGTCTTCATCTTTCTTTTTTTCATCTACCTCAATGATAAGTGGGAAATATGTAGCAGCAGCAGTTATTTATCACATTAGTTCTATACACATGTTCCTGTTCTTAAAGCAGACAGACAGACAGTGGGCGAGAGACACTTACTTGAAGTGCTGGTGCTCTCGGGAGGTGCGTATCTTGGCGGAGTAGCGCTCGGCCAGCTTGTCCAGGCCTCTGGAGTACTCCAGCTGGAGCTCGGCCTTTCGACGGAAGAAGTCCTGCAGGTCCTGAAGCAGCTGCAGCCGCGACTCAGACTGCTGCTCCAGACAACGGAACTGCTCCACCAACTGGTTACGGATCTCTGCATAGCAAAGAGAGAGAGAGAAAGAGAGAGAGAGAGCAACTTCTGATGAAATACAGATATACAGGGTGAGTGCATGATGGCTGGGCCTCACTTATGCCTTCCAAACAGGTCGGTTTTTTAGGTCATTTTTTAAGTAGACTGAGCACAGCACAGGATGTAGAATAATACAAAAAATACAAATACGTATTAGGAGATGTTAGCCCACAAGCACTAATACAATACTTAAGTCATCATAATTGGATAAAACTAGATGTCAAAGTTCATTAGTAGTGTGGTGTGGGGGTGTACGTGTGTGTGTGTGTGTGTTTTTGTGTGTGTGTGTGTGTGCTGGGAGGGAGTGAGGGAGGGGGTGTGGGGGTGTCTAAATGCTGGGGTAGCAAACGTGCGTATGAGATGCAGGCCTGATGATTGCAGCAGACAGCACGGAAAATATAAAATAGGTCAGCTTCTCAAAATGCATTGTGCTGAGCGAGCCTTCAGAGAAGTTTGTCTCTTGAAAAAAAATGCAGGCATTCTTACAATTTCAAGATTACTGCGGTTGTTCTGAGGTCTGGAAACCCGCTGCTCCTATGATTAGTCTGAGAATGAGGGGGAAATATATTTTGGTCTACATTTTGAAGAATATGGTTGATGTGGTATTTAAAAAATATTGAAAATTCTATAGTTTCGAATGTTTACTGCTATACTTCATAACAAATCATTGTGATCAATATTTTACTTTGGGAAAATAATGTATTTCCTGTGTGTAGCACACTTGGAACACTATATGTTGAGGTTCACAATGTTTTCCTAGTGTTAGGTAAACTTAACAATGATTACATTTACCCTATGCTAAACAAGGTGTTACTGATATAGTTGATTCATCCATGTTTTTGAAATATAGCCAGGAATGAGTATGCACAGACTTCCTGCGGGGCAGCTCATATTGGTAGTTGCCTGCTCCTACACACCTCCGGGATTACAGGTGATAAAAACGTCCACTGAAGTTATAACATGGCTTTTACTGTCTTACATTAACACTAAAAAGGAATACAAATTACATTTTATGTCATCCATATGCTGTTTATTGCAAGGCCGCCATAAATTCAGTGGCTATAAGTGGCTGTTGAATCTGTGGCTGCAGACAAACCATTAAGTATATTAGAGCCTGGGGCGGAGTGATTCGGTTGGCATCCCTAGAAGGATATTTTCTGGAATCCCGTGTATCACCATGTTGCAAATGTGCATTCAAATCTTGAAATAAAAGAATCAATCTGACGCTGGAAGCAATAAACTGATCCATATATGAGACCATACCGTTCATATGTGCAACAACATAAACAGCATTAACTAATTGAGTTCAGTTTTTAAATAAAATTTTGGACTTGAACTTTTATAGCAATAACATCATAAGATCATATCACCATGACAGCAATTACTGCAAAGCCTTTTCAAAATCCCAAACATTGAGTTTTTTCACATAGAGCTAGAGCAGTTAGTGCAGATACAACAGGCTGATTAAAATACTGGAGAGCTCTCCTCTGTGGATCATACACACCCTCAGACACACAGAGTGAATGTACAAAGCTTGTCTCTCTTGGAGACAATACAAAGCAGTTGAGCAGCATTGAGCTGGCTGAGGAATCCATTATGACTGACTGTTTTAACCATGCACATGATTGCTGTGCACAGATAGAATGCCTGTAAAAATGTATCAATGGAAAAGATGGCCCAGCAGAAGAAAATAACCCTTTTGTTCACTACTAAATGCTGTTTCTATATCTAGAATAAAGAATTTCAGTTCCAAATTGCCTCCCCCATTGTCTGTGAGTTTGTGAGCGAAAATGTGAATGAAAGCGCATGAACAAGACATAAAGAGTAAATATCATGTAGTCCCTTGCTGTTTGGAAATGCACCCCTCTCGGTCCCCATAGTTGCCCAGTTGCCTGGTAACATGCCTCTAGAGCTCTAGAGGCATCTCAAAAGAGCAGGCCAGTTCCCCCGTTCTGACATTCGCAGCAGTCAGTCTGTTTAGCATAATGGCCAAGTACAAGGGAAACTTTCTCTGATTTGAACTCCTCAGTAAGCCGCCTGTGCTGATGAATGAGGCAGCGATCATATTCAAAAATAGAAAGAAATGTCACCATGATGTACTCTAGTGCTCAAATAGACAGCTGAACAACACGATCGGCTGGCCCGTGTGACTTTAATCATTTTCAATCACACGGTGACGGAGTAAAATAATGAGCTGAAAGTATAATAAGCACATCGTCATAACTGCAGAGTTTTTTATCAGTGAGACACCAAATCAACTCATGATATTTGCATTTGCTCTCCTGTGAGCGGGTTATTTTTAGATCTTAAACCGTAACAAGGGACTGAGCAATAGTGCACTACATTCGATGAATGATTCAAGCGTTTCCAAAGTAATGTAGAATTAGAAAGGAAGCTGGCAAAGGAGTTCAAGTGAATAATATAACAAGCCTCAGAAGCAAAATGCAGGATCTTCTCTGTCCTCTTATTGATGACACAAGATTAAAGATGTCCGTCTGACAGAAATGCCAGTCATATGCTACACAAGGTTCTCTACCATGTTGCCATAACACGTGATATGTTCCATCTTCAAAGGCTTTTACAAGATTTCACTGATAGGAATTTAGCTATTTGTGATGTCTATTTTCCTCCAAACCCCCATTGCTAACAGTCTGGTATGTTTTGGCAACTTTAACAAGCATTTGGAGCATAAATGAATTACCTCCAGGAGCTTGAAACAGAGGAAAATTAAGAATAAAAATTTATCTTTGCCGTCACCAATCTGGTTGTGATTGAGCATTGGTTTGTGGCGCACAATATTATGACTTAATGATCATGTTGTATAGTAAGTAAGAATGCAGAATCCCCTTCAACTGGAAGCTCATTTTTGATGGCCCGCATCGTTTACTCATGTGTTATTACTGTGTGTACGCTAATGCCTTAGAAAGGGAAAGTACCCTCCTGAGCTCAGCTGTGATCAGGCCGTGACCTCTTCTTTTTTTCACGCTGCAGATTCAAAACAACAAACCGTGTCCACCGGCCAAGTTCAAACACAGTATGTTTGTAGTGGCTACATGAGTGGAAACTATCAAGGTTGCCAGATCTGGGGCGGCCGCAACACAGAGCACCAAATATCACTTGGTGGGGGAGCCCTTGTCACCGCTGCAGCCCTGCTCAAATTAGCCTAGCGCTGCTATCGCAATGGCCAGTAGCAGTCTCCAGGGTTGTGTGTCTGCAGTTAGCCATGCGTGGCTAGTCACATGTGGCCTAAACCAGACTGACACATTGATATAATTTGGTACAAATCAAGGCTGCATTCTGTGAACACTTGTCCTCTGAACGCAGTAATGACTATGATACGCTTTTTCGGTGTAGTTTGCTTGGGTTCGTTCTTCTTCCTCTCTCTCTTTGTACACATATCTTTAACAAGTTAAAGACATTGCTATTAATCTGACCACAGGACAGGAAGATCCAGCACAGAGTGGGCAGAATTCCAACTTCTTGCATTTCTTAACTGTGGTACTGTATCTGTCAACACAGCGACAGTGTGTCATGCATGACACGGGTAACAAAGTTGTTGCACTGACATTTGAAGACAGTAGCAGTCTTAGCATTCTTTCTTTATGATGAATACACACACACAGTGGGGTGTGTCTTTCTGCTTCTCGTGGAATGTATGTTGAATCCCTGCAGTGAATATGTTGGCAGTCTGGATGCCGTATATGTTGGATGGTTACCAATCCTTACATACACATAAGGAAATTAAATCTCTAAAGCAACAATGTAACACACTGGTATAAATGTTACAAATATCACAGGCGTTTTTAGCTTGTTTTAGGAAGAGATATCCAAGCAATTGCTAACTCGATGTTGCTCAAATCCCACATCAACACATATTGCCTAAGCAACAGCAAATCTTCCAATGGACTGTTAACAAAGTACCCCTACTAAAGAAATGTGTGCCCCAAGAGTAAAGAGGCCAGGCTCCAAACAGATCGAGTGGCATTAAAGATAATGTGGCCTAAGGCTGGTATAGTATAGTGGGATGGATGATAAAGGTTACAGACTCATTTCAGCGTGTTTTGGTTTAAGGGTCAGCGGGAAGCCTAGAGACAGACTCAGGCAGGTCAACTACACCCTTTAGAAAGAAAATGGTTCAACTGTTAGACTGATACCTGCATTAAGTATGACTAAGGGTACATGATGTATTTGTCACAAAGAAAAGAAACATGATTTTAACTGCTGGTAATAACACAGTGATTACTCATGTTATGGTACAGAGCAATAGTCACTTGTCCATGACTGACTATTCAGTCATCAGTAAATCAGGTAGGGCATTTGACAATATTGGGAAATACACACCCAGATCTGTAAAGCCCCGAAAACACACAGCCATACACCTGAAATGACTGTTCTGATGTGACTGGGACCCCAATGTTTAGGGAGATGTGGCAAGCTGAAGAAATACAGCAAAGTGCATTAGGTTTAGAGTCGTTGATTGAACTGCTGTGCAGTCAGCGACTCAGCATTATTAGAGTCCAGTGTCAGTGTCTGAGTAAAGCCCTCCACAGCTCCGAACCGATCTAAGCCCAGTTTGCAAATGAGCTTAAGATGTCAGCTTAAAAGCTTTTCCTGAAACTGAGATGAGAGACACAAGAGCTGCGATGGCTTCCTCATAGACGCAAAGCTTGCGTGGGGACCAGAGAGAGGGAGAGTGAAGAAGTCAAACAAATAAACAGACAAAGACAATGACAGCAGGACAGAGAGAAAGTAAACCACACCTTTGTCTGCAATGCTAATCATGCTCTTCATTCCAGACAAATGCTGATGAGCTTCTGAAATTTCCGCTCGATGAAAGTTTAACAGACGTCAGGCCTAAATCAATTCAATGAATGGAAAATTTGACTTGGTGAAATACGTTCACATATGCATAGATCTGCTAAATGCTTAATCAATTCCAGTATTGGCTTCACTGGTATCCCTGGTTCACCAGTTACAAAATGCATTCATTGATTTATATTCAACTAGTGTGTGTGTGTGTGTGTGTGTGTGTGTGTGTGTGTGTGTGTGTGTGTGTGTGTGTGTGTGTGTGTGTGTGTGTGTGTGTGTGTGTGTGTGTGTGTGTGTGTGTGTGTGTGTGTGCTAGAGACACTAATGAGATTTAAAGAGCCAAACATATGGTGTTTTGTTTCTTGTTTGTATTCATGTGCATTTGGGTGCAATATAAAACTAACATGAAATTCTTGTCTCTGGCCACGTCATGCACACGGTAAAATGTGTAGCTAATAAGACTTGACAGTTATATTAGCTTAGCATAAACACTGGGAACAGTGGGAAACGGCTAGCTTGGCTCTGTCAAAAAGTTGAAGAAAAAAAACGTGCCTATACAGCACCTCTTAAACTCACTCATTAACATGTTATATCTTGCACTTTATATGGGTGGAGTTGATCTCATTTATCTTTCTATTTGTTTTACTCAACGACCTGTAAAACACTTTGAAATAAGTGTATTCATTCTACTATGGACACATTTGAATTTGACATTAACTATTGGCAAGAAAGTGAAACTCTTCAGTTTAAACTATTCCTTTAACCAAACCAAAATTGTCTGGTTGTCGTACAGTAAATGGTTCCTGCATGATTGTCATTGCCATTTGTAGCAAATCATGTACATGTACAGTGTGCCATATACATACATTAAGTCTGCTAGAGTATATGGTCGGCAACTGGAACGAGAACCACCTTGACCACCACCTCCTTGCATTGTCCGTTCACAATGGAGGTTAGGAGTTCTATTTTCTCTGCACAAGTCAACTATGTTGTTTGGGTTCTAAGAGCACTGCAATCCCGTTGGGTAGTTTTGAACCAAAAGGTCTGAGCTCTTCTGTTATTGCATCATCTGACTACCTTTGGTTGGCCTGTGTCAAAAAAAAAGATCTAGTAGTCCACACTAGTATTCATATATAAGATATTCTAGGAAAAAGCCTATACTTTGTATGTCTCTGTGAATAAAAACTGACACATAACACACTGAGATAAACCACAACAATGATGCACAAAACTGTTAATGCTCACACATATTGAGGTTGACGCTAAAAAGCTGAGAAGACAACCCACCCATATACATCCTGCACTGTCTGAACCCATGCACTCTTCTCTCTATGGGTGGTTGATTCAGTCACAAATTTGGCAGCAGACAGTAAAATGCTTTCACGGTACATAATTCATACAGATGGTATCCATTATTTATGGACTTTCTGAACTGTTTGCTGTGTGTTTGCTGTACCTCTCCCTCAGATACTACGCTTGGTCCTGGAGTGTTAGGAAACTAATCACACCCCATTTTGTCTTTTGAAAACTATTAGATCACGCAAAAATCAATGAATGTGATTTTGAATCTTTCTTTTTGTGGTATGAAGTTGTCATTTGTAACCAGATGTCTCCAGGTATCCTGTATAGGACCTATACCTGCTGTGAATGACCTCCAGTCTATTGGAAAGATTGTCCAAGGTGATTTGGTGCATTCCCGTGTTGGGTGTGCACTGTGCAGCATTAAGGACAGTCTGACACAAATGCCAGCAGCACTTTGAAATAAATCTTCAAGCTCCAGTAGCTTGCATTGGTCACACATGCAGGGCTAGGCATGTTATGGAGCACACACAGTCATCTTCTGTGCATAGGAACCGGTTTGCGACAAGGTGTAGTAGGCTATATCTCAATTACTGATTCAAGTAATTGCCTAATCCCAAATGCTCAGAGATAACGGTTGACTTAAAAAGAACATGAATGAATCCATGAGATATTTTACAAAGCCATACGTTAAAATAAATAAATTACTGTCATCTGTAACTATACATTGTGTTGCAGCCTAGAGGCTACAGCACTGCACACCAAAGAGCCCTGTGAAGCTTTGAGGTTAAGTTACGCAATAGTGCCTTCACACACAGAATATTAAATACGGCCAGGCCTGCGCGTTACTAACCTTTCACTTGGGTCTCATATTCAGCAATAATCTCTTTGTCCTTCTTGACTTTCGCCTGAGATGACATTTTGGGGCAGAGCGGATTGTGCAATCCTCCGACAGGAATCCACTTATCGGTTGCCACAATGCAGCGTTTCTGCCCGCCGTGCGCAGTCTCTCTCCAGATAGTTGAGCAACAATCAGATGCGTATCATCGCCCACTGGACACACACAACTTCGGAGATCAAACGCACTTGGGGCTCTGCGAGGTTTGCCGCTGCGCTGCGTCCAAGGCGACGTCGAGCTAAGAAGAAGAAGAGTGCATACTGATCCTGCTGTGCCTGACCACTCCTCTTCACCAGTGCTCTTCAAGAGGGAAAAAAATTACGTTTCATGTACATTTCATTAATCAAGCCTGGAGGAGCAGCTATATGGCAGCGAAGGCGATTACAGCAAGGAGACCCTTCTCTGCACAACACTGCTCAGTCTGCCCCCTTTTTTCTCCCCTCCTCTCTCTCTCTCTCTCTCCCTCCCTTTATCTGCAAGTTCAATGCTGCTGCAGAAAAAGGCTGAATGGATGTGAAAGTCAATCTGAGACTCCTCCCACAGCCCCCTCCCTTCTTCACCACTTTTCTTCTCATAGATGGTTTAAGACTTCTTGTGCTGATATATGCACACTCGCTCCTATGCACTAACATAGGCTACATGTTGTTAAACTGAGTCCATGGTTAGGAGTTGATAGCTATGTTTTCAGGACATTATCAGACTGACGCTAACTGCAGAACACATTTATTTTAATATTTAAATCCATTTTTTATTTGATTTATACCTTTATTTTACCAGGCAAGAATTTCTTGGGATCAAATGACCTCTTTTTTTCCAAGAAGGCCACCATATGTGTACATAACACATTGTTTATACGTCCAGTGGTCCTAACATTTTGATTTTACTTAGGACATGAGTCTGTTTAAAAGTGGATGAAATATAATAGCATCTTTATACAGAAATTCAAATAATAAATGCAACCACTGAAAGATGCAGAACTGAAAGGCTGTTATAGCCAAAAGTGATGCAGATAACAGATTCCGATTGTGTTGTCCTACCAATAGTCCCTTAGTTGTACTATCATGTAGGCCTACAACTACGAAGGTCATCACATCTTCACATTTGAGAAAACTTTAATCAGCAAATATTTGGGATTTTTGCTGAAAACATGACTAAAAGGATTTATTGATTATCAAAATAGTTGAAGGTTATTACGAATGTTTAGATCCTATTATCCCATTGCTATGTAGTCTGCATGCTAGCATTAAAATGTAAATCAATTAAATATTACGACCAACATTCTGATTATTTACAACTGGGAATGAGACAAAGTTTGATAACACAAAAGGTTATATTTGAGCGGTATACAAACTGAACCCATTCCACTGTTTCAACATTTTGATAAGATAGATGATGGATCGTCTCTCCGCAGAAAAGTCAGAAAAGGCTTACCCTGCTCTTTAACTGTCAGTGCTTTTAACATTAGCATTGTTTTCTGACAATTACCAGGACTCGACGTCATTCCTGTGATTTCTCACTGATTGCTACATCTTGGTGCTTACTGCTAAAGTGTGTTCTTGTGTCAAAGTGATGTTAACTGATTATTAGAACAGGGATAACTGAACTTCACCGTATCGATAGATTTCATTTCGAACTGTGTCCAGAGAGCCTGGTATCTCCTCCCTTTGCACCCAATTCTCATGAAATCTGTGGTCTACATTCAGCCTGTGGCAGCTGTTAAAGCTGGGAGAGAGCCCATTAGGAAACTGTAGGGGAACCGTTCACTTCTCACCAAGCCCTGGCCTCAGAGTGAGCCTGATAAAAGTCGGGATGGGTTTGAAAGTAATGTGGAAAAGCTTTGTCTAACTAGGCCACAGAGAGTTTAACACAATTCACTTGTAGGTCTTTAAAGGGAGGAACGAGCACCACCTAGAAAAGATTAGGTTCCTTCGACGCTAATAAAGATTCCCCATGGTGTAAATGACAGAATTACAGCAGTCTTTATGCTGTAGTTTCTTTTATTGTTAGACCTTCTGTTCACTCTGTCATAATTTAAGCAGATGACTATGAAAGTCACCCGTTTATTTTTTAATCAGAAACCCAAATGTTATTTAGTTTATGGTTTATGGTTTATACAATTTACACTGCAGGTTTACCAAATTGGATAACATCAGGCTATTAATCTGTACTTTGTAAATCAGGGGGATATTTCAGATATTTTAAAAAGTCAAAATTATAAATACAGCAAGTCAATTTGAAAATACAACATCTATTCTATTTGTTTTAGACGATTCTAAGATTTGCAGTGTTAGTAACTTATGGAGTTCAAGACTTTATGGTTGAGTTCCGGACTGAATAGATGAGGGCACTTTATTGGCCTTATGTTTGACCCCTTGGACTGGACTTTTGGTAGCCTGGCATTCCCAGACCTGCCACTAGGCGCTGGCAAATTAAATTTGCTGCGCCTGTTGGTCTGGACACGCTCCGTTGAAGCTTTATCAAGAAGACCAGAAATCTGGGCTCACGTTTCAATTGGTTCTATCTAATATGGGCGCGCCAGAGCCCTTTATATGGTACTCTGGGGAGGACGTAACCGGATGACGACAGTGACGTGCATGCGACGTCGAAGCCGTGATAGTAAACATCAAAGATGGCTGCGGATATGTTGTGTGAGTTTGAGACTGCTTTGGCCTCGACCCTTAACGATTTGGAAGACGGCACTCAAATCTTTCATTAGCAAGTAAGTGGAATGTTCTGTTTTGCCGACCGACAACGGCAAACGTTTAATTTAACAGTTTAACAGCTGTTCGCTAAACGAACGGGGCTTACGTCACCTTGTGCATCGCTCTGATTGGTTGTAGTGCTATCCAACTGCGGGCAGTGGCATTTGAAATGCACGAGTAGGAGCCGCCCCTTGAGTTGGAAATTACTATTGATCGTGGCCAGACCCTCTATCATTCAAGATATCAGGGTATGGATTTCCAGGCTAGACTTTTGGCACATTTTAAGTAAAATATTCATGTGTTTAACCACCCAGGCATACTGAATAGGACTTTGAGTGTTATGTCTATATCTATAATTAAGACAAGAGGGTTAGTAAAAACAAATGCTAATAAAGTAAGTTAGGTTTCAAAAGAGACCTTGTGTATGGGGTGGAAATCCCCAGACATAAGAAGTGGAATGTCTTGATTTACATGAATGTACATGTTGTTTACATGTAAACCATGCTGTTGTATGTGCCATATGATGTGTGTTAATACCAGAGGTTATACGTAATTTGTTTTTTGGTGAACACAGCAACCTTTTATGAAATGGCTTGAAGGTCATTAACATAATTACACCATTATCCTGAGACCCTGTCCCTACATTGGCTGGTAGTACTGTGGGTCACCTCCCTTCCCTTGGGATGTCTTAAGCCTACCAAGTTCAGACTACAATGGGAAGCATTAGGCAGTGCATATGGGCTATCCCTTTTTGCAGGTCTTACATGACATTTGAAGGACAGCTGTCTGTCTGATAGGATATTGTTTGTGAAATCACTCACAGTGCTGCTGCAAAATGATTAAGGCACATTCAACCAATCAATATCCTTTATCTAACCAAGTAGAATTCTTTAAGATTAAAATCTCTTTTTCAAGCATTATAGGCGACAATCCATCCATTCAAAGCCACTGCAGTTTCATATAAATGACACGGTCAAGTCACAACTGTTTTATAGTTTCACATTGCCAGATGAGATGATCCATGTTTACTCCATGAGATGTCTTCCTTCTGCAAAACTATGCAAACGGTAACACTTTAAAATGAGGTACACAAAATTGTAGTACCCACAACATAGAAATGTGTTACTTACTACATAGGTTTTTTTTTGTGTTACCTAAAATACGTTTTTGTCCTACCAAACACATATGTTTTTTTGTGCTACCTAACACACGTTTTGTTTGTGCTACCTAACATGCTTTTTTTGAGCTACCTATGTAGACGTATATGTTGGGTAGCAAAAAAAAACTTTTGTATTAGGTAACTCAAAAAAATAAGTATGTGCTAGGTAGGACAAAAAAAAACCTATGTGGTCGATACCACAAAAAAATATGTAGAGGGTAACACATAGCTATGTAGTAGGTACTACAATGTTGTGTACCTTATTGTAAAGTGTTACCAAACAGATCAACTTCTTACTATTTCTTTCAAATTGAGTAGGCCAAATTGTAGGCTTCAACCAGATGTATTTGCTATTCATTTTTAGGCCGCCAGTTGGTTGTGTGTGTGTGTGTGTATTTTGTTCATGGGCATCTGACAATAGCATTGGCCCTTTCACAAATTAAAGGGACCCATTCATTCCCATAGCTTTGTGTTCATTAGGCTACGATTAGTCTGGCTTGACCACTCCCGCCAGCGTCTATTAAGCGCTGGCGTCGGCAAACAACGCTACGCCTCCATTGGCTGCTTCCCGGGGTTAGCCCCGCCGTAGATGATTGTGATTGGTTTAAATAAATAAAAACAGGCCAGCCCAGTTTCCCCCCGAATAGACGGCTCTAAACGGAGTGCTTCCAGACCATACTACTTGCTGTAGTTTGGTCTGGCTTTGCGAGACTAGGCTACGATTAACATATTTTATTGTGTTTATAGAATAGTGTTCAATATTTCGTTAAATAGTGATTGATGGAAATATTGAACAGGCCTACATTCAAGCGAGTCAGAATTGTGATAGACTATTTTGTTTAGCTTGTAAGCTACAATGTATTGTGTAATGGTAGCGTTAGGCAACCTGAAACGTTTGTTTCTATTTTGGTATTTTGGTATCTTGGTGCAATTTGCAGCATATATGTTAGAAGTAGGAACTGAAGTTGTAGGGTAGTTGTTTCTAGTCCAGATAGTTAGCGACGAGCACCCAAAATGCTTGCGTTCCGAATCGCATACTTTCTACTATATAGTATGTAGAAAAAAGATTTAGGATGTCCCGATTCTTGTGGCCAGATTTAGGATGGTTAGAAGTACCCGGATGTCCTACTTCATATGTCCATGGGCCAAGATTGTTAGGTTGCGTTCCGAATCGCATACTGTTTCTTTTTTCTATTCTACATACTACATCTGACGATAAAAAGAATCTAGTTAGGATGCAGTAGGCATACTATTGGGACGTACTTTTCTCTCTTAATTCATCATAACATTGCGCCTTGATCTTGCCTCTTGCTTTTATATCCGTCGCATCCCCGTTTGTTTTCATAACATGGACCTATAGGCTTCGTCGATGTTACGTCACTTCACGTGCGCACTGGATTGTGGGTCAGAATCGCCCAAATAGGATGCACTTTTCAACACTAACAATCTTGGCCGCATGAAGTAGACCATCCGGGTATTCTAACCATCCTAAATCTGGCCACAAGAATCGGGACATCCTAAATCTTTTTTCTACATACTATATAGTAGAAAGTATGCGATTCGGAACGCAACCTTAGTGTTGAAAAGTGCATCCTATTTGGGCGATTCTGACCCACAATCCAGTGCGCACGTGAAGTGACGTAACATCGACGAAGCCTCCATGAAAACAAACGGGGATGCGACGGATATAAAAGCAAGAGGCAAGATCTAGGCGCAATGTTATGTTGAAATAAGAGAGAAAAGTATGTCCCAATAGTATGCCTACTGCATCCTAACTAGATTATTTTTATCGTCGGATGTAGTATGTAGAATAGAAAAAAGAAAGAGTATGCGATTCGGAACGCAACCTAGCTTTAAAAGACTACTGTGATTTTAAAACCTTCAACATATTAAATGAATGCCCCTGAAATATGTTCTCACTTAACGTGTCGTGTGTTTTTGACACTGTCTTCTTTACCAACAGAACATGGTCGTTGTGGACTATTGAAAGGATTTCATTTGGATTTTAGTGTCAGCTCTAATGGTTTGGGCTTTTAGACAGAATACTAAACTTCAAGATACACTTTTTTTTTTCCTACACGTGGTTTTGGGATGAGACTGTGAAGCGTCATTATGCTCATTCAAAGTAAGTACTACTGCTCTTCTCTTCAGCGTCCACTGCTGAAGTTGTCTGCAGCAGATGTATGGTGATAGAGGCTTCTGTAAGTGCATGACTACCCTCTGCTGGCACAGTGTATGTAGCCACTGCCTAACCCTACACCACATCAGTCTGAATAATGATAGATAGATAGATAGATAGATAGATAGATAGATAGATAGATAGATAGATAGATAGATAGATAGATAGATAGATAGATAGATAGATAGATAGATAGATAAGCCATTAATTCATTTAATTAGTGAGAATATTAATAGAATCACACTTCAAATGAGGATGGACTTAAAACTCAGACTATAGTGACAGCTTGGAACTTGTCTGCACTTCGGAGTTAAGTTAAATGAAGTACTGGTTTCATTGTTGCAGACGGCGTCATCATCAGTAGATACTTCCAGTCACTGCCTGTGCCTGGAAGTCATCGTGAAGGAGGGTACAAATAATACATTTCACAATGTCAGAGAAAAATTTCACATCAACGAAACACCCAGGACTTGACAGTTTATGACACCCGCTGGGAAATATGCCCTGACATCACCCCTGGCTTGTAGAATGAAACATGAGTGCCTTCACCTCAATGTAGTCACTCACTGCTATGAAATGTTCTGTTCAGGTGGCTTGTCTTTGCAATGTGTGGAGTATAAAATATGTTGTTCACCGGTCTTCTATGAGCTGTTTTTTAACGGGAACCCCGGCTTGAAATAGCCCATCCGCATTTTGAAAGTGTGCCGTTGGTGTGACCTACTCAGAGTATGACTTTCTTTGTGTGATGGCTGCCACTGTAGACGAGTATTGTGTAACAGTTTATGTAAAGAAGCCACACCTTTTCCACCCCTAACAGATAGTAGTTGTAGCTGAGCCAGGTTCAAATATAAGTGAGTTGCCAGCAGCAATGGAGTAAATTCTCTGCGGGACAGGACAAGAATTAGTCTTTACAGGAAACATGTTATGGACAATCCTCTTACTACTTAGTGGACTGCTTGTATTAGTTCTCTCTCGTAAAAGGTAAAGCTACCCGTTTTAATATTGTGATATGCAGATGTTAAATTCTGAACAACAGTGCATTTCATAGATTGTTTAATAGATTGAATTTGAAGGTCTGGAACATATTGCAACTAGCAAATGTGTGTAAATGTTATACTTTGATTTAGAAACTGTAAGTACATTTTATATAAATTGAAAGACATATATTGATAATATCTGACTGATCCTCGTAGCTCACACACACTTGGCTTTTCAATAACACGTTAACTCTAAACCTGTTGGTCAGGATTCGGCAAAGAGTGAAAAGGCAGATTATCCAAGTCAATCATATTGTTGTAACTTTTTCTTTGTACGTGGCAGACGGAAAAATGAGCCACCTCTGGACAAAGGTTTGATGCCGTGGCTGGGGCATGCCCTTGAGTTTGGAAAAGATGCTGCAAAGTTTTTGGCCCGGATGAAAGCGAAACATGGGGACATCTTCACAGTAAGTTCAGATAATGACTGTGTGGTAGGAAGCTATTTTTGAGATTGTAACTTGGAAGTCTGTCAACTGATCTAATACTGAATATAATTGAATTGATCTGATTTATGCATGTGCGGTGGTAGCATGTCAATTTGTCTTGCACGTTTATTTTAATCTGAATGTACCAAAAATCACTACTGCAAAGGCCACTGCAACTGCAATCCATCATTTTTCCTATATAGAACAAATATTACTTTACTGAATAAGCCCTTTAGCAAAAACTTACAAATTAAAAACCAAAAGAAGGAATTTTAGGATACCACAACAATGAATGTGTGAACAAACTAAAATAATGGCCTTTTTCAGGTCCGTGTTGCTGGTTTTTATGTAACGGTGGTGTTGGACCCAAACTCATTCGATGCCTTGCTGAATGACACAGTCTGCTTGGACTTGACCCGCAGCAGGAACCAGCTCATGAAGAGAATCTTCAACTTGCAGCTGCCGAACATCGAACCCACAGCAGAGAGGAAATGGATGGAGCAGTAAGTTAAACAAATACTTGGGTCACTTGGGTGTGTGGCCAATCTCAATATATTATATATTATTTCTTCAGGCATTTTCAAGGTCTAAGTCTCTCCAAGCTCTGCAGTTCCCTGAACTCTCACCTGAAGAACCTTCTGCTGAGCGACCAGAAATACATTGGCCCTTCGGAGTGGACTGAGGACGGTCTATTTAGCCTCTGTTACAGCCTACTCTTCAGGTAACACACACAGCTTTTTAACCTAGCCACATATTGTTAATCAGATAATGTCAGTGTCTAGGTGCCAGGAGTGTTTTGTTTACTCTACTGCTGTGTTCTCAGGGCTGGCTATCTTACAATGTTTGAGGGGGGAGACAATGCTTCTGCAGTCTACAAAGAGTTCCGCAAGTTTGACGATCTTTTCAGCAAACTGGCTCGCTGCACGCTCAAACGAGGTAAGCGCCACTGTGGCTATAATTATAATAAGATGATTTGACTTTTCTGGTTTTCTTATCTAAACAGCACATTAGGGCATGTTTGAATTTGTCCCGGTTCTGTTCCCAACAGGGGAAAGCAAGACTGTCAACTCCTCCCGGGAGCGACTGTGGGAGCTGCTGTCTACTCCCCCCTGGCTCAGCGCAGGGTCTGAGTCCAACTCCTGGAAGCAGAGCTACCACCACTTCCTACGGAGGGAGGGAGTAGACGCAGAAATGCAGAAAAGAGCTTTACTCCTGCAGCTGTGGACTACACAGGTGAGACATGAGACAGTTAAATATCCAGCTTCCTCCTGCACACACACACACACACACACACACACACACACACACACACACACACACACACACACACACACACACACACACACACACACACACAAACAAACACTTGGCAACACAATGATACCAAAACATACAATCTTCCCACACCCTGACTGGCATGCTCAAATTCCAACACGGTGCTCATGCTGCCAACAATGCAGAATTCAGAGGCAATGGATTCCTCTCTGTCAGTTACTCACAGCTACCTGTCTCAACCTGTAACAGAGCAGAGCCGAGTTGGAGTTGGCCAGTTTGGATCATTCAAATAAGTTTCCCTGGAACCTTATCTTGTTTGAGGTTTGGTAATGACATGCGAATACCGTGTGTGCAATGGAACAACTGTGTCAGTCAGTTGAAGTTGCTTCCTCTTTTTCTCAGTTTCAGGCGCCCACATTGTGTGAATTGAGCTCTGTGAGTCAATCGCAAAACTGCTGAATACAGCTCAGCTCCACTGGAGATTGTTGCTCAACCTGTTTGCGTGGATGTAAGAGGTTGTTTAAGTACAAGATATAATTTGTTTATCTAGTTTCATTTGGCTACAGTGTACAAGAATAACAACAACAGCACTAGGGCTGAATAGAGAACTTTGGCCTCACCCGTACACACCATAGATTCTAGAAAGTATATAAAAGGTACAGACATGTTCACAACAACATGTTGTCTTTGCTCTGTGCTGCCAGCTGGGGGAGATAGTGAGCTGCTTCAGTGTTTTTATGGCTGGTCTCATATGCTACATTTTAGCTCTAATAGCTTCAGCCCTGGAACAGTGATTGTCCACCCAGTAACACCAGTGGACAGTACTAAAGCGGCCGGAGAGTATAACCTTTTGCCAGGCCACACGAGCGCTTTCAGACGCTCTGCTGGTTTGGGATAGGCTGCAAAATTCCTCCAGCATGTTTGTTTGTGCTTCATCATGTCTGCTGGGATTCTGGATACACACAGTCTCAGTCTGGGAAAAAACTGGAGCAACACTGCAGAGAATACAGGGATTAGATGGGAGTACAGTGAGACGTGCCAGAGTGAATATGGCTTGTAACGTGTGTTACCATGCAGGCACACTGAGGTATTTCATAATGCAATGCAAGGATTTCACTAAAGCCACCTACCAATAAACTGTAGGTCCTGCAACTACTGCTTCTGTCCTATTGACTGAAACATAAATAGACTCAAATGGATTTATTACTTTCCATTTAGGGGAGATAACAGCAAGCCACTGGCTGTTACTACATTAGTGTTGAATGAGTCTCGCATTCCTGGCTTTTCCTAGCATGCAGTTGTCAGTGAATCAAGTTATACCAAAGAGGAATGAACACTTTTTAGAATTATTCTTATTTGAAGATTGCCAAGGGTTAAATACGTTGGTTGAAACCGCTCTCATGTTTATATGCTAAATACGTATGTAGCTAAGGCCAACAACCAATTAGCTTTTAGTTAGAAACAGCGGGAAACTGCAAGCCTGGCTCCATCCCAAAACAACAAAAACACCTACCAGAAACTCCAAAGCTTGCTTATTAACACGCTATATCTCTGGTTGTAGTAGCCATCTTCACGTCTAAATCTCTAAGCATATTTCCTTAAATGCCAATATGTTCCTTAAAAAACAAAACACCCTGCTGCTGTTAAAGGTAACCGGACATACTGTATGCATTCTTCTCTGAGGCATCTGACCCGGTGATCTGAGGATCTCAGAGGGCAGACACAGACACTGTGCTGCACCTTTAGTCACTTTTGGGCAATTGCCCTGGCTGTCAATAGAGAGCTGACCTGAGATGTGCAGAAGTAAGTATAACAGCTCCCCTAACCCATAGCAATTACTGCCTGACAGGCTCAGGTGTCTCTCCCCGACAGCAGTCTCTACAAAGTGTTGAATGACTCACTGGCTTCTCTCCTCATGTCGGTCTTATTTCAGACAGCATCACAGAGCACTGAGAGTTGAAATGTTAGGTGAAATGTTGCTAAAAATACATTCCTAATCAGAATAATACAAAATGTGCATTGCATTGTGTGTAGTTTTCTTTGTAGAGAAGCTTATGTAAAGGACTAAGTTGGGGTTGGGTGTTCCTTTCAGTGTAATGCTGGACCTGCTGCCTTTTGGCTCCTCGGCTACCTGCTCACTCACCCTGAGGCTATGGAGGCGGTTAAGTCCGAGATCAGAGGCCTAAATCCTCAGGACACTTCCCTACAACATGCCCCGGTCAACCCACTGGAAGACCACAGCACACCTGTGTTTGGTACGTCACAGCTCTCCTCACTCATTCACTTGAGCTCTTCCAACTTAGGGTTCAGCCTCGCTGATGATAATGAAACTAAGGCTCATCCGACTTGTTGGAAATAAAAAAAATTAGTGCAATGTACTTAAATAATGATTGTTTGTTTTTATATGATTATATCTGTGCAAATAATTGAACCTTCTCCAAATGACGCCTGAAGGCACTGCCGATTTAAAGGTGGAGTCAGCGATTCCGGAGAACCTGCTCTCCGTACTGTGTGTGCTCGCTGAAAATGAATCCAGTGTTAATACACAGCCTACAGTCTGTAAACTGGTATATAAACAAGGGGTATGTAAACAAAGGGAGCCCACCATAGCCCGTTTACAGAGGCATGCTGTGTATAAACACTTGATTTTTGATTTGAATTATTTTTTTCAATCCAATCAGCGCACACACAGTACAGACAGGTGATGGATCGTGAGGAGATATTTATTGATTTAAATAAGAAAAAAGATTTTGACAACAATCCAGAATGGCTGACCCCACCTTTAACTCATGCTGAACCTCCCTCCGACCTCTGCTATCCTTTCCGTTCTGCAGACAGCGTTCTGACTGAGACCCTGCGCCTCACTGCTGCAGTGATGATCAGCAGAGAGGTGGTAAAGGACAAGACCCTGCACATGGCCAACGGACAGGAGTACCACCTCAGACGGGGAGACAGAGTGTGTATGTTCCCCTTCCTCAGCCCTCAAATGGACCCCCAGCTACATCAACAACCAGAGGTGCTTTTGTGTGCAGACCCATAGCATTACTAGCACAGACATGTCTTTGCTTAAAGTGGCTACGAGGAACTTTCAGTTTGTGTTAAGTCTAGCAATTCTTTGGACAAAAGCGGGAGTGTTTTTACGATGCCAGCTGTTGTTCCTGGGTCAGCGTACCGAGACAAAGGCATTAATAAAAACTATATACATGTTATTTTCTTTGCACAGATGGTGTCGTTTGCTGTTACATGTCATTTCTGATCATCAGAGGGAAAATCAGACTGTTTCAAAAAGATTTTAAAGTTCCTTGTAGCTGCTTTAATGAGTGCATGAGATTGTGTGGGGATACGGAGCCTCCCCAGTCATGATGAATGTATTTGTACACCGCAAGTGTGATATTTTAAGCTTTATTATACAGCATAAATAAATCTTGAGGAGGCAGAATTACTCTGTGTTATTTAAATCACAGACAGACTACATCCTTTGGGATGAGCCGCTAAATGCCTGCAAATTAAACATCGAAGAGTTGACTAGCAACTTATTCCCATTGTTCATTCTATTTTTCGTCTCAGATGGGTAGAGGTGATAATTACACTTTTTGTAATGGAAGATATGGAGGAGGAGACTTGTGATCGAGGCTATTTGCATGCACATCAAACACAAGCCGTCATACTCATTTTTTTGCTTCTCCCTTCCTAACAGATTTTCAAGTATGATCGCTTCCTAAACAAAGACATGACAGTGAAGGATACATTCTACAAGGATGGAAAACTGCTGAAGTACTACACCATGCCCTGGGGTGCAGGGAAAAATATTTGCGTCGGGAAAGAGTTTGCTGTTAAAGCCATTAAACAGTGAGTGTTTTCTTATTTTTGGAAGTATAGTTTTTCCATGATGTATATTAAGTAAACTTACTAAGTTTACTTAATATACTTTCGTGATTAAAACATTTCCTGTAATTTAGTGATGATAACCGGGCAAGACCAGCGAGAACAGTCTCCGTATAGTATTCCCCTTATTAATTGTTTCAGTCCTGCTTTCATGTCTTCCATCATCATTAGCAACAAGCTCTGATATAATAATTGCTCATCCTCTATAATGAACTGTATGGAAGACGCTAAGGGCAATAGAGCAGTTTGGGATGTGTGTATTTGTCTGACATCATATCCAGTTACAAAGGTTAAAGGTCAATCCTTGTAATCCACAACACACAAACCGGGGGAGGCGTGTTGCATGATATTGATGTGGAGACAGGGAAGACATGTTATTTCAAGGCTGTTTATTTCAGATTGTCTGATTTTCACCGTTTCTTGATTTGACTGGATGATGTGAAACGTGCATTGTTTGTATGGATATCATCTAATAAGTCATGTTTATCCTTGGGTGGGTTGTCGCTTGTTGTAAACTTGCTTTGTTCCTTTTTGTGTCTGTAGATTTGTGTTCTTACTCTTGACCCATCTGGATCTGGAGATGTGCGAACCAGAGGCTAAACTGCCACCAGTTAATCCCAGCCGCTATGGCTTTGGGATGCTCCAGCCAGACGGAGATATGCAGGTCCGATACAGAATAAAGAGGACCAAGCATGAAATGTGACTTGGTCCATTTGCTCAACTGTTAAACATTGTTGTTTGATAGAAAAAAAAACGTTTTGTTGTATGTACTGTAGCACTATTTATTCTATTTTTTATTTACTTGATTATATAAATGTGTGCGTGTGTATTTGTAATTTGTGTTTTCAATAAATAAATAAAAATTAAATAATTGAATCTGAATCTGTAATATACTCCCTTGATAAGTTGTCCCTATATGACTTCACTATGCAGAATGATTGCAGAATGATTTATCAGCTAAGTTTAACACTATAGAAATCTGTTTTGAAATTATGGTAATGCTATAATGACCACAAACAAAGAACAAAAGATTTGGTCAAAAGTATCAAAAGATGAAACCCATTCATCATTTCAGGCCCCTACATGCTCCTTATACAACAATGTATCTGTCTAAAAATGAATAGCCTATAACTCTCACAGGAGCCAACTTTTTCTCATACTTAGAGTAGGTTAGCCTATTTGCTAATTATTTTGTACCATAGTTTTACATGGATACAGAACAATACAATGAACACTACATTGAGGGTAAATTAACCTACACATATCATAGCAGCAGCAGGTAACTCATTTTCTCTCAACATGTGCCAGCATTGATTATCGCTTATGTTATTGGCTCGGCGCTTTCAGATCATGTGACCCAATCGATTTCCTACATTTAACCATCTTTTTATATAGCACTATCGCTCTATCGTGCAGTGTAGGCTATAGCCCGGCCATAAACACAACAGCACAGTGCTCTGAAGAAGTGTGTTTAGTGATAGAACCAGGCGTCAGGGCGCGGTGGTGTAATTAGTGATACGTGAAAGAGAGCGCTGATGGCTACCATGGATCCACCTTCGGGAAGATGCGGCGCCTCCCCGCACAGCTGGCCGGGAAACACACAGTAGTCTTTTCCGAATGGGCTCCCGGCATAGCCTACTTGTTGATCTCCGGGCGAAACAGTGACGCGATATGCGGAGGGGTATTGGGAGCAGATCGTGCTGAAGATATCTGCCATGTCGGGGGAGGCGAGGGAAATGGATTGGGTTAGACCCTGGAAAATAGTAAACCAATAACGGCGCCTCCTGTTTTCCTCTTTTTTTTCTTAATGCTACTCCTTCATCTCCGTTTTTGCCAGCGGACTGATTGTGCACAGTGCGGTACGTGCTCGTTTGATTCAGTGCAGGATGACAACAACTCACTACGGTATTTGTTAAGCTTTATATATTTCATTTCATACTATGCAACCTATCAATATACGATTATCTGTGGCAGATAGGACAGTTCTGCACTAAAATAGCACCAATATGGATCAGGTAGCCTTGAAAAAAAAACAGAAATGCTCAACGATGGAGGATTTGCATTCACAACATTGCAGCTGCAGCTGATTAACCATCACACTGATGTTGTGTCTCATTCTCAATTCCGCTATACGCAAAGCCTGGTCGCAGGGTCTGCACTGGAAACTATGCTGTGTTTAATGCTAAATTGTTTGATCGAAGCCTTAAGACTTGAACGAACAATCAGGGTAGAGGCTCCTTCAAAGGAACGTCTTTTTTACTGCTTCTTCGCAGCTTGTTAGGCTACTGCATGTCCAAAAGCTGATGTCATGTAACAACGTCTTGGCTTCATCCTATTGCTTTTTATTTGGTATATGCTTTGCATTGTATGTCGACATAACCTCAAGACTGAATTGTGTTTATGCAATATTTAAAAAAAACTTTGTGACAGTGACATTAATCATAGATCACATCTGCACGCCTGGAGGTGTTGCTTTCCTTGCTCCAATCATCGCTCAGACGTAAACAAAATGAACAACGTTAAAAACAATTGCTGGAAGAGAAGATGTAGCCTAGGTTATATCTTGTTTGCTCAGTGTCAGCCAGCCGCCTCCCCCTAAAAGTGAGCTCGCTGTGATTCAGGGAGTGAACGGCGCTTCTTCCTGGTGTTTCAGCACCATTAGAGTGGACAGCGCTGACTTTGTACACCACGTATCCTCGTGGCGTCCCGCGTTCACACCCACCACACACAGCACTGCATGGGCGTCACACCGAGCGGGAGCAACAATCACCCAAATTGACAGACGAAGAAAAAAAATACTGCGTCCTAAAAGACAAACACATATAACACACCAGGAGATCATAACCCCCCCTCTTTCTCTCTGTCTCTCTGTCTCTCTCTCTCTCTCTCTCTCTCTCTCTCTCTCTCTCTCTCTCTCTCTCTCTCTCTCTCTCTCTCTGAGCTGTGAGCAGCGGATGTGAGACACTAAAAATAAGTAGTTTTTGTCATTAAGACAAATTCCTGATCATACTATTGTATCTCACGCCATAAATATGTCTCCAAAGCAATCAGCCACTGCAAGTTGCTTTTAAAGTTTTGGTTTGATATATTCAAGAAGTCTTTCCATAAACTGATGAGAGAACGAGATAATCTGTAGCTTTTAGTCATGGTTCCCAAGTATTTTTATTAACACTAAATAGAAATGTATCATTCCGGAGACGGCCATTAAGTGTGAGTCATCTCTCAGTAACCCACTACCGAGGTTATGTTAAATGTGGATTTCATGAGACAATTCAGAACATTTGATTCAATAGATGATGCGATACCAAGAACTGTTGAGTGGACATCCATTCAATGTATCTGTCCTACATTGCTCTGCCCAGGAGCCCTTTAAACCAATGGTTTCCTCTTCTTCAGGACCCTGCAGTTTGCTGGGTTACTAGCTGAGTAGTTTGAGTTTGTGGTTTTAGTGAAATGTCGTGGGAAATTGATACTATATTAATTTAAGCCTGCCTTCCATTTTTTCCTTAAATGTGACCTCCTAAATACTGTTTGTGAGACATAATTATAAATGTAATTCAAATAAGATAATATGATAAACTGTGAAATAATATTGGGTAATACTGAAATATCCAAAAATAACAATACAATGATATATTTCTTAATTCCCTGCCCTTAACATTAGGTGAAAACTTTAATTTAACTGTTAACTCCAATAAGGTGTGAGTCATAGGAAGAATCAACATTTGAGGGAAGGTTTATTGTTGAGTCAGGGCCGGATTTTTAAAACAGTCAACAATCATGATTACAATTGTTGGTAAGACCAAGTTTGAAAAAAAAGAGAAAAAAAGCTTGAGATGGCTCATCACAGATGACACTGATTTTGTCCTCTTTCATTGTTTAATTTGAAGGATTTTTAGAGTTCTGAGGATGTGAAAGCATTTAATATAGCACAAGAAAAAATTAAAAAGTGAAAAATGTTTGTTTAAGAAAAGTGACTTCTTTTTCATTTTGACACCAGATCTATCTTATGATTCCGGTCCCAACAGTTCCAAAACAAAGAAGTTCGGAGTCTGATGGTTGATGCTTTGACATTTGGAGCTAACCTTAGAATATTAACAATTTTTTTTTTGTTTTTTGAACCCTTTAGATACAATAATGGAAGAAAACATGACCAAGTCTAGTCCATAGCCCTGGGTGTGTGCCTCTTTCCTCGAACCTAAAATCATCATGGAGACATCCTTGGCAGAGTTGAATAAAGCCGCCTCCCGCTCCACATCGTCGCTGCCACCTGAACCGGTGGACATCCTTCGCAGCAAGTCATGTTTCCGCAGAGTCAGGCTGAATGTCGGGGGTCTCCCACATGAAGTCCTGTGGCGAACGTTAGATAGGCTACCACGAACGCGCTTGGGAAAGTTAAGAGATTGCAACAGCCATGAATCTCTGATGGAAGTGTGCGATGACTACAACCTGGAGGAGAACGAGTACTTTTTCGACCGACATCCGGGGGCGTTCACGTCAATCCTGAACTTCTACCGCACGGGCAAGCTGCACATGATGGAAGAGATGTGCGCCCTGTCGTTCAGTCAAGAGCTGGACTACTGGAGCATTGACGAGATCTACCTGGAGTCCTGTTGCCAGGCCAGGTATCACCAGAAAAAGGAGCAAATGAACGAAGAGCTGAAAAGAGAGGCCGACAACATGAAAGACATGGAGGGAGAAGAATTTGACAACACTTGCTGTGCCGAAAAACGCAAGAAGCTCTGGGACCTCCTGGAAAAGCCTGGCTCATCTGTCGCAGCAAAGGTAACTGTCACTGGATGTTGGGTGTGAGAGATGAGTGTGTGATTGGTTGGCTCTATGTGTCAATCATGCCCCTTGCATGATGATGATTTGGACAGGCCTACCTACACTCAGACATATAAAGACACTTACATTATGTAACATGTAAGATGTCTTTATTGACAGGTATGTCATACAACAATTATATAGATTTGGTACAGATGTTCAGGGTCAAAGAATATATAGCCTAGTGCGATCCCCTGACCTTTACAATAGCACCACCTTAAAGGTAGACACGAGTGGTTTTGAGTGAGCCGTCATGACAACTATTGAATGGATTGTCATGAGACTTGGTACTATACAGTCATGTCCCCCTCAGTATTCATTGTAATCATATTGTTCCCTTAACATTGCCATCAGCGCCACCACACCACATCAGGTGATTTTTTTGTTGTTGTGAAATTTATAAATGCACTCACGTGTAATGTTTCCTGTTGAGTAACATGGCAACCGCACAGTTGATTTCCATTAGAGGAAATGGAAGAAGCAAAACAAATGCGTTGAAGCCGGGAAAATGCACAGTGGACTTTTCACATTTCAAAAGACATCTACGGTTGGATAAAATGGGTCAATCAGGACCCCTCCATGTGTTATGCTCTGGTGTTTACTTGATTAAGATTTTTAATTAAGATGTGTTTTGTCAGTGTGGGATGTGTGAGCTATTGTCTGCCATTTCAGTTATTCAAGAACTGAACAAAGCTGTGACAGTAAGAAAACTGCTTGGTAACAGTAAAATGAGTTGTTAACAATCTTAAAAACAAGATTCATCTGTGTCTCCTGTAATACTCTTATTATTTATCTATATTGTTTACCCGCTATTGAAATATTTAATATCTGTTCACTGTTCAATATCTTCACTGCAAAACCATCATACACACGCACGCATGCATGCACATATACAAAAACACACACACACACACACACACACACACACACATAAAAGTGTTTTTGATGCCCTTTTGCATTCAGTACTTTGTTGGTCTGTGATAACCCCACCACACATTATCCAATTACATTTGAGAAATCCTGCAGGAGTCTGAGATATTGAATTATGTCGTTACGTCGCACTTACACACTGAAGTCAGAAATGATTTGCACTGTTTGAATCATCCGGATGAATAAATGCTGGAGCTGTTTTTGATCAATGGAAGATGGCTGGGACATGTCACTACCTGACGGCAAGAGGAAAAACACAGAATTGGGTAGTTGCTATCCGTGGCTCATTTAGTCAGTTTAGAAAGCAGTCAGACCATACACAAGCAATGTATTAGGAAAGAGTGAAGGCAAATGAAAGGTGACAACACAGAAGCTATTAAAATTAAAACCCTAGGTGGTTGTGTGTTCATTTTAGGCCCTATTTGGTTGGTTGAGAATGTAAACCTAACATTTGACTGTTGAATGCAATGCCTGTAGTCATAATTAGATGTTGAGGTCCCCAGTGTACTGCACATTTTTTCTTTATTATCTGAGGCCAATTGTCTGAGAGCGTTGTCAGGTGTGTTCACGTTTAGTCTGTGCAAATAGCCTTTCAGAGCGCCACACCTGCAACCGCAACCTGGGAGAGCACAGCAGTGGTAAACATGAGCTGCCTTTGATCACTTCTAGATTGGATTGGAGGCATCAAAGAGGACACTGTCTCCGCCCAACAGAGATTAATGGGAGCAGAATGCGTTGTTTGGGAAATTGAAATTAAACTATTAGAAGTTTTTGCCCGCTAATGCTCTGTGGTGAGGACTTGTGAGATGAGTGCCTGTGAGTCTGTCAGTGAAACCTCTTTTTCATAGGAATCAAAAGGATGTAAAAATCAATGTCTAGTGTGTTAGAGATAAGCAAGTACTGTAGCCTACAAAAAGGAGATGACCACTCTTGGCCGACCATACCGCCGCTGGCTCCATTATCGCACCCTGATATCTGCAATTTCTCAAAATATCACTGGAGAACTGATTTGAAGTGCTTAAACAAGAAGGGTGCTGCAAATGACACAGCAAGGCTTTCGTGTTTATTGTTTCCTGCAAATCTATATCTCTGCATCTATAACTCCGCCAATTGTTGAGAGGGGGCAATGCTTACCAGTAAAAAAAAGAAGTGGTCCTCATCTCCTCATTCACTGACATTATAAGGCTTAGGCAGAAAAGAAGAGAGACCTTGAAGCAACAAGAAGTAGAGTTTATCAGTTGCTAATTAGCTTAAAAGGGCATGGTCAAACCACAGCCCAAACTGCTAAAAGCATTGATAGGGCTTGACGTATTGTTTTAGTGCTTTTTTATTAGGCTGTAACAAATTGCGGGCTTGTCGAGTGGTCAGGCTTCGACCACAGACTGCCCCAGTGTTGGCTCATCAGCTTTGCTATCCTTTCATGGGTCAGAGATGGAAATATATGTGTAAAAGCCCATTAACAGATGGTGAATGATAGAGCTGAGCAAAAAACAAAACGTTACCAAGCAACAAAAGTATACTGAACATTATGGTAGGTTTATTTGTGTTTCTGTGTGTGTAATTGAACCCCTAGTACCAAGTGACTGTGTTTCAATGTCGGTTACAGAGCAGCAAGGAAGAGAGTAGTAGCTGCAAAGGTTCAAGATCTGTTGTTGCCGCCTGTATAATTTGTGCCCTGTCGTCCTTCCTGTCTCTCTCTTTTCCCCTCACTGGCTCGTATCGTTGCTTCCTTCCCTTCTTAAGGCTTCTCCCACTATACTTTCGACTAAATGTCAGGGAAATGTCACATTCATTATTCTCCAGGAGACTCCAGGCCCAATTTGAAGCATCCTTCTCTCTGTTAACATTCTTTTTAATGCACAGCATTGTGTGTCTCTCACTCAAATCGCATTTGAGGCACCGTAAAATCCCTTATTTACAAAGTTCATTTAAACTGTAGTGAAGTGTTGCGTTTATATTTTTGTTCAAGGAATCACATTTCATGTGATTTATTTTCTCTCTTTTAAGAATTCAGTTTGATACTTAGTGGATAAATGGAAACCAGTATCAATGAGGCAAGTGGATTAGGCTTCAACCAATTTACAGAAGAAACCAAAGCTGAACATATGAGTTGCTGTCAATTTTTGTCCTCCATACATCCAATGGATAATTACCACTTCCTTCAGTGGGTATTGTGCATCAAAAGGCAGGCCACACATTCCAATAAAACTCCTCTCATGTCACAGGATGACATATAAATGCGGTTTGGCAATATCATAAATCAGTCTATAGCAGAATTCAAGGCACGAAGCAACCAGACTAGAATTGATCACTATTTTTGACAGCTGGGAAGTCATAGCCAGTCAAGTGGATGATGATGTATTGGAAGTCATAGAAAAAACAGACTTGAATGCTATGCCCGAATTGAGGGGTTTGATCATCCAGAGACTTCATTTCTAGGCTGAATATCTCATGAAAGCACAAAACATCCTTGTCCCATTTTAGAGGATGTCATAAATGTGTCTTTCTTTCACACAAATCCCGTAAATCATTTTGCGCAGAGGTTGGTGCATTCAGGCAGTCCTCTTAGGCCAGACAGCCTCATTTTGGGAAGAGGTGCAGGTTGAGCCTGGCCTTTGTATCTTTGTGAAGATTCAATCCCTTACTTATTTTATATGTTTAGAGTCAGGTTGTCTTAGCATTCAACGCAACCTTTTAATGTCATTTGACAGGTAAACAGGTACACTTAGTGTTGCTTGTGAAGGATTTATCAACAAGAACTTTGGTATGTGTTAAGAGCACAATTCAAATCTGTTTTATTCTTATCTCAATATCAGACTCCTCTGTATGTTAGTTTAATTTAGGTGGTCCCCAAGGGTCCTTTCCTGGCACACTATTGTGTTCAGTTGACATGCCTTTTCCGTATCAGGTGATACAAATATGACTCAGTTATATACAGTATATATTTTTTGATGCTCTTTTTCCCCTCTCAAATGTAGTACATTTTAAAATTTTGGTTAAAAAAAAAGTCCTAATTACTTTACTTATCCCCATCTAGGCCACGTTGATGCCGTTACACTTATATCAGTCCCAGCTCCCTCCACAATCTTATTCAATAAGGGGTATTATGAATGAATAATGATCAGGTAAGGGCTTAAAGAGTCGTTGAAATTAATCAAAGAAGACAATACATCTAGTTAATAACAAAAACAGCACACTAAATATATTAAATTTCATACACAACTAATCCACAAAACATTATCTGTTATGGAATCTATATAAATGTGGCCATGGTGATGTAAGAGAGAAACAAAATTGCATATTCATATGAAGAGTTTAATATGCATTCGCAGACTAAAAAAAAAATCCTCATAACAGTTGAATGGTACACTGTTGAATAATTCAACCCCTTTGTCATATTTGATCTTATCATCCAATATTTAAAAAAGTGGGATCTCAGTTTCGGTAGCGCTGCTGAAGTTTGTCTTCTTAAGTTGTTAACATCGTAAATTTTTTCTGGGGTTCCTTTCCTATGTCATTTTTGTAAAGCTATGTCAGTATCTAAGCCAGTGGCGTGCATGGGGGGGGGAAGGGGTGGCCTATTTGTTCGGAGTATCTAAGTGCCCTATCATGATCTTATAATGCAGAGAGATGGCTCACTTCCCTATTCTGCATCCTCATGGCAAACTTATTTGCAAGTCACAGCTAAACTGTTTGGAATGCCAAAGTTTGGTAACACTTTACAATAAGGGTACATTGATTAACTGTTAGTTAATGTTTAGTTAAAGCTATTAACAGTTAGTTAATGTTAAATCGTATTAAGTATTAAATAACTGTTACTTCTTAATTCTTAACAGTTAGCTAAGCATCAAATATGCTTACTTAAATAATGCTTAGTTAAAGCTAGAGTTGATCATTTTTTCACTGTAATATTTGGCAAAACTGTCATAATTGCCATTCAGCTATATGTAGGTGAAGTGGTCTGAAAATATTTTTTCATCACTTTGCTCCCCCCTGCCTCTGTGTGCTGCCCCCAAAAATTGCCACCGCTCATGTTAATTTTGACAAATCGAGCGTGGCTCAGATTCTCCGTTCTTATTGGCTGTGGGACTGTCTGTTCACTTGGCAACGACGTTGATGCATCAGTTGTGTGAGCGTTCACGACCCTAGCAGTCTGACACTACTGTTTGGCCCTACTACGGCGGACAGCGAATAGCAATGTCTTCACCAACGAACTATCTATACTATACTATCAACAAACAACAAACCCTCAATTTACCATTCCCCGGATACCAACAACTAACACGGTGGGAGGACAGTGTGTACACAGAGGCTGAGAAACACCGAGGAGGAAATGTATTTGCTGGCGGCTGTTGCTGTATGAAGCTGCTCGGGTTTAGAAGACGTGTGGAAAGTGAGCCAGGAGAATGGGCTTCCTGGTTAATTCAGTGAATATATGCAGCTGTGCTTTAGCCGATAAACCAAGTTAGCACCGGTTGGATAGCATTAGTTAACTCACCCGGTTGTGTGCAGCCACCACCTCCATATAATGAACCGAAACATAACGGCTAAGTCCGGGGAACTTTCACGAAAAGTACAGCGAAGCACCGGTGTTTATCTACGCCAGCCACGGTCCCGTCACAGCCAGGTAGGGTAATGTAGGCTACTTGCCTTTATTTTGTACTGCCGTGCACACAATGCTGCTGTAAATGTGTTTGGTATGGTGCTCCCTTGCTGTTTGTGTGAATCTGCAATGCTGTTTTAAGGCTATTTGTTCCGTTCAGTTGCTGTTAATTTGTCTTTTGGCACAATTGTTGGCCGTGTTGTTGTTATTTTTGTGCGGACATGATCGCTGTTGTGTCGGGTCGGGTCTGATCGCAGCCATGGTTGATTAGGGGAATAAATATATGGGGGGGGGGAGGCTGCGTAGGTGCGTTGGGCGCTTTGAACCATTTTTGACACAAAATTATGAAGCGCCAGATTATGAGCAACACTCCCACACCGTTACACGCAGACATGCAAAAATTTCACACAACGTGCGTCCCCACCCCACGGGGTGTGCTATTATACAGTTTTTTGAATTTCCGCTAGGGGGCGCTGTTATGAAGTCCCGACTGAAAGAACTTTGAGAGGCCACGCCCCGCACACCGTAACTCCGATTGACTTGAAATTTCTCACACAGGTGTATGTTAGGGTGCTCTACAAAAAAGCCTCTGGGACCATAAAAATTCTTCAGGGAATATTTCCCACTAATTAGCATAAACTGAAAAACAGGGTGTTATCCACAACTTTCTGGAATTTTACTGTATCAACACCAAATTTCTCGTGAAGCCCCGGGGGACTATAATAAACATACCCGTAAAAGATTAGTAGGACAACTTGAAAAACATGGCCGCCATTGACCAAAAAGTTTACGCAGGGGCGGGGCCTATCAACAAATTGGCCATAACTCCTTAACCGTAGGTCCTATCATCATGAAACTTGCTGGGTATGTGCAGAAGTCATGTAGTAGCATGTCCCTCCAAGCTTATCGAGATTAACCCATAGGGGGCGCCACAAATGCCCCCTGACTCTGATTGACTTCAAATTTCTTACACATGTACAGCTCATGGTGCTCTACAATATAGCCTCTCGGACAATAGGGGTCAGCCATGATTTTTTTTTTCGCCGCCATTTCCCAAAACGTTTACGCAGGGGCGGGGCTTATTAACAAATTGGCCATAACTTTTTTTCTTTTTTCTTTAACCTTTATTTATACAGGTAAATCCCATTGAGTCCGAAGACTCTTTTGCAAGGGAGACCTGTTCCCATTTACACGTTACCATTCACACACACATTCACACACCGATAGCAGGCTAACTATCGACATTCACACGAGGCAAGGTGGGTGAAGTGTCTTGCCCAAGGACACAACAACTATGACACAGGTGGCAGGGCGGGAATCGAACCTCCAACCCTTTGATCATCGGCCGACCCGCTCAACCAACTGAGCCACAGTCGCCCAACTCCTTAACCATAGGTCCTATCATCATCAAACTTGCTGGGTATGTGCAGAAGTCATGTGGTAGCATGTCCCTCAAAGCTTATCGAGATTAACCCATAGGGGGCGCCACAAAAGTCACCCGACTCTGATTGCCTTGAAATTGATTACACTTGTACAGCTCATGGTGCTCTACAATATAGCCTCTCGGACAGTTTTTTTAATTTCCGCTAGGGGCGCTGTTATTAAGCCCAGACTGAAGAAAGTTTGAGAGCCCATGCCCCGCACACCGTAAGTCCGATTGACTTGAAATTTCTCACACAGCTGTATGATAGGGTGCTCTACAAAAAAGCCTCTTGGACCATAAAAGTCAACCTGGAAATATTTTCGGCTAATTAGCATTTGAAAAACAGGGTTTTATCCACAACTTTTTCAAGTTTTACTCTATCAACACCAAATGTCTCACGAAGCCCCGGGGGACTATGACGCACGTCTCCCAAAAATATTAGTAGGATAGCTTGGAAAACATGGCCGCCATTGACTAAAACGTTTACGCAGGGGCGGGAATTAATTACAAATTGGCCTTAACTCATTGACCATAGGTCCTATCATCATAAAACTTCCAGTATAAGTGCAGAAGACATATGGTAGCATGTCCCTGAAAGCGTGTCTAGATTAACCCATAGGGGGCGCCACAAATAAGAAAAAGATCATTCACAAAGGCAATGTTTGCCAGGCCACGCCCCTTTCCCCCTGGCTCCGATTGACTTATTATGTGTTAGACATGTACAGCTCATGTTGCTCTACGATAAAGCCTCTCGGACCACAGGGGTCAGCCGTGATTTTTTTTCTTCCCCGATTTGCACGGGCGGCACGTACTTTCAAAATCTCCGCGGGATTTTCTAGTTTCTATTGCCATTCACTTTTAACGGAGGGTTTGGGGCGCTGGGCATTGGCGCCCAGTAACTGGTTACCTGGCAATCGCGTGCAGTGTTGCCAACTTAGCGATGTAGCGACTTTTCAACCCCCCTGGCGACTTTTTTTCAAAACAGCGACAAGCGACAACTCTAGCTTTTTTTCTGGTGTTATTGGTGACTTTTTCACCAAGGCAAGTATCACTTTTAACTCTTCTAAACGAGCAGCGGGAGACTCCCCGGCCCCTCTCCCAGAGCACTGACAGGCGGCCCGGTCCTCGCGCAGCAGTCCCTCCCAGCTGCGGTCAGAGCTGGAGATAGGCCTACACACCTCTCTGCTCGTGGTCCGTTAGCATCCCTATTAGCAGTTGTAGTAGCAGCTTTCCCCCCTCTTTTACAGTCTACGAGTAGTGCAACTCAAAATATTATGCAGTGCTTTTTTAAACTTTGAGCATGTATGATTATCACGTTGCTTGTATATGCGATTGACACGTTCATAACACTAGAACCTCACCTATTGCCTATGTTGGCATCATGCCTTTAGTGTGCATATTGTATATAGTTCTCTGCAAACCTATGTTTGCATCATGCCTTTAGTGTGCATATTGTAAATAATTCTCTGCAAACCTATGTTGGTGTGACGCACACAAGACATATGGTCACAATTTGTGTTTATGTATTAATTTTATCAGTGATCATAATCACTTGTTTCCCAGCACTTGCTGATGATTTATTTCAACTTTTATTATCTCTTATTCAGTCTTTGAAGGCTTGTACTTCTGGGTGTGATACCGATTAACGCCAGAGAGAGAGAGAGAGAATGTTAAGTTGTGTATAATTCTCAATTGTTATTGAAGTATTTGCACTTTTAATCTTGCTGAATTCTACATGGCAAATAAATTAAGTTAAAACCTAGTTCCCCTGCCCCATTTGTCTTTGTAAGGAAATGTTCTATTTTGTCTTTATTATTTTGTCAGAATGCACCAGAATGCTTCATCTGTATGTGAAAATCACAAAAGAATCTTCTGGGGGGGATCCCCCCAGACCCCCCTACATGGGTTTGGTTTATAAAATTTCAGCCCCACCTAAAAGAAAATTCACCAGCCGCCACTGGCATTAACTAAGCATAACAGTTAGATAATGCTTAGGTAATGCTTTTTATACATTACCTAAGGAGTTATTAACAGCTAGTTAATGCTTGGTTAATCTATATTCAGCATTAACTAAGGATTAACTAACTTTTAATTAATGTACCCTTGTTGTAAAGTGTAACTCAAAATGTTGTTTATGCCATGATAGGGGCATCCAGAAATTGTCTCACATATGCAGAAGATTGAATCATCTTTATGGGAGAAAAAGTTAGTTGAAGAATGTATTTGTTGCATCTTTATCCAATATACTTAAGCAGTGAAAAGTACTGGCAGTGTGAGCACTGGTCAATAGCTCGGTCGGTTGGTGTTAGTCTAAAGCAAAAGCAAAATCTAAATAAACAAACAAACAAACAAAAATGCACTTGTCTCCATGCTCTATTCTTTAAGGGTTTGCACGTTGGAGGAGAAACACTCAGTGAAGTGCAGATGTCCACTAAAGACTGATAATCCCCCACTAGCTGTAACTGCCACATTCAACAATCTGCTGGGTAGATTACAATACATTGGCAGAAGTTTGGCCTGATGGTAACAGTAAGGGAAAGGTGATGGGGTTCTTGGGATGGGATTGTTGGCAGCTTCCTTGTGCATATTTGAGCTGATGGTGGCAGTACAGAGATGCGGTTCTCCAAAATTCATGTTTTTTTTTACTGAGGAGACGAATGCTCATGCTAAAATCCACGCTGATTCAGTCACAGATAAACCAACAAACAAACAGGGGAGGTGATTAAGGGGCACTTTACACGACAACACGAAACGGTGCAAACGCGGAAAAATTCCCGCGTTTGCACTATATCATTTACAGGAAAACAGCAAACGCAGGCATGAAACCGCAGGTTTTTGAGATCACCTCCCAGGGAGGATTTTTTGGAAAACTTAACGGTTTTGGTTTCCTGTAAACACCGAAACCATTTCCCCTGATAACGCTGACGTCACGGCTCCACCCTCACACATGCGTATTCTATAACTTGCTGTCAAAATATCCACAACACAAACGAGTTATAAAGTTAGAAGACAACATGAACGGTGTCTCCACGGCACCATCACTGTGATCAGCGGAGAGTGACGTGCAGGTCTAAAATATAGCCTAACACTCGCCAATTTAGTCTAAGCGATTAGTAAGTTATTGAGACCGCCGGCCACTTTGTCTGGGGAAAGATTTGTGCTCTGCCGGTTTTTCTAGCCAAATAAACGTGTGTAGCTTCTATGCCAGGGCAGGGACACGGCTCTCTCTACATTAAAAAACACTATCCATAGTTCAGCGCGCAGCGGTTAAGTTACTGTTCAACAAAAGGAGCATTAAGGCTACGGCTTCACAGTAAAAGCATTTCACTGGCTAAACATTAATAGCATTTCACTGGACACACGTGAGTTGACTTTTATTTTGAAGTACGCCTAACAGGAAGGTATCCGCTCACGAAGCCCCTTCACTATCAGCAAGTCTTCTGTTTTTACGAGTTCAATGCGGTGAAATAAGAGGACAGAAAGCTTGTCTTTTACAATATTTGTAACCCCAACCTTACACCAACCGCTTTATGAACGTTAGTGGCATTAATTTTCGGTTACAGTAAGGTTTTATGCATCAAATTGTACCGGAAGAGCTATCTACTAGGCTGTGTCACCGCTGACTATTGGCTTGGCATGGCTGCTGCACTGCTACTACAGCGATTTCGACCCGTTTCCTCTGAAAACATGTGCACGGGTGAAGATGTCAGATAAATTTTGTCTGAACGGGGTTTTTTTTTAAACCAAAAACTGGAAAACTGTCACGTTTTCACAGTGTAAAGTGCCCCTAAATAACCCCATTGCCGGCAGTAAGCACAGGCCATACAACCAAGCATAGAAAGATCATGCCAAAATGAAGATGATGATCCCTGCACGTCATATTTGCTTTTCACCATTTATTTGATTGATATATATTTGAATTGTTCATTAATGTTGGACAGCAGTCCTGGAAATACTTTGGGACTATTTAGTAGCTGTTTTATCATTGTGCTGCATATTTTATATCATGAAATTCATATCTATTTTGTAAAATGTAGGGTTCTATAGTGGCTGAGTCATGTTGAGTATTTTAAAAGTCATGTAAAAGATAGTTCAGGATTTGTAGAGTCATCTCAACTTTTGAGGCGTGCACAGGAAACATCTTTGGTATGTTTTTGCTGCTGCAGTAGATTGTCAATCTACTCTATTTTCTGTTCTTTCTGGTGTTTTTGTTTGGTGATTGCAATTCATCAGAGTATTACAAGTTGCAGAACTGTGGCCAGCAGAGCGTGGAAATAGACATCTTTTTATAAATCTTTTTTTTGTCACTGACAAACAGAATACACCTTCTTTCCATAGACATGGCAAATTGTGCAGTGGATGACAATACAGTGGAAGTGTTCAGGAATTGGGGTTTGCCACTTCAAAGCTGGACAGCTCTTTTGTTCATTTCATTTGTAGTTGAGCTGTTCTTCGTGAGCACTAAGCAAAAGACAGTTCAGTGTACCCAACAGGAGGGAGCCTGAGGAGCAGATACTGTAAGGAGAAGGGGAACAAGAGATAAATCAAGAGATCTGGAGGACTGTAAAGAAAGAAAAAAAATACTGTGAGCCATGGAGGCTGAATCTGAGCCAGAAACACTGAAAATGAAGAATTAGGTTCATGACTCAGGGGCAAATATAATCTAACAGTTGGTGGTAGTTGAATATTCACAGTTCTTTCGCCTACGGGGAAGAACCCTTCAGATTCTAGTCTGTCAGCGTATGACGTAGCATTGCACAACAACAACAACAAAAGAAATATTAAAGGAATCAAAAGGCATCATATAATTGTGCCTGTCGGGCCTCACATAACAGCAACAACTATTTATTATTTTTTTATTATTACTATTTCCAAAAAGAAACCATTTCTTCAATTATTAAGGTAAACATTAGATAATGCAGTTGGAACCTTCACATCGCACACATGAAAAAATTAATTGATGAAAAAGATATATATTCTTGCTGTGATATCAAAACTATAACTGGGATCATTTTGGTATTCCACAGGCTAAAGTGTCCAGACCACTGATTGGATCTAATTCTGCCATTTAAGCACATTAAAGGTATATCTGGAACAAACTCCCAGAAAACTTAAGGTCTGCTGCAACTCTCAGCTCTTTAAAATCAAATCTGAAGACTTTTCTGTTTCCCTTTTAACCTGCAATTTTTATTTTATTTATATGTTTTATTTCTACTCATATTTTTCATTCGCTTCTCTAATGTGTATTCTATACTTGATGTATTTTAATCTTGATGTATTTTAATCTTGATGTATTTCATGCACTTTGAAGGGCCTTGTGTCTGAATTGTGCTATATAAATAAACTTGCCTTGCCTTGCCTTACTCAAATGTACAAGAAACATTACATTTATATTATTTTTTTTAGTTTGAGAACTATGAAAATGACAAAAAATGTACATATACTTTCACTTTAACATTGTGGATCATTCCAATAACATGATACTCTCTAGACTAAATTCCTGATTTAAACTCCTAGCCAGTCTAAAGCAGTTGAACCTGGATAACCTGAACACTTTGTGCTATGGGGAGAGTCTTTGATAATTACTTTGAGTAGACTGTATTCTTAAGAACAAAGCTTACGTAAATGCGGGACAATCACCCACATACCCACAGGCTAAAAGAACAAAAGCTTGTGGTAAGTATTTTGTTATATGCTATGAGAACAGGGCACAAACATTCAGCATCAAAGACACAGCACAATAGACATGTTCTGCCAAAAAAGTCATTCTGGGACATGGAAACCATGTATATTTAAAATAATCATAAATTATTAAGCATCTTGAAAGCAATTTGAACATGGACCAAGAAGGTGTATGATACCTTTTGCTCCATATTTGGCACAGCAAAATGTATCAAAAGACAACAACTGGATTTGAACTGTGTATTATCAACATGACACCGTACACACTATGTGTTTCTTGTCCTAACCTTGATGAAAAAGGCAGACATTGGCAGTGTAGTAGTTGTATATTTTATTGAAGTGGAGGTAGTTTGAGTCCTACAGTTGGGGTGAAATAGAGGTTGTGCTGTCTTGTGAGAGGCTGTCTCACTCACAGACTTAAAGTATGCTCCTTAAGTCAGAGCTATTGAAAACTGAAATGCTGTGTTAGTTTTCCTGAATCAGCGCTAACCCTCAGGTTGAGTGCTCATCAACAGCTCAGCTGTCACAACACTGCTAAATCATACGAGAGCATATGACGTGGTGTACTGTAAGTCACTGGTGCTGTTTGAGCTATGATGAAAAGACTAAAGAATCTGAGCAATGTTGGTCCGTCTTTCTGACAATCTGAAGGGAACCACCTGAATTTTACAACTCAGGGAAGGTTAGCATGACAGCAATATGTTTCTCCTCTGTATCAATGATTGTGATGTATGCACAGGGTAGATCAAGAACAGAGGATGTTAAAGGGACAGGGCCCAAATTCATAAAAAGCTATTTTTTTAATATGTCTAAAATGACTACCAGTAAACAAATATAGCAATGTAATGTAATTTAAATCAAACTCATGACTCATGTAAGGTTTGCTCAAACACCACTGCTGTTAAGTTAATTAATGATTCATGCAATCAAGTGTAAATTCTCCTCACATGGTAACCAGCCCAAATTGTGCTTAGCCCTCCGTAAACATTTCCAGCTGCTGAATAGATCAATAGACTCTACGTCCAAATAGTGTCAATCTATTTCTAATGGCTTCAATATCATTATAAAACTAACATGAATCATATCGTTACATTCAGTTTGGCCACATACCTGATGTCTGCCTCAAAGTAACTCTTCACGATTACTTTTGAGTGTGTATATATGGGTGTGCGTGCAATTTCACGTGTATGCATTTTTTTAAAAATCTGAGCTCGCCTCCTGGGTGCACCAATCCCCGGACATTGATTCAATCAATCTGTTTGGCAGGGCACGGTGTGCACAAACAGGAATCAATCTAATGATTAAGGGGGAAAACAACTGAAAAGGAACTTTTTCTCTAATAGGCCAAACGGCAGATGCCCAAGCCCCCTTTGAGGTCTATGTCAAGGGCAGACAAATTGTAAATTAGCACAATGCTACAGAGAAGAATTGACAAACAATTATCCCTGGAAGGTATGCATGCTGTTTTGCCATACCTGTAAGTGTGAGTCACCACAATGAAGGCTGAGAAACTAAGATGTTCTGCAAATGTTAGTTTCACTACAGCAGAAGTTAAGAAGCAGGAGTGTCAATAATAACATTTCCTCCAGACTAACTTAGATTCAGACCTGTTTATAAAATGTCAAATGAGCAACAGGTGCAGTAGCAAGTGTTTGCATCATTTCACACCAGAGGGAGGGAGGCATCATAGCAGAGCCAGACATTGTTAAGATGGATATACTGAATACAGCCTATATCAGAGGGTGTGTGTTGAATATCCTGTAGGTTGCATCAAGTAGATTTGGAGATCAGCACAACATGAGCTGCCTGCCTGAACTATCTCACAGGCTTTGCTCCGATCAAAAAAATATTCCCACAGTATATTGTATTATGTTTTTTGCTGCCAACTGGTATAAGCATAGAAGCTGAGGTGTACGTCATTACCTTTCATACCTGCCCGATACAATTCATGTACGTGTGATTTGTACATTTAGTTTCTTTTCCATTTCTTACACACACAACTCAGTGGCCCTGAGGTGTCTGCCAGGAGTTGTCCTGCAGGGAGGCCATGTCACCATTACTGTGATATGCAGCCCCCCCTGCACTGCATACACAATCCTCAACATCCATATGTGTGCACAGTCTATTAATCTTTGGTCCAGACGTTGCTCCACTTGTTGTAGCTTGTGACACTGGAGGACTTCACTCCATTTTGCACTGTGTGGTTGTGTGGTAATGTAAATGAATGACTTTGAGAGAAGTGTGAAGGCCAGAGGCAGAAATAGAATCCACTAAGGTGAAGGAGAAACCCTCATCAACGCAATGGCCCAGTTGTGAGAGTAGGAGAGCACTTGTCTACTGCCGCACAAAGCCTTTCACCTTGATGAACAAGGTGGCCTGGCCTGGGACTTCATCACGCAAACCCAAATGCAGGCAAACACACTCTCACACACACCACACCCGCACACACATATCCTCACACTTCCAGTATTTTTTTTTCACACTACATTCTTTTATTTATTTTCTGTCACCAAGTATTAGTAATGCTTGTTCTAAATTTGTCCACCGAATAATAATGATCCAATCAAAGCTAAGCGTCCATTACTAGGCAAGCGAGCATGGCTTTGGAGTTCCCAACATGCTGAGGCAGTATGCATAGAGTTGTGTAGCAAAAATGGTAGCCTTCAACGCTTAAGCCTTTTTTTATTATAAATTTTTTTAAAAAACAGTGTGTTTGTCTACTGTAATGTGAGCTGCAAAGATTTGCATATTAAGCTTATGAGTTACTTCCAAGGCTAAGGAGCTACATTCTTTGTTGGGTTTAAAGCATTCAATAAAATAAAATAAACTATTTACAATATCAAAGTGTCGAATCTCCACCATGTGTGGAAGCTGGGCCTAGAGATGATACAGACAGACAGTTCACAGCTAATGGGGTAACGTTAGCAAATTTGACCTATACTCCTTTATTGGATATGGATATGGGATATTGGATATGGGGAAGTTTTCAGTCCAGCAACCTTAACCATTTGACACCAGAAGCCTTTTTAATGTTAACAAATTTAACCATCCTGTTGGAAAAAGTGAAAACATTTTTTTGCCTCTGCCTTGCTTGTCCAGATATGTATTCTAGACTGAACAAGGCTATCTTAGTTGTACAAGTCAACAAAATGATTATATATTTTCCCTTGTCATACTTACAGGTTTTACACTGCAACACAGTAATGTTTCAATGTTTACGTTATTGTAATATCTTCTTCATCAATCACCTAGTAGGCCAACAATGTCATGAGTCCATAATTAGTCTTTTAGCAGGTTACCATATATGTAGCCAAAGGGTTAATTTAAGACCCATTTTACATGATGGTGGTTGTAAAATGAGTCATTTGGAAACCGTAACAGACAAAGCTAAAGTTTGCCTAATTAACTGGTAACCAGCTGATCAAATTCAGCTGAATAATTCATAAAAATGAAAAATCATTGTTACTACTTACAATGGTGAGTGTTAAATATTTTACCGTTATCATTATAAACTGTATTTGTGCTACGTTTGAACAACACAGAAGGCTTGACAGGCATAGCAACAGTTACTAAGTGGGGGTGGTTCTGATTGACTCATTATCTTCTTGCACATTTATATGTACATTACTACAGCAGAGCCTCCTGTACATGCTGCAGTAATTGAATTACACATAGTACATAATGTATCAGCCTTGTTGAATGTGTGTGTGCTCACATGTTCTGACCAAGCCCCAACCTCAGAGATTTTTTACCAGCATCCAATAAGGAAGTGACCACAACTGTAGTAACCAGGAAGTGCCACTGGGGGCTGGGAGCAGAAGACAGCCATTTCTCATTGACTCCAATGTTAAACATGCCGTTTTCACAGCATTATTAAACCTACTTACAGCCTGGGCCACAAAACCATTTTAGTCTGTATGTTTAGGTCATATCTCCATGACAACAATGAGGGGGGTGAATTTTTTTGGCCCACGCTAGTTTTTATTCTTTTGGAGGTTAAATTGTATTGGCGCGATCTCTTGAGTGACCGCTCTCCGCCCGTTGTCCCTCACTTTGCCTCGGAGGTATACGTAAACTATCTCCCTCCCCCTCACAAAATGGCGACGCGCACAAACCAGGATTATTGGATGCCGTGTGAATAACTGAGGTCAGCCCGGATGCTACATCCATATTATTTACTATATATGGTAGAGTCTATGGTTCTGACAGGTAGTTCCATTTAGGTTGGATATTGAATCATTTCAAAACCACTACATGATGGGCTTCTTCAAGTACGAAAACCATATGCTTATAGTTGCCCAATTACCAACACTTCAAGGATTTTCATGTTAATCTGAACTCTCAGGGGGATTAACAGCACTGAATCTGAATGGCCACTGATCTGAGCTCTCACAAACTGTGTAAAATTGTCTCAGTGCAATGTTACGCTGTTTCTAAATTGGTAAGCAAGGGTTTGAATCCGGGATTAAGAGTAATCTTGCTTTGTATTGCTCTTGCTCTATGAGCAGGACATGACATTCGCATTATTCAGTCTATCAGTTTCAATTCCTCTTTCCATTTCTCCCTTTTATTTCCCTTTCAATGCCGTCACCAAAATGTTTTAAAGTTCACTGTCACTATCACCATGGCAACTGTCCTTTATGTGATGCTGAGACTTGCAGCTGCCTTCTATTCAGGCATCATTGTTGATTGACTATGTGTGTGTGTGTGTGTGTGTGTGTGTGTGTGTGTGTGTGTGTGTGTGTGTGTGTATAGACGAGTTCTGTGTGTCTTTCTCTGTCGGCATCTCCGTTTGCGTTTCAAATCAATCCGTCTCTTATGTTTACATTTTCCTTTTGTGCTGCCTGCTGCAGGGTATGATGTTCTATGATTTCTGGAATCATACATTCATTATTTGACGATATACTGTTGAAGCAATTTCCTTGTACAGTATGTTCTATGTTTCTACTGAGCAATGCACAAGTTATTGTGATGCATGTTTTGCAAATTTAAGACTGTCCACCATTGTTAAGGGGCTAGTTATGTTGTGAAGTGGGTGAACTACTATGTAGATAAAATTTTAAAATGCATAACATTTAATGGACAGCAGAACACCTCACCTCTATATACCTTCTCTATGATGCTTATTCTTCAATCCAGAAATGCTACGACACAACACAGACTAAGCTGTCTAAGAAATCTGAGTTACAATTCCTGATGAAAACAGCCTTTTTTGGTGTGCCAGACCAGACCCTATACTGTTTCCTATTTATACAGCCACCGTGGACCAGCCAGAGTTTAAATATAGATGCTGAGTCTGGATTCTCTTCTTCAAATGAAATGCATGAATAATTGAGAGGGTGAGGAGATGAGGAGGGATTCATTCAGGAGATGGATGGTCCAGGGATAGATATCAAACCTACATTAGTAGTTTACTGAATGGGGTTCTGATGCACTTTGTGCATGCAAGCGCTGCAGGGGTTTTGGAAAAGAAAAAAGGCTTGTTCCAGAGGTGTTCTATGACCTCAAAGTACATATCGGTTTACATAAGGAATATTGAATTTATTGAATTTACATATTTTTTCAATCTGATGACAATTGTGTTACCAACGCAATATTGCAAATATATGGAATATAGCCTACTGAAGATGAAAGTCAAAGGGTTTGTAATTTAAGGTAAATTCATTTAATATAATGTGGTGGTCTGGTAAACACACAAATTAAAAAAAACATTGATGTCTTCTGCAGGGGTATCATGCTCCTAAATACGGCTTATACAAGAAGGATAGAAGTATTGCCTTAACTTCTCAGAAGCGAGGTTAGGATCACCGTTCACCAGTAAGAATATACAGGCCTGTGCATTTTTTCAGAAGCGTGAGCTGGTAGTAGCTCCAGTAGAGCCACAAGATACAACTTATTCTTTTTGGCAATTCGTGGGAGGTTAAGATAAATGAGGCTCTGCTGTTCAAGTTACAAGCAGTCGAGAAGTAGGGTGGGGAGAGTACAGCTGAGCCACTGTGTGTGTGTGTGTGTGTGTGTGTGTGTGAGTGCATTTCAAGCTATCGTGCTGGGGTAAATGTGGAAGAAACAGTCTCCTCCCGTCTCCATGGAAACCCCATCTCTTTCACAGGCAGAGAGGCAGAGCTCTTGTACATTCAGAATCGGGGATGTGAATTATTCCACATTATTTATCGTATTATCAAACTCAAACTATCGATCGCCGACATTCTCTTAATGAAGATGAAGATCAATACTGAGGTTGGATGATGCATGCTAATCATATGATATGACAGCAAAAGTGTGGCATACTATTCAAACAAGAAGATGGGGTTCTGGCAGTTGTTATGACTATAGGGACTCAGTGAAAAAGAAAAACCAGACAGAACAGGAGCTGCAGCAGTATACAGATGGTCAAAAGCATAATGAGCTTTGAATAAGGTACACATCTGGGATAGGAGGAAGAAGGGAGGGAGACTCTGTCAGACATGCTTTTCACAAGCAGGTCCACGTAGCCACCTCCTGTCGAGCTTCAAGGGGGTTGTCATGGTGACAGTGGCTGGCAGTCGAGGCTGGGAGTGTGTGTGTGCATGGTTTCCTGGTGGCCTCGGATGTGGCTCGGGGTATGATGGGAAAGCAAGTGAGCTAGTCAGGGGATCTTAGTGATCAAGAAAGACCCGGATTGACTGGGCCTAAAATAAATGCACCTTTATCGAAATTTTCAATCCACATTGATTTAAGCATTACAGTAAGTGAAGGACTGAGTATTATGTGGCATTATTTGGAAGGTCTAATATGTTTCAATGGGTGAGCGCTGGCAGACTTGGCAATAGTGTTGAGACTCACAGGAACAGGATATTCCACTAAGCACAACGGTGGGTCCGTTGCTCCTGTTGCTGCAAATGAGAAAGGTGCAAGTTGGAGCGCCGGGAGTCTGGGAGCTTCTGGTCTGTCCCTTGGGACAAATTAAATATTGATCTTGTAAGTGGTAAATTGAACTCTGGCAAAGTTTACAAATCACGACACTCAAGGGTTCACTCAAGGGTTTTGAAACTTTTGATGTGTCTCAGTTTCTCTAGTTTATGACCAGTAGCTTGTCGTAGCTAAGCTAACATTAGCAAGAGCAAACTTTCGATAGATATTGCTGTTATTCTATATCACTGATGTTGAATAACTCTTTTTGACTCTTCTGTCGCTTTGAAGCTTCACTAATCGGAATACTTTTACTTTTAATACTGACCATGAATCGAATCACTATGTCTAACTTAATGGGAAAAGGTTTAAGTAGTTAACCCACAGAACATTAGCATCTGACTCTGCAGTTCCCCTAAACTCTGCAGAGCATTTTAGCATCTTTCAAACTACGGTTTTGGTTTTATAGCCTACAACTTTGCTATTTAGTTCATTTCACTGCCCTTATCAGATTTTCTTTTCCTGCCACAGCAAACATTTGTTTTTCCAAATAAACACTGATAGACAGATTTATGCTACCAAACTGCAGAGAGACATAGGCCTACTTAATGATATGGTGATCATCATCATCATAGTGAGCCAAAATATTCCCCACTGGGCTCGGTGAAGACTAAATCCAAGTAAAAAAGTAGAGTGAATATTTGATATTTCTGAGGCCACAAACTAGCCTGGCTCCGCCCGCCTACCTACTTCCGGTCAAATTTAATTTTCCCTTCAGTAGTCAGTCTGGAAAATTTCCGGTCATCCAATCAGCGAACAGAGCAAGTGGCTGAGAACGATGACGTCGAAGTCGCGCTCCAGTTTCAGTTGAATGCTGCGTTCCTTTATACTCGGAACTCGGAAATTTCCGACTTGGTAGTTCCGAGTTCCGACCTGTCTGTGTTCCAGTGCATCTGCTTGGGAAAGTATGGACGCCTACAACCTTTCTCATCCAAATAACTAAACGTTAGGCTCTAGCGAGTTACCACTGGCAGGTACCGGTAGATCCATAGACACCCGCCTCCAAGTGAGTGAACGTTTGCCAATTAGAGCAGTTCCAGACCTTCTGTACAAATGAAATGAAGTACGATGGTCTGGTTGGACCAGGCTAGCCACAAACATGGCTCTCAAATAAATGCTTATATGCAACTTTTTGTTAGCATGTTAACAATGACAAGTTTATATGGTGATAATATGTCAGTGTTGTGTGTACAGGTCGTTTCACTGGCCCCAAGTGGCCAACTGTACCACTAATCGCAACTTTAATAATATCCTTCAGTTATTTGCTCACATGCACTGTACATACAGCAAATGTACTGATAAACATCTGACTAATAATATATGTTTAAATCTATTGACTGTAAGTGTAGTTTATTAAAAAAAAATAATAATTTTAAGGTACCATCCTTGAACTTCAGTGAACTGTTGGATGAGTGCTGGATATAACGAAGATAATCACAGCTGGGACATAGCCAACATAAAAGCAGGCCATCAAATCTGAACCAAAACTGGTGTTGTACAACTACAAGAGTTTTTCTTTTCTCTCAGCCTCAGAGGAGAATGTCAGGTGTGTGTGTGTGTGTGTGTGTGTGTGTGTGTGTGTGTGTGTGCGCGTGTGCGCATGCGCGTGCGTGTGTGTGTGTGGGTGTGGTGTATTGAGGGCGACATTCACACCAATTGTGTCCCAGATATATTTTCCTGTAGCCTAATGAGAGCTGGTGTCACCTTGTCCTCCAAAATAGGGGGGTCTGTACTGACTCTTGTGTATGCTGATCCACAAGAGACGAGAGACACAAAACAGCATGATCTGGCTTTGTTATGAGTCACGGTGGGATTTCCTGTCAATTTGTTCTCTCTCTCTCTCTTTCGCTCTCTCTGTCTCCATCTCTTGCGTACTGTACATGTTGTATTTTCCTCTCCCCCAGATATAAATATATCTCTCTCCCTTTATCTTTTCTTCCCTTTAGTAGGCCACCAAGAATAATTTGATGGGAGTCACTGTCATTTTTGTGTCCAAATAATTTAGTTGCCACATCATAGTGAAATTGCTTGACATAAAGGACATAAGTAGGGGTGTGGTCTTTGGGTTCATTGAGAGTCTATGAATAGCCTGTAATTGTGTTGATGCCTTCACAATAATGTCTGGAGCTCCATTCAACCTGTTCCTTGACATGTGTTTGTTTGAGCTCTCATATTATGTGCACTGAAATGGTTTATCTGAGATTCACTGTGCAATAATTTGACGAAATTAGCACCCGTGACACTGAACAACACATAATGGAAAGAGATAAAGGCGAGCCAGGCAGGGTGAGAGAGTGCACAGTGTATAGAGGCAGGGGCAACAGGGACACGGGCCATTGGGAAATGTGAGTTTCCTATGGAACTTGACCTCATAACCATAATGTTATGCAGCACCAGTGTTCCTTCATTAGTGACCTTTTTATAGCAGATAGACGTAATAGGATTACCTCTGCCCTTTTTTGTCCTACTCTTCTGTAGTTACAATCTCCCAAAGCGTCACATTTTTTAATTGGTTGGCAGTGTGTCTCCCATCTTTTTTCTGACCCATTACAATTCTGTCCTGTATGGTACTCCTAAGTGAACGTTGAGAGGTTGTTTTCGCAACCAGCGCTCTCTACGTTCATTCTGAGGTCGCCGCACCTCGGTGCTCCTGAAGTGTTACATTCAAATAGGTTTCTTCCAGGGCAGGAGGAGAGGAGCACAGAGGAAAGAAAATAAACAGATAGGGTCATTATTCCAGTCTGCCATGACGCTATGGCAACAGTGTCCTCCTGCTCTGATTGGTTGTAGATAAGGTTTCCTCTCCAGCCATCACTTTTACTCCCGGGAGTGGACTCCAAATTACACAACAACAACTGTTGCAAACCATTCCCCCATTTTTTTTCCGCTGCTGTGCTTTCAGATTCAGATTCAGATTGAGAAAACTTTATTGTCTGTCGTAACAGAAAATCGTCTATGACGTGGCTCGACATACAAACACGATAATGTAATGATAGGCATTCATACAACAACATTGTTTTCTGAGAGCACACACAGTGTGTATAGATCTTAAAACAAGTATAAATATTAAAAACTGTAAAAATAACAAGATAAAAGCTGTCGATATGTGCAAAGTGTAAAGTGAAAGTGCGTCAGGGTTCATTTGTCCATTGTTCATTGTTTGTTTAGGCTGTTTATGGCAATGGGTATGAATGAGTTTTTGTGTATGTTTTTCCTTGATAGGGGTACTCTATACCGGCGGCAGAAGTTGGAAGAACTTGTGCAGGGGGTGGGTGGGATCCTGTGAAATGAGGTTGGCTTTCCTTTTAACTGCCTGGCTGTGGAGTACTGATAATTGAATTTGAGTTTTGCCTGTTATTTTGCTTCCTTGATTGACGATCCGGGAAAGCTTTGATTTGTTTTTGACAGAGGTGAGGGTGAACCAGGATGTGATGTTGAACGTGAGTACAGATTCTATGAGTGATTTATAGACAGCTGTTAAAATGTCCTGTCTGACATCAAAGCTCCTGAATTTCCTCTGGACAATAGGCAGAGGTGGAAAGAGTACAAAAATATTCTACTCAAGTAAAAGTATGATTACTTGGATGACATTTTACTTAAGTAAAAGTAAAAGTACTGGTCTAAAAATCTACTGAAGTAAAAGTGAAAAAGTAGCTGATTTAAAATGTACTTAAAGTACAAGTTACTAGTTACTTTTTAACAGCGGGAGGGGGCGGGGGTCTCTTCAGTGTAGGGCATAGGCTATATATAGACAAGGGGATATACATCTCAAACTAGTTTTGTTTAATTAATGCAACACTTTTACAAATTAAAGTGCACAAATTAAACAAATCATGTCACCACACATGTATGGATGTATACTGTGTCATTATACTTTAGATAAGCAAACATGGAGCAAATAGTCTGTTAATGTGGGAATTTAACCGGTCTACAGACCTAAACAGACTGCAGCTGCAGTTCTAACAATGTAATTGTATAATTGATCTAAACCATGGAAATTGCAAGGTTAGGCTGCTCGATTTTGACAAGAATCATAGTCTTGATTATTTTGATTGACATTGTGTAATCACAATTATTATAGACAATTATAATAACATGCACTTATGCAACATTTGAAACCATGACTGTTGACTTTAAACATCCTAATTGAACTGAAAACAAGGAAAATGCAAATATCCTTTGTAAAACATATTTTTAATAATTAAATAAAATAAGTGTCAAAATCAAAATAAACCGTTGAAAATGTTGTCGATAGGGCATGTCTTTTGCTAGCAGGAATGTGAGGGCATATGATGTTTTGAAGTGCAGCTGGGTCGCATGCCTTTTTTTCTCTCTCTCACGGTCGCGCATGTCATCTGACTCGCGTGTCCGCGCGTAACATATCTTGCCCATTAGTTTTACCTTTCTTCTCGACCAAAGGCTGACTTTCTGCCGTCTTCTGGAGGTGTTTCAAAGCTCCCGGCAACACGAAACGTCTCCATCCTACTCTGCACTGTTAAGCTGAAAGCTAAACTAGCCTATGAGGGAGGGGCCGATCGCACGGCTGGATGAAAGGCTTGCTGCATTTAAAAACCTTCACGTGCGGTACAATGATAGTTTAACTAGGATTATTTTGTTTTAATGATAAAGGGAAGCAATGTTTGTTGTTATCATTTAGTTAGGCCTACATTGTGTTCTCTCCTCCTGTCGATCATTCACTGTTAGTTTCCGGTATTGTGCCGTAAAAATAAAAGCCCCCCGCGATATTTCTTTTCTTTTCTCTCGTTTCCCTATCTATTTTTTTTACTCAGTAACGCAGGTGATATAAAATGTAGCGAAGTACAATACTTCAAAATAAACATACTCAAAGTAAAAGTATAGGTTTTAAAAATCACTTAAAAAATTACAAGTACCCAAAAAAACTACTCAATTACAGGAACGCGAGTAAATGTAATTCGCTACTTTACACCCCTGACAATAGGGAAACCCTGCATCATGTGCTCTACTCTGGCCTTTAGTCTGTTTGATTACACAAGTGATGAGTGCTGAACCAGTAGATCCAGTTCATGGATTTTCAGGAGGAAATCCTTATTTTGCACTGTTTTACACTTTCAAATGTGAGTTAAAGAGACTATGATGAACTCTTAAATGTTTATGAAACTCTTATTTCTTCTGATGATCATAAATGAACAGCAAACAAGACCATCAGCAGAAAGAATGCTTTTTTTATATAGTTATTATTAATGCCTTTGCAAGGGTAAGATTCCCTGCGTAATCAGACAAAACGAAATACGGCAAACAGATTGGATCAACTCATGTTTTCCAAATGGTACTAAATCAAAGTTTATTTTGCTTCACCATAGTCATAATTACCATTATTAGTCTTAATAGTTATATATAAATAAATGACCATCTGCAGTCTCTCTTTCACTCACTTTCTAAACAAATGTACGCACCGCTGGTACGCACTTACAAAGATCTTTAGGACCTCAGCGCTTGTGTCATAAAAACAATACCACTTTTGTCAATAAGAGATCGCTTAATTCAACAAAAACGGAAAGTTCCTTATATACCTTTAAAATTTGGAATGTGTATATATGATTTTATTCAGGACACATGAAGATCCATAGTACAATGTATTAAGGATATATATGTATACACAGACCAAATGGTAGAATAAAATAAACCAAAAAATGTATACTTTTATCTTGTCTCCTATTGGATTAACCTCAGACCTCTTTTCAGCCATATTCATTCTGTTTCTTCAGTAGTTCTAAAAGAAAAGTACGAGGTCTTACCAGGTCTGTCGATAATGAGTAGTGACAGAAATGTTTCGAGAAAGGCATATTTTTTCACTGAATTTGTGTCTGTTTGTTTTTTAAATTGAACATTTTAAATTCTGTCACCTGTCTTGGAGTGTCACCAATAATATCTCTGGGTGATCAAAACTTGTGCAAATAAAGCAAGAATATAGGCATGCTTACACACCCCTTATTGAAGAGAATTGTGTATATAATTGGATTTAGCCTTTGGTCTGTAATGACATAAATTCATTTAATTCATTGTGGGATTTAAAGACTTTCCACTATAACAGGCACAACAGCAGCATTATCAGTTCATAATCAGATGAAATACACCCGTACACATAACAATGAATCTGGTCCTTATCACAAATGTATTTTATCTGCTGTGTGGTTTAATTTACAGGCAGAATAGCATTACAACATTTCCTCTAGTTTTAGGAGTATTCACTTATTCAGAATAAACAAGCTCAACTTTAAAAAAAATGTAGTTCAAAGGAAATGTAGTTTTGTTTACACTATTAATGCTGGGAGCTGTCATGGTGCTAAAAGAGCTGTCTTCCACCACATACTTGCTTGTTAGCATGATTGGTGGAGTGGGCTAATGGGTGTGTCTATGTGTCAGTTTGCTGTCTTCTAACATACTTCCCAGTGTTCTGTACTGTGCAATGTGAATCAGGCATCATTTAATGCAGTAGATTCCGGAGAAATCCTGATCCTTTGTGGCTACTGCATTTTCAGTTTTCGGTTGGTGGTGTCACAGCAGGGGATGCAAGTGACAAGCAGAGATGGCCTCCCCTCTTAATTAGGAGTGACCATAAGAGGGCGAAACCTGTGTGAAATATTACAAGGATACGGTTTTGTAACCTTAGTTCTGCATTCACAGTTGGCTTGACTGTCTGAGTAACTTCATCCACAATTCAGTTCAGAGGAAGTCTAATGGCACTCCCAACAGTATCAGCTGTATTTTGTTTTTGCTGCTAATGAGTAAATGTTAAAGTACTATCTGTATCTATTCTAAACTTTCATCCACCTAAAATTAAGTGTTTTTCCTTTATTTATGAAACAGCTGAAAACAATTTAAGACAATGGAGAAGATGTTCAACATATCACATATACTGTATTCTGTGATGCCTTTTCTTTTGTTCATTGGTTGCTAAACATTATTTTCCACTCATGCAAACTCACTCATGTGGACAGGCTTGATAAGTGAGTCATGAATAAATAAGTGTTCAAATCCAATCCATTAGTTCTCAGCCAAACACAAACTCAGTCAGGCATTTATTGAAGGTTTGTTTAGACAAGGTTGTTGGAATTCACCTATAGTCATCCCTTTCGTACTATACAAATCCTTTGCTGGGCATTTATTTTATTTTGTGTAGGGTGTAATTGTCTAATCAAAATAAGGTTTGTATGCATATCTAAAATACTTGATTGTAGAATAACTTATATAAGTAACCATGTGATTCTGATATGTGTCATACTACTACTTATAATACTATTGCAAATGTGTCTTTCAGATCCTGGCCATCATTTCCATCCTCTTCATTGTGCTATCCACCATTGCCTTGTCTCTGAACACCCTTCCAGAGCTGCAGGACACTGATGAGTTCGGCCAGTCCACAGACAACCCACAACTGGCCCATGTTGAAGCTGTATGTATTGCTTGGTTTACCATGGAGTATCTGCTGCGCTTCCTCTCCTCCCCCAGCAAGTGGAAGTTTTTTAAAGGTCCTCTGAATGTCATTGACCTGTTGGCGATCTTGCCCTACTACGTCACCATCTTCCTGACAGAATCCAACAAGAGTGTACTACAATTTCAGAATGTCCGTCGTGTGGTTCAAATTTTTCGAATCATGCGTATCTTACGTATTCTGAAGCTTGCTCGTCACTCCACAGGTCTCCAGTCTCTGGGCTTTACTCTTAAGAGGAGTTACAATGAGCTCGGTCTGCTCATTCTTTTCCTGGCCATGGGCATCATGATTTTCTCTAGTCTAGTGTTCTTCGCTGAGAAAGATGAGGAGGATACAAAGTTTAAAAGCATTCCAGCTTCTTTCTGGTGGGCTACTATTACCATGACCACAGTAGGCTATGGAGATATCTACCCAAAAACTCTACTAGGAAAGATTGTGGGGGGTTTATGCTGCATAGCTGGGGTGCTGGTGATTGCCCTACCTATCCCCATTATTGTAAATAACTTCTCAGAATTCTACAAGGAGCAGAAGAGGCAGGAAAAGGCACTTAAACGAAGGGAGGCCCTAGAGAGGGCAAAGAGAAATGGTAGCATTGTCTCAATGAACTTGAAAGAGGCATTTGCTCGTAGTGCAGAACTGATGGATGTGGTTGTAGAGAAGGGTGAGAGGCCTCATGACAACCACCTCTCTCCAAGCCGTTGGAAATGGAACCCCAAGGGCGCTGCATCAGAGACAAGCTCCAACCGTTCCTTCAATGCCCAGGAGTTAGGCTCTCCAAACAAGGCCGGAGTCACCAGTCCCGAGAGGCTAAATGTTCAGAAGCTAGAGGAGATGTACAACCAAATGGCCAAGACACAATCCCAGCCAAACCTCAATGCTAAAGACAGGGGCTCTAGAGATGGCACACAGAGGGATGAGATAGAGCTAGGGGCCATCCAAGATCACAGGCCATCAGTAGGAACAAGAGAAGGAGTTGGGGACATGAAAAGTTTGTCAAGTATTGACAGCTACATCAGTTGTGCTACAGACTTCCAGGAGAATCCACGCTTTTCCCATAGTCCAGCAATGGAGCTTTGTGTTCAGGAGAATAATCGATTCTCCCATAGTCCTGCTACAGCTTTATCCCAGCGAGGCAGTGCAAAAACAGGCCAGCAAACCATAGGGGAGCGCGAGCCCATGCTGACTCCAATGTCTGTTACAAAGCCATCATGCTCAGAAAATGCACGGAGATTCTTCTTTTCTGGCAACTCCTCAAAAGGCCTTATCCACAAAGGAAATTGTCGAAGTGATGGGGAGTCAGGTCAATCCCCACTCTCAGACAGCTCAGTCCTTTCAGACCGCTCTCTATTAAGCCCTGAAGTTTCTGTCTACACCACTGCTAGCAGTAGAACCCCTCCGAAGTCCCCAGACAGTACTACCTTGGCCCATACTGTCTTCACTTTCCATGACTCCTCCATCAGCAAATACATTGACGCTGATACAGATGATGATGAACACCTCCGCGACATCTCGGACACCAGTCCCACAGAACGTCTTATAGCTGGCTCAAGCCCCAAAAGAAGCATCAACATCAATTACCAGAAAGGTACCAACCATTTAGAAGCAGCACAAAAAAAGATTGGCCAGAACTGTCTGTTCCCCATTGAAGGGTTTCGTGGGGTAGCTCACGAGAACCATGTGGGCCCAGAGATGGTACGTAGACCAAAGGTTGAGAGGGCGCGTCAAAATGCTTTGGATAAAAGCCTCTGAGGTACAAGTGGAGCAGAAATAAACTGGAAGCAGGGAACAAACATAAACTGGAAACACAAACCAGATTGTTTGTGATGGTGACAATGGACAGATTAAAAACACTATAAACCAGAGACAAAGGAAGAGGGAGAGGCAAACGGGTCTCACCAAAACATTTTAAATTACAAATTACCTGAGCATGCCACTGGGCACCAAGCTCAGGATGCACATGTGTTGTGAATACTCTGGGAGAAAAACACTTCTAAATTGGAGAATGTCACTGCCCCTCCTTCAACTCATTCCTATCAGCGGTATTCAACACCCACAAAACAAAAGAGCAGCTAGCTGTTCTGTTCAGAGAGTTGTCAGAGAAATACAGATGGGGTTTTAACTAGGGATGGGCACGAGTATTGAAGTACCGAGTACTCGTTGTTGACGCTACTATTTGAGTAACGTTTCACTACTCGCGCCCAACTATTGTTTACAACTGTAAACAGTGGAAACCGACAACAGGCATCACATCATTTGCTAGTCCCATTAGTACACGCTGTTGTGATGATACCACAGCGGATATAAGCCTGCTAATAGCGAAAATGGTGATGGGATGTATGCTTCCATCAAGTTTTGGTGTAAGGTGAAGGCTTCCGCGAGCTGTTGGTGTATGTTGAGCCGGAGTACGAGCCACCATCACTGTGTACTCCTAGCTTAGATTTATTCTTAGCCGACAGTGTGCAATTTTACATCTGGTTTAGGTATTTCCAAATAAGAGTCCTGCATACAGCAGTGCAATTAAACATTATACATTACAACCATCACTTGTCATATTGTGGATTTGAAGAGCTCTGTCCTACAGAAACACATTACTGATTAGCAGCTCCAGCACACCACGGGAAACATAGCGGACTATGTCCTGAGACTTAACATTGGCCCCGCTTGCATTTCCAGTCGGACACGGACCTCACTTCTTTTTTTAATAAAATAATGTTTTTCCAGAGTCCTCGAGTACTCGTCGATAGGGTAATCTCGAATATCGAAATTACTGAAAATGCCCATCCCTAGTTTTAACTGGTGTAATCACCTGAAAGATGGTTTCTGTGGCAGGGGGTTATTTCTATATTGTCCAAGGTGGGGGGTTACTGAGTCCCAGTTCATTTTGTAGTCTTGGAGATATAGGAGAGGACCTAGAAGCCTATAAACTACTTAACTGTGCCCTCCATTCCCAAAACTGGCCTTAGTCATTTACATTTGTAGGGGTGTGCATGGCTGCATATGTGTATGTGTGTGTGTGTGTGTGTATGTGTGTGTGTGTGTGTGTGTGTGTGTGTGTGTGTGTGTGTGTGTGTGTGTGTGTGTGTGTGTGCATGTGTTTGAGTGAGTGTGAATATTGGCGGGTGATCATGTATACACATTCTCGAGATTGTCTCACCTAATTTATTTTTATATAGATAAGAATAACATGTGATATGCTAGTCTGCCGTGCCATAATCGTATGTTAGGAGTAATCCTGTAAAAGGTTCAATATCCTGGCAAAGCGGCTGCAGTTTACAGAGGCTCCAGCCCATTATCCATCATAATGGAAGCCTGAGTGCTCTTTCTTGAACAGTATTTTGCTATCCCCCTATGTTCTCATGTCATGGTAATAGTGGTTGATACTTTCAAATCTTGACCAGTGAATATTGTCTTAGCCCTGAGTATCATTTTTTAAGGATGGTAGTGGACCAATCATTTTTGATATGGGCTAACATAATTGCCCAAAATAATAAGCTTGATAGCTGCATAAAGCGCACATGTATGAAGCATGCTTGCGCCCAACAGGTCAACTTACAAAAACATGACACTTTTAAAAATGGAATATATGAAAATCCTCTAACATAGTTTTTGTGTTTATAGATAACTGACATAAAGTTTAGATTTCAGTACCAGTTAAGCATGCATCCGCTTTACTTTGAAATCAATGCATGAGCACACAGTCCCACTAAAGATACATGCAGGTATGGTAGTGAAAGGTTCAGGATAAAAAGATACACTTAGTTTACATGGTGACAGCAGTTGTTCTCGAAGGATGGCAGTTGCTCAGCAAAGGCGGGAAGATGTGGTCGCATGTAATATATATTCAACACATATAAGACAGGGCACTCACACACATTCAGGCATGTACCCATCAAGTGACAGGTATGCCCAGAAGTCACTCCTCACTCTTCATATCTATGATTACTGTGTAAAGCAAAGTTATGATGTAAGGACCTTGTACATTGTTATGTTTATGTCTAAAAACCTCTGTAGCAGCCCATAAATACAACAATTCCCCATAATGCATTCTCTACTATCTGTTTATACTGCAACATAGCAGATATATGGTCTTACAGAACACATAAGTGTCAATTCCCTCTGTTGAAAACAACATATTACAAGAATGACCATTTGCCTAATTGCCTCACACAGAATATATATTGACAAAAGTGGTGCATCTCCCGAAAAAAGAAAACAATTATGCCTTTCATCATAATTCAAACCTTGATAAAGGGAATTAAATTGTATGTTAACATCGACCTTAAGAAATTCCAAGAGCTATTTGTTTTACTTAATTATCACAATATTATCCAGTGTAAATGATATGAGTGAAGAATAAACTCACTGCCGACTAAAACAATTCTCAAAGAAAACTGCCCATGTGTTACAGCTTCCATACATAATAACAAAGGAGGGGATTGCTCTGTTATAAATGCAGGTGTTCAGTAACATTTGGTTAAAAAATTCAACACCAATGTTTTGGTGTTGTGGTTGAGAGTCAAATCACAAACCCTAATTTAATTTCCTGTTTTAATCACAGAGTTGAACCATTTCATATTGCTCTTCCATTGTGAGAGGAGCAGAGGTGTGAAAGGACTAGCAATGACTCAGAGAAGCAGAGAGAACAGTGTGTGTCGCGTGCATGCTGTATAGCCAGGGCACTAGAGCAGTGTGCCTGCTGCTAAATGGACAAGAATTAACTGTTTCGGATATGAATGTATGTTGGGGGAATCCTGCTTTTGTTTTTCTGGTCATCTATCTGCAGTTCTGACACATATTGTAATACCAATAGGAATGTAATCTTATGAGAATTTAAGAATATTTTATCAGACATTTATTCGTTGAATTGCAGCTTTGTTTTCAGCTGTAAAAAGAGGGATGGGAGGAGAATTTTATGAATGGTTTGAGCTGGTGACACGTTCTTTTAATGCAGCCATAATATCAGCTCCTAAATGCACAATGTATTACTTTTTTAAGTCTTGAAGTGGGAATTTTAATTTGTAATCCTTTGTTGCACATAAACTAAAGTATCCATAATATAAGAAGCTCTCAAAAAAGAAAAGGGATCATACTTAAAAGGGTTTTATATTATAAACGTAGGTAGGTATCATCTGCAAAGAGGTGTTCCCTAATAAATGCTTATATTTTTCGACAGAGAAAAGGTTATATTACAAAACAATTGACTGCAGGTATTTGACATTTTCCAGATTGGCCTCTGATATTCAGAATTATTCCTGTTTTTTGATTATCCCTGATTTACTTTTCATGTATATTTATCTTTTACCTCAAATTCAAGGCACATGTATGCCAAACATTTTAACATATTTTACCCCAGTCAGACATGTCTTTCTGACTGCATCTAATTATACAAATGTTTAGGTTTTCTATATGACGGTAGTCAGGGACCATTTTTCACTGAAATCTCTCAACAATGATGACAATCAATATCCCAAATAGGCAGCAAGCACTATTGTATTCAACTGAGATTAATTATGGGCAAATATAACACAAATGCGAATCCATGTGCATACATACACTACAAGTAGTGAAATCCTGATACTGCTAATGAGGATTTAGCTTGAATAAGCTTTTAGTCGAGGAAGTGCAAATACACATTAAACATGATGTGGCTATTTGATACTGTGAGGCCATGACAAAATACAATTATTTATTTATTTTACAATCATCCTTGTTTTGTATTTACTTTAGACACTTCACTCCCCTCCGTCTCCAAAGGACCATTCAATTGAACAGAATCTAATAGTATAAAAGAGCTTTTTATTTCACTGAGGATCCCAGTGGATAATTTTGATGTGAATCAGAGGACTAGATAATGCTTATGAAGAAAACCATAATGAAGTGACTTATTTTATTTCTAATTTATTAAAACAAATTAAGAGGAAGAGCACAGGTTATCATATGTTTCATAATCCGTACTGTACAGAAAATGCATTTAGTTAAAGCCTAAAATAGAATTAAGTTGTCACACTTGCTGCTCAATTTATCTGCTAAGAGTTTCTAGTCTGTTTCACTTTTATTAGAACCCCACACTGGGCCTTTTTCAAGGACATGTGGTAGTTTCCAAAACCCAGTGAGAACCATCGCTTTAGCAAGTAGCCCGACTTCACAAACTCTGAATCGAACACTGTATTACAGGGTTGGGGTCGATTCATGATGCCTTGATGGATTAAAACACACCACACATAACAACAATAACAGTATTAAAGCATGATACAAATTAAAACCTAGTACAAATTTAAAACATAAACTATATTTTTCTACATTTTAAGCTCTCAGTGGAATTGACCCCAACCTTGCCTAAGCCATCAGTCTTTGTAAAGTACACTGTTTCCAGGGTATTGAAAAAAAGAAGAAATTTGAATGACCTTAGCCAGCTCTTATACAATGTTGTTTGTAGGTCCACAGACTGTCTGTTTTGTAAAAAAAAAGAAGAAGAAAAAAAAAGAAAGAAAAGAAAAGAAAAACAAATTTTTACCTGTTGACTTTCTATGCTGTTGTTTCTGTATTAATGTTCTATTGTTCAGTGCATGTTGTAACTTTGGCGTTAGTGACTGGTTGTCATTCATGCAGAGCCAGTACTTGTCATGTAAAAAAAGAAAATGTCTCAATGTCCCAAGGTATTTCTATTTATTAAGAAAAGCAACATTTCCCTTGGATGACTGAAAATGAAATAAATCAAATCACTTTACATTTTAAATAGGATTTGCTGACTTTTATTTTACTTAATTATTATTAATTTACAGTTTTAAAAGCAAACCAAAATGGGAATACATACTATGATAGTTTGTTTTGTGCAGTTTGTTTAAAGGATTAAGTAAGCGATTGTATCATTTTAGCTATAACTTCCTGTCAGTGAATGAAGTTAGCAGTCTGTGAGAAATTATATGTTGTATTTGATCAGAGTTACTTTCAAGTGTTAAGAAAAATGGTTAGCTTAATTGACCAAACCCCATGATTCTGGTACTAGTCCAACATTAGTTCAGGAATATGTGGAGTTCAAGCTAGCTGTCAGGATTCTAACTGTTACAACATGTGTTGTTATGGTAGTTTCAGAGTGGGAAAAGTAAGTGGATCAGTTTACCCCCTTAATTTCTCTGGTCTGTCTCAGTAAGCTGGGGTAAAGTGAGACACGAGACAACTTTTTTTAAAACAGTCATATTTTCACTTCCCTTCGTCCTGAATAAATTCTGATAATTTCCATTGCTAGGAAACATCCTGAAGTAATGGGAAATGTGTACATTTTACTGATAAATCATTTAAGCTCGCTTTGAAGGGAGCAAATGTAAAAAGTGTCTCACTTTACCCCACTCTCCCCTAATGATTTTGCCCTGCTCTGCCATTTTTGCCGATTAAACATTCAGCTCTCTGTGCATTCATGAGCAGAGAGACCCGCCTCTTTGTAGCGTTCTCTCTTCTGATTGGATAAAGTGTTGTGGGATACAAGAACAGTCTCTTGCCAAATACTGCAGAGCGGAGGGACTAAGAGACATGTGTTATGAAACAATCACACTGTATATATGATTGCTGATTTGCTGTATGAATATAGAGCGATGTATATTAACAAAAATATATAGCTCACTTCTGCTTCAATGTTTATTCTCACTATGAAATTGTTATTTTTTTATAAGCACACAACAGCTGTATGAAATGCTTACATGTACATTATAATTGAAAAGGGACAACTGAGCACTTATCGGCACACCAGGGTTTTTATTAATTTTCTGGATGGATTGGTATTATATTTTGCAGGTTGTTCTTTATGCATGTGTCTCAGTAAATTTGCACAGGAGCGAGGCTCACAGAAGGAGGGAGGAGGTTAGATGAAGAGGAAGCTGCGGGCTGTTGGGCAAGAGCAGGCCTCCATCCTCCCCACCCGCCTCCACACACCCCTGCACCGAGGGTTTCCCACCGCCTGCCACTGGAGAGACTGTCTCCTGCATGAAGGAATGATAAATGAGTTAGTGCTCACATGATTTCGCTTCACCCAAAATGATAGACAAGGATGCCATCTAGTGGTGGTGCTGGTTGTTGCCAATCAGATATACAATAGGTCGTAGCCTATATCAGTGATCTGGGATGAAAAACCAACCTAGAGAATTGACCCAGAATCTCCTTGAAACAATGTTTGTTTTTTCCGCATATATACTAAAGTTATATTCCCTTTTTAAATACAAACCCATTAAAAATGCCTCCTGCTGTGGACATGATCGGGGTTAAAGTTATAGGATGAAAGTGTCTTGAGATTAGTGCTTCTCTCTGAAGTTTTTGACCCCCAGTAACTTATGGAGCAGTTTTTTCCCTTTGTGGCGTCATCAATTTTTTCATACAGTCAAATCCTTCTGCTATAATAAAGGGTTCCATGAACACAAAAAGAGGGTATTTTTAAGTCTAAAGGAGCCAAGTTACAATTGTGTAGGAGACTATGTTCAGAATACATAATGATTACATTCCCTTTTCACAATACTACAACGACAAATATATTGTATATGTGGGTCATTCTACGAAAACGTGCCATTTTGTGTCCCTGACACAACATCTACCCCAATAAACTGTATTAACAACACAATTAAAAAAAAAAAATCATTGGTATGATATGGTAAACAAACAAGCTTCATTTTAAAATCTTCATTAAATACTCATACATTGATATTTTTTTGCATTTTAAAGATTTTACAATTGTATATCTGTTAAATATGGTAAAAATGGCTTGTCCCTCGGTTAAATTTTTCTATTACAAGCAGCTTTTGGAGAGGATAAAATCAAATTATCTGAAAACAACTTTAATTTGTGAAAAGCCTTAATTGTTAGTTAACAGATAATGCTTTTATTTTATTCTTGACCTTTTTGGAATATTGAAAAAAATTACATTTAAGTAATGTCCCTATGTGTTACGTCAAATGCGTTACTTTGGATAAACACGCCCCCAGGGACAATGCACTATCCCATAAGTGACATCATTTTCAGGGAGTGTCATCATCTGCCTTTTATCAGGATGCTGCCAAAGAGACAAGAAAGTGCTCCTCTATTTTAATGAATTTTCATTGAGTTGTTTTTAATTTGACTGAAGGGGACAGTCATAGTGTGTCAAACTGCGTTACCATTATATCATGTATTAACAAGTTAAAATTTTAAATTAAAATGTACATATAAAAACACATGTTAGCATATTTAGAATGCACACCATGTGGTGTTGTGGTGTCAACCACATGGCTAGTAATGGCTGTTACTGTCAAACCTGTTACTATTAACCCTTTCTCCGCCATGACCCCATGTTTATTGTGTGTCCAAACCCGAATAATTTATACAATACATGATTATAAATGTTATTTATATTAATAGCATGTTTTGTCCCTAAATATAGTGTCACTTCATTACTTATTTAATACAAGTTGGTGTTGGTAACGCGATTGACAAAATTGTCCATGTTGATTATTTTAGGGAAATAGAAAATAAATAAAAATAGCCTGAGATGGCACCACATATTTTTCTACTTAAACAAAATTAGTCCTTAAACACAATAAAAATAATACTTTGAAAATCTGATTTTCAGAGAGGGAAATGGCACGTTTTCGTAGAATGACTCATGTATTAAGTATAGAATCATTGTTTAAAAGATTTAAATCAATTTGTGAAAATGTTGCAGCTTATTATTCTGTGAACATTTTACAACCTTTATAAGTCATTACAGACAGAAGTAAATACATTCTAATTTACTGTTTTGAGCTGGTGATTATGGAAAACTTGAGGCTGCTATAGGCTGAGACAGAAAGATCCTCTTTATTACTTTAGTAAAGCTATGTTCAACACTGAAGTTCTTTACATATGAGCAAAACTGCCTTCAAACTAATTTCATGGTTGAATAAACTCTGGGCTGGGCTTTAAAAACAAACACCTTATCTGTCTCTAATGGTCATTAACATAAATGGCCGAACAACACAAGCTTAAATGTGCAAGGCTTTCGAAATTCAAAGAATGTTAATGTTAGCATTCTTTGAATTTAGAAAGCCTCACAAACTTGGTGGAAAAAAGCAAGCTGTGAGTTGTGATGTAAGAATGGTTTAACACAAGAAACGTATCATAAACCTAGGATCAGAATATTCTCCATTTCTACCTGTCCTTGTCGTTTTCCTCTCCATCTCCTGCACAGTGTGTCTGTCCAGCAGCGAGAGCAGGCGGCTGGCACTCCACGCACACGCGGTGCCCCACCCTCAGGTGCTGCATCCACTGGGTGTGTGGGCCTGCACTTTGCTGACATCCTTTTGTCAGGGAGGTCAACTGAAACTGGACACAATAACTACTTTACACAAACACGCACACATACACATACACACACACACACACACACACACACACACACACGCAAATCAAACTCAGACTGAATAAATGTTGACAGTTAGGCTACTTGAAACGTTTTTCTGGACCCTCTCAACGTGTTACCCCATAATTTCGCTGCTGTCGGTGATGTCTCTTTTCTTCCTGGCGTTGCCATAGCCACCCGTGATAATAAGTGCTGGAACTGCAGAGGGAACATCCATGATAAGAACATTACATGTGACCTATTATGTTGCAACACAGACACATTTGCAAATGAGCGCACAGTATGCTGGGAAAATGTTCATAGAAGTAGGATTCTTTTAAGTGTGTCATTTTTTTAAATGAAGAAAGTCAAGAAGAAAATAAGCTGCACCGTCCAGACTGACTTGATTTTGAAGAACGCAGAAGTGACAAGCTGAGACAAATGGCTTTGCTCCCCCTAGCCTTCATCTGATATGTCTGCAGATCATTTTATTTTAGATAGGTTTGACATGGAGTGGCAGCAGCTATAAATCATGATGCACGTACAATATAATACATATAATACAATATGTCTTAAACTGTGCTCTATCCTGTACATTCGTATACATCCTTGTTGAAGAGGGTAACCTAGGTAACTCAAGCTAGTGCTGGTGTTCTATAAATAAATTAAATGTTTCTATTTTCAGAGGGTGGTTGTTTCTGCTCTTCTCACTAAATACTTTATTTATAAAACTAAATAATTAAAGACTGCTCATTGAGGGTTATCCCAACTTTTATATTCACTGAGTCTAAACTTCTACAGTCTTAAATGGCACCAAGCAAAACCAGTTTAGTTTTACATTGCATTACATTTAATTTCTGATTAATAAGATGGGTAATTATAAGTCCCTTTGATCAGTTAAGCAGATTAAGGGCATATGAAAGGATCTTGTAATGTGGTTTTTGGTATGAAGCTATTTGATTTTCACAGCAGCGTCTTTTACAGGTCAGTTAAAGGTCACATATTATGTTAAATGCACTTTTTAAATGTGTTCTAACATATCCATGGGTCCACGGTGTGCCTAGAGACTGCCAAAATATAAAAAAAATAACAATCTCTCCTTTTCTCTCCCCCTTTCTGAAACCCCCACCCCTCCCCCCAATATTCTCCAGTCAGAATTCTCCTCGTTTCTGACCTCACAAACTGGAAAGCCATGCTTCCACTGTGCAGCCCACACCCCTATTTGTTATTGGTCCACGGCCCTGACAGACAGAGGGCGAGGCGTATCTGACTTTGCTTCCGGACAGGGGGCGGGGGGAGCTCAAAGATTGTATATTTACGAGGGGAGCTGCAGCTCTTTTTTAAAAAATAGGCCATTTTGAGATTAGCTGAACATCAGCATAGTACAATAAATTATCTGAAAGTTTTTTTCAGCACACAATTAAAGAAAAACGTATTAGGCACCACTAAGACCATATAATATGGTGTATAATAGTACCGAAAAGTGTATAATATGGGAGCTTTAACAGTTGTGTTTTTTGACATGCTAAAGTCCATCTCTTAACATCAGATGTTACCTGGTCCACACTTTAACCCTGTGTATCTACTAGTTAGTACACACATACTCAATGAAACAATAGCTCAGTGTTTTTCAGGTGGAAAACCCACAAGCTATAATAACACAGACTCGGATGTTTAAAGGAATAGTTCAGTATTTTTGAAGTGGGGCACTAAACATAGTAAGTGTATTACTTTAAAGAGTTTGAGGGAGATGTCACTGTAGCAGAAGTCGGCATTGTACCGTTACAGATGGGGCCATGCTAACTTAAACCCAAATATCCCTTTAATTGAACACTAAACTGAGATTTTTTTCATAGCTGTAGAAAAAAATCGCAATTTAGCAGACAATTGAAGGGTTATCTCGATATCTAGGTTTTAAGTTAGCATTTATGTGGAGAAAAAAAACGTCTGTCTTCTGGCCCCCTCTGCAAGTTTACAAGGCTGATTCTTCTACAGCCACTTCTCCCCCAAACTCCTTACAGTGACTGTGCTGACCTCCAACTCCATAAGATAACACACTAACTATGTCTAAGTATCCCATACAACCCCACTTTAAAAATACTGAACTATCCCTTTAATGTGAAAAGGTCATGTGATCGTATGGAAGAAGGATCCGCTTGGATTTTCCCTCACCCAGTGAGTTGTGACAGTGGCCCTGCTGAGACCAGTACTCTGCACAGCCGGCATGCTCCTCCACATGGGGACAGGGTTGGCCTGAATTGAGCGCTTCTTGCACCACGCTCCTGCTCCGCCTGCGAACTGTGGCCCGGCACGGCTCAGCACAGCCCGACCATTCTGTCCACTCACTCACCACACAGGACACAGCTGAAGAGAGAGACAGAGAGCATTTAACCTACAGCTGAGGACAAATACAATGCAATATGGTGTCTTATGTCCACAAATCAAAATGCCAAATAGATCTCAGGAAATCAGAACATTTCAATGTAGGCCTATACAGGAACATTATTTCATGAGAGGCTTCACTGTTTTTTTAAATAAAATACTCTCACCATCATGTTCATTTGGCAGCTTGGGGGGATTTTTAAATTAAATCCAGAATCCTATAAGAATGTGGCTTTTAGCACAGAATTATAATGGAATTCTATTTTTGGTCAAGTTTTTAGTGGGAAAAAAAACACTAATAGGCTTATCACATTATAGGCTACTAGCCTATATAAGAAGTATGCTATAAAATGTGATGCACAAACACTTTCTTGTCAGCTCAAACCCACCTGGACAGGCTGCCTCGTAGTCGTGGCAGCAGTCCAGCGTGGACACACAGGCTTGATCGCAGTAGCAGGTGCCGTAGGAGCGGTCGGATCTCCATCCATCGCTGGTGCAAGACGGGTCCCGGCCCGTGCAACACAGAGCCGTTTCCCGGCAGCCAGAGCGACACGGACGGACGAGGAGCAAAGACACTCCGAGACAAACAAGAGTGACGGTGCTGCTGCTCCTCCACTCTGTCATCACGAAGCACCGTGCGTTTACTTTGCAAAGTTTGGTGCGCAATGCAATCGCAAGTTCAACCACTCTGAAATGGAAATCGCTGACTGGAGTTATTCGCAACAGGAGTGTTTTTTTTAAAAGCACTGCCCTTTTGTTAAAATCTTTCAAAGTCTAAACATGAACTGTCCTATGGTCAGTTAGGTTAGCACTGTGACCATATAGCCTAAAGCACTGTCCGGTGAATTGGAAGTTATTTCATGTGTCAACTCTGTGTCTCTTAAAGGAACAGTTCACCCACTGTAGACGTGAAGTATTAGAGTGAACAAGAAAACCACGAAACTACATTTAATATTTGACTATGTAAAATCAATATGGCAATTATAAGATTAGATCTAACTCACCAAATGAATATATAAAACACCATGCACCTCATCCTGGACTTGATCATTACAGGATTCTTTTTCATTTCTTCACCTCACCAAATCACCGCTTTCCTGATCTTGTCCAAGAATCATTAAAGTAAACTGGAAAAGAAATGATCTTTCAACTGAGATGAATAAAAAATGTATATGGTTTGATATGAAGCATTAGACTGCCCTGCAGTGTAAGATAAATAGAGCACACCTAGCTGGGGCCTCAAAAGTTAAGAACCCCAACTGTGCTGCTTTTGCATGGTGTTTTACAGGTTCTGTAGCAGCCATCATATCAGTGAAATGTTTGGGGGGAGAGGAAAGAAGGAAAAGAAAGGAGTTGATGTGTCAGGGGTCAGCCATCACTTGCTAAAAAAGCACAGTAAAAGAAATGTCTGTTTGCTCAAATTCTTTCTCTCTCTCTCTCTCTCTCTCTCTCTCTCTCTCTCTCTCTCTCTCTGTCGACCCATTGGTAGAGGCAGCCAGCTTCCCAGGCCCATGTGTGCCTCAACATGTGAAAAGAGTGGATTAATGAAACTCCTATGGCCGAGGTTATTCATGCAAAAAGAACAACAGTACAGACAGTGCAGGCCTCCGCTCAAACTCAGATTGCCAGTAGCCTTCCACTGTGTGAGTAGAGGGGGAAGGTAGGGACAGAAAGACTTAACCACTTAAAACAGCAAGTCTAAGAATTGTGCCATGTTGAAGAGGAGAAATATATAGACATAGCAAATAGCTCTACCATGACAGTTGCAGTTCCTAACTCTTTTGGGTGGCTCTACCTTGTGGCACAATATAAAGGATACAGTCACAGTCGGTATATGCACCACTCACTGCCTATCTCCTGTTTCACAACTTATCAAAAAATAAATCTCACACACACCATGTGATTTATTTGTATTCAAAGAAAGTGAAATAATGTCCATTGGCAGGTTGCAATCCCGTATTTTGTTGTTGCTGTTGTTCTGCATGAGCTGCATGCCAATATTCAGGTATTGACACTGCATTTGGCACTATCACTTTAATGTGATCTTTTCTGCCATTTCCAAGTGTTACTGAAACACTAAAATTACTAGCAGTATTTAAACTGACCTCCTTCTTACAGGGAGTTCTTCAAAGTTTGCACAAATCTCGACTCTGACTCAAAGATGAACCAATTAGGTTTTGGAGGTCAAAGGTCAAAAGTTACTGCGACCTCGTCACAGTGACCTCGTACCCCACTGTAGCTTCAGCTTTAGAAGTCGTAACTTGAACTTCTTGAAGGCAATGCCTACCACCACTGTACTTTCACTGTTCGGCAATTGTATGCCTCGTGGAGGCTGGTTTCCTGGTTTAGTATGTCAGGAAAATTATATTGTAAGATATAAAGCTCCAGCAGGTTGAAATGTGGTCATAGTATTATATATGTTTTCCTTAGAATATACTGTGTATACTACTCGGGAGTCTTTACATTACTGGACACAAATTCAACTGCACTCTTAACTATGACAACAATAAATGCAGATGATCATTGTGAGGGATTTGCTCTCTGAACCTATAAAGTTATATGGTACGCAATGGTTTGAGAAAATGTTGAACAGAGAATTTAAAATAAACACGGTTTACTTTAGGGCCCACTCACACTAGTGCCATTTGCCTGTTCCGTGCTCAGCACGATTCAGCACGATTCCCCCGCCTCCCCACTCCCCCCGCTGGCCCGTGCTCACACTGCTTGTGGCCTGGGCACACTTGCACCTTGCCTACGTCACCGTGCGCGTTTAGGATTTGGAGCGTAGTCTACTCGTAGGCTATACGACTGTTTGTGAATATTTTCATCCGGCCAAATTTGCATCAAATATTCCACTTCCACATTAGAGCAACGAGAATCCTTAAGCTAAGCTATTGTTTTTTTTTAATGTAGCCTTGACGTAATAGGTCGCGGTGGACAGTCTCATATTTGTGCAGCACGCTGTTTATTATAACAGCCCGTCATCAGACCATACGTACCGGATGGTTTTATACACATCGATCGCTCCATCAAATCCAAGTCAGAACTTTTTGTATGGGCAGAGATCGTTTTTTTAAGTGTCTTTATAAAGTTTCTTGTTAGTGTAGGCTACTGTTTCCTTATCACCGGACCGCGGTGCGTTATTTTGGGTTCGTCTCCACCGCCATGCGTAAAGGCAGTTATTAAAGCTGACGGGAGGAAAAAGAAAAAAAATCATCTGACGAACGTGAGTAAACACGAAAACCTTTTTGCTTTGCTTTCTGAGCTGACCTATTTAGCTCTCTCCCTCTTTTATTAGCCCACACCTAGGCCTACACACACGTTAATTCTCACACATTATAGCTACAAGTCCAAGTGGTGGGCAATTCTGGTGCCGACTAGTAAGGCAGCGGACGTTAACGGACTATGCATCCTTAATAAATTCACGTCAGGAACGCCGCCTGTGCGCTTGCTTGTGCGCGTGTCATCTCATTAGCATCTGTACTTTGGCCACGGCACACCTCTCCCAGGTGTGCCGTGGCCAAGGGGCTGTTCCGTGCTGGAATACAAGTTGGCGTGGTCACACTAGCCAAACGTTCTAGACTTTAGTATGCTAATGAGCTTTGGGCCGCGGCCGCGGCCCTAGTGTGAGTGGCCCCTTAAATTCAATTAAAACATGGAAATTGGCAGTCATGATTCTCTAAATATGGCTCACGTGCCAACATAGGGGAGTATACAAGGCTGGCAGTGTTCCCCTAGAAAAACAAGAACGTAATACACAACAAGCAGCCTTCTTGGGACATAAGTAACAATGTAGAGAATTATATATACGTAAGCTCCTTACGTTCTCCTTTAATATGATTGACATGTTTTACAGGTTAGAACATTGACCAAAGATTGTCCATGAATGGTGTCCCTTAGCTGGACACTGGAACAAAAAAAATATGACTTTACTTCACTGCTTAACTTTACCTTTGAGCCCCTCTTATGTTTGTATGTAGATGATGCCTGGGAGTCCACTATTTAGAGTATTTGTACTTGATTCAGCTCTTTATTGTAACATTCTTAATTGTGTTTAAGTTGAATTACGAAACGTTTATTTTTTATTCTGTGATGCTCTGGTTGGCTACACTGGAATTCATTAAAGTACACAATGCTCCTTGTTACACACCAATAAAATACAGCATTGAGATACTCACAGTTTTTGATGAATTTACTTGCAAACTGTATCGAACTTTAACACCTCTATTTCTGGATACTGTAGCTGGTAGTGAGCCGTGAACTAATAAATAATGGTAAAATCACCAATGTATCCAATATCAAGTCACATATGCTTATCTATTCACCTCAATGTAAGCACATAACGTTTTATCCTTTCTCTTCTATGTGTTTATACTGAAGCCTAGAGATACACGGAGACACTTACACATACACATAGTATTTTATGCATCTATTAAAAGATGCACGTATTTCCTAAAATGTATTTAGAGACTATACATTCTATGAGTTTCCCCTGTACAATAGGAGAACACTGAGTCTTTTCAATAAAGTCCTTCAAATCCTCTGCCACTTAAATGGCACATGTTATTTTCCTCATGGGAAAAATGCATTCACTGCTTGCCAAATAAGTGTTTTTTTATCATCAGGAGCTCAAGGTATTTCCTCTAATCCTGGGAGAGTGTTTAAATAAACCTCAGATGGAGGCTGAGGGTCACAGAAGGAGGGGAACACCAGCTTGGCTGTCTGCATCCTTTGCACTCACACAGTAACACATAGGAAACACGCCTTCACAGGTAGCAGGTGTGTAGGCTAGTCGAATCCGTTAAAGGCCACTGGAATATTAATTCTTACACTCAAGACCATCAGCAGTTCAAAAATGATTTTTCTAATGGACCTCCAGATGATGCTGCTGGATATGATTTACTTCATCCTGCGCAACTCGGTGCGTGTCGTCCTGCGCCCGCGCACCAAGCCCATTGACGGTGAGCTGGTGCTGATCACCGGCGCGGGCGGTGGCCTGGGTCGTCTCTTTGCTCAGGAATTCACCAAACATGGGGCAGAGGTGGTGCTGTGGGACATCAACACCAGCGCCAATGAGCAGACAGCCAAGCTGGTGCGGGAGATGGGCGGCACAGCGCACACCTACACGGTTAATGTGACAGACAGGGAAGATGTGTATCGCAGCGCTGACCTCGTGCGTAAGGACCTGGGCCGGGACGTTACCATACTGGTGAACAATGCTGGGGTGGTGGCCGGGAAGCGCATGCTGGAGTGTCCCGATGAACTGATAGAGAGGACCATGAAAGTCAACTGCCATGCCCTTTTCTGGGTGAGAGCTCTTCTGTCAATATGAAATGTGATAGTCTACAAAACGAGACAAGGCAGGCAGCTGCCCTTGACTCATTAATAGACTATTGATGAATAGATTTAATAGTCTTAAAGGTGTTACATGCACTTAAGACAAAACTGCTCACCTGTAACTGTATTCATTTGCTCGTTTAGAAGGAGGTTAATCTTATGCAGTTTAGATCAGTAGCTTATAGTGTAAATGACACATTATATAAAAGGTGTGAAAATAAATATCTGTACTAAATCCAAAAAAGAGGTAAACTCTTAAAAGGGTGGCCTACAATCAAAACTTGTTTTCTTATGCAGCTTAATTTATGAAAATATCCTTCTGAGGCCAGTTATTGACTTTTTCATTCAGTAAGCAACCCTCAACATTACCCATGCTCTGGCAGAAACACATCAAGGAGATTTTAATAAAAAATATAAAGCTGCAGGCTTTGACGGTGAGGTGTGCCAGCTTTTTCAATTTTGTCGCCAGGCACAAACAATGATTCAGCACTGAAATTAATGTAGAGAGCTGTAAATGAAAGCTTTTGAATTCCAAGTGTAATCTTTTCAGCATTAGCTGTTCTACAGAGTAGGTTATTGTGCAGCGCGTGACACATGACGTGAACAATTATTTGCGTCGACGGCTTTATCCCCTTCACACTATAGGACTGCAGGATTCCCATAGAAATCCTCTTAATATGAAGCTGCTGGTGGAACATAAGCTTCCTTCAAATTGAGCAACATTTAAGTCACTCCAAGTCATGTGAGAACTGCACATTCATGTGAGAACTGCACATTCATGTGAGAACTGCACAGTCATGTGAGAACTGCACATTTTGTGACCTCAGAATAACATGCACGTTTGTGTGTGTTTCTTTCTTAGACAGTGAAGGCCTTCCTCCCGCAGATGAAGGCCCAGAACCACGGACACATAGTGACCATCGCCAGCGTCCTTGGCCTCTTCAGCACGGCTTGTGTCGAGGTGAACCAGGGAGAGTGAAAACATCACCACAATAAGATATGGCAGCCTTACTGTCCCAGTCTTTCCCACAAATCTCTAGAAGCACATTCAAATGCACATCACACAAAACAGAAGTCTGAATGGGTCTGGCAAATTGCTAATCATTTCTGCAATATTCAATACTTTGATAAAAGACACAGTTAACACGTTTTGATGTTTGTTTCGAGACAGGATTACTGCGCCAGTAAGTTCGCTGCAGTGGGCTTCCATGAGTCTCTGGCCCACGAGCTGCTAGCCGAGGAGATTGAAGGAGTGAAGACCACTCTTGTGTGCCCCTATATTGTTGACACAGGCATGTTTGAAGGATGCAAGATACGGTATGTCCACAAGATATAGCCACATGCTGTCATTCTTGTATTTCTTGCTTAATTCAAATCACACCCTATCATTATCCATCACTCTGCTCCACTAGGTTAATCGTGCACTATGTAACTTTGGGTGTGTATGTACGGTATATTCTCCTAACTCAATAAACAATCTTTCCTCACAGGAATGAAGAGTAAATATATTTTTTAAACCATAAACAGGCTTTGCAAATGTAAACAAATCCCCCTCCTCTGAAACAGCATAGTGCATCTTTAAGGTGTAGTGTTTCTAACAAAGGGTTCCTTGCAGCAATCGTATCAAAATTCTGAATCTTATAATATTTAGTTCCTATTCCAATCTAAATGCCCGTCTGCTACCGTTCAACGACAAAGCAGCACAGAGATATGAGAAGGATTTGGGTATCGCTGTTCTGTTGTGCCTGCTTACTGTTATGTTTGAGCATTTGCTTTCTGTCAAACTCTTAAAAGTGACAACCCATTTCTTCTTTGGTGCCATTAGGGAGGAGGTGGAAATGATCCTATCCCCTCTGGATCCCCAGTACTGTGTTGAGCAGGCCATGAACGCCATTCTCATAAACCAACCATTAGTGTGCATCCCTCGCATCACCTACCTGCCCGTCATCTCCAGAGCGTAAGTCCAAAGCAATGCCATACTGTGACATGAACCAAAAGCCATGCATGAGTCTCTGTGTGCACTTCCACTGCTTTACAGCTGATGTTCAGTATCTTAAAGTTTTTATGGCACATGTTCTCTTCCAGATTGTTGCCGTGGGAATCCAACGTGGTTACATATCGTTTCATGGGATCCGACAAGTGCATGTACCCCTTTATCGACAAGACGACAATAGCGTCCAATGGCATCGAAGTTGTATAATCACACCAAAGTAGCTAAGACCTCATTAATATATATCAAATAATGCACAAAGACACAGAAAAAAATCCTTCTGCTTGTGTGGAGAGCAGTGGACCAAACAGCCCAGCAAGGATTCAATTAATTCCTACCAAATGGAAGGGGCTTTGGATTTTGAGACCGATCATTCAGAAGCGTGTGCTGCATGACGACTCAGCCAAGCGATCATCAGCACCCGCAAACAACTTCCGTAATGATCAACGAGTTTTAAAGCCCCATTCAAAGTGTTTTCACCATAAAATGGCAAAAATATTTCACAGAACCAAAAGGGGAATGGGAGAGTCTTTACTATCTGTAACTTAACCATGTACCAGGTTTTTGTTCTGTATTGTGTTTACATAAAATAAAATTATTGAAAGCCACTTCTACACTTAGCACACTGTCTGGAGGAAGATAATTTCTCTGCTGCATATTGTTTTCATAAAACACATGAAATGTAAATTAGAGGCTGATAAAGGCGACAATGTGATGAGGCTGTCACAACAAAGTAGGGTTGAATGTCAAGTAGGGGAGAACAGGGTAAGTAGGCACACTTTTTACTCTAGTGAGAATTGTTCATCACCTAAACATCTTTCAATAGTCATTCCTACATTAAATTGAAGCTTAGTGTGTTGGCTTGAAATGTGTACCCCTCACTTTTTCTATCTTATTGTAATACAGAAGAAATTAATCATCAATGACACCCTTACACATTGTGACAACCAACCCCATCCAAGGGGTCGGTTGTCAACACACTATGGGGTTGTTTGTCACAATGTTATCTTAATGGGAATAATCTTAAAAAGAAGGCAGGAAAGTAGAACAAAATTTGAAAGTTTAATTGCATTGTCAAGTTGACAAATAGGCCTACATAACTTACTGTAGCCTTGGCAGCTGGTCTAGTTTGGGATGCACTGGGTTGTTTTGATTTTGTTGCCCTTTTTTCTTTTGCATGCTAACTGCCTTTTCCTACTATATTCTTTCCTTCTCTGGGGTGTCAGTGAGGATACAGCTTGACAATTTATTTCGTTATTGGGTTCCTTTTCTGGCTGCAGCCTTTGGATAAAATGTGACAACCAACCCCCCAAAAATTTGACGACCAACCCCAACTTGAATTTCTTGCTAGCATCAAGGCCAACAACCATCTGACAACTAAACTAATTAGCTTGCTAACCACAATATAATCTATAGCTTACTATTCACACTTTTTAACAAGTGATTTGTTATAAACCCATTGTGTAAAAACCTAGAAGAAAAATACTGAGGAGCTAAATATTTTCAATTTGACATGAAAAACACAAACAGTCCTCTCACCTCAAATTCAGCAGTCTAACTCCAATGAAGACTATGTAGGTGAACTCTGATCCCAATTCTGGATATTTACATACCAAAATTTCACAGACAGGGCCTTCTGGTTCCGAGATATAACGATTGTGACAACCAACCCGTGTGACATATTACCCCGTTCTCCCCTACTGGTCGAATCAAAACTCAAATTACATTTTTATTGTCCCTCATTCATTCCTAAAGGACCAACTGCAGCTCCATCTACCTTGCAGATTATGCAAGTCAATGCTATTTTTTTTAAGTGTTGCTTATCTCACAAGACAAAGCAGCGACACAGTGGAATGTAATCACTACAAAATATTTCCATGCAATTATGACTAATGATGAGGCATGTCCCAAGGCAAAGTCTAAAAAGGCCTCCAGTTGTACTACTCATAATGTCCCAGAATGAGTTCATGCTCGGCCACTTACAAGATACACATGATAACATTGAATTAACCCACACGGCCCTTCATAACCTAAACCTGTTCTATTATATATTCCCGCCACTGGTAGGTAAAGAAAAAGATGATATAACAGAGGTCTTTGTTTTGTGCAAGTAAGCACTGAAGTTTAATTAGCATCTGGAGTGGAGAGAGAAGGAAGATTGACATAGGGGAGGAAAGGGGAGTATGCATGAAAACTGACACAACAAGGGAAATGCCGCTGCCACACACAGCAGAGACAACGTCACAATACATCAAACGCTACATTTAGTCAGAAACTCTTCCCAGCCCTATATGGTAATGTCAACAACACTGGTTGTTTCTTTAAAGCACTCTAGGAAAATCAACAGAGGTTCGTCAGCTGCACCCTAGACAAAGATGAGGCCCATAGTTAATATATTGTGTTTAATTAACTACCTCAGCGGGGGAGGGGGGGGGGATTAAAAGAAAAAAACACTTAAAAACAATAGTTAGGTCTCACAGACAGAAAATAAGTTCTAGGCAAAAATAAAACAGAGTTCACAGTAACATTCGCTTCATAATTTCACCAAACAAACCCCCAAAGAAGTGTCTAGGATGCAGCTACTTTTTTTTTCTACAACGCAACAAAATAAATAACGTGTACAATTAAACAACATCAAGGGGTCAAAGCTACTTTTTCCTATCAATCTTGTTTAACTGTGAACATTTTGGAACAATGAATGATGAATAAACAGTGATGGTTTGGAGCCTACTGTGGCCCAATGCTTCCTGTAAGCTCCTTAAACTGACAAAGAACACAGTGTCTTGAGTTTTCTCTAGTGCTTTTATAGACAACCAAACCTGATCATCTAAGCAGTGCCATCTAGGGTCTGTGCCATTGTGCTTGAGTTAGCCTGTTTGAGGTGCAAGTCGCCTTCCATGTCCTGCTTGCCACACCTGTGGAAAATAATAAGTCAACAGTCAATCAGCATCCTAAATGTTCTGGTGGCTGTTTACAAAAGACACAAAATGATAGAAGAACATGTACAACAACAAATCCAACAACGGGCAGACCATTGATAACATATAAGCCTGTCCAGTGCTCAAAACTTTTACTACTGCTGTCCTCTAAGGACCTAAACAGTCTTATCAACATACTGACAGCACAGTTAACAAGCAAAAGCTGAGCCTTCTGTTTACGATCCCAAGTTATGAAACACTTGGAAAATTGGCAGCAAAAGCAATTTTATACTGGTTGAAGTGTTTACATAAAGGCATTACTATTCTGACGGATCACTACATTTTGATTATGAGTAACAACTAAAGAAACACTTACTTTGAAAACAGCTATGAGAAAACAGAGAGACAGTGTTTGTCACAGCTTACCGAGAGACTGGTCCATTTCCTGTCCTTTCATTTGACTGCTGGTCCAGTTCCGAGAGCAACTTCAATATATTCAGTGCAGCCTGCAGAGGTGAAGGTTAGTATGGGTTACTGTGATGATAGAATGTGTGTGTCCAGGAAACAGCCAATGTAATGGTCCTGTTTTGGGAACAAGTGGGAGTTTGTTGTGTCATTCTAAATCAGGAACAAGCGAGCTGGATCACTTACCGGTGAATCAAATCTTATTTGAATACCGGCTACTTCCATCATTCTGATGGTTTGTGAACAGCGTTTGTCACACGTGCCTTTTCTTTTTTGTGGAATTTTTTTTTCTTTGTCTGGTATGATAGCTGCTCATACAGAAGAAAGCAGCTTGACCTTAGGAGGCTTTTACTACTATACTAAAGAAACAAATCACACAACCGATAATATTGTCTATACTTCAAGCTGTGCAAGGCAACATATGACACTGTAAAATACTATGTGATCACATTGTGATTTGACAGATGCATTTCTAGACATAAAACTGTGAGCATAAAACCATAGGGTTACATTTTTTCATACTTTTTTTGTTGTTGTCTAAAATAAAACTCACCATATCATGACAAGATTCTACATCTTTCCCAATCCCATGACTGATGAGCGGTGGCTGGGCAGAGCAGTTAATCAGTGAGACAAACTCATTCTTATTGTTTTTGGGGAAATCTTTGTATTCCACCTGCAAGAAAAGGAAATATTTCAAAAGATATTTTACATTTTGTAGAGCATTTGAATTAAATGCAAGCACACTGCTGGCCTTATTGAGTTCCCCAAGCATAAGCTGCACGGTTACCTGAAGGCCCTGCACGGATGCCAGATAGCTGAGCTGTTCTGAGGGCCTGGTGAGGGGTCCGTGGGGCAGTTGGTTCAGGTTATTTTTATTCTTTAGGATAGTCTCAGCAGTCTCTGATGTCCCTGCGTAAAGCAACTCATTGGCAATCATGGCAGTGATTGTGGCCTTGCCTGGGTTGGGCAGAGCTCGACTGTAGTCCTTGGCCTGGGATGATTGGCAGACCCCGACTGCTTGAGCCACCTCAGGGACCATGGGCAGGATACCCGCAGGCAGCTGCTGATGGCTATGATAAGGCAGGCGGAAGTCCTCCTCCTTGGAACCTTCAAAGGAAAAGCACATTTGTAAAGGGCATAAGCACAACATAAATAATATGATAAATTATACAATGTATCCTATGCCAAATATTAAATTAATCAAATGGCCACATGGTACCCGCTCTACTCAACTCATCTTGCATTTTTTGATTTTCCACTATGAAAAAGTCCCTGGTACCTTCTTTTCTGGTAGCTACTCGTTCCAGGGACCACTGATGATAAGCAGCTACACAGAGGCAGCACTATCCTGGGTCCTCTCTTGTAATGGAAAACCACCTCCAAAAAACATTTGGTACAGCCGGTACTATGTAATGGGAAAGCACCATAACAGATCTATCAAAACTTACCCAATGCCCCCTCCTCAACAGAGCCAGGTTCAAAGAAAGTCACTTTGCGGCCATCACCAGGTTTCTTCACTGGGGCCTAAATATTATGCAGATGTGATATATGTGTATGAAGGAATGAAAGTTTATCAAAGACATGGAACTTTTCTTGTCTACCATGTTTACATGCCTTTCTTGATGAGAGGTGTAGTGGTACCTTTTCGTCAGTTTTGAGTGCTGGTTTAGGGGGCTGAGGCTGAGGCACTTTATATCCCAAGAGCTCCAGCATTTTCTCTGCTGCGTTCCTCTTTGCCACCTTCTTACTAGGTCCCATTCCCTCCGCAGACTGGCTGCACACCGCAACCTGTGCCGGAAATAAATACAGAAAACCCAGAGTGAAGATGTGAATTGGTGAAACAGACGTTGCATACAGTTGACAATGGGTCGGATGCTTTCAAAATCACCTGCATAACAAACTCCCTGCGCCTAGGAAGACCCCTCTCTGTCACCATGCTGTACTCCGGTTCCTTCTCCTTCTTGGCCTGCTGGATCTGAGCCAGGCGGCTGATAGGATTCATGCCCTGGCCATATTCTGGGCTGGTCTGCAGCTGTTGGCGTAATCACCAGTCAATGAGGAGGCTTTAGGTCTTTACTGGTTATAGTTATTGGAGCTCACTAGTTAGTTACCATACCTTGATGATGGATTTTGTTTTCTTTTTGATGCGTGGCAGAGTCTTTTCCACACTGGGTATATGGGGTAGCCTCTTCAACTCCGCCAGCACGGCTGCTGCTGCCAGCTTCTTGGCAATCTTTTTACTCTTCCCATCGCCCTCTCCACTGAACTCCCCCACTGTAACACACACTACAAAACTCTTCATGTGGGGAGGGCCTTCCTCCTTTAAAACCTGCAGAACAACAGCCAGAAATCAAATTGTAGAGGATTCATGTTATATAGTTTATTTTGCATATTGTGTATGTTGGTAGACTGGTGAAATCCTATTAACATCTATTTTGTTTTATTTTTAAATGGATAAAATCACCTCAAAATTGACCGGTAGGTTGCGTTTAAGTGCAATTTCAAAAACTTGACTGATTTCTGATTTGTTGAGGTTCTCCTCCTCAGGCTCTCCATTCATCTGTCAAGAGCAGAAAGCATTTTAAAGAAATAAAAAGCCATAAGTCTGAATAATATTGCACTAAAGCTCCCTAGAACCAAAAATATGTTCATATCATTTCTCACCTCTGGCAACTGCTGCAGTATTGGCTCCTTGTGCAACAATTTCATGGCCTTGGCAGCAGCGTCATGTTTAGCTAACTGCCGTGTGTGTCCCTTCCCAATAAACTGCTGGCCTCCGATTGAAAGCTCCATGTGGTATAACATTGGTCCCACTGGAGGAAAAGGGTAGTAGTACCTGGACAAAAAAAAATAATAATAATAATCCAAATGTGATGGTTTTCCCCTCTCAAAATAGACTTTTTTAAATTATTCAAAATTAAGACAAAATGGAAGCATTTCTTATTTTCTTATTTCCATGTAAAGGAAACTCACTGTTGCATAGAGCGCTGGTAAGGTCCTGGAGCCCGAACGTTGTAGTTGAAGTTTGGTGGTCTCATCGGCGGGTATGGGTCGATGGGTTTATACATAGGCTTTTTACCAAGCTTCATACATAGTGCATTTAGCTCCATGGTATGTGACATGTCATCTACTGTAAGGCCAACACAAAGAGAACCAACACACCAAAAGATAAACCGATAGATGAGCAAACTCTTATCAGCAAAACGTTAAAAAGCATTAGAAAGAGACAGTCAGTGGGAAGAGCCCACCTGGGATCTTGCCTGTGTGGCGGGGCGACCTCATGGTGGGCTTGGGAAGCGCTGTCTCGGCGAGGGCAGACGAAGCAGCCGAATGCTGGGCTTTCTTAATGCTAGTCCCCTCTGCCTCCCAGTGCTGATCTCCCAGTGTGAGCCGGACTGAGAAAATCTGACAAAGGCAATACCAAAAGGTTCTCCATCTCCATCATCATCATCATCATCATCATCATCATCATCATCATCATCAGGAACTTGTGATAACAGAAGACAACAGCAGCATGGCTGACGTGAGATGGTTTGTTTTGTACCTTGGAGTGAGCCGGTCCTTGCTCACAAAGCAGCTTATACTCGGGTTGGATCTTGTTGAAACGGGCTAACTCATTCACCAAACACATGGGGGTCTTCTCTTTGGGGTTTGCCATGTTAGATACTGCAAGAAAACAAAACATGTATCCATAAATACTCACAACAAAGAAATGAAGACGCATTCCTAACGTGATTATGCACCTCACTTGTATGAATAATATAAATAGAATCTCAAAAGTAAGAAATCATAGATATTACAATGAGAGTGACTGTAACAAAGTATGAATCTAACTAATATACACTTATGCCTTTAAGATTTATTTAAAGGAACATTTTGATATTTACAGACACACGATATTGGCTATACAAAGGGTAGTAGTACTAATGTGCTCAAAAAGATTGAATGGCAGCAATGAAAAATAAATATTTTTTCTTCTACACCCCAAAAAACAAAACAATTCAAACATACCTGTGGTGGTATTGTATGGAGTGGCTGAGCCCGAGGGGAGGGCAGAGCTCCTGATTGGCTGGCTGGCGCTCTCTGAGGGCAGAGTGCCTGAGGCACAGGGGATACTGTAGCCCGGCTGTGGCTGCCCCAGGTGCAGTGGGGCAGGAGCAGCAGGCATGGGGCTAGCCGGACACTGAAACTGGAGCTGGGACATCCTTGTTGGTCTGCTTCAGGCAATCGTAGGCTGAGGTGTAGGTAAGAACTTTGTAGAGCAGCAATGGTGAATGCCAAAGTGGGAGGAACTGTTTATTGAGGTCTGAATGTAAGCTCTGCCTGGAAAGTGAGGATAAGAACTGTGTAAATAACATGTGCCAATTATGTTATTAATTTAAATGCATAATTTTCAATTAAACTACCAAAAATGCCACTATCACAAATTCCGGACCCCCGAGCATCCAAAAAGACAATGAGTACCACTTGACATGTTTCCCATCACAGGCCTGACAAAAACAGACAACCACATTCACATCTATATGGACATCATCTCACTCTTACCAATGTTTGGATTGAGAGATGCATGGAACAAGCTGACACAGAGACATCACAGATGGCTGGGTCAGGGTTGTAAACCAGCACCTTGTTGCTGTGAAGCAACACTGTGACCAGTAACCACTGAGCTTGCAGGTAGCTTCATCAACCCCACATTTAATGTACCAACCTTAAAACAGATACATGTGGTGCCTTTAAACCACTATGATTGTTTAACTGTTTAACTGCGGTCCATATGAGTTTAATACAATGTATGACATTTGACAAGTACTACGATAACTTAATTTAACCAAGAGAAACCCATTGACAATAAAAATATATTTTCAAAAGGGTGACCTGCCCAAGACAGGCAGCAGAATAATAGCAAATAGTAACAGGAACAATCACAAGCTATGCATATGCAGTCAAGAAGAAAGCCAAGGTCGCACATGAATCCGTGTTCTTTCTATACGACAAAAAGTAGCAGGATGTGAAGGCTATAATACTTTAATAAATAGTGTTGCTGCAGTCTCTGCTTACAATGCTTAGCCTTTGTGCACAGAATTGCACACAACATTTCGATAAGACATTCCATATGAGACAATAGTAAGACAATTCATATGACATTGTGGTGCAGGGCAAAATGAACAAGGTGCCCAGATGGGTGGCATTAAACATACACATGTGACGTGTAGACACCGATGAACCGACGTCAATTCCATCAAGGTGCTCGAGCTGTCTGGGTGTTGTCTGTTGTGCAACAACTAAAAATCATATGCTTTGACTTTAACATGTGCCACATGCTACACAAATGTACCTATCTTGTTAATAAAATGTCAACTTACAATATCAAAGTTCTGGTTGGTAGTAGGAAGAGTAACCGACAGCCTAGGAGTCGGTTACAGACGGAGATTCATTCAACCGCTTGCAAATTGGCAAGCACGAGAATGTCTCTCACGTCACTTAAGGTGTGCATTTCCTAATGATTTAACCATGAGTGTAAAAAGGAAAACATTAATGTAAGCAGCACATAAACTCTAAATGAAGCCAGGCCGCCGGGTGTATACGAGCTTTCTCAGAGAACCACGTTAGCTAACTAGCTTAGTAGCTACTACAGAGGCAGGGATGGACATAATGGGACCACCTCTGATTCAAAAAAAGAACGGCAATAGTTAAAATCACTGCTACAGTCATTTTTCCGGGAACATGCACTCACAACTCATTGGCAGAAGTACCTGACACTAGTTTATACGCTGAATAAACGCCGCATATTAGTTCATTCCCAGCGCAAGAGAAAGGGGAAGAGCCGGTGAAATTGCTAACTGGCTAACCCCGACCCTACAGTAGTCACTGCACAGAATAAACCTCACCTCGTCGTTCCTTCTGTTCAGTCTTTAATTACTCCATAATACACGTTGGTTTACTATCGCTTGCTTTTGTTAATGGCAAGTTTGAAGAGTCAGTCTATTTAGTTTTTTTAATCAAAATACGGGCCGTGAGGAGATGCACATTGGGGAAACAGGGCAAACACTAAAGAGAATGGCCCGAGCTTGATTCTCTCCTCAGGAAGTGACATCGACAGAGGAAGTACTTCCAAAATAATGCAGGATTTTGTGAATACTGAAGAGGCATCATGTTTTTTTTTAAATTATGAGTTCATCTGGGGAAACAAATGCACAAAAGTAACGCTTTTTGGGGAGTAATTTAAAACACAGAGCATTAAAGAGAAAACAAACAGAATAAATAGGGTGGTTGTGAAATTTATTTTGGTAATATCAATAAGCCAAAAGACACTGATTTTGAAGCACAATTAATTGAGTTGTAAAAAAAAATTAGAATGCACACACAAATAACTACCAAGCTCATTATTGTAGCTAATAAATATAAAATTGATCATGATTCACTATAAAATATTGCTTCTATGGGCTATAATCCTTCCTAAACTCCATAGCTTGAGAATGAGAGCAGTGAGTGAGCTGGCTATAGTGGTTAGTGTCTAACAGGTTTACAGGTTGTGTGACTGACAGATGTTCAGAGAGTCTCTCAGCATCAGGTCACGCAGGCGCCACAGTGCGTCCGCCATGGTGGTGTGGGCTCCTTTGCTCTTCAGCCAGTGAGCTGGTAGCCGGCTCTCCTGTTCTTTGGTCAGGTGAGTGTCACGCCTTTGAGCTGTTATGGAAGCACAGGGGTTTGTTAATAACAGATGTATGAAGGTAGCGCATTAATATAAGAAGAAAATATAATTAGACACGCATGTACACTCTCCAATCTAATCAGATCGTCACACACTAAATGAAAGCATGACTTTAGGAACACCACCTTTGAGTGTTTGGTCCCACTTGCTGACGGTGCTTGAATCTGCATTCAAGCCCTCGATGTACTTAAGGTAGGCCTCTGAGTGGAGCACCCTCTGGGTCTTTGGTGGTGGAGCCACAAACATAGGAGTGGTAGGCTGCAGGTGTGACGGCTGGCCCTGTCCTGGATACGGTGGAGGAGCATGTGGTCCTCCTGGGCTGAACATCCCAGACTAAAACCAGAAAATGACAACAAACCTTTTAGCTTGAGGACAATATGTTCATAGAGTGAATTGTAAAAATAATATATTAGTATGTTATATTCTATGAGCCATCAGGTTTTTCTAATTTACACATTTTACACATTACATCAGTGAACACAATGTGGCTACATGACTGAAGCATAATGCTAATGAAACATTACACAGGCAACAAAATGATTATCAATATTTATGACCAGAACTTCATATAAAGTTGAGAGGTATGTGAACTTAGTAGCACTTTCTTAAAAGGGGGCTTACCTGTTGCATGTAGTTTCCTTGTCCAGGACTTCCTGCCATTCCATTCATCATACCTGTTAAATGACAATATTTAGTTGTGGACTGTTGAAACTCATTCTGGAGTGCTTTATTTCAAGATCTACAAGACTGTTTTCCGATGACTTATGCCAACAAATAATGTTAGTAGTTTTGTTTTTTTCTTCCAAATGCATTATATATTTGAATGTATACTATGTGGGTGCTATATATTTGAGGTGTGGCATGTGAGTACACTTCTCAGAGAGGTTGTTGAAGACCAGAGTGCTTTGACATCAGGCTGCGCGGCCTGTGGACCAGGTAAACCCCTCCAGCAGGAGAGACACGACTGAGCAGGTGTGGCTAGGACAGTGGCCCTTACCCGGATGAGGCATGCCAGGGTGAGGGTACCCGGGCATACCATACTGGAAATGGTGAGGAGGCAGGTGGTGAGGTGACATTGGCGCCACACTCAACAAGCCCTCATGGGGGCCCTGCATGGGCATGTAAGGTGGGCCGTAAGCTCCCATCATGCCTTTGGGAAGAGGGCAAGGAGAGGACAACAACATATCCATGCATAAGTGACATGCAGCCGACTCTAAAAATCACATGCACTACTACAGCACACAGTGGCCCCTTTCACACATGAACCTTAAGATATAAGTGATCTGGTAATTGTTGATGTCTTAGTCCATTTTCTATGATGGCTCATGACTTCTCAGACATAAACGAATGTTTAACTCACTTTAATGGGAACAGAAGCCGCGATATTTCCATGTAAATATTTTAAACTTCATAATGGTTTTACATCGCCACCAATCTAAATCATATATTGGATATAACTTTGATTTGATTTTTATATGATTTAAATCACTCATGAGGGGTACACTGACAAAAAGTGTCCAGTTGTTTTGTTGTCTAGCTGTTATGACAAACAAAAACTACTACTTTTCCGCAGTAATACATAGTGATAGAAGACTTTTCATTTAATGTTGCCGTTTTACTGCAAATAACGAAACAATTGCCTTGGCAAACAAGCGGACATAGTCATGTTTAAGGTTCAGTGTGCGAAAGGGGCAGATAATATGAATGGGTCTGAGAAAGTTAGCAGGCAAAACAAGCATTAAAGCTAAATGAAAATGCTTAAAGTTATGAACGGTTAAGAATCTATCATGCAGTCAGTGTCATGCAATTTTATAAATGGAGCTAGTGACGAAAACAACAATAAACATAACCCAAAATGAAACAGCAGCAAAAGAAGAAATATTTTTCTTTTAGAATGTAGTTTACAAATAAATAAGTTCCAAACTGTTAGGAAACTAGGGGATTACGGACGGTTACAGTCCAGCCTGATTTCCCTGCAGCCTTGTTGTCAAACTCGTGCTGCCTCTGAGAGAGGGGTTACCTGACACAGGTGTCATGGTCTGGTTTATCATTCCCATAGTGCTAGGCGAAGGCACCACCCCCAACAGTGCCCCTACAGGGGTACCTGCTCTAGGGGACGCTTGCTTCTGGGCTGGTCTCTCACGATCTTGTTGCTCCACTATTCTGGCTGCGCGTTCTGAAACAAACAAATTACTGCTGTCTTTACTTCAGTTCATATTAAAAAAAAAAACTTTCCCACCCAAAGATTCTCCTTCTCACCTTCATACTCCGCTTTCTTGGAACCCTCGAGGTTCCTCCATTCAGTGCCCACCAGACGACTCAGTTCCCCGAAGGAGAAGTCTGGGTTTCGAGCCTTGATGACCGCCCGCATTTCACTGCTAAACAAGATGTAGCCACTCATGTTCATCTTCCTCTTTGCCCCTTCCTTCTTTGATAGGCCCTTCACCTTAGGGGTAGACTTGCGGAGAAAATGCAAAGACACAAGTTAAAAAACAAACAGGTTGTGTGTTCATTTTAATATTCGTAGCTGGGGGGGGGAGTGAATCCTTTGGTTTAAAGGTCTTCAGAGGTGTATGGGTATGGTACCTGGGAAGGTGTGTATGGCATGATATCCATATCGCTTGCAAGCGGGGTTTGCATCTGAGGCAGAGAAGGCGTCTCTGAAGCCTCCATTTCGTCGTCGTCGATATCTTCCATATCATCGGCATCGTCTATATCTGCCAGTTTGACCTCAAGCTCAGCTATCTTCTTGTCCAATAAGGGGGACGCTTCCTTCTGTGGCACCATCAATTTCCTGTAATGTAAGATACCAGCACGGGAGAAGAACTCATTTCAGACTGGGGGAAAAAAACTGCATGTCGCTTTGAATCAGAACCTTTGCTTTGCTTAACAGACCAACCTGAAGTAGAAGATTTCATCCTCCACCACTTTGGAAGAGTATGAGAATCGTTTCAGACCCTTGAACTTTTTCATCTGCTTCTCTGTCTCAATGTAGCGGCTCTCACACAGCAGGACATCCTCTTCTGAAACCTCAGTAGGTCTGCACGACAGGTAATCCTTAAAGGAGGACACCATGCATTTGCCTGGAGAGGGGACAGGAAGCAGAACTTCATTATGGAAATTTGTAATGACCACCACCTTTCACAGACAAAAAAACCTGGTCTTAAATCGTAAAGATCAATATACAATACCAAAAGGTGGGTGTCTTAGTAAGTATTTACAAAAATCTGATTAAAAATGAATGCTCATAAATATTATAAAACGTGGTTAAAAAAAATTACAAGACTGTGTGTGTGGCCCTATCAAACGGTCTCCGTGGCAACAGTCATTGTTTTTAAAGAACCTTTGGGAAGAGAAACACCATGATTGGGTCAAAATATTTATTGTGTAATAAAAACCTAATTTCTTTGTATTCCTTTAATTATGTTGTACAGTACAGTTTGTATATCTGTATTGTGTTTGTATATTTGTATTGTTTTTTTTGTTTGTTGTATTGTTCTTGTTGAAAGAAAAGAAGGAAAAACCAATAAATATATTGATAAAAAAAAAGAAAAATCTGTAAAGTTTAACAAACTAACTGTAAATTACACTATCTTTACTTTGGATTGATACATATGACTAACTCTGTTCAGATGCAAGCTCCCCAAATTACAGTTAAAGGATTTCACGGATTTGAGTTTACAGGGGCTTTAAGATAATGTCGCCTCACTGAACCTATAAAAGCGTTACCTATGACACAGGTCATTGGCAAGGTCTCTTCCAGATGGCTCAGAAACACTTCTCTCTTGTAGAACATTTTGGTGGGTTCGTGCTCCGTTTCCTCAGGATGAATGAAGATGGGTCCGAAGAAGAAAATAGTTCCATTCTGCACCCACAGCTTCTCTATCCTGAAGCCCAGAAGACCCCAGGTTAAAAACACCACATAGCACGGACGTCAAATCTGACCCGCATAATACAACGTTAACCTTATTACATAAGGCAGCAAAATATACTTTCGCCCACCTGGCAACCCGGGGCTTTGACAGACCATGTGACTGGATGTAAACACAGTCTCCCACTTTGTACCACGTGTTGTTGAAGCATAACTGTTCAAAGTGGTGACAGTCTGGCTCAGCTCCACTCATCTCCATGGCGACGTCCTCTCTCTCCTAATGAAAGGGTATGCACACACACAGGCATTTGTTTGTATTGCGACAAACAACTTTCATGCTCGGAAGTAATTAGTGATCTGCTGCCTGACTGATTGGAAAGACATGTCAGCTATCAATCCGACAGTTAATTACTCCCCTGATGTTGACTCCAGCCTCATCATGTACACTTCATTTGACTAGAGGGCCAGAGTACTGATTCTGGAGGCCCTTCTGGATTAGGCATCACCCCATTACCTACCTAAATATTAAATTGTACCTATAATGTTTTTGTAATGTCCTTTCATCTGCTTCTACAATGACCCAGTTTTCAAAAGTAAAACTAAAAAGATGCATACAGGATCATGACCAGCTTAAAAGAAATAAAATAGAGTCACCTCACCTTTTCAACAAAACTGCCACTGCCTGTATATGAAATGGTCAGTTTGTCCTGGTCAGGCTTGGCAAACATGGAAGCCACACGGACAACCGGCAGAGGAACCTCTCGAGGGACCAATTTCACAGAGCACACAGGCACGGGCCAGATCTTGATCTTCTTAAACGATTTGTTCCTGCCAGCGTAGCGGGATTCGCAGATGTACACGTCCTCGGCTCTGTAGCCCTCAGGTTGCATCTTGAAATAATCCTAACGAAACCAGAAAAAAAGAGCCACGATTAGGTGCACTTCGTGTCAAATCGAATAAATACAAGTTTCTGTATGTGGCTCAGTTTCTTTAGAGGGTCTTACCTTCACAAACAAGACCACACATTTGCCCCGAACTTTGGCCATAGACACTTTGTTGTAGTAGTCGCTCTTGAAGACCTCCTTTTCCAGAAACTTGCGTGTTGTTATGTGAAAGGTTTCACTTGGCCTGTAGAACCAGCAACCATGGAGCCACTTGCCACCTTTACACACGAGCCAAGACAAAAACAAATGAGTGAACATTCGAAAAAGGAAATCTATAAGTTAAAAAAAACACACACACAAAAAAACTCTACTGGCAGTTTGAAGTACTTTTCACTGGGGTGCTTCATAAATGGTGCACCATCTGCTGTTAATGGTACTGTATGTGTACTTTTACCAGTTGTGGCCAATTGACTTCATTTTAAGTTGGCAAAAGAGGTGAGCTACCTGATTCATCCTCCCACAGACGTTCGATGCAAACAATGTGTGGCTTCAGGTTAGGCTCAGACGGCTCCACATAGACAAAGTCTCCCACGCGGTAGGTGCTGTTTTCAAAGCTGCAGTCCTGACTGTACACACGCTCCGTCTCAGACTCCGACTTCCATTCCTCTCCTGGAAGATCCTCGGCTTTCTTGCCCTCTTTAGGGTGAAAAATATATAATGATCTCAATTTAATACCAACATCAACGTTTGCACACATTCTCCATGCCTGTGTATTATGTAAAACACACACCTTTGTTTTTCTCATCCTCTTCCTCCTTCTTCGTGTCCTCTTCAATCTCTTTGGGGATTTTCTCCCTCTTCTCCTGCTCCACGTCGTTGTGCAGGTGTTTTAACGTGTAGTTGAGTGAAGAGGTCAGCAGAATCTCTCCATTTTTGCATAGCTCATCCCTGATCTTAATGAAAAACTGTTGGAGTTCCACCGCATCCTCAAATATTTCGGAGTCAGTCCTGAAAATGCAAAAAAATATATTAAGAGTATCCTTCTGGACACAGGCTCATTTCCTATTTAAGTTGTTTTTTTTGCCGTCAAGCAGGCCCAGATACAGGATGCATACATGGCAGACAACGAGAATATTACACTGTTTTGTCTGAAGAACTGGTATGTTTGTTTGAAAGAATGACAGTTGGATTAAACCCTTAACAGTTAAAATAACAATTAGATAATAATGTATAAAAGTTTTACATTCAAAGCTTGTAAAATGTGTCAAATGCTGACCACTAACTGTTCATCATAACCAATTATATTATCTAAATTAGGCTTGAAATCAGTACAAATAAAGTAAAAGTAAAGATCCCTAAAAGGCTTTCACGTTATTAGTGAGCATCTAAACACTGCCAACATTGCAAAAAGTAGGCGATCCCTAATTCTTTCAACCGAAATCTTTAAATGTGGGGCAGTCAGAAGAAAGTGCATTATATATCGGCCAGCTTATTGTTATATTCTACTGACTCTATTGATAACATTTTCAAAATTAGGACTGTAGGAAAAAAGTAGAATATACTATTAAGTTTAAATATGAAAGTCAGAATTGAAGAGCATATTTCTAGTGGACGTTTATACATTTTTGTTTTCATTTGTGACCAAAGCTTGACAACTCAACTCATACATTATACATCCAATGTAGACTGAAGAAACACTTTCCTTTCACTCATACAGAAACTAGCCATTGGAACTTTTTTTAAAAAAAACGTGTTGATATATACCTGTGAAGCCTCCTTGCCTTCTCCAGCGTTTCGAACATGTGTTCTTGGAAGACGTCCAGTCTCCTGTAGCGGCCACGGTCCACGTTCATCCGGATGACATCAAAGTTGAGCGGCGGTTTCTCCGGGGCGTTTGGATCCACGGCGGGGATCTCGGCCAGAGAGTCGCTGTAGCAGCGGCCCTCTTCGTCCAGGTGGCCCAGCACGGACACAAACAGGTTCCTGATCAGCTCTCGCACCAGAGTCCCCACAGCGGGCGGCCCCGAGTCATCAGCTCCCTCCTGCTGCCTGCGTGTCTCCAGCAGCACCCGGTGCAACAGCAGCGCGTCCCGATAGATCAGAGACTCGGGCTCGTTGTACATGCAGGCGTTGTTGAACATGACGGTAAAGTCCTCAAACAGGGCGTCGACGTCTTGGTAGCGGCCGCCCGCCATGTGGCTGCGCAGACGCTCCATGTCGATGGGTCTCTTGATGGTGGCGTAGTAGTCGGGCAGCTCGGTGCGAGACGGCAGACGGAGAAAGATGGTGCTCAGACGCCGGCCGCGGCGATCTGTGAAGTTGCGCACGGCGTCGTAGAGCTCGTTGAGCCTCTGCTGGAGAGGGGTGAGGTATTTGGATTTCTTTGGAGAGACGCCGCTCTTTCCTAGGTTAAGAGAAAAACCTTTAGAATTAAAAAGATGAAACAGAATTTAAAAACAAAGCCAAAAAGGGGTGCCAACATGAGAAAAACAAGGGGTCCCCAAGTCAACAGGTTTTGTCCTCTTGGAAATACAGCTGAAGCCATAAGACTATTATGCTAGCACCGAGTTGTTTCGAGCCTCGGAAAGTTAGTATTCATATCATTATGAATTGAAAAAAAGTAAGAAATGTTTTATGTTGAGGAAAATGGCGGCAGTAATGTTAAGCACATGAATTTTATTAAATGGGTTAAAACGTGCTAAAACACTTGACGTGATCAAACATACTCAATTTCAGTTTGGGAGATCCCACGTCCTCTTCTTCGGGCGGAGGTCCCATCTCCTTGCGCTTGTCCTTCAGTATCTTCTCCAGAATATCAGCATCATTATACACCTACATGAACCACACAAAACATTGGTAGGATCAGAAAAAGTATATAGCTCATACCAAGATTGTTTTGCGTTCTATGGCCCTCATTTATCAATTTTGCGTGGAAACTGGTGCAGATTCTGGCGCAAATACCTCCCTACGCCAGGTGTCGCGTGGTATTTATCAAACAGGCGTATCTCGCCAATCTCAGCGTACGCCATGGCCATTATTGATAAATTCGGTGGATGAAAACGAGCGTATCACGCCCCTATATTTTCTCAGTTTAGAGGCCTCGCCCAGAGGTTTTACGACATGGATATGCGCAATACGGCACTTCCCTGAAGTAGAAATTGACAGAATAACAGCGAAAGTAGAAAAAAAGAGTTTCATTTCGGAGCATTAGCCTACAAGCAGCATCAAAGAACGACAGAAGGCAGCAGTTAGGAAGGAAATAACTGCTGCGGTCAACAGCGTTGGTGTTGACTCAAAATCGCCACTAAAAAAAGCGTGTTGCTGTTCTGAAATGCAACCAACTGGGGGTGCGGGGCTGCGGGCATAATATAAGTGGTGGAGGAGAAAAAGACGCACCAACTGTCCGATAATGGTCCCCATAAAATAAATACACGTCTGCAGAGATTTGAATGATTAGAATGTATTGGCCCTTTTAGATAGCACTATTCAAAAGGGTTTTAAAAACTAAAAATAACACATTTTGCGTTTGTATGACAGCATGCGCTTGGCACGAGTGGTCAGCCCGGCCGTCAGCTGCACAAGCCGACCCGGCAGCGATCAGCTGTGAGAGCGCCCACCGTCCTGCTCCACCAGCAGATAGGAACAACGTGCCGGTTAACGGTGGAAATAAATTGCTCGCTTTAGCATCAATGACACATTAAAAGAGGAACTAACATCTAAAAAGTGCGTCAAATAAATAAAATGTTAAGCTGAATGTTGTGCCGTGTATTTTTTTGTATCATAAAGAGCAGTGTATGTCTACTACATATTTAATACTTAGGCTAACATTTTGAATGAATGCAGCCCCCGTGCCTCAGTGTCCCCCCAGCTAGTCCAAGACGGAGACAACTGCCCTTACGCAGTCCCATGCAGCCCTCCTAAGTGGCCGGTGTGCGCACTATTGAATCAGCTCTCCTACTCAGTTGCACACCATAAGCTGCTCATTTTTAAGTGATTAATATCTTTATTTCGGTCTTATTTGCACTGCATTTGTATTACCTTCTAATAATTGTCCAACAAAGTCATCGGCTACCCGGCACAGCCTGCACTGCGAGTCCAAGCTGTTTTCAAATTTGCGTACACGAGCTGAGAGCTGGCGTGGGATTTGAGCGTACCCTACGCTCACGTCCATATTGATAAATTCCGAGATTTGCGTGGAAATGTACGTACACCCATTTTTCTGGTCTACGCAAGATTGATAAATGAGGGCCAATAAGAGCAAAGTTTGGTGTGATATTTTTACAATGTATGCACCGTCTACCTGAGATCCCTCCTCATTGTAATGGCGGGCGTTACGGAACATCAATTTCATGTCATTCATCAGAGCTTCTTCTGTGGCGTAGCGCTCATTGCGGACTTGGTGCTCAATGGTCTTCAGGTCCATAGGTTCCAGGATGACTTTATAGTAGTCAGGGTAGTCCTTCTTGGACGGTTTGACCATAAACAGGTCACAGAGACGACGAGTGGTGCCCATCTCCCTAGCCTCAATCACTGCCCCGAACAGGGCTTTCATTCGGTTCTTTTTGACATTTTTCTTGTGGCTTAAAAAGACAAGTGAAATATCAATGAGCTTGAATGACAACAGCTAGACACAAATCAAGGCTTTAGGAGTGATATATGATGTTGTGTTGTTGTTAGCTAAATACAATCTTTATGTTTATCAGGAATAGCAATGGATAAACACCGCAAGAAAAATCACAAATGAGAAGAAAAACCTATGTACCTTTTCTTCTTGATGCTTCCAGCATCCGATGACAGAATGCTGTCTCCATCCTCATCGTCTCTCCTCAGAAGTTCCCTCCTTTTCACCTGTACAAACAGAAGGGTCAACACACATGCAGATACTTCAGGGGACAATTACATTCAAAGAGGTATTTCTGCAATTCTTCAAATAATGATTTAATTTCTTTCAAGAGAAAATATGTTCAGGCATTGCCTGACTTTACTGTACATAAAGAGCAATTTTTTCTTTACCTGCATGATCTGCTGAAGCCTGAAGGCCCGTTTGTAAATGCTTGAGTTGGGCATGTTGTAACGCTTTGCATTCTCGAACATCAGAGTGAGGTCAGCATCCATCTGCTCAAAACTTTCATACTCGCCGTTCTTCATCTTTGCCCTTTCAAAATAAAATAAAAAAGAAAATAAAGGACTTGAATGCCCTTATAAAACGGTCAGGTGGTAGAAAAAATTAGATCTACAACCCCAGTAGGTGTAATTAAAATCTCCACCAATTATACATGATTCGAACTTGTTAACAATCTGCCATTCTGTCTGTAGACATGATATGGCTTGAATCTACTGAACGGTCATTCCTTACCTGATCTGCTGCAGAGCGAGGGGCTGTTTGATCTGCTGGTAGTAGTCAGGATACTCCCTGCGAGAGGGCAGGTGCTGGAAAGGTTCGGAGAAGACCTGGCCCTGGCTGTTCCTGGCCCCCCTCACAGCTTCATACAGCTGGAAGATGGGGTTGCTCATCTCCATACTAGAACTTTGACTCTCGGCCTCCGACTCTCCCTCGTCATAGCACACCGAGCCTGCAAGTACTCGGTTATTTTTGTCCCCCCAAAGGAAACACAAGGTAAGTTTCTCAGCTAATTAAGGGGTTGATATAACTTACCAGAGAGCACAGGGTCATCCTCACTCTCCGAGCCGTAGTGAAGAGCAACAGAGACGCCAGAGAGTCGATCCCCCTGGCCGGACCGGCGATTTCTGAAAAAAGTCACCGGTAATATAAAAGTCATACATTATGTAGATCTCTTTAAGTATCCATTTACAGTCAGGGAATAATTTGCTGATTTATGTTTGAGAAAAAAATCAATGCGATTGTCATATAGTACCTGATGCGAAGACTAGTTTTGGTTGGTTCGGCATGCTCGAGTTCAGTCTTCCGCTGGGCGAAGACTTTCTTTATGACGTTAGCATCCTATACAAGAATAGAACAATTGTTAAGAATTTGGAAATGTCATCTTATAAAAAATAAAATTAAGAAAAGAGTTTACCTTGAAAACCTGAGATCCTGGTTCATTGTACGTTTTTGCATTTTTGGCCATGAGGTCAACGTCCTTAGCCATAGCATTGAGACTTTTATAGTATCCAATCTATGCAAAAAATTAAATTAGTGATAGATAAAATAAAACCTTACGTAAGTCTGAAATATATTATTATTTTAAGAAGAATGGTGCACAACTAAGTAATGAGAAAGTGTAATAACTACCTGTATTCTTTGAGCAATGGCTCTCAGATCTATTGGCTCCTTTATAATGGCATAGTAGTCTGGGTAATGCTAGGAAAAAGACAAAACAGGCCTGTAAATGTCAAGAATGCGTTTACAATTTCAGAGGAATCATTTGAAGCCCATTGTTTCAACAACTTACCACTTTGGAAGGCAATTTCTGGAACAGTTCACTGACCATACGCCCTGAGGGATCGGCGTGTGACACCACAGCCTCCAAGAGTTGCTCCAACAGCTCCTTCAAATTGCCAGATGGGGTCTAAAAGATACATATACTAATTTATTAATATGAAATCAATTCGCCTTAATCCTGATGGCCCCTTCCGTCAAAAGCATATAAATATAGTCAGTACAAAAACAACATTTAAAATACGTGTTCCACTCAGTTAAAAAAAAAACAGGAAAACAAATTGTTAATGTTATGCACTCAAGTTAAGCTTAAAAGCTAGCCTACAATCTTAAAAACAGGTAAGGAAAATTAGAATACATCTAAAAGAGGAAAAAAAGAATGTACCTCGTCCTCAGTTGACATGCCTGGATTATCCATATCATCACCATCTTCATCATCCTCATCTCCGTCCCCAGGCTGCACAAACTCGGTCCTTGTTTGCAAGTACACCTGCCACAGCTTGCACGCAGCTTCGTACTCCTCACTGTTACTCTGAATTATTGAACATAAAAAGGGAATATAGAACCGTCACACAGGAATATGGAGATTTTGAAAAAACAGGATAACTTTCCTACTGTTCACAAAAAGACCATGACAGGAAAACTGTACCAGATCATTTTTCTCCATACCTTGTAAAATGATTTGGCATTGTTGAACATGAGCCGGAAATCTCCAGTGAGCTGCTCCACATCCGTATAATCTTCTGACTTCAGTTTGTACTGAATTTTTGTCATATCGATTGGCTGGGACACCACTTCATAATAATCAGGCTGATTCCTGAGAAAGAGCAATCAGACATTCCTGTTATCACCTTACGCCTGAATGAGCTAAATGAGCAAAAAGTCCAATACTAGGTATTTTAAGTTGTACCAAAGCTTGTATGTTTCAATACCTTCTCTTTGGTACCCGTAGGAAAACATCACCAAGCTGCCTCCCTTGGTCATCCTTGTAGTCCCTGACAGCGTTGAACAGCTCATGGCATACAGCAATCTGACAGGAACAACAAAGAAAGCACTATCCTAAATACCTTTTTACCTTTATACTAATGCACACACATTAAACAAGATAAGACACATCGATTTCATAGAAATCCTACACATCTTACGCAATAAAAGTGTGTATACCGTATCTACCGGAGGAACATTGGAGGTTCTTCTTCTCTTCCTGCCACTTCCAGGAGTAGATGAGGTTTCATCGAGGTCTCCCCCGCCGCTGACACTGCTGGAGGGTGAGGTGGCTCTTCTCCTCTTGGAGCTCGCAGACATGGCTGGTGGCTGGTATTACAACAGGCTAGCCCGCTAGCTACACAAGCAACACGAAACGTAACAAAATGAGTTAAATGTGCTGTGGCTTTACGCCCAATTAATTTAAGTTGAAATAGACAACGCTCGTCATCGCGCCACTACCAACAAGACTTGGAACATGAGCAAACTTAACCGGTTAGCATTAGCATCGTTTGGATGTATGAAACAAAGCAAACAGGCTGTTACCCTGTTATCGCAGCTGGTTTACCGCTTTCCTAACAACACAGCCAAGCTACATATTCTAAAGTTACCAAAACATGTGCAATTTGGGACAAGTAACAACATCGGTTTAAAAAAGCTAATCTTACCCCAAACTCAGCAAAGTTTGCTGAATTTCCCTGAGCAAAAAATGTGTAGCGGCTAGCTGGTTAGCTAGTGTTGTTTGAAAACTCCAGGCCGGAAGTTAAGCTCTTATTGTGTTTGTGTGCAGAGAAGCCAAGCGCCTCCTGGGGACTGCTTCCCCCTATCGGATAGAACAAGTATTGCAACAAATAGTACGTGCCATCCATACACAGCGAAGTCTCAGTAAACAATATATAGCCTACATGTTTTAATTAAACATTAGCCTAATTAATTTTATTATAATGTAAATACTACACGAGTCTTTCCTAGTTTGTTATCCAGTGGTGTAAGCTTCCTGAGTCAGAATTTACAGGTGGTAGCCTATTTTAAACAATGTACGAGTGGTAGGCCTATAGTTTAAACATTACAACAATAACAAAAAACAACAACACTAATGATATCTCTATGTAGCACTTTCAAAAATAATTTCACAGCGCGCATACTGTGAAGCTAGAGGTGCTTTTGTTAGATGTTCATTGCAATGTAGTGTTTCACATAGCATTTATCAGTGCTTAGGCTGATAAAATATTCTTGATGATATATTTGTATACACTGACTCAAACATTACTTGTTTATTTTTTACTGATAAAATGTTTGCAAAGCACGCTGCAGAGTTAATAATGCATAAAAACCATGAACAAATGCATTTATTTCTTGATAAATGAGACTTCAAAACAAAAAAATTGAGAAAAGGTGTTGGATAGTTTAGAGAAAGGTTAAATGCACGGTCACCTTTCTTGTGTGATAAGCCTACAGTCATATATAAACAAAATAGAAGAGAAAAACCTGCGAGGTAGGTATAGGCTATGTGGGCTATGATATGAATAGTCCATGTAATGGCATACGCCCCACACCTTCACTACCTGTGAATGTCCAGGTGGGATTTGAGGAAAGGTCCCGTGAGAGTAGTGCAGTGATGCTGTGAGAGAGTGAAGCAGGGCGTTACCTAAAAACATAGGGGGAAACTTTTTTTATATACTGTATATAACTATCTATGGGGAAAAACAGACCTTTAAGTCCCTGCAAGTAGTACCAGGCGTAAATATGGGTTTAAAAGGCACTGGCTCTCCTTAATTCTGCAGCATAATTTTGACTTTTTTATTTCCCAGAGCAGACCAGCTGTGTTTGCCTTGTCAGTGTGCTATGCGATAAATTATTCACGGTGACACGTTGTGCCTGTTTTGGGGAAGAAGAAAACAAAACTGTCAAATTGTCTGCATTTGGAGGCTATACCCAGGCTCCACTCTGCACGCTCTGACCGTTAGGCTACTATTAACGACTATAATCTCAGAAAAAAAAATAAATAAATTGAAACCTGTTCAGACATAACGATGGTTCGACTATCATACGTTGAATTGCATGTAACGTTGTTAAATGAACAGTGAGGGATATTTCTTTCCCTTTATATGCTGCACTACGTCCTCAGACGTCTGGTTTTCTTGACGTCAGGAGAAGTCTGAGCGAACCCAGCGCTGTGCACGAGCACACAGCAACCACATCGCTCCCAGAAGAGGCAAGGAGAGCACACCACGGCTACACATCGCCATTTAGGTATGTATTTATGTTTGTTTCCCCACCTATCACATATTAATTGAAATACAATAATTGAAATTGTGGTGCGGCTTTTAATCTCGGTGATGAAACTTGCAATGCGCTTCAACGTCGCATGTCTGCAGCCTCCTAATTCAACCTAAAGCTGCTGCTTGCCTCCCTTTGACTGCCAGTGCCCAATACCCTTGAGCGCTGCAGTGGGCTACGGCTCGCACACCCACACTGCGCCTTCTGCTTTCAGTAGCCCTCTTGCACGATCACCAGCAGCACGAAAATCGGACTGGTTTAAAGTAGGCTATTGCAGGCGTATTGCACCGGCAAAACGTTTGAATTCCCCATTCAACCCGTTGCTTGTCATTCACGCCCTACTGCCTTGATGCAGAGTGCGTTATCGCGTGTTTCTCAGCGGAATAATAGTTCTCATTGGATGACAGCTCTTGTATTTAAAGATGTTATTTCTCTTCAGAGCAACCTCATTTAAAAAAGCTAAATATATTAAACACCTCTAATGCCCGTGAATTAATTTGTTTTAAGACTGTCTATGCTGCACTCTTTGCCCTACTTTCAATGTTATGTGTTGCCATTGATTGTTGCCTTGCCAGTTTGCATGAAACAACTACATATGGGATTTAGCCTACAATGTGCACATTTCCCAGTCATTCTTCCGTTCTTATTCGTTTTTTGTTATCAATCACAACCCTTCTCCCCAGCCTTATTACATAGTTATCTGTAATGTATCCTGTCTTGTGAAATGAAGAATACTATCTAATTTTATAAGAGACTGTAGTGCAGGTCAGGCCTGTAAGTGGTATTTTGAATTGAGTTTTTCATCTTAATAATCTATCATCATGCATATCCCTCTTCTTGTCATCCAGTCCAATCAACCTTATTGGTCTAACAAAAATGTAAGCTATAGAGCTGCAATAACCAAAAGAAAGCACTCAAATCAGGAAAATCAATGGTTTGTTTAATAGATGAAGGTTTTGTGCAACAATCACATCAGGCTGCCATACTGTAAGGGACACATTGAGTGGATACAGAGGCTGAATATCTCTAGCGGTCAAACTACTCTTAATTAAGAACATTAAGTACAAGAGTGGCAATTTCCCCACTGTGTGCTGGAATGACTATTGCTAGAAAGAATCAGAATGAGGTTCATACTCACTGTTACAGAAAACAATTTAGCCTTAGATCGATCTTCCTGAGATTGTTGTGGTTGGTCAAAACTCAACTGTGCACACACTGAGTCTATTCACTATTTTAAAAATGTTTATTCTGTTTTTTTCACCTCCATAGCTGTAGTGTGGTGAATCCGATCAGCATTGTAGGATGCCCCTTGGAGAGGATGGAAATGGATGGAAGAAAAAGACATCAGACATCAAAGAACATTATGACTTCAAAGAAGTGCTGGGAACGTAAGTTGCACTGATAGTTTATCGATGTCAGGGATTATGAAAGGGGCAAAGTGGGCAATGCCTCAGCTTGAGTCAACTGGTACATATTAAATCTGGGATATTCTATCAGGGTATTAATAAGATTTTGATCTTCACTTATAGTTCCATTGCAGTGGTTCCATTATTTCCCTCCATTGTTTTCTGGTGGCTGCAGATGTCTCAGCAGTGAATGAATTGAAACCTTGGTAAATGTATCTAAAACTATTTGCATTACTACGTGCTCTGATCGTGAATGTGGGTTGGACTAGATAAAGGCCATATTTTCTTTTTTAAAATCTACTCTACTAACTGTGGGGTGAAAATGGGCCAGCATTCATTTTACCCCTGTTGTCCATGCTATCAAGGCTACCTTGAAGAAACTTGACTGACGACATTTTGGGGCGTGCCTGTCACTTATGCCTGTTTTTACTCAACCTTGCTGTTCTTGGTCAATGTTGGATGCTGACTCAACCGTTTCAATAGCAGAATCTATCAAAATGAGACTGCGGGGAGAGTCGTTGACCATGAGTTTATAATGAAAGTGCCATAGGTAAAGCTTCAATTGTGTATGCGTTTAAACATGAATGTGTTTTCTTTCCACATGCAAATATTTGCGTGCAGCTATGTGTCCATTTTTGCATAATGATTGTGTTTGTTCAGTTTATTTATGCTCTGCATCGAAAATGACATCAAATTTAACACTGATTTATTTTAGCCTTTGAAGAGAAATGAATACTTTTGTATTGCATCATTCACTGATTTAGACAAATGGTGCAAGGCCAGTGTTGATACAAGAGCGAAATATACACATGACTGATATCAGGTGATCATATTTCGATTGCCTTCATGTTAGTTCTGACATGTTATTTTGAGGAGAGTGGGAAAAGTCCTGAATGAATGCCAGGCTCCTATCAGTTCACCATCATCTATTCCTGAAAGGAGTGAAAGCCCATGTGTCATCCCTGAAACTAAATTCTAACTAGTCAGTGCTTCATTTTTTATTGCCTATACACATTCTAAGTATACAAATTATGATACAAAACCTGTCATTTTCTACCCCCCCGGATGTGTTGGAATCACTTGCACCTGCCTCCGCTTATGTGGTGATTGACTGGAGGGATGCGGAAAGTGTTAAGTATTTCACTTCATTTCTCCAGCAATCAAGAGCACACGTCTGCTCAGAGCAAAAGATCAGTCGTGCCTGCAGCTGCTGCCTACAATTTGTCTGAAAAAACTTTTTTTTAAGCTTATGCTCAACTCGCCTACGCACGTGTTGTTGTCTGGTGGCAAACTTAATTTCCCTTCGCCCGTACAACAACCCTTATTACATTCAGTTATTGCAATGGAGCCCTGGTATCCAAAATAGATTATATTTACATTTTGACTTAATGCACCTTCAGTTTTGCAACAAACTCCGAAATGAATCGTCAACCACTGGGGCAAATGTTGCCCTGCAGTTGGTTATGGTGAGGGCTGGACTCACAGACATTTGACTGCACTCTCCAGGGGGGACATGGCTTGAGGCCAGATGGCTGGGAGGCAACTCTCCAACACACCCGCCCCGCCAAACTGAGTACAAGTGACCTAGCACACGTCCACCTGTGAGGACACCAATGTGCCATATGGACTGGGGTTGTTTTCTTCAGTTTTTGGAATCCCACCTGCTTCCCCAGAGAGGCTGCACACAGTCAGATTTGAATGACTGTGCAACTCTGGTTCACATCCAAAAAGTGAAACAGCAGTGGGTATAGGCTAGAGAGGATGAGGCTGTCTGTTATGCCAAGTGCTGGAGGAGGACTGCAAAATAAGATCCCATCATGTCTGGCTCTGCATGATGTATGAAATGCACTTTGACCAATAGATTTGTATAGTTTGAGAATTATCGACTGTGGCTAAAACGCTGATATAACTTCTGTTCTGATACCACTAAGACTCACAGCAACTTAAAACGTTGAATTGTAATTTGAAGTATGATATTAGTGGTTATGTAAAAAGGATTGAGAGAGTGGATAGCGCGTACTCATATTTCAGGGGGTGGGGGGAAATGCTGTAGTAATATTCGTTCCCCGTTGTCACCATATAGCTGGCCCGGGCAGAGGGCAGAATTAATGCGTTGATGGAAAGCTCCTTATGCTCGGAGAGAAGATTACCTTGGAGCTTAATTCAGGAATTCAGTGTGTGAAGGTAATTGATTTATGTTGAAATATTATATTCAGATCCAGCTTATCCTTTCGATTTTTACCTCTGCTTGGAGTCCTCTTCAGGACAAGCTGTCCTCGAGGTAGGGTGAGCAGATCAAGAAAAATGTTCTGTTCCCGCTCAACAGCTATTACGTCTGTCAGCCTTTGGTCCAGGTGTTTGTATTTTAATTTGATTATTTTTTTAAGGATTATTTTTGCATGTTTTTCACTTTATTAGACAGACTTGGAGAGACAGAAATGAAAAGAGGGGAGGACATGCAGAGAACTGACCACGGGTCGGACTCAAACCCGGGTCTGCTGTAATAAGGGGGGGTGGGGCTCATGAGTGAAATGGTTGAAGTATAACTATAGGCTGATATATGTGTAAGTAAAATGAGGGTGTAACACATGTAATGAAATTCTACCCTACTCTGGTTTTCTTTACTGTGCATTGAGGCCTCTTTACCCACACAGAGTTTTTGTTAAAGACTGATGGTGGGGAAAGAGTAAGTAATGGTTGTGTGTTATTGTTGTAGTCAGTGTAATTACTAGAAGTGTTAGCAACAACAACTCTTTATTTCATGAGTGCCGTTGACAGACACTATAGATGTCTTTTTCTTTTACAGTTTGATTAAATGACCCATGAAATGACTCGTAACTTTTCTCCATGGTTTAATGACTTTATGTATGAAATAAGATGTCAGGGCTTAGTGATATACAGTATGATACATGAACAGTAGTTCTGTTTACGACTCCTGTGGACCGAGATACCCCAGCAAGCCGGCAGCCTGTCAGGCAGTAATGGTGACCATGGGGCCTGTTCAATCTTTTCAGAGCACAACACAGCAGTAAAAACTGTTCTAAAAATCCTCATCAGACCTATGCACTGCTGAAGCTCAATTCTACTTTCACATTGCTCTGTCATAGGACTGTTCACAGAACAAAACAGTTACATGATACATACTGTACATGGCACAAACCTAAAAAACTGCAGCGGTACCAGCACACCTTGATTGGTTCAATATCTAAATTATAATGTTTAATTGAGCTTTACCATCAGGATTGACCTAATAGAAAATAATTCAAAAGAGAGTTGAATAGAAACAAAGGATGATCTTCATGGTGCCTAAAATACAAAATAGAGATATAAGAATCCAAAAAGGTTAATTCAGTGCAGCTTTTTTAATCAACAGCTGGCACGACAAGTCACAAAAACAACAGCTGACGCTTCTGAGGAAGACTATGGGAAGTTTAGCAGTCGAAACATGTCAAGGTACTCAACGTTATTCCTAGTCTGTTTACAATAACATTTAAGTTAAGAGATATAAGAGTTTTAAGAATGACTTGTGTGGTCCAGGTGGATAATGTGTAGGAGCATATAAACATGGTGACTATGCAGTATTAAACACTGCTGGAAACCACTCATGCCGGTTGGTTTGTTTATAGAGTAGAGCAGAGGAGCTTTCGGCGAGAGTTGACCTACACATGACTTTAGTAGATGTAATGGTCCAGTCTGAAGCTTTGTTGATTTGATTAGCCTTTATATAGGGATTTTTGTACGTCCACACTCTCCTGCTTCCTCTTTCTCTTACACACACACACACACACACACACACACACACACACACACACACACACACACACACACACACACACACACACACACACACACACACACACACAATGGATAAGGCTAAAAAGAGAAAGCTTTTTTTGGGCCTCGAAGGGATGTTGGGAGCGCTTGCATCAGGTGGTGGGATCAATAGACCGATGGATGCTCGCAGCTTTCGACGACAGGTCCAACTGGCCTGACTGCCTGATTGATATGTCTGTGTCTGATATGAACAAAAACATTGTGAAGAATATTTGTAGCATTTGCAGCAATGTTCACACCCTTGATCATTAATTGCTTAATATGCAACCAGTCCAAGAGCAGGTTGCACCAGGTGTTAATACGTTCAAACTAAATCTTGCAAACTGAAATGCTGGAAACCAACTAAACAATATGTCTGCTGCAACAATAAAAACACCACATATTGGAGCTAAGAATGACTAGACTAGCTAATTAGAAATGGACAGCACATTTCAGCTGGTAATATGTTCCTGGCTAAACTGACATAACGATGTAGATATTAGATCCTGGCACGAACTGACCTTGAACACCAAATGGATTGTAACAGTGCACCTACAACAAGTGTAGAAGTATCTCATTTGGACCTAGGTATCTTGTCACTAGCTCGCTGCAGAATGTAGTTGACTGAGTTGTTTAGATGCTTTCTGATTGGATGCTTCCACATGTGTCACTTAGTTATTAGCTACCACCTGGGAATTAGATAGTATTTACTAAGAACTTAGTAAGGACTTAACACACAACCTTTTACAAACAAATGGCACAACACATCACTCAGTTAAAATAGGTTTCAACACACTTATTTGTTCTTATGTGGAGAATATACAGTATTTAGACTGAACATTTTTAAGAAGATGGAATAGGGTCAACCCATCTGACCCGACACTTGATATAATGCTGGCTGCTCAAAGTCACAGCCTATCATATATATTATTATATATATATATATTAATATCATGTCAATATTTAGAATGATAAATTGTCAGGTGAAGCCTCAAAGATATGGATGATGGCAAGTGGAGCACACTTATCATAGTAAAAGCACTGGAAGACATGGCCAGCGATATGAGAATGTGTGAATCAATAATCAATATTTTCCCTTATGGGCAGCTGTGATTACAGTGTCTTCAACAGCTTGTGTGTTGTGTGTGTGTGTGTGTGTGTGTGTGTGTGTGTGTGTGTGTGTGTGTGTGTGTGTGTGTGTGTGTGTGCGTGTGTGCGTGCATGTGTGTGTGTGTCATCTAAAACAATTTAGTATTGTGTTCATAAACTACATATATAGATATTATATGTGATGATAGTCTTGTTTATGTACACAAAAACAGCTGAACTATGAGGTCAATTACTCATTTTATAATGCTTTAGCAGAAAGTTAATTTGCACGCCATGATTATTTATTTGCACAACTACAAGATAGCAGTCTGTTGCCAACTGCCAGTGGAATAAAGTCATCATGTGATTTAATCCGAGAAAGAAGTATTTGAAGTATATAAGGGCCGGACTGTAACATAAACCTTTCTTCTATCTATATTTCACTCCTGTCTAATGCTAGGACTAATACATACGCTCTTAATATCATCAGTTTACAGTTAAGTAACAGCTACAGCAGCTTCCTCTCTCCCTCCACCTGCTGTTCCTCTTCTCAAACCCCCTGAGAGCCCACCCTTACATGTCTCTGAGCAGAAATGAGCTACTTGATGGTTAATTACAACGTGTCTCACGGCAACTGTAGGGAAGTGTGTGTGTGTTTGTGTCTGTGTGTGCGCGTGTGCGTATCAGCATTTGTTTCTTTTTGGGAATTTGCTGCTTTTCTGTTCTATCATTATGAACTGTGGTCTGACAGAACAAGAATGTTTCGGACTCCAACTTGGGTTCTGGAAACCCATGATTTATTAAAATACTATTTTAACAGTCCAACTTATTATTGGTTAGTAAAGAAAATAATCAGCAGAAACATCAATCATTTAAAAAATCATTCATTGCAGCCCTATAACAGACACAGCTTTTCCCTTTATGCAGGCCTATAAATTCACATGTCAGTCATATGTCTCCATGTCTTGGCCCCATTGGTGTTTCTATTTTTAAACAGCCAATGAGACTAAATAGATTTCTACTCACGGATAACACAAATTTAGCACTGTTGACCCCCAGAGATACCCCTGACTCTAAATTCTGCAGACTTAAACACATTAAAATGCTTTCATGGGTCGATGAGAAAAACAGAGCTATATGCGATTCACTTTGAGATTATTTTAGGGACATTTCAAAAATGAAACCAGAGACGAGAGAGAATGGTCTCTCCTCGTGATGTGCATCAGCTTCACTATGCACATAATGTTTGCTCCTGGGCTGTGTTTGGCTGAGCACAAGATGGCCACAGCACAAAGCAATCTCAAGGATTACCACAGATCCACACTGAGCATTCATTATTAGGACATGATGATGGAAAAAAACAAATCCACATAGGGGAGGAGGTGCGCTGAGAGACCTGTTCTGAGAGATGGCCAGGTTGCATAATGACTCTCTTGTTCTGTAATTAATGTTCCATTAAACAATCCATACATGCAGAATAAATAGAAAGTGAGACACGTTTGTCTCTGTATCACATAGTTGCTGTTGGCAACAATATTGTGCATTCATCCTTTTTATTTAAGATGGCAGACTTTAAGACTGAGAACTGCTCACATGCATAAGTGTTTGCTTATACATGAACATTGCACTGTCCCTGTGTGTTGCATGACAGTGCTGTTTGGCACGTGTGCAAAGAGCCTCCCTGTGGGCGCTAACAATGTTTGTGCATTCAAGCCTTCTGAGCTCCCCTCCCACGCTCCTGTAGGGAGACTGTGTAAATACATACTATTCTCCATCTCACCATCATCATAATCCATAATGCAGTCTAGTCCCCCTTAATAGCCAGACTACGTATTACCATATCTATTATTGAATGGGTTAACAATAGTTTTTTTAAACAAACAATATTATTATAATAAAGAAAATACATACTTATGTGGCTGGTACTTCATCTCCCGAGCATTTTCTTAGCCCCCCCCACCCCTCAAAAAAATTTAAATAAAAATAATAATATAAAAATAAAAATACATCTCGGGATTGTCACCATTTTGAATAATTCATCGAAACACCACTCTCACACACACACACACACACACACACACACACACACACACACACACACAGGCACGCATGCACAATAATTCCTTGAAATAATGTTTCAAAAAGGGAAAAAAACAAGGCAATGTTAATCGTTCTTTTTTGGTCAACTCAAGAATAAATCTCTTGACGAATAATATGACAGTATTTAAAACAATAGGACAACCTGTTTTTAATTCACCAAGAATTTTTTTTTGATGGCTCATGATTTATGCAATTCAGTGTGATGCTATAGCGAGTGAGGTGGTTAGTTGAGGGACATTTTGTTAGGAGGGCACAAAAATATCTAAAAACTAATCTTTATTTAGCGTGGGAATGGCCACGCCTTTGCACTGAAAATATATCAAGAAGAATATTCTGTCTCCTTGGTACCTTCTTTTTCACCATGGCCTCTGGTTTAAGAAGAAATAATCCTACTTTAGAGCTCTTTTGATCTTGTCCATGTCACCCCACACTCCCACACATTTGTCTTTCTTTCTCTAATGTGAGCGTACCTTTATGTGTGTTTACACTTCCTTTGTTTTAGGGGAGCCTTCTCCGAGGTGGTTCTAGCTGAGGAGAAGAGGACCCAGAGGCTGGTTGCCATCAAGTGCATCCCCAAGAAAGCGTTGGAAGGCAAAGAGACCAACATTGAAAATGAGATAGCGGTACTACACAGGTGAGGTCAGCAAAGTTCCTTGCGATGCGTCAGCTGTGTCTGTGCCCAGCAGGAGGAATTAGTCAGTGCAGCAATCATATGCCAATGCATGTGCAGATGCAGAAGATATGCAAAAGAGGGTCAATTGAATGGGTGACTAAATGCATGGTGTCAGTAGAAACAGTAGGATTGTGCACCGGAAATGTCAGGAGTAAAGAAGATAGGCCTATTTTTAGTGTCCCTGTTGCCAGGGCAACAGCACACAGAGGCGAAGATGGTGTGGAGTTCCCCGCAGCAGTGGATTGAAAAAAGAGTAAGAGACATAGAGGGAGGAGAAGTGAAAAGGGGGGGTAGGGTATGGTGGAAGGAGACAGACATGTAGGAACGGGTGAAGTTTGGTCAATGAAAGTCACTATTAAATAAATAAAACAAGAGTCATGAGGGACGAGAAATGATAAGACACACCCACACACACACACACACACACACACACGCACGCACGCACGCACGCACGCACACACACACACACACACACACACACACACACACACACACACACACATGAATTCTCTAATTCTACTAGAATTCACATTAGTCCTTTTCAGTGGAAGTATGAGTTTTAACTTGACTTGACTTGGAGGTATGCTGTACTATCTCTTAGGCTGGTGCATAACAATAAACAATTTACGTAGGTCTAGTGTTTTGCGTAGCATTTTGTTATTGTCCTGTAGCTATAATCTCCAAAAACAGTTCCTAATGCTTTTGATTTTTTTTTTGTATTTGAGGAGAACAGGCCAAACTCATATGGTTTGATCCCAATTTACTGTAGGGCCCTCAATAGCAAACGAATGAAGAGAGAGCTGTGAATCTGAATTATGCAGCAAGAATGCCATCTGGTGACCAACTGACAGTAGGCATCAGGAGAAATGTGACTCTTTTTAAAAATCCAACACAATCTATCTGATGATTTCTCTCTGTTATCTTCCTCAGAATCAAGCACCACAACATTGTTTCACTGGAGGACATCTTTGAAAGTACATCGCATCTATATCTTGTCATGCAGCTGTGAGTTCATCTTCTTCTAACACGATTGTATGACTGAAGGCATTTTTATTGTAAAAAGAGATGATTCGATTTATTAATATGTCCTTTTTATTGAGAACATTTTCAGCAAAATAGGAAGCAGCAAAAAATGCCAAACATTCTCCAGCTCAGAATGTATATTGTTCTGCTTTTCTCCTTTTAAAACCATTGTAAATTTGTGTGAAAATAATAAACTTTTATAACTGATTTTTTTTTATTTATTTTTATTTTTTTACCTTTTCCTGATTTTCTGACCGGCAGGGTATCCGGAGGTGAGTTGTTTGACAGGATCGTGGAGAAAGGTTTCTACACTGAGAGAGACGCCAGCCAGCTCATCCACCAGATTTTGGATGCGGTGAAATATCTCCACGACATGGGGATCGTCCACAGAGACCTGAAGGTATATCATTGCCCCAATGAAGACAAAAATGTAAAATAGTCGGCCTAATAGTCGGCCATTTTTTTTCCCAACCCCATTTGCAAACCCCTTTCTCTTTTGCTCATTCTTCTTGTCCCTGGCAGCCAGAGAATTTGCTGTATTACAATGTGGACGAAGACTCCAAAATTATGATCAGTGACTTTGGATTGTCAAAGATAGAGGGGGCAGGCAGTGTCATGTCCACAGCATGCGGGACCCCTGGATACGTGGGTAAGGCATTTTATCATTTGGTCTGGTACGCTAGACCTCCTTCACTCTTTCATGTGAGCTCAGCTACTTGATGCATTCAGCTGATGTACCCCTCTTTATTCATTGCATTTTGAGAGGGGCTCTTTCATCCACTACTGAGTCAATTGCAAGTGTTTCAGGAGTGCTCTCGAGCTGTCTGACGTGACCTACCAAATCACATGGTATTACTGAAAGGTTGAGATAACTCCGATCCACCCCCATCACTGCTGCTCTGTGTTGTATATATTTTCCACTTCCACTCCTGACTGTCCGCTGCGTCTGTTTCACAGCCCCCGAAGTGCTTGCTCAGAAGCCGTACAGCAAAGCCGTGGACTGCTGGTCCATAGGGGTTATTTCTTATATCCTGTAAGTCTGAGGTCTCACCGTCATTGAGAAATGTGCAAAGCGATTGTTTTTCTAGTGTTGTTGAATGTGCCCTGATATCACTCCCTCAGGTTATGTGGATATCCTCCGTTTTACGATGAAAATGATGCCAAGTTATTTGAGCAGATTCTGAAAGCGGAGTATGAATTCGACTCTCCGTACTGGGATGACATCTCAGATTCAGGTAAACACATCTGCAGCAGAAGCAATAGTGAGAACTGGAAAAATATCACAGTGGACTGAACATTTGAACATTTTGAATTTACTTTTTATTTTTCATTTTTCCAGCCAAAGACTTCATATGTCACCTGATGGAGAAAGACCCTCTGAAAAGATATACGTGTGAACAGGCCCTTCTGCATCCATGGTAAGAAAGTCAAAATACCTAACAATCTTTGTATCTTATCTAACATATTCATCCATTTATATGTCTCTGTAGTTGTGCTGAACCTGTTTATTTTTCAATAAGTGGATTGAAAAAACGGAAACAGTCCAACAGTTTTACTCAAAACTAAAATGAATCTCCACAATTTTGGTTATAGATGTATTATTTAAGATTATTTCTCTTTTTTTCTTTTTTTTTGTATAATTCTTTTTTTTTGGTTTAATTTTTTTTTTACAATACTCAAACAAACAAACAACACCAGACAACACACACGAACCAAAAAGAGAGAGAAAAAAAATAAAAAGGACAGGTGTGCATGTCGTTCATCACTCGATATTCCTGACACCCTCTGGAACATGCCGAGAATGCATCCCTAAAGACCCTTAAACAGATCCACAAAATATATATAATATATATAATATTTAAACCTGCAGTGTGTAGAATTTTGGGTTTTATTTCCTAGCAGATTTTGTAGAAAGTAATTATAATATCCATAAGTACATTTAATTTAGTGCATAATAGCTGAAAAACATTTTTTGAATTGTTTTTTTTTCCCTTAGAAAGGGTCTCATATATGTCCATATTTCTGCATATTTTGGACCAAGGCCTAGTGCCGCCATCTTGAAAGTGTCATAGTTGGAATGTCATCAGGTGCATTGTTTAAAATTTAGAATTGTTCTTGTCCTTGAAGGCCACTGTAGCTTCTGTTATTATTCTAAAGGGGTGGGGTTACCCAGGGAGCGTTGCATTCTAGAACTTTGTAGAACTTTCTTGATGATGTCATATTACACACTGCACCTTTAAGATTATTTATCAAGGGCTTATCAAGTCCCAAACATGTTTCATGTTTTTCTTATCTTTACAAACATATACTCTTTGGGATTTAAACTGTTGGTCAACCAAAACAAAGCAATTTAAAGACCTCAACTTGAAAAATGTATTTGCCATTTTTCACCGTTTCCAACATATTTTGGACTTGATGAAGCGATCTATATATTTGTCTATAAAATGGTCAGATGAAAAGTGCATGTGCTAACTTCCCAGAGATAATGACACATTCAAATTGTTTTATTTGCAATGTTTTTGTGATTTAACAGTGCAAATAAAGTCAGTTTACTAAAGAAAATAATCAAATCATCACATTTGAGAAGGTGGAACTAGCTTGTGTTGTGCAACAAATTACTGTTAAAAAAATTAATCAATTAGCAAAATAGTTGCTAGTTAAGGCTCTGCCAATCAATCAATAATACAATGAATAAGCCATATTCGGGTGCTTCAACTGCCTCAAAAAATGATGTCATTCTCTGGACTTTGCAGGATCTGCGGAGACACAGCTCTGGACAAGAATATCCACGAGTCTGTCAGCGCTCAAATCAAGAAGAACTTTGCCAAAAGTAAATGGAAGGTCAGTGCTTCAGCTGAATCATGGAGCGAAATGCTGAAAGAGCAGCATTAAGATTGGCAGGCGTTGTTAGAGCACATTTTGTATGGCCTATCTTTGTTTTCTTCTCTCCTACAGTGGCTGTCAGACACAGAAAGTTTTTTATTCCCTTTCTCTATTCTCTCTCTCTCTTTCTCTCTGTGTGTCTCTCTCTCTCTGTCCATGCAGCAAGCATTTAATGCCACAGCGGTTGTGCGCCACATGCGGAAGCTGCAGCTGGGCACTAGTCTGGAGGGACCCAGTCAGATTACTCCCTCCAGTCCCTGCCATGAACATGTGCTCAAAGAGGAAGAGGAGGAGGAGGAGGAGGAGGAGGAAGAGGATTTGGGGAACGGGGAGAAGGAGAGCTGTGAGTTGTTATCAGTTGGCAGTGAATGGAGAATCACTCAAGTATAAGAATCACGCTGCACAGTATGTGGTTATAGAGGTGCAGTGATGAAAGTTAGCAATAGACATTAAGGAGATGGATGGGTGTGCAGCTGATGAACCATGAATATTACATGAGAAGGGAAAGATGGGAGAGGGTTGAGCAGTTATAATGTAGTATGTGGGATCGACAGGGGTGCAGTGGCCAAGCTGAGCCTCGACTTTGCTCCTGAACTTGCTCAATTAATATTCTGGTATTTTTTTTTTATTGTCACAGGGCAATTTATAACACCCAAAGCGGGAATAGTTGCATACACTCAGTATATATCTACACATACCTACATGCATACACACCTATACACATACACATATATATACTTACATATATATATACACTCAACAAAAATATAAACACAACACTTTTGTTTTTGCTCCCATTTTTCATGAGATGGACTTAAAGATCTAAAATTCATTCCAGATACACAATATTACCATTTCTCTCAAACATTGTTCACAAATCTGTCTAAATGTGTGATAGTGAGCACTTCTGCTTTGCTGAGATAATCCATCCCACCTCACAGGTGTGCCACATCAAGATGCTGATCTGACATCATGATTAGTGCACACTGTCCACAATAAAAGGCCACTCTGAAATGTGCATTTTTTTGCTTTATTGGGGGTCTGGGGACTCAGAACCAGTCAGTATCTGGTGTGACCACCATTTGCCTCATGCAGTGCAACACATCTTCTTCGCATAGAGTTTATCAGATTGTCAATTGTGGCCTGTGGAATGTTGGTCCACTCCTCTTCAATGGCTGTGCGAAGTTGCTGGATATTAGTAGGAAGTGGTGTACGCTGTCGTATACGCCGGTCAAGCACATCCCAAACATGCTCAATGGGTGACATGTCCGGTGAGTATGCTGGCCATGCAAGAACTGGGACATTTTCAGCTTCCAAGAATTGTGTACAGATCCTTGCAACATGGGGCCGTGCATTATCTTGCTGAAACGTGAGGTGATGTTCATGGATGTATGTCACAACAATGGGCCTCAGGATCTCATCACGGTATCTCTGTGCATTCAAAATGCCATCAATAAAATGCACCTGTGTTCTTCGTCCATAACAGATGCCTGCCCATACCATAACCCCACCACCACCATGGGCCACTCAATCCACAACATTGACATCAGCAAAGCGCTCACCCACACGACGCCACACACGCTGTCTGCCATCTGCCCTGAACAATGTAAACCGAGATTCATCCGTGAAGAGAACACCTCTCCAACGTGCCAGACGCCATCGAATGTGAGCATTTGCCCACTCAAGTCTGTTACGGCGACGAGCTGGATTCAGGTCAAGACCCCGATGAGGACGACGAGCATGCAGTTGAGCTTCCCTGAGACGGTTTCTGACAGTTTGTGCAGAAATTTTTGGTTATGCAAACCAATTGTTTCAGCAGCTGTCTCAGTGGCTGGTCTCAGACGATCTTGGTGGTGAACCTGCTGGATGTGGAGGTCCTGGGCTGGTGTGGTTACACGTGGTCTGCGGTTGTGAGGCCGGTTGGATGTACTGCCATATTCTCTGAAACGCCTTTGGAGACGGCTTATGGTGGAGAAATGAACATTCAATGCACGAGCAACAGATCTGGTTGACATTCCTGCTGTCAGCATGCCAATTGCACGCTCCCTCAATGCTTGTGGCATCTGTGGCATTTTGCTGTGAGACAAAACTGCACATTTCAGGGTGGCCTTTTATTGTGGACAGTCTAAGGCACACCTGTGCACTAATCATGATGTCAGATCAGCATCTTGATGTGGCACACCTGTGAGGTGGGATGGATTATCTCAGCAAAGCAGAAGTGCTCACTATCACACCTTTAGATAGATTTGTGAACAATGTTTGAGAGAAATCGTACAATTGTGTATCTGGAATGAATTTTAGATCTTTAAGTCCATCTCATGAAAAATGGGAGCAAAAACAAAAGTGTTGCGTTTATATTTTTGTTGAGTGTGCCACATCAAGATGCTGATCTGACATCATGATTAGTGCACAGGTGTGCCTTAGACTGTCCACAATAAAAGGCCACCCTGAAATGTGCAGTTTTGTCTCACAGCAAAATGCCACAGATGCCACAAGCATTGAGGGAGCGTGCAATTGGCATGCTGACAGCAGGAATGTCAACCAGATCTGTTGCTCGTGCATTGAATGTTCATTTCTCTACCATAAGCCGTCTCCAGCAACTTTGCACAGCCATTGAAGAGGAGTGGAACAACATTCCACAGGCCACAATTGACAATCTGATAAACTCTATGCGAAGAAGATGTGTTGCACTGCATGAGGCAAATGGTGGTCACACCAGATACTGACTGGTTCTGAGTCCCCAGACCCCCAATAAAGCAAAAAAATGCACATTTCAGAGTGGCCTTTTATTGTGGACAGTCTAAGGCACACCTGTGCACTAATCATGATGTCAGATCAGCATCTTGATGTGGCACACCTGTGAGGTGGGATGGATTATCTCAGCAAAGCAGAAGTGCTCACTATCACACATTTAGACAGATTTGTGAACAATGTTTGAGAGAAATGGTAATATTGTGTATCTGGAATGAATTTTAGATCTTTAAGTCCATCTCATGAAAAATGGGAGCAAAAACAAAAGTGTTGTGTTTATATTTTTGTTGAGTGTATATAGGCTACATACATATACACATATACATACATTCACACATGTCCACATACGTACAGATCTTCCCAATGTATTATTCAGATAAACACCGTAGATGTTTCCGTAGAAGAAACATAATATATGTTAAAAAAGATTATAATAAATCAAATGTCAGTACACGGTCAAGGCTCTGCAGACTGGCATGTAAACAGTAAACCCCTTAGTACACACACATCATGGACAGGTATTGGGTCATAAGAAGACATTCTCTGATCCCAACAAAAGAAAAAACAGCTAGAAAACAAGAATCTCGGAATCATCGACTCAACCCCTAACATACTCTAACTCATGTTACCCAATGCGTGCATACCATTTCCTGCAACGTTTTTTTTCTTTTTTTCCCTTTCCCCTCCACCCCCTCCCCTTCCTCTCCTCTTTAAACAATGAACACAATTAGCAATATACAAGAAAAAAAGTTAAAAAAAAATCAAACAAAAAGAAAATAAGTAAAAGAAAAATTATGTAAGTAATGCAAGTAATGTACACTTAAGTCATGACCGGGTTTTATCCGTTTTAATTTTTAATTTTTATCTTTGTTCTGGTATTTTTAAACATGGGTCTTCTTTTGATCATGCTAACCTTGCACATACCGGTTGATTTGGGGTAGGCGAAAAAAAAGTATCTCGAAAAGCAGCAACAAACAAAACAAATATAAAAACCAGAGGGTCTGTTTTGCTTTTTGGTTAGACTCAGAATTCTTGACAATATAAGTTTATTTGGAAAAATGTATGAGGCTCCAGCTGCTTGGCCTTGTTATATTTTGTTTTGGTAGGTGGTCAAGTACCCAATATTTCTTTAAAGGGATAGTTCAGTAACTGAAGTTGTTGGAGTACTTAGGCATAGTAAGTATGTTACCTTATGGAGCTGGCGGACAGTGTAGTCATTTTAAGTAGTTTAGTGCAAGCGTGGCTGTAGCACAAGTCAGCATTGTACTGCTGCCATGGGGGCCAGAAGAAAAAACTTTTTTCTCTGCATATATAAATGCTAACTTAAAACCTAAGTATCTGTTTAATTCTAGACTAAACTGAGATTCTACAGCTTTAGTTTGCCATGGTACAGCAGTTTATTTTTGTATATCACACCACCCAATCAGCTGCTCAACTCAGAGCTACTCCAGATTATTCAAGAGACACAGGAAAACAAAAATAAACGACTGTATGGTGGCATGTATGTGTGGAGAAATCACTGCACCGACTGTCACCTCCATAAGGTAACTCACCGACTATGCCTAAGTACCCCATTCAACCTGAAATACTGAACCATCCCTTTAAAGCGGCTACGAGTAACATTTACATATCTTTTAAACAGCCTCATGTTTCCTCTGATAATCATAAATTACCTTTAACAGCAAACGAGGCCATCAGTGCAAAGAAAGACGTTTTTATATAGTTTTTATTACTGCTTTTGGTCTGGTCGCACACCCAGTCCGATTTTCGGTTCGCTCATGCAGGCTCTATGGTCACATATCCGTATTGGTCGCAGATTTCAGTGTGGCGCTGCAATGCGATTTGAGAAGCCTATCCCTCCAGGTGAGGGAAGGGGAGCGGTAGCCTTGTTTGAGACAGTTATTTGTCGTCATAATGACTGATAACGGGGCTGAACCATCAAAGAAAAAAAAGAGAATGCAATGAAGAAAAGCTAAAAGGGAGAGTGATATAGGCTACGGACGGGACGAGGGCGTTGCCAAGCAACGTGTATACAATTTCACAAGAGCGAAACTAGACTGCAGTGTTTACTCCTAAATGAATGAGCGGTTGGTACTAACACAAAGTTTGCTTTGCTTCACCATCATCAGATAACCATTATCTGAAATAGTCATTATTTACATCAACAACACAAACACATTACCTCATCATGATCCATACTAACTGCCGTCTCTCGTTCATTCGCTTTCTGTGAGGACACGTAATCTTTCAGCTCCGTGAGAGAGAGTAGTTAGGTGACGCTGCTGCATCAACTCATTGCAATCAGGTGTGTGTAGCACTGGCTGGCATTAGTTGATGCAGTGTCAAAACCACTCTCACGGAGCCGAAAAGAGTCCTCACACTTTCAACACACGGACATGCACTATATTGCGCCCTTCTCAGTTCACACTCGCACGCCTGGCACGAGCTAGAAAACAGCTTTGCGACAGCGGGCGTCGTAAAAATACTACCGCTTTTGTCCAAAGGGGACGCCAACGTGCCATGTTACTCGTAGTGGCTTTAAAGGAACGATTAATACGATAGAACCGAAAAGATAAAATGGACCGTAATGTGGCCAAGCCTTTTTCGGAAACAAGAGGTAACTTGATCTCAAGCAATTCTTGCCTGGTAAAATAAAGGTAAAAAAAAATGTCTAACATCATTTCCCTGTTTTTGCTGCGACCTCCAGTGTCTCATTACGAGGACGGCCGGCGTGGAAGCAACGAGGGCAGCGCCGACAGGGACAGCCTGAGGAGCTGCACCTACTGCTGCAGGCCGGCCAGTCGCGTCTGACAGCAGCCTCCCTCGTTGTCACGGTGACAGTGTGTCAGTGGGACGCCCAAAACCCGCCCCCCAAACCCAGTCTGGCCAGGAATGAATGCAGAGTAGTTATTATCAGGCAGTGCTGTCCACCAGAGTTCATCCACTATGAGGTCTCTGTCACGGTGTGGGAACAAAAAAACATACTGTAAGAAGACACACACACACACACCCTGACTCACAAAAAACAAAAGTTTTAACGTTGCCGAAGAGAATGCACATGCTGCTCCATGTCACGGATGTGTATAACAGACAGGGCCTGTTTGCATGCTAACCCCCCCCCCCCACACACACACACACACACACACACACACACACACACACACACACAACAATATAAGATGTAGTTTTCCTTTGTGCAGCTCTAGCAGACAGTGGTCAGTCACCAGTTTGCACATTACAAGAAGTGGTTTTGGATTTTAGCTTCAAAGCGGACCCAAGCCTCCCAAGAGTCTCAATCAAAGGCTAAAGTCTCCTCTGTTATTTTTGTCCTCACATTTTCTGTCCCATCTACCTCTAACCGCACATACTGTTCTTCTGCATCCATCTGGCTCACGCACTCTTTACATTTTCTGGCAGGGCACAAAGTAAAGAGAAACTACTACTACTGAACTACTGAGAGCTACTCTTGCATGTCTTTATACTCTTTAACAATCAATGTGACACAATCCAGTCAGTGACCAAGTAGCTGTTTAGATGAGTGGGGTTAAACTAAAGGCATGTGTGTGCACTGTCTATATGCCGCCTGCGCATTAGTTCGGTTGGATCGCTCTGTCTTTTTTCTCATATTAAATGTTTCTGTCCTTTCATTGAGCACTATCAGTATATTATAGCATACTACTTTTTATTTTATTTTATTTTTTTAAGTTGATGACTATTCTGGGAGTTATGGACTCTATATTCTGGCTCAGACTGGGTTTGTGTTGGGTGGTTCTGACCTGGAGTGTCTGCATGCTTGGATTTGGAAATGTATGAATATCAAAAAAGGAGACTTAAAAAAAATCAGTTTGTTTTATGGCTGTTCTGTTATCAGAGGCCCAAACTGAGATCCCCGTCAATCTGTATAGGTCATGGGTACGTGACCTTCTGCCGCGGGCCCGCATCATGTCAGGAGAAGACATTTTTTGCTGTCCGTATCTGGGTGTTTTCTGTTGAGTCGGAGGGATCTCAGTCTGGGCGCTCAGACTGCTCTGTGCTGTGCAACCTCTAGTGGAAGACGTTTTTGGTCTACTGTTTGCATGACCTGGTTAAATATGTTTACATGAATGATGATCAATTAGTATAAACGCACATGATTATCATTACTCTGTTGTATTGAGAAGAAAAAAAAATATGATGTAATACTGTAATTTTGAGATATATAGTGTGAAGTGAGTGACACCAAAAGTAATGTTGTTGACAACACAGCACCGTGGACTTTATCCTTTTGCATTGACTATGATGGTCAAGCCTCTACTGGAGTGACATTTCTCCTGTACTATGTGTATTTACCGCTCAAATATTATTTCAGTCGGTTTTCTTTTCGCTGTTTTTGTAGAATTTTTATTCCTGTCTTGATACCAAGTCACAAAAATACACATATCCTTATTTGACACGGATGCCAGCCACAGAACAGAACATGAAAAATAAACGTAACGGTGCTGGAAAACCAGATGTCTGGCATGGGAGTAGCCTTCAGGGTGCAAGCTCTATACATTTGTCCTCCTGAGTAGACAAACTACCGTACTAAAGCCATACAGCGAAAAAATGGGGATATTTCCTTATAGAGTCAGATATGTTTTTAACTTTACAAATACACGACTCAGAGGAATTGGGCGATGTTTGGGTGACACTTAATGTAGAAAAGAAAAGATTGACAATAATCCTGATATTAATCATACCGTGTTCGCTGCCCGTAACAATTGTGTTGCCCACATAAAACCAGCTCCCTCTGTCATTAATACCTACAGGTCCATAGTACAGTGAAATAAGGCATTCACTCTGGATTTACGCGACGGTAATTGTGGAAAATATGCAAACTGTGTGTGAAGGGCTTCATGTTAACTGTAATATAGCCGATGTTGATGACTTTGATAACCTGGCTATTAATTGTTCGGTAATGACCTTATGTTAAACCTTTCCTGGGATTTATTTCCACTCAAGGCTGTGTTTTTCTTTCTTTTTTCCACTCTTTTCTTTAAAAAAAGAAGCTTATTTTACCCATTACAAACACATCTTAATGCATAAAAGAAACACGTGTATATTATATATATATAAATATAAGTATATATTGTATATCCTTTTTTGTAAAAGCTGTTTTGAGCTACAAATGTATGGATGCAATGCATCATGGGTTATTGAACAAGATGTAAGAAAATACAATGATTTGTACCCGCAGAGATATGATCGCAAGAAATGAAATAAAACTTCCTTGTCTATGCATTGTGTGTTCTGTCCGTATATGATTCCTTTATTTTTTAGATGTGTGCTAACGATGTACGGGTGGAAAAGATTCAAACGTGTAAACTGTAACATTAATAAATGACACGCAAAATGCAATGCATACAGATTACTGATTTTTTTATCTTTTTTTAAAATATGTTAACTTATGTTATCTCTTTTATCTCTTTTGATCAATATGAAAATCCAGGGATTTTAAAGTTACAATGGAGGCAATGTACACATATATAGTATAATGCAATGCAAAACATATGGTTTAATTGATGAGTCTGTTCTATAAACTCTATACGTAATAAATATAAATGTCAGCTTGATTTCTATTGCTATACTTGTGATATCAACCATTTATAAAAGGGGGTATTATAATATTTTCTTTTCAAAATAAGTTCCTCTGTAAAAAGTCCTAATCAAAGATTTTTTTTACAAGAACTTGTTGGTTGTGACTTTTATCCCCCCTGAGAAAACACAAATGCTTGCTGTCAAAAAAGCTTTAATGTAATATTATAGGAGAGCATAGAAAGACACAATAGACATCTCTCAAGTCATAGAAATACAATAATCCCCAGTGTAATATCTGTCACATTGTCAGACAGTATGCATATTGTATGTTTGATGAGTCTACTGATACTACACTTCCCAACAACACACAAAAAAAGACAGAACATGGCTGAATGAAACAAGAACATGTGCAGGACAAACTAAACCCCCTCCTTCAGCCACACAATGACATTCAAATGTATTATACTGACAACATATTGCAGACACATGACAAAAAACATTACAAAATACAAAATGGACAAATAGTGAGAAATCATAGGCGACAGAATAAATAAGGGGTCCAGTTTTTTAACTGCACTAAAAAGACCCAGCCATGTAGACTATGTAAGTGATGTTATTTAAAGTGGAATCACTAGTTGGTCACTGCACACCTTCATTTCTCAATTATTGAAGTTAAAGTTTTGGAACTGACTGCTCCTTAAGTCTGATTGTTTTGAATCATGAATGCTGAGCAGATTTATCTATTTATCATTCAGGCTTTTATAGAAAAAAAAGAAAGAAAAAAGAAACACCTAAGCCCCAATAGTGATTTCATATATTAAATACCTTTTCCCAACAACAGTCCATTATGGTAATGTAAAAAAAGAAAAGAAAGAAGAACACATGCACTTACAATCACATACATAACTGTCACACCTCTTTTTCCCCAGCATCCGACGCTGCAGCAGTTCTTCTCAGTTTCTCTTTGACCAGGAGGAACTCAGGCCCCTCACGCTGTTGTCCTCCGTCTCTCTCCAGCTGTGGAGAAATAAAAGCATGCAAAATATTTGGAGCTCTCATGATTAGCCACAGTTTTCATGCACAATTCATTCATGTATTTGCTGTTCATATCACTAGAACACATTATTAAGGCATTCAGACAGGCATAAAAGATGAATGGTTTTCTAATAGGAGCCCAGGCTGGACTTCGGAAGTGTCTGAAACAATGTCTACTCTGCCCTCCACTGGCTTATTGCAGAATATGTACATGCTCCACAAATATATAATCAAAGATGTCAATCTTCTGTGGAAAAATACTGAAACGTTTTGCATGAGACAATAATCTATAGCCTAGTGCCAGAAAGGTAGATCCTACTGCTACGAAGATTAGGGACCTATCAATTTTTTTTTCTTTCTTTTTTTTTACTGGCTCAATATAGGCCCCTGATCTTTGAAGGCCCCGAACAATGTTATTTAAAAAAATAAATAATTGAATGGCTCATTACAGGACCCTGACCTTTGTCAGTGTGTGTGTGTGTGTGTGTGTGTGTGTGTGTGGAGGGGGGGGGGGAGTACAGAGATCAGGGGCCTGTCATGCGCCAGTACATTTTTGTTATTTTTTAAATAACGTTGTCCGTGGCTACGAAGATCGGGAGCCTATATTGAGCCAGTAAAAGAATAACAAATAGACAATAATAGAAAAAGATTTTTAAACCTGTGCATTTTTTCTTTCTGCTTTTTGGTAATTGTGTGTCTCCAAATTATTCCAGAAAATAGTACTGAATAGCTCACATAGGACACAGCTGATGAGCCTTAGTTTTCTTCTCAAAATGCACAAGATTGATGCATTTTACTTAAAAAGGTTAACATTTTTCTTCCGGGAGGGCATTCTCCCGGACCCCCCTAGACGGCCCTGAGTCCCCATCGCAGTCTCTCAAATTCCTGTGACAAACACTGTATTACCTTAAATTGATTTGGTTATTAATCAAAATAAATATTACACATTTGTATTGTAAGACCGCCACTCACAGGGCCTTTGAAACCTCTCAGCCCCAGGGCCTAATGGCAGGTTGAGGCGGGCCTGTGAATAGATTATTTACATTTGATGCCAGCCACTATGTGGATTTGTGAATCAGATGTGACAGGCATGATGTTTGTGTGTAAAGTGTGACAAAGGGAATGCATGTCCACGACGAAACCTTTTCTAGCCTCTGGCGTCTCCTCAACAGCTCTTGACGAAGTGGTGATGTGCTCCTCTTGGCCTCCTCCTGATCCCTGCTCGCCCTCTTCCTTTGTTCCCATTTCCTCTTTTCTAAAGCCCTGTGGAGTTCGCTCTTGCCTTCCTGAGACACCCTCCTTGACAGAAACACAGAGGGACTTAGTGATTGTGCGGTAGCCTAGCAGTGAAGCTGAAGTGTGAGTGTCTACGACTACGCATGTGTCTGTCCTGTCCAACCTCGTGTGGGTCATCCGCAGTTCTCTGTGGAGGTCCCGGTGACTCTTGGAGGCCATTAAAGGATTGAGAGGCTTCTGGGGTCTGATGAGATCACCGCTCTCCTCCTCCTCATCGCTCCGTAGTGGAGGAGCCTGAAGCTTGGTGTATCTGTCTTGCTCTTCAATTTGGTGTGTCTGCTGCACTACTGGGGCGAAAGGGGCAAGCATTATATTGTTCCACACTATTTTTTTCAATACACTATATATTTCATAATTAAATATATTATTAAAGTATTCACATATAGCATGTGCAGCTTTTACTGACAGTTAGAATTGCTGTTAAGGTTTATGGGAAACATTAAAGCCACTATGAGTAACTTTGTCCGTTGGCGGCCCCTTTGGACAAAAGCGGTAGTATCTTTACGACGCCAGCTGTCTTAAAGCTGTTTTCTAGCGTGTGCCGGTAGTGCCAGTCTCAATTGATTGGGGCGCAATATAGTGCATGTCCGTGTGTTGAAAGCCGTGAGGGCACGGACTCTTTTCGGTTCCATGAAAGTGGTTAGTGACTCTGCATCAACTAATGCCGGTCAGTGCCACACACACCTGATTGCGATGAGTTGATGCAGTGTCCAGTGTTGCCAACTCTTCAGTAAGGAAAGTAGCTATTGGCTGTCCAAAAAGTCGCTAGAAGTCGCCAGATGACATCATCGCCTAATTTGCATATTTGTAGATGACGTCATCGCCTAATTTGCATATTTGTAGACAGGGGTTTTATACAGTAATATTTGAATAGATGAGGTTCTAGTGTTATGAACGTGACAATCGCATAAACAGCCAACGTGGTAATGTTAAGTCTAGCAGTAATCATACATGCTCATGGTTTAAAAAAGCACTGCATAACATTTTGAATTGCACTACTCGTAGACTATAGAAGAGGTGGGAAAAGCTGCTAACTGCTAATAGTGATGCTAACGGAACACGAGCGGAGAGGTGTATCTCCTGCTCTGACCGCAGCTGGGAGGGGCTGCTGCGCGAGGACCGGGCCGTCTGTCAGTGCTCTGTGACGGGGGACGGGCCGGGAGGCTCCCGCTGCTCGTTGAGAAGCGTTAAAAGTGATATTTGCTTCGGCGAAAAAGTCACCAATTACACCAGAAAAAAAGCTAGATTTGTCGCTTGGCTTTTTGAAAAAAAAGTCGCCAGGGGGGGCTGAAAAGTAGCTAAATATAGCGACAAAATCGCTAAGTTGGCAACACTGGCAGTGTCACCTAACTACTCTCACGGAGCTGAAAGATTACGTGTCCTTATGTTGTTGTAAATAATGACTATTTCAGATGAATAATGGTCATCTGAGTGATGATGGTGAAGCAAAGTAAACTTTGTGTTAGTACCGCTCATTCATTTAGGAGTAAACACTGCAGTCTAGTTCGCTCCCTTGTAATTGTACACGTTGCTTGGCAACGCCCTCGCCTCCTCCTGCCCGTCTATCACTCTCCCTTTTAGCTTTTCTTCATTGCATTCTCTTTTTTTTCTTTGATGGTTCAGCCCCGTTATCAGTCATTATGACGACAAATAACTGTCTCAAACAAGGCTCCCGCTCCCCTTCCCTCACCTGGTTGGATAGGCTTCTCAAATCGCGTTGCAGCGCTACACTGAAATCTGACCATAGAGCCTGCATGCGCAAACCGAAAATCGGACTGGGTGTGCGACCAGACCAAACGCAGTAATAAATACTTTTTAAAAACGTCTTTCTTTGCACTGATGGTCTCGTTTGCTGTTAAAGGTAATTTATGATTATGAGAGGAAACATGAGGCTGTTTAAAAGATATTTAAATGTTACTGCTTTAACTAATTGCAAGAGGAGAACTTCATGAGAACTGAAAATTTGAAAACAGGGTTCAATAGGTGGGGCATTATTATTTCTGAAAGAATGTAGGCTACTGTTAAGATAAAGAAGACATGTCTGACATCAGAGAATTTGAAAAACAAAAAACACAGTGGCACTGGTTGGACAACCCTCCACAAACCCTTGATATGATCGAAATGCTAGTCTATTTTTACGACTACTGAACCGTCGCCTTGAACACTATAATCAAACTGTCATTTGCTGAAGAATGAAACCAGATGCACCTGAAAGCTCCAGAAACTCTTCAATATGTGGACCCTGTGCTAACATTCTTTTGTAAAACTGCTTTGTCCAAGGTATTTAAAATGTTCAAGATCATTATTATTTCTTTGGGGGGTTGCATTCGATGGTATCTTACTCACATGGCGTACTTGGTATTACAATAGTTTTGCTTGTGTCTAAGCCACGATTAAATGAGAATAGGCCAATTGTATTGACACAGGGAGGGACACCCAGACCAACTATCTTCCATGCAAGTATCTACAGTGCTCTGCCTTATATTAAAACCCCTGGACGTTTAACATGACTTTTGCAGGGAAACTATACATATACAATTCTCCGTCTACAAAGTTCTGTTTGTAGTGAGATATGCACTTCTTTGTCATACAAATTCCCCTGATTTGTCAATCAAATATAAAACATCCAAAAGTCTCCGAACCTGCCAGTCCAGTTCTTCCCAAAGTCACACAAACAGATCAAAAGAGGCAAACACCATACACTGCTTGTTTATGATAGGGATTATAAAAATGTAATGTAGGGATGGCACAGGTCAGTACTGTTCTGCCCCACAGCAGAAGGTCTTAAACAAAACATAGATACTCATTTTACGGTCAAATTATGTTTCTGTTGTTAATGGAGTTGTTTATACAACATGAGAGTCTTAACTACAACTGAGTAAGAATTTGGAAATGTACAGTAATTTAACCCTTTCAAATTTCAACTTTTCTTCTCTGTCCCTTGTAGTGGACAGAAGGGCTTACTTTCTCCCATCTCATCATAGGAAATACATTTTTCGGGGAGTCTCAGCAGGGATAAAGTGACAGCACCCACTGTCCACTATATCTAAGAAGCAATGTTTAGGCTAGGGCTGTTACATTTATAACAGTGCCTAGAAAAGGAAAAAAATGCATTTGACTACTAATTTGAACCATGTTGAGGAGGATAAAACGTTGCAGGACAATGCTGGCCACAGTCACAATGACTGGAGGCCTTCTGACTTCTTAAGACAGTAAATAAATTATCAGGTTTATGGAAATTTCTATGGAGATCCAAACCAAAATTAATTTAGTGTCATTATATTACATCATTAGGTAAGGAAGACCCGATGTCCACTACAAGGGACAGATGATAAAAAAATAACTTTTATTAGGGAGGCGCTCGTGGTGTAGTGGTTAGAGAGTCCCCCCAGGAGGCTCAGGCCTTGCCGCAGACCCGGTTTGGGTCCGACCCAGGGTCGGTTCTCTGTATGTCTTTCCCCTCTCTACCTCATTTCATCTCTGTCTCTCTGCAGTGAAAATGAAGCATTACATTTTTTTATTTTTTTTATTTTATCTAATAACTTTTATTATTATGATGATTAGGGAAATTATTATTATATAATGTGTGCAGTGCTCTTTGTTGTTGTTGAAAGTGAACTGGTACAGGTAGAAGACAATAGGCTACTTACAGGCTGGTACAAAAAGCAACAATATCACTTTGGATAGTCTTAGATTCTCACCAGACCTGTTACGCTTGGTCTCACTTCTACCTGTTGGAGCATGTTGGAGATCTCTCTGTCAACAGAAAACAAAGTGAATGGTGTTTATACATGAACAATATACACTGTATATCTATAGTTATGAACAACTTAACTTTAAGATGTAGTCCTTTCTTTCAAAACTGCAAGTGTGTAACATAAAGAACAATGGTGTGACACACCCATTAGAGCACTACTGTAGCCTACTATGAGGCAAGATGAATTGATGTAGGCCTCTTGGCAAGGTATGTTGAGTCACAAAGGCAGCTCTATTGACCTGGCAATCCCCATAGTTATTAAGGCTGCTTGGCTAACCTGTTCCAAAGAGGTTTTGTTCAGTGTTTTGAGATTAAAAAATGTACTCTAAATAGCGCTGCCCTTTTATTAATCAACTCCTTTGGAAAAACCATGAACTGGACGATAATTGTGGGCAATATAGGACCAGATTCTCACTTTGAGGGAATTGTTGAATCAATAAACTTGAAGATTGTTGATCTGTACATTAATGAACTGAAGCCGGAAAATAACAGCAGAGTGAACCGCTACATCACGGCGTGGCTTTTTGCATTAGGTATTGAGTTTTTGATGCAGACACTATAATATAGGCCTACTGGAAGCAGCAGCAGTGATATTTGAAAAGTTGTTCTTGTTCTAACTGAACGACTGAACATGTTTGTAGTGTTTCCTTTTATAAAATCACAGGTTGCAACCAAAGTTCACTATGCGCTATTAATAGGCTTGGTATATACAGTATATTATGTTCAGTCTATAGATCACACCCAGTACCCATGTCATGAGGATTTACAAGGCCTACAGTATTCGTGACTCATTCCTGACTGGCAGGTGACAGGTGTTACATTCGGATGTCGCTGCAGGTTAACATTAATAGCTCCTGCACAGCATGGTAAATTCACGTGTCAGAAATATTAGCAGACAGCACAGACTTTGTAATAGTTTATTGGTATTCATCACACAAAATAGGCGTATTTAAAGCCACTACGAGTAACAGGGCACGTTGGCGTCCCCTTTGGACAAAAGCGGTAGTATTTTTACGACGCCCGCTGTCGCAAAGCTGTTTTCTAGCTCGTGCCAGGCGTGCGAGTGTGAACTGAGAAGGGTGCAATATAGTGCATGTCCGTGTGTTGAAAGTGTGAGGACTCTTTTCGGCTCCGTGAGAGTGGTTTTGACACTGCATCAACTAATGCCAGTCAGTGCTACACACACCTGATTGCAATGAGTTGATGCAGCAGCGTCACCTAACTACTCTCTCTCACGGAGCTGAAAGATTACGTGTCCTCACAGAAAGCGAATGAACGAGAGACGGCAGTTAGTATGGATCACGATGAGGTAATGTGTTTGTGTTGTTGATGTAAATAATGACTATTTCAGATAATGGTTATCTGATAATGGTGAAGCAAAGCAAACTTTGTGTTAGTACCAACCGCTCATTCATTTAGGAGTAAACACTGCAGTCTAGTTTCGCTCTCGTGAAATTGTATACACGTTGCTTGGCAACGCCCTCGTCCCGCCCGTAGCCTATATCACTCTCCCTTTTAGCTTTTCTTCATTGCATTCTCTTTTTTTTCTTTGATGGTTCAGCCCCGTTATCAGTCATTATGACGACAAATAACTGTCTCAAACAAGGCTCCCGCTCCCCTTCCCTCACCTGGAGGGATAGGCTTCTCAAATCGCGTTGCAGCGCCACCATAGAGCCTGCACGAGCAAACCGAAAATCGGACTGGGTGTGCGACCAGACCAAAAGCAGTAATAAAAACTATATAAAAACGTCTTTAAAAGATATTTAAATGTTACTCGTAGCCGCTTTAATCAAAAGACGTAAAAAATTCTTGAGAAGGATATAGTGTTAGCTTAGGCTAGTTTATAGGCCTATATAGTGTTTAAATCAGTTTGCTAGAGTGTTTAAATCTGCTCAGCCGATTTTAATGTCATGTTAGGTAGCCTACACGTGGTAAAATAGGCTACATTTTCTGAAGGCATCCCACTCTCGCTTTATTTGCAGCAAACACTTTTTCTTTCAGCTGGGATTTCTTCTTACATTTTTCAGAGTTGATAATCTGTTCCTTTTGAGTAAAGTTAGCGGCTAGAAATATAACATTTTGTGTGGAAGCAGAGAGTCTAAGGATGTGTCAAATGCCACCTTTCATGGGAACGCATAGCCCTACATAGCCTGAAGCAGAAACCCCGGTGTTAACAAATGAAGTTAACCGTGGGTTTAGTTTTTTTGTTGAGCCAGCTAAGACAAAGAGGGCCAGGCTCTGTTGAGTTTGTTGTACAGCCCTCAAGTAGCCTAGTTAGAAATCCTGGTCAGGCCAACAATGCAATGCATGGCATAGGGAGTTGTAGCAACACAATGCCACATTATGATGCTGAGGCAAATGAAGCATCAGCTTGAGTTCCGCATCTCCAGTGAAGCGAGTGCCCTGATTGGTGAGGTGGAAGGCTGCCACCTCATTAATGACAGGATCAAACAAAACACAGTCTGATTGCCACTGAATAGCCCAACTCATTCTCTGGAGTTTGAGCAGAATTAACGGTCCAGACAAGAATTATTTCCCACTGGGATTCAGACTGTTTCTGTTTTGTTTGGATGTTTTAATGTGGGACAAACATTGCAGACTATACCCTTTGCTCCGAGCAGGATCTACTGTAGTTACATAATGGATTTGTGTAGGCTAATTGTCGCGTAGTGTTTGTTGTTGGCATTACTTGAAATTCAGCTGCACTGCGCCTGGGCATCCACACACGCACGCACACACACACACACACACACACACACACACACACACACACCATAGACGGATTATGAGATAATGGGCCCCTGGGCACAATCTCTTAAAGGGCCCCCCACTCGTCCCTTATCCAGTCAGGAACACTGACTTTTCCACACAGATACATACAATTAATGGCAAAAACATATTAAGGAAGTCAGTGTTTCCCACGGGATTTTGGGATACTGTGACGCAGACCCTGTACCTTGTTGGAGGGGTCCGGGGGCATGCCCCCCCGGATTTTTTTTTTACCTTTTTAAAGTAAAATGCATCAATCTGGTGCACTTTGAGGAACTTTTCGAGGCTATATCAAATCCTGAGATGCAGAAGGAACATTATTTTTCAGATTTTTCTTAAACAGGCAGCACTCTTTACTCTGCAACTGTAAAAACAGTAGATTGGTCTGCAGACCCATGTTCTATGATGGAGGGGCCCATTTCAACAGATAAAGGGTGGATAGCTACTTTTTATGAACAATTTATAATTCACACATAGAAAGCTTATTTCTGTATGTTTGAGGGGGCCTTCAAGGCCCTTCACACATACAGAATACTAGTTGAGGGGCCCATGATGATTTCTATCTTGTTCAATTTTAATGAGTATCCTTATATTTAGGCTATTCCTTTTTGGACCCTGTTATTGACATCAGTGACTGAGCTCTTTGACTATGCAACATGAAAAGTTACTATCAGTATCTCTGGCTAGGGGCCCCCCTGAGCCCTTGGGCCCCTGGGCCTGTGCCCGGTGTGCCCGTGCAGTAATCCACCCCTGACACACACACACACACACACACACACACACACACACACACACACACACAAACGCACAATATATATCGTAGTATTCAATCAAAGTAAAGTTGGAACGAGATGACAGATTATCATCAGATTGATGAAAGGGGCCATCATCTAGATCAGGCATTTTAAAGACCTCTATGCTGCTGGCTGCTGTTCGGTTGATGAGGGAAGAGTCATGCCGTTTGGCTAAATCTCCGACAGTGGGTACTGTGAGGGGAAGAATTAATCGAACGTGACGGGATAAACACTCTACCAAGGCCCGCTCTCCGGGGTTGGTATGTAGCTTTCTTTTTTGCTGGATTAAGGATCGTGCCTGGTTCAAGCACTGCCTGTCTTTGGGAAATAAATGGTTAACAGTCAAACATACCACAGAAAAGCTGTTTAAAGCTTAAATGTGATAAAGAGAAGACACAATTAATTCTGTTTGTATCACTTATCAGACAGGACACACAAGTAAGAGCAGAAGATACTGTTAAATTGTCTCCAAAGCTCGTCAAACACACAAGGCATGCCAAGGAAAGTGTTTATGCCACATGGATGCTTCTGCTGGATTATTTTAATGCCACTTGAGTAATGATCCATGTGTTATGTCTCACAGAGAAAGACCAAAATTAATCAAGAATAAAAACAAACAAACATCAGACTTACCTTCTTTCCATGGGCGACTCCCATAACCTCAGCAAGAGTCCAGATTGGGTCTCTTCACAGGAACCTCCTGGGCTCCCTCAGTGGACAGGGTTTCAATAATAACTGGAGGTAACTCTCTCGCTCTCTCCCTCACCCCACCACCTCTCTTCTCTCGCTCTCCACTCCAGCAGCCAAGAATGCCAGAGAGAGGAAACTCTGTGCTCTGTGTTTGAGCAGATGACAATGATCCCAGGGAAAAGGAGCAACCAGATGGAGGGCAAGCCCTGGAGAACAGGCCAAAAGTGCTGGAAAAGTATTTAATGTAGAGCAGTGATTGAAAGTACATTTACTGAAGAGTTGCACTAAAGGAGAATCTTACAAGCTTGAGTTTATCTATTTAAAGTTACTTTATACATCTAGGCAATTCCACTTGGACACATTCTACTCGTTAGTCCAGTAGACTTATCTGGCAGCTACTATAGCTAATATTAGCTATTTCAGATCAGGATTTTAAATATTAAAGCACTTGGGATAAGCTAAGCAAATACACTGCATTATTTAAGGGTGGAGTCAGCGATTCTGGAGAAAGCGTGGTACTGGTAAACAAAGAGGACCCATCATAGCTAGCAACATGCCAGATTACAGAGCCTAGGTTGTGCATTACCCATAGATGGTAAATAAAATTACATATATATATATAAATGCATTACCACTGGATTATTTTCAGCGCGCACACGCACACACACACACACACACACACACACACACACACACACACACACACACACACACACACAGTAAGGAGATGTACCCTTTAGGTAGTTCCAGCCTTTTTTGGTGTGTAACCCCTTGATAAAGAAACAGTGTCTGGTCGAGGCTCCTTGTCATATTTCAGGATGTATTTGAAATGCATTTCCACTAAAGGCCACTATATAGTTTCATTTGGATAAGAGACATGGAATGAACACAATATTTTAGTAAAAAAGGGAAAGCTTTGTTGTAAAATTCAAATAATTATTCCAAATCCATGTTTCAGCACTTTCTTTTCTTCTTTATTCCTCACTCATTCATCATACTCTCAACAGTCAGGCCCCTCACACATCTTTTGTGACCTCATTACATACAGTACAAAGTAGGAGTATATTTACAATGCTGTGTTGGTGCATTTACTTATTTACATAAAAGTGCTGTGAGAAGGATAGAAAAAGTTGCTTCTGTTAAAATTAAATAGAAAAATAGGAATATAAGATAAGGGAGGTGCATCGCAGATAATAAAATCGTATGCACCTGGGCATCATTAACAGTTAGATGATAAATGATCCAAATATTGTTCATTTTTCCCAGAGGGACTAATATAAATGCATATTAAAGTACACTAGTCCTGTGCTGTCAGTTTAATTTAAAAAGCCCAGAATCACAAATAACAAACTAGCGTCAGAGAAATGTACAATCTGTACACAATGCAACTCTTTCTATCCTTTGACTTTGCACCATCAGTATATGAGGGAAAGCAAGAGAAGTGGGGATCCCTCTTCCAGTAACACAATGTGACACAAAATCATACACACATAATAATAAGAGAAGAACACATCCAATAAATTAGGTTTTGTTCAGAAAGAGTGTCAAACGATTTGGAGAGACATTTTTTTTAACAAGGAGGTCTGGAAAGGATAATAAAAAAAGAACTCTGCTTTCCATGTCGGTCCTTTAAAGTTTATTTTCATCAGTTTGGGTCCTTGGTAAACAGCCGCCCACCTCCACCACATGTGGCCATCCTTCATAAAGATTGACGTTCTCATCATTAACAGCTTTCTGACAGGTGAACAGAGAAGAAGACACGTGTTTTGCCATAAATGATCGTGCTTTTTTTTAACACAACATATTTTTTTATAATAGATGACACAACACAACTGCATTGAAAAGGCTCACTCACCTCCTCAAACAGGCTCCTTCCACTCCCTGCCAACCCAGCAAACACCCAGCTGTCTCTGTGTTTTAATGACTTGATCAAAGTGCTTCCCAATCCAACAAATATCTCCCTCATGTCATCTGTCATTCTGCCACAGAGTAGGAGAGAAGGGTTTGCGTTGTGTGCATGGCATTCGTTTTTCAGCTGTTGAATCATTCAAACTGAGATTTAGACTTACTTTGTTGTCACGTCATTGAACGAGGCCACCAGAACAATTGTTCCAGGTGTTATCCCCTTCAGGTACGACAGAATTTCTTCAGGGTCTTTGGTTTTGAACAATATAAAAAAAGGAGGAAAGACAAAATCAACATTTGAAGGTTTCAGTAAACTTTGAAATTTAAAACAGGATATATTTTTGTTTTAAAAAAAGAGAGAAAACTCTTACTTCCACCTAACATGTTGAGAAACCCAAATTTTTCTATCACTCCAGTTTCACCTGAAGAAAACATAGGAGAAAACTTAAAATGTAAGAAATTGTATTACATTATTTATGTATACATTATTTACTGTATGGGTTGAATAGTACAGTTAACAAATACTACAATGTACAGTACACTAGTTCTTAAAAAGAGTAAGTTACTAACCATTTACCAGGACAATGTTCATTCCATGTCCCACATTATTCAATACATGGCTCATAACGCTGTTGAGGCAAGGCAAGGCAAGTTTATTTATATAGCAAAATTCAGACACAGGCCATTCAAAGTGCTTTTTAAACGAAACCTTAAAACGCATCTTATAACAACATTTTTTTTAGCTAAACTGTCTTTGAGCCCCCTTTTAATTGTTTTAAATGTTCTTATTCTCATTGACTTGTTTTTTATTTTGCTTCTCTGTAGTACTTTGAGATTTTAGTAATATAAAGTGCATTACAAATAAAATGTATTATTATAGGGGGCGCCCTTAGCTCAGTTGGTAGGGCGTCCCCCCCATGGGCCTTGGCCAGCAGCGGACCCGGGTTCGATTCTAGTCTGCAGTCGTTCTCTGCATGTCACTCCCCTCTCGGCCCCATTTCAATTCTGTCTCTACACTATCAATAAAAGCATAAACATGCCAAAAAAAATATCTTAAAAAAAGAAGAAAGAAAATGTATTATTATTATTATTATTATTATTATTATTATTATTATTATTATTATTATTATTATTATTATTATTATTATCTTTACAGGGGCAAGATTAAAATACATCAAGATCAAGTATAGAATGCACATTAGATACCAATAGGCTTGAGTTTAACTTGGTCACCATATTCATCCTTAGCTAATTCAGGTTATTGCCATAATGAAACACATACTTTTCACCATTGAAACAGATCTTTGGTCCGACAATGTATGCTGCTCCGCTCCTCAAATGAAAAGCAAAATGATCAGCTGGGCAGACTCTGGAGAGGCTGCACTTTGGCCTGGGTGGTGGCATAGCTGCAAAGTAACGTTGGAGACACACTTAGAAGATGCCATGCATACGGTTAATGTCAAATTCGTGTAATGTCAGAAAGATGACTCGTGCCGGACTCAATTTACCTGTTTTGATTTGATTTCTGTTAATTAGCTCTAAAATAAATCAAAGGAGAATGCGTTAGTAACAATGTGGCAAATGTAACTGCATGTAAAGAGCTGGGTATTTAAGATGTAATAAGTTGAAAAACTGCTCACCAAGAACCCTTCTTGGCTCGGTCAGAACATCGTTGAAGAAGAGTCCCCATGTTATTACCAGGACAATAAGGATAGCAGAAAGGGTCAAAGTAGCTGTGAAACCACAAAGAGCAGAGCAATACAGATGAATCCCTGCAATAAAAAACTGCCCATTTTTTTAATTGAAATAAAAGTGAAGTCTTACCTTGACATCTCATATCCGCGATAAGTCAGATAGTTTTTTTGTTCCTCAAGGGAAGCGCTGAGGCCTTTGAAATGCTCTTCAAGTATTCCCTGTCAACAAGGAGAAGTGTACATACAGAAACACGCTTTAGTGTCATCTCATCTGCCAACGTCCTACCTGATGATTACTAAAACCATGCCCCATACAACCTCCTTGTGTTACGTCATACCAGGATGTTAAATGACACACCCAACACAACTAGATAGTCAAGTTTCTTTCTTTTATGGTGGTAACTATGGTGCTGTGTCCGCCAGTAAAAAGGAGTTTACATAGTCTTTAAACAAGCACTGACACGGAGATGACAGACAAAAGGCCATAAGTGGGAAGGGTGAATAAGGAGAAGGTTTAAAGAACCATTGATTTATCAGTTTTCTATTTGTATGTACATTTGAGTAAATCCTATTTGACGTGTGGAAATACCTACAAGGATCTGCTAATATGTGTGTGTGTGTGTGTGTATATACATACATAGACACATACACATGTACACACATATGCAAACACAATCACCAAACCCCTCCCGGATGTGGCTCACATGTTCAAATACAAAACCATCACATGCAGATAAAACAAAAGCCTGATAAGAAAAGAAAAAAGATCAGAAGTCAGGTTTCCTATCAGTTTGGACCATTGCTTTTTACCTATCTGTATTTATGTACAAATCTAACTAGACATATTACAATAAAGATGACATAAATGGGCCAGTAAAGTCTTTGTTTGTGTATTTATCAAGACATACGGCAATTGTGTTCATATATTTGATTGATATGCAAGACTGTTTGCAGACAATTTCAAAAGTGACATGGCAATCCCTTGTAGCGGAAGTGAAGCTCTTGTGTCACTGAGCATCCGGTCCTGCTGATCTCTGGATGGTTCCAAACATAGATAAAGCATTTACCTACAGGACAGCCAGTGATAAAGTTATGTTGTGATTGTTATTCAAGCTACTGTGGGCAGATCATTTCACGGCCATCATCACAACACATCCATCAAGAAACAGTTGAGTAGCTGATTATTAGGGGAATAAACATGGCCACATATTGACATATCAAGCACACATGTACAGATAGTTGACAAATTACAAGGAAAAAGAACAGCACAACATGTCTTGCTAAACTGCCACTCAAGTGCTCAAGCCGCATGGCTTCAGCACAGTTTGATCTTATTGTCCTCTGAAGTCTAATGGAGCAATGAACACGGATCCTCTAATAGATGTTTGCTTACAGTATCTGGTGTTTTGATGATGGCGGTAATGGCGTAATGTGCTGTCTCACCAGCTCCATCACATTCCTGTATTATGTTTACGTGAAGCTGGGTTAGGATTTTTGAGATTGCAGAGTTCCTACAGTGCCGTGCCATTCATTTTCTCATCAACGTGTCATTCAGTGACAATTTAAGGCCTGGCATTTCCTTTCCTCTCTCACATTATATATTACACCATGTTGGATAAATACAACTTTATATTAAATCATATGCACCATCTGTGCGAAAAACTCAAACTCAAATAACACAGATATAGTTAGAGCCGCAGAATGTTTTCTGACAACTGAAAACTAATGAAATGTTATTGTAGTGTGTAAAGGTAAGGCCCAAAGCCCCCCTCCCCTTTTTAGGTCACAAACTGTTTCTTTTCTGGCCTTGTAGTTAATTTGTGTCTGTGGCCTGCTGACACCCAATGGTCTGTTTGTAAAGGCAGTGATATGTGTAACCTACATTCTATGCTTCAGACATGACAAAGGCTGTTATTCTTTCAGACGAAGCGGCTCTCCTTACTGAACTCACAAGGTCTCAAATTCTTAACATGGTGTAATACTTGACACATCCAGCAGAGGGTCTATGTGTGCCACTCTCTCACTGATCAGAGGGGAACATTACATTAGGCATTCAGAGGAATCAAAAGGAATGGATAACATTGAATCCTATTGGTGAACAATAAGGACATATTTTACAGGATGAACGACGAGACAAGGCTGGATTGGAACGGGCAGCACAAACAATTAAGACACTTCCTTTTTCAATAGAGCAGCAGTGACACTTGTCAGATAAGGAATAGAACGAGTGAATTGTGAAGGTCACGAGTTGAAAGGCACAAGGACAAAATCGAGCCGTTGCAAACCCCTTCAGCCAGCCCACAGGAGGAATATATCAATGAATCAGTTTTTGACGTAGGCCTATACAGTATTCAAACGCCCACCAGAATATACATAATGACACAGTGGTCCTCATTAACATCAGTCATATACCATGCCATCATCAGCAACTGCACCTATCAGTAGTTCTTGAATTGTATCATAAGAAGGAGGGAGATTGATAGCAACAGACTGATTGATGTATTGATTAATTTATTGATCATGCACACACCAATTAAAAGAGTTAACCATAGCGAAGTGATACATTATTCATCAGTGTGGTCTGTCACCAGTAACCCTGTGACACTTATGTTCACACACAAACATATTTTTATTTTATCTCTTCTGTGGCTAATGTAGCCGTCAAAAAGTGTCACGCAACATCTCTCAGAAGTCCATTAGTCAAGTGGCCTCCAGACGTCTATAACTTTAAGTGGTTCAACATTAGCATGAAAATGGGGAAATTATTTCTAAGGCGAACAGGCAGGCCAACTCGTACATATCTGTAGTCTTTAGTGTGAGCATTTTTAGCTGCCAGTCATTTAGGGTGTTCATAGCATCAGAAATGTCAAATCTCAATGCGATGCTTTTGACCCCTCATTTTGGTGACTGCTGCATAACGTTAAGCGAGTTCTCCGACATATTTAGACTGATTGAATGTAAAGGTATACTTTCTTTATAGTAATGGAATGTGAAATGTTGTAACAATAATGTTCTGTTCTATTTGTATGTATTAATCCGAGTTATATTTAACAACATTCAAGCAAATTATTATCCGGATGCTGTTACGCGATATGTCTGGCAACTGATGTGTCTACTGGTTGTTTCGTCTCTCTTTCTCTCTATTCTTTAACTTAATGTGGATTATTGTGCCAGTTTTAGCACATTGATTGCCTTTTAAAATTGTTACTCGTTTAACTAAATTGAGGGCCTTTTATCGCAGAAGAATTAATCAGACATTCTTATTCTCAAATGAATTTAAAAAAAATGTCTGATATAAATACATACATCTGATATAAAAAAAAATCTGAGTAGATGAGTGTTGCTTCTCAGTTGGATCAGAACTAGAGCAAGGCCAGACACCAAATGAATAGTGGTGTAACGAACCAAGAAATTGTGTGTAAATTGCTCTAAAATATCTAAAATACACCATCCCTACTAAAATTTTTTGTTTATACTTCATGATATGATTATTGTTATATGTGCATTTTCAATAAGAAAAAGAGCACTCTTCTTTTCGCCTATTGTTAAACATTTGATTTGAAGAATACTGAGAGTGAAACATACCGATTCATTTTACTCAAACAACCTGCGTTATTATTTTTCTTCATCCCTTAGTGGTGCCTGCAGGTAAAACCCCAGAGGTGTCGGGGAGTAGCTTGTATATAGCCTGATGAGGTGAAAACCTAAAGGAAGTCCTAAATGATTTACCCTTGCTCTTTAAGACTGTATGCGGTGAGCAATCAACATGTTTATCACCTCCTCTTTGCTAACATCTGCATTTTGACAGCCTGACAGTAATAAGGCTATGTTCAGAGAGATTTTAGAGTTACTGTGAAAAGGTCTATATCACAGCTACACCAGGGTTCTTCTCACAGACGTAACAAGCCCCTTTCCACAGCCACAGAGAGAAAATTATAAATCTGTTTGCCCAGGCTGCGTAAGGCATTGACGGTTGAGTGTTACCTTGAAAAGATGGTTAGTCCATGGGTAACAGCCATCATTTCAGAAGACGCTCAATGTTTAACATTAATCATGTTTTTTTAGGCATTAAGCAATTTTGCATCTTGCACGGTTTGCATTGTCAATGTTTTTACACTGTTTCTGTCTTATATGTATTTAACGTAACTTGAGCCTGCCCTGTTAAAGAATAATTAATGTCACTCACAACAAGCAGTAACTTTTTTCCCTACTTGTCTTGAGCATAAACACTGTGAAATGAATCCAGGCCAGATGATGAATACGGCTTCAAGAAACGCTAACTACAGGTCCTTCACATATAATTAGCATATTGTGATAAAGTTGATTATTTTCCATAATGTAATGATAATAATTGAACTTTCATATATTTTAGATTCATTGCACACCAACTGAAATATTTCAGGTCTTTTGTTGTTTTAATACTGATGATTTTGGCATACAGCTCATGAAAACCCCAAATTCCTATCTCAAAGAATTAGCATATCATGAAAAGGTACTCTAAACGAGCTCTTAACCTAATCATCTGAATCAACTAATTAACTCTAAACACCTGCAAAAGATTCCTGAGGCTTTTAAAAACTCCCAGCTTGGTTCATTACTCAAAACCGCAATCATGGGTAAGACTGCCGATCTGACTGCTGTCCAGAAGGCCATCATTGACACCCTCAAGCAAGAGGGTAAGACACAGAAAGAAATTTCTGAGCGAATAGGCTGTTCCCAGAGTGCTGTATCAAGGCACCTCAGTGGGAAGTCTGTGGGAAGGAAAAAGTGTGGCAGAAAACGCTGCACAACCAGAAGAGGTGACCGGACCCTGAGGAGGATTGTGGAGAAGGGCCGATTCCAGACCTTGGGGGATCTGCGGAAGCAGTGGACTGAGTCTGGAGTAGAAACATCCAGAGCCAGCGTGCACAGGCGTGTGCAGGAAATGGGCTACAGGTGCCGCATTCCCCAGATCAAGCCACTTTTGAACCAGAAACAGCGGCAGAAGTGCCTGACCTGGGCTACAGAGAAGCAGCACTGGACTGTTGCTCAGTGGTCCAAAGTACTTTTTTCGGATGAAAGCAAATTTTGCATGTCATTCAGAAAACAAGGTGCCAGACTCTGGAGGAAGACTGGGGAGAAGGAAATGCCAAAATGCCAGTCCAAAAGTCCAGTGTCAAGTACCCGCAGTCACTCGTGCGTTTACATGCAGACTCATAATCAGATAACTAAACGAATAAGACCACAACAGGACTTTTAAACTGCATGTAAACACCTTTATCCGATCTACTTCGGACACAAATCGGCACAATAACGGACAAGAGAAGTCGGATAAGAACACCTAGATAATTCGTTCATTGTCGGCTTTCTCTCTGCATGTAAACAGGGATCGGATATCGCATATCGGACTTCTCGTTCTGTGCTTGTGTGCCTGCGCGTGATAGGCTTCACCATGGGTTATTGACGGAAGAGAACCGAACGTGGCTCTAAAACCACTTGTTGAAAGCATGGTTGAAAGGGCTACAGCGCCACCTAGCATAGTGGAGACAGCCATGCATCGGACATTTATCCGATTTCTGAAAGACCATGTATACTCAGACAAGTGACACGGTCCGTTCGAGTGTCTTGTTCGATATATGTGATAATCCAATCTAGTTGTGCCATGTAACCGCACTGAGTGATGGTCTGGGGTGCCATGTCAGCTGCTGGTGTTGGTCCACTGTGATTTATCAAAGGCAGGGTCAATGCAGCTAGCTATCAGGAGATTTTGGAGCACTTCATGCTTCCATCTGCTGAAAAGCTTTATGGAGATGAAGATTTCATTTTTCAACAAGACCTGGCACCTGCTCACAGTGCCAAAACCACTGGTAAATGGTTTACTGACCATGGTATTACTGTGCTCAATTGGCCTGCCAACTCTCCTGACCTGAACCCCATAGAGAATCTGTGGGATATTGTGAAGAGGAAGTTGAGAGACACCAGACCCAACACTGTGGATGAGCTTAAGGCCGCTATCGAAGCATCCTGGGCCTCCATAACACCTCAGCAGTGCCACAGGCTGATTGCCTCCATGCCACGCCGCATTGAAGCAGTCATTTCTGCGAAAGGATTCCCGACCAAGTATTGAGTGCATAAATGAACATAATTATTTGAAGGTTGACTTTTTTGTATTAAAAACACTTTTCTTTTATTGGTCGGATGAAATATGCTAATTTTTTGAGATAGGGATTTTTGGTTTTTCTTTACTTTTTTGCCAAAATCATCAATATTAAAACAATAAAAGGCTTGAACTACTTCAGTTGTGTGTAATGAATCTAAAATATATGAAAGACTAATGTTTATCAGTACATTACAGAAAATATTGTACTTTATCACAATATGCTAATTATATGAGAAGGACCTGTACATTATAGCTGTGACTCATCCATCTTTAATCTTGTTTTAAAGTTATACATCGTTCAGGTTATTTTTTAAGCCAGTTGGAGAATGTGTTGCTTTTCCTTGAGTTAAAAGTTACTGAATTTAATATTTTCTGGTTATGGACTTCTGTTTGATGACGTCAACACGGGCTGTAGGAAATTGTGATGTGTGTATTTTTGTCCTGTGTTTCCTGACGTTGTGTGGAGGGACCATACAATTAATGGAGAATTAAAGAAAACAAGGGGGGCGCCCTTAGCTCAGTTGGTAGGGCGTCCCCCCATGGGCCTCGGCCAGCAGCGGATCCGGGTTCGATTCCAGCCCGTGGTCAATCTCTGCATGTCACTCCCCTCTCCTCCCCATTTCACCTCTGTCTCTACAAACTGTCAATAAAGCATAAAAATGCCAAAAATATATCTTTAAAAGAAAACAAGCTGCATCCCTGATCCACACAGTTCATCCACAACAAACGTTTAGTTTTTTCAGTCGGTCTCGCAGCTTCACAGGTTGACATTTATTCCAGAAGATTCTGTGACAAGGACAGAAAAAGGGGAAAGTTACAGAGTGAACGCGATGTGATGAGGACGGTTACAGCTGTGTCAACTTGTTGTGTGGGTACGGATGACAGTGAAGGCTACAACCAGGGATGGCATGATGCACTTACCTCGTCTGACTCCTCTCCCACTGTGCAGGGCCCCGTGTCCTCCTCTGTCACTGTAGGATCCTGATTCTCCGCCCGCCTCAGCACTGAGTATCTGTACGTTGCCTCACTGAAAAGGAAATGTATTTATTTATTTTTTAGTTATACAGGAAAGTGATTAAAACAAGTTATTGTTAACAATGGCCTCGCGGAGATAAAATGCATTAGACATGATAAAATACTATTTAAAATTACATTAAATAAAACTTAAATACAAAACTTAAATTGGCACAGACAGCAATTAACATTGAGGAACTATGATGTAGAAATTACGTTACGGACCAGGGGGGCTGACATGCTTTTTACTGCACTCGGGATTTTTAAAATAATTTTCATTAATCATTCATAATGTTATATCTTACTTGATGGGGAAGAAGTATTTTCGGATGATCAGCACGGCACAAACGATTGCAACCGCAGAGACGAAGACGACCGCCACAATAATCCCAGGGTGAAGCCTGGACCTAGCCTAAAAAAAGAGACAAATTAATCCAATAAGATCTAACAGTGGGGTAGTTAAAGAGCCCATAAACCTAACAGCTCAGTTCATGATGTGTGGCCCAGATGACAAGGAAATATGGGGCAGGAGATCTGACAGCTGAACCGTGGCGTGTTATGGATCAAGCCAGTTCACGACTCAAAAAAAAAAAGCCTCAACAGCAGGGGTGTGAATCACCGGGCCAAAACAGGAGAAAAATTATGCATTTTTTTTACAATAAATAATCAGTCACCTCAGCGGCGCTGTGATCACTGGGCCATATCTTTAGAGACTGAGCGGCGCATAAAATCATAGGTAGTGCCAGGAGTGGAGTGTGAGAACATAAGTCTTTGTAGTGATAATTAGGACTCACAGAGTCACAGGCCAAAAAGTTTTTAAAAAAATCCAACAGGAACAACCAATCACGCAGGCGAGGAGGTCTCAGATACGAAAAATAATTGGGGCTGTCAAATTAACGCGTTAATTTCGATTAATGAATCACAGAAAAATTAACGCGATTAAAAAAATTAACGCAGATTAATCGCACTTCTATATTGCCCTCTCACCCGGTGCAAAAGAGGTGAGATGATAGCGGAGCTGCACCTGTAGTTTGCGGACACCGCCCGCACGGAATTAAAGCGTGAAGAAAGAAGCATAGAGAGGGCTCTATGCAGGGGCGGATCTACCGGGGTGGCATGGGGTGGCAACTGCCACCCTATAAAAAAAGCCTTGCCACCCCAGCTGCCACCCCAGTTGGCAGCGCCAAATTAAACATTTATTTTTGGCTGTTAAGAGACATTTACGAGCGCGAGTTTCAAATGTCCGACTGCAAGTGAATGTAGCCAGGTAATATTGCCCCAGCCCGATCCCCCGCGACCCACTCCCGAAACTCCTAACCGCTCCTTACGGCACTGATTTTGAATACAAGGAAGGCGTGCGAGAGACGGATCCAAACCTCTCTAGACTAACGAAGCAAGCAGCACAGGAGAGACTACACTCTATTACTGATCAACTGTCTATCTATGAAAAAATTACAATAATGAGAAAAGAGCAGGGTTAATGGAGTTGTAGTTTTCCTATAAAGTTAATATGCTGCTGTGTGGTGACAATGACTAGAGGTTAATAATAACATTAGGAACTCGTGAATGCCTCTGGAAAACTACAATAACTTTCACATCAGCGAAGATTGTGCACTACTGTAGGCTACTGATCCAAATTCCACAACTCATTACTTGTGTTACAGTTTAGTAGGCTACAATATTTATTAATTTATAGTTGGTTGCTCCACCTTAAGTCAGCCCAGGATAGTTAAGTTTCAGTTTCGTTTTTCATCTCCGTGTTGGACAGCTGTTCGCTCAGCTGAAGGGCTCGAGCCTCACGGAGCAGACAGCCGAGTCAGTCTAAAAGTCAGCGAGGATCACGCTCACAAATCAAAAAGCTAAATTATAAAATAAAGCTATCTCTTCCTCCCTCTGTCCACTGCACACTTAGTCACTAGTAGCTTAAAGGAAATACATGAGGATTAAAACCTCATTTTGCACTTTATTATTTTTGAATATTTGAAGATTGCATGCAAGTAAAATACCACCAGCCACTACATTCTCAATGATAGACGTGAATAATCACTTCTTCTTTTTTTCTAAACCAATTTGTTTTTAACAATAGAGGAGAATAAATATTTGAAAGCAATACAGAATGCATGATATTACTGCATCGTATTCTATTCTGTTGATGTCACTGGGAACATAAATGTTGTCAATTACTTTACATAAACTTGATGCAAACAAATTCACCAGAATGCAGGAAATGAAGTGATGAATGCTCAAAAATTTCTGGGGGGGCACCCCCAGACACCCCATTTAAAAGGTGTCCTAAACCAAGGTTTAATCATAACCTATACCCTTGAAATTCATTAATTATTTTCTTTAATTTTATCTATAGGCCTTTGTAAAAGGATATACTTCTTAATTCTTATCACACTATTTTAAATTAAAGTCTTAGGTTGTGCTTATCAATTATTTCTGTGTTGGACATTACTGAACCTCTTCCCATTTACAGTGTGTTTAACAGGTCACTGTTTGTGACCACATTAACACAGACAAATACCAAGGACTCACTGTTAACTAAGTACTTATTGCAGCCCTATTTGCATAGCTTTTGAGCCCCATGCTGGTGTATTAGTGCAGGTGTTTGTTGTGAGGCAGGTAATGTAGTAATTATTCAGTAATAACAATCTTTAAAATTGTCTGACACCTTTTAAGTTTAAATGTAAGGCTTCACTCGTGCTACAATACATTAAGTATTATGTTATTTAGTCAACATATCTAAATGTGGGGGCTTTCCCAAGTACATATTTATTTATATGGCTTTAATTAAATCGGCATACTGTATATACATCCGCCATAGGTTGCCACCCCTTAAAATCTCCTGCCATCCTCTTGCCACCCCATGAATATTTTTCTAGATCCGCCCCTGGCTCTATGGACATTTTATGGGAAGCTCCGGGCAAATAAGCAAGAAGTTTTAGGAATACGTCTTATGTTATTCTCCGTAGTGTCTGTGCATTGATTTAGTGGGTGCCTAATTAATAATGTAGGTTCAAAACAACGCTCAATCTTCCTCTGTGTCTCAATTTTGTTTGCTAGCTGCGATCGTCTACAGCAAACGGACACCCGCCCCCCTCCAGCGCTGTCTGTTGTGGGAGATAGACAGTCGTCATTTAGCCTGCTTGTTTTTTTTTCCGGCTAGTAGTTCAGAGAGAGAGAGAGAGAGAGAGAGAGAGAGAGAGAGAGAGAGAGAGAGAGAGAGAGAGAGAGAGAGAGAGAGAGAGAGAGAGAGAGAGAGAGAGAGAGAGAGAGGAACGGTACAGTTGTTTATAAACAGGCATACAAGTGTCATATAAGTATGCGATTAATTAATCACAGAGCCTGTAATTAATCACATTAATTTTTTTAATCGCTTGACAGCCCTAGAAATAATATGAAACTGATTATTACACATGATTGGATCGTTTTTTGTTACACCACACTCAACACAGTTGAGAACTAGTGTGTCTTTGAATGAGCAATTTCCCTAATACTTGAGTATTACACAATCCAATTTTCACTTTGAAGCAAAATTCAGGTCAAAATGAGTCCAATCTTTGACTTTAAGTTTTTTAGCACACGGCTCTCTTTTTGTAAGGTGCCGAATTACAATTGGTCCTGCAGTTGAAAGGTATCTTTCAATGCCAGAGAGATTTGAAGCTACTTACAAATTCATCAAGCATAAAGGCTGTGCAGAGTCGTACTGAACCCAAAGTCAGCCACACTTATCATCACAGTAGGCCTACTTCTTCAGCAATGTGTGTTTGGCTACTCTGCTCAGTCGGTGGCATTTTGCACCCTGAAAGTAAAAAGAGATTTTTGGCAACCTGAATGATTCCAGACGGATCTGTAAAACAGTGAATATTGCACAATAAAAAGATGATCATCATAACATTGACAGTGCAGTGCGAAAAATCTAACTTTTTTTCTTTCGTTTTCCCCCTGCAAAACACAAAAATCCTAGAAGGCTACTAGGCCTACATGATTTTTTTTTTTACAAAAGTAAAAGTTTAAACAGTTTCGCGTTGTATATGATAGACGCAGTTAGCCTACTGTGGGGCAAAATTGCAAAAATGTTGGTATTTGGATGACTCTGCCAATCAATTACTAATACGGTATCAATATAATGGCAGTAGCCTATTTGCCCAATCTTGACACTTTTACCTGTTGTGTGGACATCCTTGTGACCTTCAGAGTCTGGTTCACTTAGGCTACTTTCATCACGGGACAATAAAACAAAGTTCATTAGCCGACTTAATCAGTATTCAGCCTCGAATTGGTGGCGCGGAGGGATCTTAATCATTCAATATAGATGTGTTTCTGTCTGTGTTAATAGTATATAAAAACGCCATGGTTGTTTACTTCCTGGTTGTTCTCACCTGAAACATGTAGCAGTAGCCTATGTCCACGCCCCTCTCTCCAGAATCCCTCATGTGACGCTTGGTGGAGCGTCACGTGACCTTCTAAAATGAATTATTATTTATATTTTATTTAGGCTTCACCAACAGCATTCAAGCTCCTGATTTCTGCTGCACACAATACATTTATTTTAATTTAAAAATACACTTTGAAGTGGCAACATATCACTGTTGTCTGTGATCAAAATACAAATTTGGCAGCAAAATTAACCCATTTCAGTCGAACACCTACATTTAAAATACCATGCTGTAAAACAGGTGCTTGAATATACTTTGAGTCTTCCAGGAGGCATCATTTCTATACACAGTTTATGCAGGCGTCTTTGTTCAAATGTGTGTCTGTGTGTTGATTTCCATGTTCAAGATCTTGTTTAGCTAATTAATGGGTATTACAATCAATGAAAAAAGGAAAATGCACCATGGGACACAATGTTTTTTTTTTCACAAATCTGTTTTTTCACAAATTATGAGCACGTTTCTCTTGACAGGTCACCAAATTTAATCGCTTGCTGCATTTCACCATTTAACAAAACACACAGCTAGCCCTCTGACGTGGTCCCATTATATTAACTGATTGCTCCGTCGCTGAACCAGTTGGACTATTTGTTGATTTAAACCACTTGGAATCGCCATTGGATTAATGAATGTAATTCCCCCTTCCCACCTTCTTTTATTTCATTTTTTCCCCAGCCAGTGTGAAGCAAGAATTCATCTCAGGCTGAACATGATTAATATATCAGCTGCTCCTCAGGTGTGATCAGTGTTTTGGCAAGACTGATGAAAAGAACTGCCGGACCCACAAGTTACCCGTCTGTTATTAGGCTACAGCTGCTTACACTTACACGCTTTAAAGAATAAAAGAAATGAGGATCACAGTCACAGATATCCGTAAGAACTAAATATTGAGTAGCCAATAGTAATGGTAGTATAAGTATTATCACAAGGGACTCGACATTTCAAATACATTCAAAATCAATATATCCTTTAATCAAAATTTTCTTTGTTGAACTATTACATAAGAGCAAAAACCGCTCTGTCTTAACCTTAACAGGACACTACAACACAAATCCACATGAAATCTGTCGCCATTTTTCTCAAATTTAATTCAAGCAATATAAACACACATGAACATATTTTCACTGACTTTTCTTTTTGTTTCACAAATGATAAATACAGGAAACATTTCATATACTGTAACGCCAATCCAGGCAAAATTTAAATGACAAACATATTTCAATTAAAAAGAAGCTCTAGTATGTTCTTTCAAAAGGCTTACATATTAATTTGCTAGCCGAGACTTCTGAAAAGACTCTGTACTCTCAGATGTGCCACTGACTGGGCGACAACTCAGTTTCTAGCAAAAAAGCATTAATTTGATTTATTGATTCTCACTCCTTTACACACCACCATAACACTTCTTGTTTGTGAATGGGACATTCATCACTGATCAATAAGTTAGGCCTAAAAGAAAACAAAGCCTTTCACCCATATCAATGATTGTAATCAATCACTGATTCATTAAGATTCTCTTGAGTGGGGGCGCCCTTAGCTCAGTTGGTAGGGCATCCCCCCCCCCCCCCCCCCCGGGCCCAGCAGCAGACCCGGGTTCGATTCCCACCCGCAGTCGTTCTCTGCATGTCACTCCTCTCTCTGCCCCATTTCACCTCTGTCTCTCTGCACTGGCAATAAAGCATAACCATGCCAAAAAATATCTTTAAAAAAAAAATTCTCTTGAGCTTTGAGTCAAGCCAGTTCATAGTACTTCCCCGTCTTTGGATCAAAATAGCAGTTCAAGCAAGGATCATAGAGCAGATTCAAATACTCGTCCTCGTTCCCCTCCTCCTTCACCGACTCATCCCCTCCTGTAATAATGCAAGAAAATCACCCTACAAAAATTAGAGGTAATTGCTCCAAGCATACATAGATAACAGTACAACAGTCATTCAAATCAATGAAGTTTGCACTGATAAAACAAATATGTAAATGTATATTGTAGTGCATTAGCAGAGCCATCCTAGATATGAATAAGGGGCCTGCTCTATCAGCTGTTACTGGAATGAAATGAAGTGTGGACCATGAGGTGACCTTGAAACCGGATTTAAAAGTTTTTCTGCCGCTGCCGCTTTTTGCTCTCATCAATCAAGAGACCTAAGAAACTTACATCCCAGGGCCACATTATGAAGCTGTGAAGAGATTCCCCTTGTAATCCCCACTACTTTTAAGCACGGGAATTAAGCTGTTAAATTCACAGGCAGTTAAATGCTAAAAAGGTTACGAATGCTCCAAGAAGAACATTTTATCTTATCAGAACTTTTGGCGACGATAATGAAAACTAATTATAAGACACATTGTGTGAGAGGTTTAAAGATGATGTTGTAAACTGAAAAGGTTTCGTCAATTAACCTTGTCGATGTGTCTAGGCGGAGCAGACCTGTAATGAGCCTGTCTCTTTTGACCTATGGAGTTATGTGGAGGACAGAGAGCTGCACTCTCATGGGTTTTTACCCTTAATTAGATACCGTTTCTCATGGCTTTCCCCACCATGCTGAGTGCATTCCTTGGTGGGAAGCTTGACATTTTTGTAAGCTTTGACGCCAGTGAATGTTTCCATTAGTTCCATGCATTCGCGCAATTGGTCCGGCCTATGTTGTTTGCCGTTCGCCTGACTTTAAAGGACATTAAAGGGCGTTCGAGGGGCAAAAGTTACCAACATGAAGGGGACCATACCTCCGATTAAATTCTTCCGTGTGTCGGTTGACCTTCTATGCTGGCTGGGAGGCATAATGGGTGGGCTGAGCACATCCATCCACTCCCTAGAGAAAAGAGCATAAAAAGCACACAGTCTCTGACAACACATGCCATTACAGTCGCCGTCCCACTACTATACCGCGCGCATTAAATTGCCTCCATATGACATTTTAACAATGAAGCCTCATCATCGTGTGCTCTCCGAAGCCCATCTTAGCCTCCGCCGTCCTTGAGCCACTTCTCCTGCATACTTAGCTCCCCTCCGCCCTCACAATTTTACCTGAAGGATCATTTATTAGATTCTGACTCAAGCTGTGACTTCCAAGTGTCCACTTTCTGGCGCAGAGTAGGGGTCTTAACTTTGTCTGTGTCAGTGAGAGCAGGACTTCCTTTCACTCCAAACTAGTCTCCCAGTCTACACAGCTACACACAATCATGTCCCAGGATTTTTTTTTGTTGTTGTATGGGGCGACATATTAAATGTAGAGAAAAATAACGATGAGTTATGACACTTGGAAGCACACCAAGATTCATTTGTTAAACCGCATTCATAATCATTTAAGGCTATACATCTCTTGCCTCTGGATATAACTCCTCAGCACACTTATTGAAGAACTAAAGTATAATATTCCTCTGTGTAATATTCAACTGACAGCCGACAAGGACAATTTTCATCGTTGTCTGTTTAACCGTCAAGAACTGCAGTGATTTATAGTATTTTTCACTCTCTCTGAAAAACAAATTACATTCAGTAACCACAGTACTAGCAATGACATGTTAAAACGATTGGCAGGCTATGTTCAAAAAAACATTTACAATTCTAGAATCTTCTCTGATTAAATTTACTGTTGTGGACTTTACAGGATGTTGGTTTTCAGTGGCGTGCACAGGTAGACCTGAAGTGGTGCTGAAGCACCTGCCCTTTTCCCCTGGAAAAATCAAGTGCCCTTTTGGAAAAAAAAAAAAAAAAAAAAAAAAAAAATATGAAAGTTCTTTTTTTTTTTTTTTTTTTTTTACAGTGTATGTGGCCCATGCCGACATTATCATCTATAAATGCTCAACGATTAAAAACGTTTGACAATAATGCCCCAATAAATATGCCCCCCCTCCTCCTCCGCACACACTTCCTTTGTCAGCGTGAACGCGCAGAGTGGACACAAACGGAGGCGCGTTGCAGCAGCAGTTCACAGCTGCTGCACACACACACCTACTCCCCGGCCTGCCCTGCCCCACCAGCGAGGTAACACATACATGAATGGAGTCAAGAGTGTATTATTTGCCCCCTAAGCCTCAGTTGCCAAGCTATAACTTGCATTTATTTGTCTCTGTTTTAAAGTAGCCTCTATCATGCAGCGCCACACAGCTGAGCATAAATTAGCCGACTCTCCTGCTAGCCCAAAAAAAATAGATATGATGTGATGAACACAACTAATGTCAGCGGAGTTTGTCATTGGTGCAGCATGTGAATCTATCAGTATGCTGAATATTTAGTGTTGTTTAGGTTTACTTTAGGCTATATAATTAACACATGCAGTAATTTATTTGCTAAATGACAAACAGGCAATTCCCAATTGCCTGCAGAAAAAGTAGCCTTGTGCCTGGTTGTAATGTAACCAAGCAGTCTTATTTTATATGGTTGGTCTCTTTTTATTTACAAATTGCAGTATAATGCCTAGAAAGGGGAGGTTAAAAAGGAAAAAGAAAGGGAGCTACAGCAGGCAGCCCAGGGGAGCAGCTCTCTGCTCTCCTGGATGAAAGCATCCACCAGCAGCAAGGAGGAAGATGAAGATGAAAGGTCAGAGTCAAGACCAGAGTCATGTTAACTGTTCAGGGCCTTTTAAAGCTCAGATTTTAATGCTGAACTGTTCCTCAAATGTTATTGAAATATCTTAAAAGCTGTCCACACATTTTATTTTAACTACGCAAAGTGTTGTTGGTACTAAATCAATCATGAAGCTATATAAGCTAATTATATTATTTTGTCCCAACCATAAATGATTTCTATGTTACAAAACTTGCAGTAATCTTGTATTTACCTTAATAGGATATTATTAGTACAGAGATCAGGGGCCTAACGAAGACTTCAAAGACAGAATTCGGGATAAGGGATTATTTAAAAAAATCCAAAGGTGATTTTTTTTTCAAACATGTACATTTTTTTCTTTCTGCTTTTTGGTAATTCTGTGTCTCCAAATTATTCCAGAAAATAGTACTAAATAGCCCACATTGACACAGGTGATTTAGCCTTAGCTTTCTTCTCAAAGAGCACCAGATTGATGAATTTTACTTTAAAAGGTTAAAATTTTTCTTCCGGGGGAGCATTCCCCCGGATCCCCCTAGAAGGTCCAGGGTCCAAACACAGTCTTCCAAAATCCTTTGAGAAACACTGTATGTGTGGCCGAGTATTAAAAGTAATTAGGCCAGGGGGGGATTTTGTACAAGTACCCTTAAAATGATTTGGTCATTCATCGATAGAATATATTGTGCCCTTTTCTTTGCACTGAGCACCTGCCCCCCAAAATGGCTGTGCACGCCACTGTTGGTTTTAATGGGCACCAGTGATTCTCCCTCGTCATTATAACACTAAATGCTAAATTGACTTTTGGTAATTTAGTATATCTGGAACTAACTATGCTAGGGAAGTAAAAATACCAAATATCTGTTTGATAGTATATCAAATAAAAACCATTGTAACACCTGAACTAAATAGTAATACTGTCATAATGTCTAGCTTTAATCAAATACGAGCTGGAATGGGGCTATGCAGCATACATGTTACAGCTATATGGTATCCATAGATTTAATACATCACTGTAAAAAAGTAGACCACTTATAGGCTGATTCCTTTTAATTAGATCTTTCCATGCATTTAAGCATGAATGAGAAGTTTCTTCATTTCTATCCTCATGCCTTTAAAGGTATCTACTGAGGCTCTTGATTTTACTCACTTACAAAAGGCATTCACTCTGCTTTGACGCCTCTGTGGCTGTGTCATACACAGGGACACAGTTCAAAAGTTGATAGAATTCTATCTAGCTTAAGCTATTTTTGATGACAAAGGCCTCTGCTACAGAGCCGCAAATTAGACTTTCAAATTGTTAAATGGGACTTGGCTTGAGTGATTACATTCTTAGATTTTAAAAGTCTTAAGAATCCAGATACTGACAAACCTGTGATGAAGAGAATTAATTTGTTTGATTTAATTTGAGTGAGAACCCTGCTTTTTGCACAGCAGTGAAGTTAATTGAAATGAAGCTTTTCAAATATCTCCCAATGAACCAGTCTCAAGGGAACTCTTTTTGTTCGGCACTCTGGCAATAGGACTGAGTTTCACAATTGTCTTCATTGTAAAACAGCTGAATTGCTACCCCGGGTCTCTCTCTTTGACAGCCTGATGTGGTTTTGCATTTGGTATGCCAGCCAAAGGCAGTGTCACAAGCAGAGGAACATGTTAAAAATGCTAGGAAGGCCTTCACTACATTAAGAAAAGCGACAGGAGCATTTTAGCTGTCAAGAAAACTGTGAATCTCAACAGCGAGAAAGCTTTGCTGTGATGCCAGGGTGCTCACAAAACACTATGCTAGACTTCACTGTAAGGGAATGCGATGGCTCAAAGAAAAGCAGCGGAAACAACAGCAAATCTTGTGCAGCTGCTCTTCAGTATGTAAATCAAGGCCCTACTCCGGAGTCTTATTTCAGCACTACAGCTGCGGAGGCTGTAGTGCTGTGTGAGACAAGTCTGGGAGAGTATGTTTGAGGTGCCTGTCGACAGTAATATTAATTTCAGTGGACATTCAATCAAACAGAGTAACCTCACTGAATATTTAGACAGCCCCAACGTTTCAGTACTGAAATATGACAAAACAAGAGGCAAAAAATCGCTGCCGCTCGACCCCAATGTTGGGTCAGAGCAGATGTGATGCATGTAACATTTTCAAATCAGTTTAAACTTCTGCATATTTCAATACATGGATGTCTACACATGTTCACGCCAGGCTACTTTGCTTTTCATCAATAAATCAAAAGTGATAGAGCGGAGGTGGGTGCATGATTTGAGCAGCAGAACAATGATGCAATCCCTTTGTCTTGTTTTGTAACATGCCGTATGGCCGCATGGTTTGTGTACACCCACGAGGAGATGTAGATGTGTTCAGACAAGGCTCTGCATTAGCAGGCAGCGGGGCGTTCCAGGGTCTCCACAACTCTTCGATGGGTAACCATCCAGGGAACCACCAGTAGATATAACAAGGCTTGTGAGCCAGCTTTAAAAACTGTTCAGAATTCAGTCAATGCTCTGTACTATATTCTTTAATATGTTCCCATGTTAATGTGCGGCGTTGTATTATGAATTATAGTGTTGAAGAGTTTTGTCTAACTCGCCCTCTAAATCAACACATTTAGCCTGCCTGCAAGAGCTATTTGGCTCAAGCCTTAACTCTGGAGATATTTCCCCTCTGAGGAACATTTAAAAAAGTAATTGACTGAAATGTCAATTACGGATACCATAGCCTGAAGTTGATATTGGATTCACTTTCTCATATATATATATATATATATATATATATATATATATATATATATATATATATATATATATATATATATATATATATATATATATATATATATATATATATATATATATATATATATATATATATATATATATATATATATATATATATATATATATATATATATATATATATATATATATATATATATATATATATATATATATATATATATATATATATATATATATATGAGAAAGTATATATATATATATATATATATATATATATATATATATATATATATATATATATATATATATATATATATATATATATATATATATATATATATATATATATATATATATATATATATGAAATAGTAGCGGTACAGTATTCTGCCTTTTCCAGTTATGTATTATTTTATTTCTTACTAACTTTACTCTATTTTTTTTACTTGTAAGCAGGTTAAATAAGGTGGAACGTGTCTTGAGGCTGCATTGCATTATGAACTACCGAGCCTCCCACTGTGAAGAAGTCAGCCTTTGCTTCATCAATGATGGATTTCTCCTTGTATGGCTGCTGAAAGTCAGTGCTAAATGATTTTTCTAAGGAGTAAGCTTTATATCTTACATTAATTATCTAGTGCCTGACATGCACAACAGTGGGTGAAAAATAATCTTTACTTGAGAAAATAAAAAAAACAGAAGCTTAGGGAGAAGCAAACTACAGGACCTGGCACAGAGTCGATTTATGTATACTCATCAGTGAGCCAGATAAGCCCCAGTCTCCATATTTATCTGACAGTTGGCATTTAGCTTTAATTCCACAGTCGCTCGTCACCATCTGATTAAGAATTTCATTTCACATAAAATACATAATTTTGGCTTGCAGTTTTATCAACTATTATCACTTCTTCTCACCTGATTAATAACGACCCAGTAACCAGAGAAGATATGCTTTTGTAGACAGCATGTCAGTTATTTTTAATGAAAATGACTCTATTTATAGCCTGACCTTCTTACACATTACATAATGAATGTGCAAAACACAAACAAAAGACTTTTGTTTATGTTTTCAGACTTTGTTGGTCATGTCTTGTAGAGTGCATTTTATTAATCAAATTCAATTACATTTTTAAATTGGGAGCTCAGCAGAGAATTCTTGCCACAGATGCGTGTGTGTGGTTGTGTGTGTGTGTGTGTGTGTGTGTGTGTGTGTATGTGTGTGTGTGTGTCATATGCTTGCTTACCTCGGGTTTGATTGCAGGAGGGGGTTCATTTCCTTTTGATAGTGTTGACCCTGATTGGCTGGCTGGATCAGTAATATACGGAGAAAGTAAAACAGTTAAACGGCTTGTTAAGAATGCCTCTAAATACACAGATCTTATGTCTCACAACATTATCCTTAGCATTTATTATTAAGTATGAAGGGAGACACAAGGTGAACTGTTGGGGCATAAAAGTATAGAGAAGTAGAACATACACACGCAGCAGAACAACACTGAGTTTCCTAGTTTCAGAATGACCCCCATCTTTCAATGGTCCAGTAATGAAAGACAGTATGCCCAACATGATATGACCACTATTTAAGCTTGATAATTGTCCCTCAAGACAAATTATGTATTATGCCGTTTTGTCCATGGAGAATTTTGTAATTTGTTGCAGTGCACTTGAAATGTATTGCCACTGAAAAAGTACACTCTATTTCCATTTATATATGTCTATCGATGAATACATCTACTGCAGCCTAGCCACAGAAGTCATGTCACTTAATAATTGATGTCCTCCTTATTCCAAGCTTGACTGGTTTAAATGCAGGGTGTGGAGCAACATGTCTTTTGAGGAGAGACATGTCCAGAAAATCAAGATCAGATACAATCAATTGAATTCTACAGGCACACATCAACACAAAATTGCCAAATAAAGACCAAGCCAGACAGGGAAAATGTTCACAAAAACCTCTGTACAACCACAAATTAAGTTTAAATCCTCTACACCAGTCAATCCTCAAACTAAATATGGTACTTAATCCCACATCACATGTACGCTGATGGTCCTTAAATGTTGTCTTCTGTTATTGTAATATAATGTTGAATGTATGTCATTTTGGATCCTGTCTTGACATCTTAATGCTTGTCTTCTCTCGTCTATTATTTTTCTTTTCTCTGCTGTTGTAAATAATGGAGCTGCTGCGATGCAAAACAAACTTCAGACTTGCTCTGACAATAAGGTATTTTTGTATCATATGCATCGTACAGTTCATGGAAATCCATGTGCAGCCTGTTCAAGTCAGGAGAAAAAGTCCTTCTCTGCTTATCCTGTTGTGTGCCGTGCAAACAAGTGAAGTATGAAATATCACTGCCTCCCTGGCGAACTAGAGAAAAGCACACAAAGAAAAATTGAGAGGGCACCAAGATTCGGAAAACATGGGTGACCACTGAAGTGTGAACAAAGCAAGTTCAAGGGATCCGTACAATCCTATAATCTGTTCAGAAATTTAAATGTACTCTAACCTTTTGTAGGGAAGAAAAAGGGACTGGGGCTTGGAGCTATATTAATGATTGGGGTATTTTAAAACACTAACAGCTAAGTTGTTTGTGAGCTGTAAGTATAAGGGCCTTAACACTGGAGTAAAAGATAAGAATGGTTTCACTTTCAATATATAGAAATATTCAGCTATAGGAAACACAAGAGCATTACCCTCTCCATCTTGTCAAAGCTAAAACCATATTATAGCCTCGGGAGGCTATTAAACTCTAGTGCCTGCTTAAAGCCTAGTACATTATATGACGTTGATGAAGAAGCAGTCATGTCGAGGCTGTAGTGCTTGAATTGCACGAGTACATTTTTAGCTATCTCTGTGCTCCAGTGGCTTCTTTATGTAATCCTCTACTAAAAATATGACAGGAACTAAAATTGTACCCTGTGGAATTTAGCAGGTAAGATGTACTGATGATGATGAGCTACCTTCGGGCCGAAGGAGAATATTATTTTGGGGGAGGTAGGAGCTGAACCAAATTTGGTACTCTATCTGTAATATTAATCCCAGTGCCTCAAATGGTCATTTAAAATGATATGAACTACATAATCAAAAGGAGTGCTTCGGTCTAAAATAATTAGAAGTACAACCACTGCCAACAGACGTACTCACTTTTTACAGACATCAGCTCTTAATCCAACAGCAAAATGTGGCCAGGAGTGTGAACACACTACAGCAGCACTGGCAGCCTCTTACGGCTGCAGAGTCAATTTGATTACTTCCATGAAACACTCCCTGCTGTACGGCTTCCCAGAAAAACCAAGGAGAGATGTTGGCTAAGAGGTCTATGCATTGGGCGATAACCGGTTTCAAGGTTTAATGGGGTTTGAAAAAGTCAAGTTTTCAAAACCACTATTATTCTCGTCATGCCGTTCTAAGGTATTAGACCACCCCCCCTCCCCCCACAGGATGTTGACATACAAGTTTATCAATGTTCACAATAACCCTGCATCATAACTTTAACTAAAAGAGAAATGTGTAGAAAGTAAGCATGTCTCTAAAAACCTTGTTGAGCTGCTCACTGCAAGGACTGCTTTTTACAATTTTGTTTAGAATAATTCAATTATTTATTGTACTATGCTACCATACAAGTGTATACATATTCAGAATATCATATATGTTTTTTCAAAAATAAAAAGATTGTGATCGTTTTGTTTTTTGAGAGCTTTAATCGCAATACCAGGATACAGTGGAACCGAGGTATTTTTGCTTAAAGTTATTGTCATATCGTCAGTGCGATATGCGTAAAGAGGTCGCTACATGTCAGGTATGGATAGGCCTAGGTCCACAACCTTGTGCAACTTCTAGTCGTCTTTAATAGCTGGAACATCTTCAATCTGTTTGACTGAAGTTAAAACCAGCTATTCTGGGGTTCAAGCTCCAATATCCCTCCACCAAGTATCAAGTATGCCTCCACTTCCACATATCCATGTGCGCCATCTTTTATCCTGCACGTCAAGCAGAAAACCTAAAGGAGCTCTACTTGTCTCTGATCAACATAGCCGTAGACTGTCATCGTTGGCTCTTTTTGCCTTCCCTCTTTTATGTATACTAGTTGTTAAACTCTGCTGCACAACAATTCTGAGCTTTTTAAGATGGAACACTTACTTCCTTATTTGTTTTGGCAGTGCCCAGGTGCTGACTGGATTACCAACTGCACTCTAGTGGCAGTTTGTCTTGCCTTCTCTTCTAGAGATATGCAATACATTATATGCTGTTTACTCCCCATTGTACAACTGCCCTGACAGAATTGCAGACATTGCATTATTACAATTAAATCTCAGACCTATCACTGCTCTTCCTCCAAGTTTGATTTCTAATACTTCAACAATCTCCCCTTGATTTTAAGAAATATCTTTGAACCCCTGCCTAACAAAATGTAACAAGCTTGCTTGGGTGGGTACCGGATTGCGTTTTTTTAAATACATAAACGTTCCTTGAATCCTGCCAATCATGCTCTGTACCCCCCCTTGGTTTTCACCCTGTTAACCTGCTCTTGCTGTTTGAAACAGAGAGATAGCATGATGTAATGCGACAGCTTTTGGCACAAACACCGACTGGCAGAATTTTGGAAAGCAGAATAAATGTCTCATCATTTGTATATGCCAAGCTTAATCAAATAATGATCTACTCTATTTATTAATATCCAGATTGTGTTAGTGTAAGGCTTTAGAATTGTCCTTCACACTGCTCTCATCATTAAATGAGCGTGAAAATCACAGTCTTATTATTGAAATTGAGTTGGTTCAACATTTTAATAAAGGTTTCATCCCATCAAGATGCACTTGATAACTCTTTATTCTATTCAACAGTTCAATTAGGTTTCATTGTTTTCCTTATTCAATCTGCCATCTGTAGCTGTTTTTAGACTTAATGATTCAACCGATTTAAAGAAAAAAAAAGTCTGATATGACACAATCATAACAAGGCACAGTCATGTGCCCACAGAGTAACATCTGGGCTGACACAGCAGCTTCAGCAGTAGAGACACAAGCAGCAACACCATAGGTGGTAACAGCAGGGCCACCCCAATCACAGCATCCAGAGACAAGAAAAGGCTTGTCATTTCTAGAAGAGGAATCCCATACCCAGAAAGGGTCCCAATTTCCGTTGTATTTTTTATTATGTCACCAACATTGTGTTTGCACTTGGAAAATGTATTTGTATGGCTGGTGCCTTTCTTTATCTCTCTTTCTCTCTCTTTATTGGCAAATGTTTTCTTAATATGCTGATGGTGGTGCTGTTGCCATATGTATTTAAAATCGTAAAGTACTGCAGCTGATTTTGAGAACAACACTTCAGGGCTTGATCCAGTCAGATGTAAATCTCATCTTGCCCCTGTGGAAAAGCATACCAGCCGCAAGCCAAGCCCTATAGAAACACGCTTTCATTAGTGACCAGTTCATTGTGTCCTCAGAAAGGAACCACAAGATGATAATCCCTCTGGTACTACCACTATTCTTCATGTTCGGCTTGCATCTCAGTATAATAATGGCAACCTGCCTGTACATTGATGGCAACAGGCCTAAAACTCGAGAGGGCCGTGCGTGCAGTGTTCTATGCTCATACGTGCAATGTGCTTATGCTAATAGACCATAGATCTAAATGACCTTCAATAGCCAAGAGCAAACTATACTATCTTCGAATTCTAAAAAAGACTTCTGGGGATAATTTCAAGTGACCTAAATAATTCTTAGTCACTTGGGGAACCGTGGATATCACGGCATTATACTTTTTTAAAGCTGTTAGAGGCCAATTACTGTGTTTCTATCTCCATAATCTTTTGTAGTGCAGAAAAACACTCCTGGGAAAAAGAGATGCCTTCGCACTTTACAGTGGCATGAGTTGGGGGGCTTGAAGTGGAAATTAGCAAGGGGGAGGATCAGCCAGGGTCAAAAAGGAGGAGATAGAAAGAGGGACAATCTACTAACGAGTCCGACCGCAATAAGCAGGTGAGCTTCATGCCAGGGTTATTTGCTTGTTGTTGAAAATTCCCACACTAAAAGATTGAGAGTAGCAGAGAATAATAGTACAGACCATGGAGATGTGAGTCCACGTAGAGGCGTCGTCACTGCTCATGCTGACGCTGACATTACACTGGTGGATCTGAGACGCACTGATGCCCGCGGCTCTGTATTCATCTTCATCCTGCTCCCTCTTCAGACTTGCCAGCATTTGCAGCTCCTCGTCATCCTCCCCATGCATCCGTAGACTGCTAAGCAGGTGTAAGCTGTCAGCAGGCTTCAGTGCGTCCTCAACTCCTTCCTTTAAAACAATCACGCACAACACAGCAATTACTTATTTGGAAGGAATCCCGATAAAAAATATGTTGCACTTTGTCACACAGTCGCTCTCTATCCCTTAAGCCGATACAATGGTATGTGAAACCAAGAGAGCAGTAGTGAAATCTTAAAAAAAGAAAAAAAAGCAAACATTAGTCCCAGACGGAGCTTAAAGGCAGAAGCTGGACATATTGTGTTGACCCTCTGAGGAAATTGTCTTTTAAGAGTGCTATTTATTGATTCAACAGAGTACTATGCTAACTTGATTTGTGACAAGCCTGGTGTTACCCTGGTGTTGAATAGATGGCGGTCAATAAGCCAGGGCTGCAGGAAGGGGAAACAAACTCCTTGTCATATTTCCCTGACAACCTTTCAGTCAAAGCCTTCACCGCATGCCGCCTGCTGGAGTTGGCACAAATCAGCAGTCAGAAGCCGCGATGATGAAGGACGCTGGGCTACGTCTCAGCAGTGAGTTGTGTAAATGCAGAAAGCAACAGCCAAGTGATATATCTCCCTTCAGGCCTTGTGATTGCTCCAGTTGACTATCCTCTGAAGCTGCGTGTCTTTTCAACTTGAGCAGGCGGCCTACCTCGATTTGTAACAGTCCATAGTCTGATCTTTTTTTTGGCCCGGCATTACGAACCTCTGCATGAGTCTTCCTTTCTCCGTTCCAAATCAGCGGTGACCACACACATCTTCACTCTATGCAAAGAGTGAGAGAGAGAGCTAGACCGAATACCAACAGAGCTTTGAATGAGCAGCACACTTTGCTACAAAGACTTCAAATACCACTCTGCAAATCCCAACTGAAGAGATGAATACAATTGTGTGGCTGTAAATTATTGAGACAAGCTCATCTACTGAAGACTTGCAATGCATGCCAGCTACTGTAAACAAACACTGCCAGCAGAATTGAGTCAAGCCAATGTTCTTTAACCAAGCTGCATTGAGCGACCTTGGTATAAGAAAAACATACAAAATATAAAATATTATCCCCACCAACTCCAAACAAAAAGAGGCTGGATCTTTGAGGCCAGCTAGATGCTCAGCTTTGTTCACCAGCCACGTGATAACTTTGCCTCTCTGATGTTTGGTGCTGGGCAAACACAGAACAGTGGATTTATCAAAGAATTTTCGGCTACAGTGGCCTATGGGGATTTTTGAGAGTGGCTAAGACTATAAAGTAAATTTGCAAACAATAAGAGGAAAACAAAACATGAGCTTAAAGAAGCTTGAAGCTCTAAATAGCTACAAAGTTAATTCTCCTTGATTTTAGGATCTACACGCAGCTCCCTTCTGTTTACGTAGTGATTCATAAATCAGCATGTTTAACAAATATTTTTTAGTTTTAAGATTGTATCTTTTCATCGGGATATATCTTCCAGATATCCTCTCCTTGCCGAAGGTTTATGTTTTTTTGTACATTTTCCCTGTTCAAATAAAGTAACATTAGTGCGAAAAAGTTCTTGTGACACACCGCCATCATGGTGTCGACAACATTACATTCTACATGCTCTTTCTCTTTTTATCAACAATGATGCAATTCTTAAAATCAAAAAGCACTATATATAATAATTGGTACCCTCAGCTTGCCATTGCAAACAGGGGAGGTGTTGGTTGGGATGTCACACTTGTTTTTGTGAATAGGTGTGACATCCCTGGGATAAATAATGAGCATGTTTGTTTTTAGTAAGTTGACACAGTATGGTGTAATCCACACCGGCCAAGTATGTGTTTTGATGCAATATAATGTAGCCTCAAATCGGGTATCTCACAGTGGAGGTTATTAGTAGTGATGGCCATTTGACTGATATTCAGTCAATTGTAATTATGAAGTTTATTGTCAAGTAAGTTTGCCTTTGTCTGTCGGTGCATCCAATAAAGACAATCTACTACAACAAAAAAATAAGATAGCTATAAATATTTATAAATTGCATCAAAATAAAAGTTATTTATATGCTAGTCCCTATGTCATAAAAGAAAAACATATGTATATATAGCCACAGCACTCTATTAATATGTGAAAATTGTAGATATCACCAGAACCTTGTGTTGTGTGGAGTCATCCAATTTGACTTCTTGCAGGAGTCTCCTGGAAAGTGACACCCTGGCGATCCCATCCTCAAACTGGTTCAATACTTGTGATCCGTGCGAGCCACACTTGTCTTGCTGTCTACTGGGTGCAGCACTCGGGGAGAGGCAGCGCGTGGGGAGAATCCCAGCCGGGTCAGCTCTCCCACTGGATGAAGACTGCATACTGCTGGTGGCTGGACTGAGCTGTCTTGGTATTTTGAGATGATCATGAGATTCTGGATGAGCTTCAGGTTGCACATCCAAAGTTAGATTGACAGATCTTTGAGTAGCAGAGTTGGACTCAACAGTAGTCATTTGATGGTGGAATGTAGTGTTGCTCTTATCCTGAAATAAATACATTGAGTAAGTTAATATAAGTTTATATTTAACCTATTGTAAACAAACACACACCATACAAAGAACAACTAACACGTTGATTTTGTGTACTTCCCTCTGGAAAAATGTGTTAATGATACATGATGATGGGATGGCAAACAGTCACTGGGATTGACCAGGTGTTGGTGGCTTAGTTTTACATTAACCTCACATTTTAAAAGGCTAATGGCATTCTCTTTAAGTCTGCTAATCGTTCCCACATTCAGATTCAAATTTAACACCCAGTGATGTAGTTCAAATGTGTCACCTACCAATCAGGTTACATAACATGCTGCACAGTGCATGGTTATTTTCAACTTAAAAGGAGTACTGGAAACCAAAGTTTTGAATGTCAAACACTCATCCCTGTAGGCTTGAAAGATGCATGATTATGAGAAGTTTGTATTTTGCTAATTTAGCGATGAGGACGACAGCTGTATTCTCAACAGAAACAATGGATTCCATTTGTGACCCAGTTTCACAGGGAAAAAGAAGAAAAAATCACCCATGGAAACTTTTCCAAAAAGTCCTGTAGCAAAAAAAATCCACTTCTGTCCTTGAAAACAAATGACCATCCTTTGAAATCCACATCAAGTGTGGTATGTGTATACATAAACGCAGGCTAGCGGCACTCAAAAGCTAAACAATTAGCCATACTGGAGAAAATATGATAGTTTTAGAACTGTGGATATGTCTGGACATTTTTTCTTTGACAGCTTAACTGAATTGGAAGTTTATTATAGCCGTTGAATCAAAGCTGACTACGGCTGTGGCCATCTACAACAGATAAACCTAAAAACTAAGAGCCAACATTCACCAGCCACCAGTGACTGAATACATTAATTTAGTTAAAAATGTACATTATATGGACAAGACCAATGATTGGTCTTTTGAGTAGCTTTTCCTTAATTGTATTATGACAAACACTGTTTTCAATGGATCTGACTTATTTTAAAGGAAGGCTCTATGATGCTTTTTCACCCCAATTTCCACACAGCCTTTTATGGTGTAGAAATTGCAAAATACTTGCATCCAGATTGCATATAAAGATAGGTTCATGAGAAATAAATTGTTTCCCATGAATTAAACGGCTTGAGTCTCCCATCAAAACTCGTAGATTCTATCGCTCTATTTTTCCCTTCTGCTGTCTCTTTTTAAGGTGTTTCCTTTCATCTCTGTGTTTTGTTTTTGGTGTGAAAGGTTATCATAAACCCCCTGAGGTTTTTCGCTCATCCGCTCCATATGTTATTTGTTTTTTTCTTTCTTTCCGATGCTTTAGAATTTTGGATGGGAATAAAATGAATAAACAATGTGCTACATGTATTATTGAAAGGCCTTTATATGGGTGTTGCTGTGAACATGTGGGTTTGCAGTATAAGTGTGCATAGTCCATCTCTTCTTGCATTAAAATGACTGCATCTCGCTTACAAATGTAATCATTTTACCTTGGTCTGATGTATCTCATACATTCAAAATACACTCAATAAAAATATAAACGCAACACTTTTGTTTTTGCTCCCATTTTTCATGAGCTGGACTTAAAGATCTAAAATTCATTCCAGATACACAATTGTACCATTTCTCTCAAACACTGTTCACAAATCTGTCTAAATGTGTGATAGTGAGCACTTCTGCTTTGCTGAGATAATCCATCCCACCTCACAGGTGTGCCACATCAAGATGCTGATCTGACATCATGATTAGTGCTCAGGTGTGCCTTAGACTGTCCACAATAAAAGGCCACCCTGAAATGTGCAGTTTTGTCTCACAGCAAAATGCCACAGATGCCACAAGCATTGAGGGAGCGTGCAATTGGCATGCTGACAGCAGGAATGTCAACCAGATCTGTTGCTCGTGCATTGAATGTTCATTTCTCCACCATAAGCCGTCTCCAGCAACTTCGCACAGCCATTGAAGAGGAGTGGACCAACATTCCACAGGCCACAATTGACAATCTGATAAACTCTATGCGAAGAATATGTGTTGCACTGCATGAGGCAAATGGTGGTCACACCAGATACTGACTGGTTCTGAGTCCCCAGACCCCCAATAAAGCAAAAAAATGCACATTTCAGGGTGGCCTTTTATTGTGGACAGTCGAAGGCACACCTGTGCACTAATCATGATGTCAGATCAGCATCTTGATGTGGCACACCTGTGAGGTGGGATGGATTATCTCAGCAAAGCAGAAGTGCTCACTATCACACATTTAGACAGATTTGTGAACAATGTTTGAGAGAAATGGTACAATTGTGTATCTGGAATGAATTTTAGATCTTTAAGTCCATCTCATGAAAAATGGGAGCAAAAACAAAAGTGTTGCGTTTATATTTTTGTTGAGTGTAGTTCATACATTATAGGCGCATTGCTTTGTTTTATTTTCTAATATTTCTCCATGTTACGGAACAAACATTAGCTTCAAAGAATTGCATGAACCTGATGCAACACCTTGAAAGTTGATATTGCTCCATGTTGGGAAATGAGCAAACTGTCATAAATTAATGAAAATCAAAATCTGGACAAATTGTGACAGAGACCTGCTAACCAATCTGCTGTATTATCGTACTATTACCTGGGTGCCAGAATAAGAGTGTTAAGTCGGTCTGTTAAAACCATGTTTTTTCAGGCTCTGTCGAAGAAGCAGTGTACAATAGTGAAGCTTTTGGACTTTTCGTCATGATTGAACCTATTTCCTGTACACAACTCTTTTATCGGAAAAGGAAACAATCAACGCAGATAAACGTTTTAACATTTTGCTTTCTTCCACATATGTCCAGATAATTGTTTATGTTTCCGCACATTTCTGATGCTCTGCTGCCTGCTCTCCGCTCAGTTTACATTGATTTGCTGACATTCTTGTTTATTTCTGCTATTCAATCATAGATAACGGATATAAGGGAATCCATTGGACTTTAATTGGGCAAGCACACAGAAGGCGATACGGCCAGATTATTTTTTGTTTGCACACAATCATGGTTTACAAACAGCCCAAGGCTTTTGCTGCGCCACTTTACTGAACCACAGTAACTGGCAACCTGGCATTAGCTCCAGTGTCTTACTTTTACAGACTTCAGAACGATGCAGTGCAGGAAACGGAGTGTGTAGGAGTGATACCACTTTTACTATGTGCTTGAAACAGCGGACAATAGGAGAATGCTATTAAACAGCTTACTTATACCAACAAGGCTACTAAGAAAAAAGAGGGCAGTCCATCTGGCAATAAACTTGCACGTAGTCGTCATCTCTGGGGCAGTGTCTAGGAATGAATCGCTTCCACAGGACATGGAGAGACGGATGACAGTTGGAGCTCAGCACCCTGAGATTTGCAATGTTGTGCCATCCCTAACTATAGTGACAATCTTTTAACTTTTTCAACGATCGCTGGCTTTTTTCCCCCTCTTTAGTGCAGATGGAATTTGCCTCAACAAGTCAGAAGTGAAACTTTTCATCTCTCATCTATTTCACTTCCTTCTTTACGCACCTGCTCCCTCTGCAAAGGACACAAGGAATCAAAACAATGCACAACACCACAAGGCATACACTCCACGGACCAGAAAACCTCAAAGATGAACCCCATCCAGTTCTCCCTCCTTCCTAGTCCCATTCTCCCCCTCTTCTCCCCTCCTGGAGTTCACTGTCTAAATGAAAGGGCTCTGAGTCACTGCTGGTGCTGGGACCAAACCCCCCACCTCTGTGTCCATTTCCACTATTAACTTTAGGTCCCCAATGTGATAGGAGCTTCCTATGTTCCTGTCTCGATAGGTAATAGAAAGAGAAGGGTGCATTTGACAAATTCAGCTAATCTGCTTATCTAACAAATGTAGCTCTGCTGAAGGTTTTATCTTTTTTTTTTACCAACAAGTGGTTTCTAAGGAAATACATTATTGCTCCTTACAATGTAGAATGTATGCTTTACTGGAAACCTGACAATTTTGAGTTACCACAAGTCATCCGGCCCCTCCAACCATCAATTGTAGTATGACTGTTTCATCGGTTTGACAGGAACTGTGTAGCTGCTGCTAAATTAAAAGACTCTGTCTCCCTCTTTTCAATGCATGCAGCTATCTCGCGATGATTTTGACACCTTTCAATTTCTCTGCGCTGTGTTGAAAGGCACAATGTGAATCCTGCTGTTACCAATTTACAGACCTCCAAGGTGCTCTATGCATATTGTTGCCAACTTCATTCAGCCGATTTCTGTTATCTCTCGTCAGGGACAACATCAGAGTCTGTTGAGGCACAGTCTGATTATTTTGACTATGAAACGTCATTCCATCCGAAACGGTTAAAACCATCTCTGGCAAACAGAAAGCACAACAGAGAAACACTCCCCCAATCACAGGTCTCAGGAAAGCTGACTACGACGACTTTCAAGCGAAGCTTCGTTTGTACAGATTTTGACTTGACAAGCCTTTTTCTCTGACATCTTTAGCATACTCGCAATTGTCCTGCCTTATTAACCACTGTTAAAAAGCTAAATAATCTAAAAACAAGCGCAATGAGTGTGCATCTTTTTTTTCTTTAAAAAAAAAAAAAAAAGGAAATATCAAACTGGCCATACGATTCAACTGAACAAGACCACTTCCGCGACACAGAAACAACTTGACTAGGAAAAAAAATACATTCCTTTGGTGTTCCTTTCTCACAGTGGAGAAAAACATACACTAGTAATAGTTATAAACTTGTTTTACAGCAGGCTTTTTCCTCTGCACAACATTAAGACAGGTATCAAAAGATCACACAAAACTAAAGTTTGGAAGCCACATACATCACAGCTCCCTGATGATTAAATGGGAACTTGTGTGTTTCATGATAACTGAGAGACAAAGTGTCCCTAACTGTTGATATATTCCATCATTGTAATGATGTGCAAAAACCAGTATAAGGAAAATGCATTAACTAATTTGGGCTTTTTGCAGCTTGTCAACTGCTAATAACACCTGAAACCAAACATACAAGTCAACTACCAGTGCTGCTATAGTTGCTGTCGTTAAGGAAACAAACCTTTGTAACGTTTTGTTGTTAATACATTCTGTGCCAATAAAAGTCATTTGAATCCCTTTCAACAAATTATCCATTTGCTTCATAGCCAGCTGATTATCTGATCAACGCTATACTGTTGTGTTCAGTGGTGTTTTTATCACCACAGACAGAACTGAATTATTTTTATTCCAAAGCAGTGAGCCAGAGCTGACGTATGGGAAACAACAAAATGTATGTTATATTCATACCAACACTTTAAAACGGGTATGTGTTTCTCTTGTTGTCAATAGAACTGGGTCAGTCAGATTATATGGTAGGAGACAGAGCATTAGGAAAAACTACAAAAGTACTATGAATAGCCTAACTGTGCCCTGTGGAGTTTTCTTATGAATGTTTACATACGGTGTTACTCACCAAAACACATTAAATACAGTATGTATATCGTTGAGGTCTAACAAATGTGTTGAATGCATTTCATTTCTTAAAAAAACTATTGATAAGCAGATTTTTTTAAGTATTTCAAATCCAGCTTTGGTTAAAGCCATGGTTATCTGCTAGCTTCCCTGGCTTTGCTATAATATTGCTGCATTTATTGGCTCTTACCTACACCTGTTGAATTATGTAAACTCATTGGCAGGACTGTGTATCGTGTCAGCCATGTGCACGAATGAGCACGAGATAAACAAGAGAACCACCCATGGAAAAACAACTCTGTAGCTCTGCAAGAGGTCAAAAACATCACAGGGAACCTATAAATGAGGTTTCTCTCTCAGCTGAGCTCCCGGGCAAAATGCAATTTCGGACCTTGTTCTGCACCACGCATATAGCTTCTTTCCATCAGCCATCATAAAAATCCATCACAGAAAAACATTTTCAGCATACTCGCGCCTATCGGAGTCTAGTTTATACTTGAAAAAGTTGTAGTTATCAAATATATGATCTCACATGAAGGAATAGCCATTGTGTCTTTAGAAAAACAGTTTTTTCCCTTGGATATTACAAACAGGTGTGGCACTATCATTTCCACCTCTGCAGAAATGTCACTTCCACAATGACCATCTCACAGAAAACAAACCTTTATTCTGCTTTTTGTGTCATGCACCAGATCAAGTTGCTTACTCTGCTGTCACAGAATGAAAATAAATGTGATACATGTATACAACCTGTGTGTTTGTGTGCTTGTTTCAAGATCTCCCCTTGCCTTGCCAAAATCAGCTACCTGTATTTTTCTTTCTCCTTTTTTTTTTGTTTTGATTTGTTTTAGGAAGTAATACCAAGAGGTATTCCTGATAATCAGAAAAAGCTACTTTTGGCTAGTAAGCAATGTAAAATGGCAGCAAAGGAAATTGAAAAAGCTGTGTACATTCAACAGAAGTGAATAGTGATGTAAAACCAAGAGAGAGTAATGAAAAATAATAACGTAAGTAAATAATAAAAACATCCACTCGCGGTTATGAAAAGATGATTGTGCCTGCAGTTTACAAAGTTCAACATTAAAATAATTAGACAACAGAAGCTGCTTTAAATTGTTTCACTTACCGCATCCCCCTGGTTTGATTTTCTAGACATGCAAACGCACAGATGATGAAATAAAGCGAGTCTTGACACACTTTTACGTCAACCTGGAATTTTCTATTAAAGAAGATTTTTTCTTGCTTTACTTTTTGTCAAAATCACTGACTATCTCCCTATGATGCGCTAGCTACCTGTACCTCTGTGCACTGAAAAACATCTGGTATTAATACACATCCTAGGCTATTTAATTGGGTATGTAAACCAAGGATATGTAAACAAAGGGGCACACCGTAACTAGCAAAATGCCCGTTTTCAGAGCCTGCTGTGTATTAGCACTGGATTTCATTCAGTGAACACATTGTACGGACAGGCAGTGGATCTTGGGGAGATATTCACTGATTTTGACAGTTTTGAAGTTATTTGAACAAAAAGCATTCTCCAGATTTGCTGACTCCACTTTTAAATGATATGGAAATATACAAACACAGTCAAACATTGTCTGTTTGGTTCCTCATCTACATCATACAGGAATGTAGTTACAGATTTTCTCAAGAAGTTAAAAAATGCTGTTTTTCTTTTGGTGTTCGTGTTTTAACCTGGATTGCGTCTTTAACGTGGTGCATTAGAATACACTTCTTTGAAGACAATTCTTTTCATTAAAGCCAAAATAATCAGCTGTGCAACAAAATTAGTTTCTTAGGTCTGAATTAACAGTCCTATTATAAAGTTTTAAATAAGTAAAAGCAATTAGCATTTCTCTTTGAAGATAGCAATCTTTACACTCATAGTTCAACAGTTTAATTTCTCTGCTCAGCAAAAAGAAAACTGGTATTCTTTATTAAGGCAGAACCATTAATAAATTAGCTGATGACTCCACTGACCTTTGAAGTTAATTTATGCTGCGTACTATGAAATATGACACTCCAACATACAAAATATACTGGGCATTAAAGACTTACGGTACACTTAATCAAATTCAAATGAAAATGTCCAGTGTAATGAAATAACCTAAACGGTAGGCTTATTGAATGCCTGTATGTAAAACAGAAACTTTGCTGATGAACTAAGATTTAACTAGAAAACATCAGGTTGTTTCCCCTAAATGGGACACTTTTTGAAATCCTTGTACCTCTGTCTATACAGTTAGCTTATGTGCTGTATGAAAAAGTTACAGACAGTCGATAGGGTGAGATAAATATATTTTGTGTCAGAGCAAAATTACGTAAGACGAACTTCAACTGTGCGTGTGCATGTGTCTCTCCCCAAGAGCAGACATACCTCATCACTTTCACTGCCGATAAAGTCATCTTCAGGCCGGGCATCATACCGCCTCCCGATTTTGCCCTGGACCTGATCATCTCCCATCTCCATCTTCTCGTGGTCACCCTGGCCTTGCCCTCGTTTGGGTGAGTGCGGCTGGGACAAGAAATTGAATACCTCCTTTTGCAGAGAAAGCTGGGGCTCGGACCCCTCATTACTTTCCCAGCTGCTACAGACCTGCAGGTCACCAGACAACTCTGGCCTGATTGAGCAGGAGAGAGACTCTTCTGGTGTGGAAACATCTCCTGAACTGTCCTTGGCAGCACTGCAGCCACACTCTGAAATAATAGATTACGGAACACAAACAGAAGCAAGACAGTTTGACATAAGCAGGAGTAAATTCCGCCTTTGATACATGGCCTACAAATGAACAATGTTGCATATGAATACTACAAGTCTCATATGGAGAACTTTACCACAAAGATTAAATAGAAACAATGATGATAGGAAACTAATCACAGTTACCTTATTTATTTGAAATATCATGTGGCTTTATTCATTTACGTTCATCTGATGAGAGGCACATACAAATCACAATATTCAAAATTTTAATGAATTCCATTACTTTCTAAAACATTAATTTACCCTGCACTGACATTTGTGTAGTTCAGAACCAATTTACTGCAAAATCTGTAAGAAAAAATATATAATCTGACTGGCATGGAAACCTTTTCTCCAAACTAATATTGCTTCTTTATTGCTTCAGTCTTTGGGGTTTTCCGAAAAGGAAAATCTTACAGCAGCGTTACACTATCTGACACTGTGGTCATGCCGGTATCCAAAGGGGTAAAATCTTGCATGTAATCAAGGGTGCATGAAAGGAAAACTGAATCCTTAAACTCTGCGATAGGCCTGAGCTCAAAGAAAGAGCCACCTCTATCTGAAAGAGTGAGCACATTTGAACCTTTCGACAGTATAATCACTTCTCTAATTGCCCACTGAGTGGCAAACCCTGGGCCCGGGAGATGTCCCTCTGACTTTTATTTAATGTGCCACATTACCATTAATGAACTGACTACTCTCCGTCTGTGGACAGGGCTGCAGCACAGCGGCTTACTGCTGTGGAGAAACATCCACAAATGAGCTTTCAGAGCACATGCACACATTGAGGACAATGCTAGTTTAGATGTGCATGCATGTGTGTGTGTATGTGTGTGTGTGTGTGTGTGTGTGTGTGTGTGTGTGTGTGTGTGTGTGTGTGTGTGTGTGTGTGTGTGTGTGTGATGATGGTGGTGGAGGTCGGGGGGTACTCCACTAAAATTCATGTAGAAAGCCTTGACTTGGTCTATGCAAAATTAAAACAGTGGGAAAAAAGCGATGGTGAAGGGAGTATTAAATGAGGCTTATTAGCATTCATATTTTGAAGTGATCTAATTAATAAATGAATAGCAGGAATAGGTACTTTTATATCTAAAGGAGCTGTTTGGTAAAATCAGAACATGCAAAGTAGATACCAATATCACCCAGTATGTATAGTATTCTCTTTTTTCCCTTCCCTCGCTCCCTTCTTTCTACTTCTTTTCAAACCATAATGCAGTCTGAAAGTGCACGTCTCTTCCAGCTGCTGCTTCCGGTCAATTCACAGCCTCACCTGCTGTTTGGCGCTCTGTCATTTCTGTTGTTTTGGTCAGAGGATGCTGCCTGCTCTCTTGCCTACTGGATGGAGGAGTGCACTTCTCTCTTGTTTGACTTCTTTTTCTGTGGTCACCAAATACAGCATCTAGATGAGGGGTTGTCAACAAGAAAATAAGAAGCTTGCCATATTAAAACCATGGTACACTCAAATGACCCTATTATACATTCCCAGTTCCCACGTACACAGAATATAAAGAGAAACGTTTACCTGACAACGCAAACTTTCCAGCACCATACACCCGTAGCTTCTTAGATCCCTGCTTGTCAAACACTCTGTCCTTTGGGGGATGGGGCTGTAAACTGCCGGGTGTTCCTGCATACAGTAGTTTCAACGTCAAAAAAGCTTTATAACACAAAACACTACGACAACAATGTTACCAAAGCCTGCCAGAAGCATATCTTTGATAAGCATATCACCCGACACAAAACGATAGTGATTTGCTTTGCTGACAAATGAGAAAAAAGGCATTCAAGCTCGGTACTCAAAACACAACAGAGAGGGCTCCAATGGATTATGAACAAATGAGGGATAAGGCATTGGCGACGTCAGTAGGCCTATTACTTTAGTAATCAATTATTATTGCTGAGATTGTGTCAAAAAGGTAAGCATATAAAGTTAATACTGCTCTTTATAATTAATATGTTATACTGATTCCGCTGTAGTTCAGTCTGTACTGTGGCAGGGGGGTTTCTCTCTAAACTAATTAACCACAACTTTTCCTTTGGTTTTAAGGTTGTTTATTCCTCTTCTTAACAGAAAATGTTAGCATTATTTTCTTACCAGATTAGAGGAGAAAGAGGCCGGTGCGTTACCTGGCGATCGATATATTTGAGCATGTTTTTGTTGCCGATTTGCTGCGGTCTAAAAACAGTGCGTCTACATTCCTGGGAACCCAGTTCCCCGACTGGGCACAGCTGCTATTGATTAGAAGCCGCCCTCGCCATTCCAATTGTCGGGCGCCGTTCTTTTTACGCACCGTCCTATCCTCCAACCAGTCAACATTAATTCATAAATTATCTAAATAATAAATAATCGACAAACAACTCAAAATTGATAAACAAATTCAAAATACTAAATAAATCATGGAATCAACCATTTGTCTTCAACAGGGGGAATTAAAGTTAGTCATTATAATAAGTAAGATAATACACAAAGACACAAATGAATGTCAAATGAAAACAGTAATACAAATATATGTGGTTAAGCATGACTGGCTGACCCCGGCAAGTTTTTTTCTCAAAATCATTCAGATTAGACAACACTGTGAACTCTTATTCAAATTTACCCTCGAAATGCTGGAGGGAAGGTTCTTTGTTAGATAAATTCCCACTCAGGTTGGCAACGCTCTGACTCTCTTTAGTAATTCCTCGGATAATTCCAGTGGACGGGTGTGTCTGCAGGGCACAGCAAACAAAGAAACAACATATTCTACTTATGTCCAAATCATTTAGAGAGTGAGATGTGAGATTATGGGAATCATGCCATTACCGTATTAGAGATAAAGAGTAGACTTGTATCCATTCCGTCTGAGACAGCAGCACTGCTTTTTCTTCCAGTTTGAGAGACTGGCCCTGAAACCCTGGAGCCTGAGGCTGTGTGTAAAACACCCGGGGGCCTGGCTCTACGATAACTGGTTGATCTGGCATCAGTAACTGCAAAGAAATCTCAATTATTCACTGACCATTGTAGCTCTTTACATTGTATGAAAAAAACCCTACTGATCACAAATTGCAGTTTACACACAAAGAAATTGAATGGTTGAATGTAAATTAGACACTTAGGGTGAACAGATTGAGATGACCTTTTTTTCTTTAATTTATCAATTTGTTCAGTAGCATCATGTAAAAACAAAAACAATCAGTGTCAGGACTCATTAGGGACCACATACGCTGATGCCAAAAATAAAACCCACTTTATGTCTTTTCCACATAAGAGCAGTGAGCAGAAACTTCCATACCACAATAAACACAGGACAATCAAGAAGATCCAGACATTGATGGATGTACTGAAGATTAGAAGAAGGCACACTCTTTTAATGCAACAGATTCAGCGCTTGGATTTCGTCCATTTCGGGAACAAAATGAGATATAAGAGATTACCAAAAAAACACTTGAGCTTTGATTTTGATGTTTGAAAATTCATTGACCTTGAGAAAAACAGAATGTCTTTCGTGTGTCAGATAGTCATGGTTTGTTTGCTTGTTGCTGCAAGACGCAAACTGCTGTAGCAAACTTTTAACCGTTTTTGACAGATTGGGTACTGAAGCAACAATATTCGCATTCACAGTATTTGTCACGGTGAAATTGTATGCCTACTTTAAAAGCAATCTTTTTAATTATGATTAGGAATGTTATGCTAATAATGCAGATGCTAATTATGAAAAGCCATTTATTGTGTGTGGTGACTGTCTGTTCTATGGGCATTGCCGGTTGACTCAACATGACTTAGACAGCTGTCAGAACAAATAAATAAGCGCTGATAAAAAAGGCCACAGAGGCGACGGAACTGGATTACTGGTGCATGTCTTTTTATATGAAGAGATAATTGCAGCTCTGAGAACAGGTGAGGTGCAAATGAACACAAAAATGAGGACCACGGGAATTTCACACAAGAAAAACAAATCGATTATCAATACTGTCTCTTTGTATAAAGCAATTTGTCTATGTGCAGCTATTTCTGCATCGGACACATCTCAATGTATATTAACTGTTCATTGGTAGATTATGGCTGATTTCACTTGTTGTAAATCCATAGATTTCTATGAATTACTCAAAGAACAACACATTTTGTGAACCTACTAAAGCTGTGATGCATTAGTAAAGAGTCTTAAGACATGCATAAATTGGACAAAAGCACACTGACGCCTTCACTTATATGTGAAGAACATATCAATACAATACAATACAATACAATAGGTATTAGGAATAGACTCTACTCTTCTTGGAAAGCTTTCATAACAGGACTTGGGACCTGGCATCAAGGGTTTTGCTCCTCTTCAGCCGCAAGAGCTTAAGTGAGGTAGGGCACAACTGTTGGCAGTAAAGGCTGGCCTGCCTTCTGCATTTCAGTTCACCATAAAGGTGTTGGATGGAGTTTGTTTAGGAGAGTTTGAGTTTTTCTAAAACAAACATGGAAACCCATTTCTTGACCTGGCTTGAGGAGTGTGGGCATCAAATACCTACCTCGGTATGCTGTAGCATTACGATTTTTCTGAACTGTGTCTTAGCAGCCTAGCCTCAAGCATGAAAGACAAGACAGTTTCATTCCCTCCCCCCTGTTTCTCTCCTTACATGTAATCCTGTGTTAATTCCATGAATCTCAAACTTGGATTGACATCCACTGTGAAATGCTACCAATTATTATCCGGCTCCAAGCGTTTGGCCTTGTTTCCCCTGAGAAGTGTTTTGTTGAACAAAAGAGTTAAGTTTGCCCCCCATAAAGGCTCAGTACTCATCGCAGCGGACCCGGGTTGGAAGCTGTCCTGGGTCGATCTTTGCATGTCATTCCTCTCTTTAGCCTATGTCATCTCTGTCTCTGCACACTGTCAATAAAGCATGACAAATGCCCAAAAACTATTGATTTTTCTTTTGACATGTCATGACATAACATGTTTTTACTCTGCAAACTTTCTGGTTAATTCCAGGTTTACATGAAAATATTTTTCAATTTGGTCTCAGACTGTATATTTGTATTTATGGATTTTAATTATTGATTCATTGATGTGTAAGTATTACTTTTAGTGTAGAATGTGGACAAAATGGGAGTTAGTCGTAAGCACTTTATTTCCCGCGTGGTGATTTGCTCTTACCTACCACAGTCAGAGCTCAGCAGTCCAGTTCTCTGCAAAACCTCCATGTTCAGCACCTGAGTGACATGATTAACATCTGGTGGGAACTGGCAACTGCGAGGGACCAAGTCCATGAGACCAGATCCACTGCAAAACATATCTAGATTAAAATGAGAACAATCTCAGATTTATCCCAATCACATAACAGAGCCAAAAACATACTCGTGACAAAACATCAGACAGCAAAGCTAAAAACAGAAAATAACAAGATAACAAACTGACTTGAAAGGATCAGTAAAACATTTTACATTTGTTGCTTTTTTCCACACTCTCCGGCTCAAGAAAAGGTGACAGAAACCATTCCTGTAAGTGAGTTTTTGATATAAAAATGGGCAAATGTCGCTGGGCAAATGCCCAGTTTTTGATATAAAAATGGGCAAATGTCAATGGGCAAATGCCAGATTAGTTTAGCTCAAACCCTGGTAGTCAAAGGGAGCAGGTCACACTAAATATAAACACTAAATGCTCCTGTCTGCTTGTTGGGACTTTTTTATTTATCATGTTATGTTGCGCACTATATTTTTACACTTTATATAATTTTAGAATCAAATACATGTGACATCACAGGCACTTCCTGGTTTCCTTCCAGTATGTATTCAATTTTTAAATCAGCTAACATTAAGCTTAATTAACCTGGATGATTGACCTTTTCCCATTTCTACATCAAAAATGGATTGCACGCACAGTTGAGCTGGAATTTTTTTTTTAACTATTCCTTTAATGGCATGCAAGGATATCGTAGACTGAGTAGCCAGCAACGGGTGCAGCTGTTGGCACTTCTCTGTCATATCCAAATAACACCAAAAACACAGCCGAGCTCGTAGACATCTACCACAGAAAACAAATGAATATTTATCTTGCTATCCACCAAAACACACACTCAACCAAAACAATAAATCTATAGAAATTGAAGACCACTGACTTGCTTATATGGCAAAAGCTTAGCTATTTTATATCTTCAATAACCACTCATAGTGGGGACTATAAGGTAGGAGGATAAAACTCATTATCTCGGTATAACGAACTACATTACCATTATCCAACACACCTGTAGGCTCTGTTTTCATGGTGAAGATCCTGCGAATTCTGCAGGTAGCAAACAAAGTGATGCCATCCAGCATCAAAAATCCCTTGAACAGCTCACAAGTGATTGATACAAGGTCGATGTACAAAGTAGACCACTGAGAACAAAGAAACAATATACTTTGTAGTTACAATGATGATATGGTCTGATTTCCAGAGATACAAAATCATACAGCTGAAAGAAAATATTAAAATAATATGTCATAGACAACTTACTCACAATATTGCGTTTCAATCCAACAAAAGGTATCTTTGCATGAAACAGTGTGGCAGACAACTCTTTGTGCACTGTTGATAAGTGAAGTCGTCTTTTCAGGTGTTCTGAATCCGTTATCCTGTAAATAAAAGGCAACAGAGCAGAACATTGATTATCCCCAACATCACCGGTACGGTATCACTGATAAGTCCTGACCAGAGAAAGCCACAAGCTCCAGGGGTCTGTGTGGTGAGCACTGAGCAGTGTTTTCACTTTAGGCTACTGCTGTGAAATTTAACTGTCATGACACACTGTAATGTAAGGAGACAACAATATTTCATCAGATTGTTGTTGTTGGGTGTGAGTAAATAGGTAAGTACATTCATAACAAGAAAGATTTCATCAGTTGACAGTATGTCCAGTTTTGTTTTCAAGATGGTACTCATGAGTTGACAAAATGTATACAGTATGTGAGCGAGAGTGTGTGCATTAAGTATAACTAATCTGCAGTTGTTCACATTGTAAGATGAACAATTGTAAGATAAAAATTACTTAATTGCTTCCTCTTTGCTCTTTCTCTTGGAATGCAAGCTATCTTTGTTTTTTTTCAGTTTAAAACTTCCTTGTTCAATTTCCATTGTTGTTCCAAACACCACTTAATACTATGTTTAACAAATTCGGCTTATCCCTCATAAAACCTTGTGGAATTTCCTGTGGCTGGCAAGATAAATGCCTTCTTTGTAGGGAAAAGTTCAACAATATCTTAATTATAAATGGTTATTCAAGCAATTACATAACAGTCATTGCTAATATGATGCACTCAATTTGTCAGGTGGCTCAAGGGGTTTTCCGACAAGATGTAAACAAGCTGTCTTTTCCTTTTTTCAGTGACCTGAGCTGAATTCACTGAGCTTCAATAACTTTATTCTGTATTTTCCTGTGAACTATATCAATTTAATTTTGTGAATGAACTCATATAAGACAATGTCCGTTTTCTATATTAAAGATGTTCATGACTACTACAGTATATTGTGCCACAAACACAATAATAAAAGTTCTTTACGAACCACAGAGTTAAACAGTTGTTCTGAGATCTACAATAGTGCACACCCTCACATATTTTTTCAAGGTGAATTGCCATGTATAAAGTGTAAAAGGGTATTTAAAAACTGGCCGATGTACTTACACAAGCTCAATGGAAAAATCTTTGCTCTGGGGGATATTCACTTGTAGTGCCAAGAATCTTTGGAGAAGCCCGACTGCAAAGAGACAAGTAAAGAATGTGAGCATAACAAAGTGTAATTTACAAATGTTTGCAAACAGGCTATAGCAGAGAGACTTACGAGACATTTTCCCGTTCTCTGGCATTTGCATCTTGACTGTCTGGCTGCTGCCTTCCAGACAGTAAACAAATCCTCTGACTTCTTTATTATACTCCTAAGGGAAGAAATAATACACTGTATAAAAGAGGTTCTACAGTAGAGGCCTTGCTTAGTGTAAGTCCTTGCTAAGTTTGAACAGTATTGTGCACCTGTATTGTGACCAGCGCTTTCAATGATTGCAAATGTTTTATGTGGGCATATACAAGGTTGGAAATGGAAAGCGTAGAACAGTGTTGAGAACAGCTTTATTGTTACATAAAATCTATTGTCTAGGAGGGCTGCAAAACTGTCTAGTTAGAAGCAGCTGGGCATCTACTTTAAAATTGTCAAATAAAGTTAAGAGTTTTTTCTCTGATAATGCAATTATTTTTAAAATGAGTTTGGATGACCCCCTCCTTTAAACAATTTACAACCAATCTTCCCTGCATTCCAAATTTTCAGGTGGCAAAGCCAATTCATACATCTCTGATGTAGGCCATATGGACTACTAACCTGTCAGGATGACACCCACGGGAGCATGTACAATGTAAAACACTTTGGCCATGCTTTCGAAGCTGAGAGCATACATTAATTGTATACACTGTTTTGTAAGGGTGGTTTAGCCATCTCTGTGTTGTTCATTTAGGCCTACTGGAATGTATTTATTGCTGTCTATCCAGGCCCTGTGTGAACTAGGACTGTACTTTGTTAACTAGTCAGTTTGAATGTGTGTAACTGTGGCCATATTTTGAAAAAAATAAACCTTATGTATGGCTGATGGGCCTCCGCAGAGTTTCCATTTGGATACCGGGTCTTTTCCCTGTCCACTGAAGATCTCCACCACAGTTCCACCCTGCAAGAAAACAGCTATCAGCTCATGTTACATCCGACAAAAGCTCACGACAGCATAACAAACACTGGAATAAAAAGTTGCTTACAAGGATTTGAAAGCCTGAATAGGTAAGGTTAGCTGCGTCCAAATATCCTAAACGTACCTGGTAATTATTCCTGAACATTTTACGCGGTAGAAATAAATATCTAACGTCCTTGTTTGCCTGGCTAATGGTAGCCTAGCTTACTGTGTAGGCAGCAACAGTTGGGATATGTCTCCATGGCTACCTGACGCTTCTGCATCAACCAGTAGCCAGTAACCACAGCCATATAAAGAGAGAGTTGCGTCAGTCAGTGGATGTCTGAAACTCCAATTTCCCTTCATCATAAACTTTAAGAGAAAAAAGGGTTTCGAGATTGGACCATTAGCGGACCCGAAGCGTTCAATGTGCAGTGCAGTGCAATGTTGTGAAATGGAATAAATAGGCTATTCATATAGTCTCACCATGACTTTTTGAAATAATTCAGCATTATTTGACTATAGGCTATAGCCTAGCCCTGGAAAAAATTAAGAGACCACTCCAAATGTTCAGTGTCTCTTGTTTTAGCCTACTCTTTAGAGGCATATGTTTGAGTAGAATGAACATTTTGTTTTTATAAAATAAACAACTAACAATATTTGTACCAAATTCACAATACAAATATTGTCATTAAACGCCTTTCCATTAATAATGTAGAGATGAAGATTGAAGAACAATCCAGGCTGGTCTCTTCATTTTTTTCTGGAGCTATGTCTATATTTCTTTTTAACTAAGCCAGGCATTATTAGACTATTAACGTTATTTTCTAGGCTAGCCTACTTATTCACACAATGATTTCAGGCTATTTTATTTAATTCCCTTTTTATTTGATTTCTCTTTCAAAATGTTGGACAATTCAATTTTGCAAAATGCACCATTTTATTTTAGATTGCCAGTTTCCATCACAAAGTCTTCATCTGTCACTCAGGACAGTAGTTTTGTGTGAGCTTGAATCCCTTTTCCAAATATGAATAGCAAATGTTTTCTTCCTAATCTCTGGACTCCTCAAGAGCATGTTATCATAGAAAACACTTGCTATATGGTTCATAGAGATGGGTTGCTTTTAATTAACATCATCTTAGATGATGTTAATTAAAAAAAAATAAAAAATAGGATATATATCTCTTATAAAGTTGCGTCTTCTCTTGAAATGCAAAAATCCTTTATTGTGTCATTGTCACTGCTTTGTTTACCCTGGCAGCAGGGCTATTATGAGATCAAAAAGATGTCTTTTTAATTAGCTACTGAGGGAGACCACATCCGGAAGTGCAACTGTATGGCTTACAGCTTATTAACATGTTTTGCATGTATCTGACTTCAAACACAAGGTGGTCTCAGTTATTTATGGCCAGTGTTGGAAACGTTACTTTAAAAAAGTAATTCGTTATAGTTACTCACTAGGTACTTGTTCCAAAAAGTAACTGAGTTAACTGAATTACTTTATAATAGAAGTAAGTTGTTACCAGAGAAAGTAACTATTTGCGTTAGCCTACTGTAAAAAAAAAAGTTGCTATATGTCCAAAAAATTTGATCTTTCTGAGCAGTTTTCACAAGTCAGTTGAAATGATTAGAACAGACAGGTAGGCCTACTTGTAGGCTATAACCTTCAATATGTAGGCTATTGCACATCAACAGACAGCAAGAGGTTTATCCTGCACTTCAAGTATTTTTTTTATCCTGCACTTCCAGTAGCCTAGTAGGCATATTTTGTTCTCAACAAAAGTAGTAGAGGAAACTGCTGAATGTACCGTGCTGATCTGCTATATCACTGGATTCACTTCAGGGGTGTCGGCTAAAACACCACTGAAGGCCAAAAACGTCAGACTGTGAAGCATGAGACGATGAGAGGAGGAGTAGATTTATCCTATGTTTATTTCCTTCTTTAACATGCACAGCAGCATACAGATCACAGGAAAAGAACAATAGCAATATTCGGCTCGTGATGACACGCTAAACAGCTGTTGCAACCGGCGAATCGCGGCCGTTTAGTAACGTGCATAAATTATAATTTATAGAGATCGGGCAACTCCATGCACTTACTCACAGGGCGATGCAAAAGAACTCTAGCCCAGCGGATAAGTAGCCTACCACATTCACCTAGAATCGTGCATTTTGCGATAAAAGCATGAAACTTTGCATGTAGCTAGAATATGGAAATACTAATGATTTTAGCTATAGTGCCAAGCTGGATTCGAATTGAGCATTCCGTGGCGGCCATTTTCCAAAATGGCCGCCAAAATGAGCCGCTGTCATCTAAAATCCTCAATATCTCTGGATCTATTAATCGTAGAAACCTAATTTTGGTGTCTAATTGTATGTGTTCAAGGTCCTATATCAGACAAATACTGTTTAGAGACCCTCTGAATATTATTTACTTTATTTCATGAAGGTGACCATGTTATGCAGCCAGAATATGCAAATTTACGTTGATCATGATATTTACATTTCTAATGTGATTTTTGATGAACATATAAAGTGTAATCATCCACATTGACTTAAACAATGAAAGTTATAACTAAATGAAGTGATTAAATGAATATAAAACCCATTTTATTGTGCAAAACAGGTCCCACAACTTCAGTCTTAATGTTGAGATACGAAGAATTAATTATTTCAATACATAATTTTATTCAAAATACTTTGTTCCAAATAAATATTTACTCCATAATAACCTTATCTGATTAACTGCTGATTAAAATTTGTTTTATTTACCGATCATTTAAATGATTTCATCATCAAAATGCGCCTTTTAGAATTCTGATTCCTACCTGCATTCCATACTCTGGTTTCCATGGAAACAGTTAGTCGGGACATTTTGACACTTCGGGGCCACCCTAACTATGTGACCATAAGATCAAGAAAAAAAAGGTAAAGATAATTTTCTGTTTTAGGGTCAAAGACGAATAAGGATTTCAAATTAGAAAAAAAATTAAATTGTAAATAAATGCAAATTCAAGCACTTTCTATATTAATCAGAGTGTTCTGTATTCATATCAACAAAAGGAACTGCATTTCTGAATGCAATTACAATTTTTTTTGTTGAATCCTATGATTTATCCCATGAAAAATGTCCTTCCTGGGTAACGGAAAAGGAATTTAAAATTAATTCAATATTTACCATTTTTAGCATATACAAGTTTATGAATATCCATAGTTAGAGCTAACCAATCTTTTACTGCTCAGAAAACTACATTTCTATCACTATTAATATGATTTATTTGGGTATTTATACTGAAATGGGCTCATAACTTGCTCTCGATCACACAATATTCCATTCCAAAAAGAGCAAAAATTGGGAAAATGTCTGAAAATTATTTACAGTAAAGTTTAAATGGTTGTTGTTGTATCCTCAACTCAGGAAAACATAGTTGTGTAAAATAACTCATAAATCTGGGTTAAATGACCTGTTTGTCATTGTTACTCGGAATGACATCCTGTTATCCAGGAATGACATACTGCTATGGATGTAGGCTAGTTTTTCTCTAAAGGCTCCCTTGGAAACATATTTTTTCAACATTCATACAAGGCCATCCTAGCCTAAGTCTAGGCTAGGCTAGGTCTAGGCCTAGGTCTAGGCTAGGATGGCCTAGAGGTAAGGTGGCCGACCAGTAACCATGAGGTCGCTGGTTCGATCCCCGGCACCGGACAGGGGGGTGTTAGTTGTAAAACTAACAGAGGCTGGTATTGCGTCTACGGTGCCCACTATCTCTACCATTGTGTCCTTGAGCAAGCCACTTAACCCCAAAAACTGCTCCAGGGGCGCCACACTATGGCTGACCCTGCGCTCTGACCCCCTCCGAAGTGTGGGAACTTGAGGGGGGATATGCGAAAGACAAATTTCAATGTGTCTCGTGTACAACTGACAATAAAGATAACTTAACTTAATTAAAAAGGAAACACTGACTGAAAAGATTTTAATTTTTCCAATCTTTAATTTCATGAAACAACAATGTAACTTTCAAGTCCTGTAACAGTATGTAACACAGAATCAGACAGGTTAAAACTTTTTGGGACTAAAATACAAATTGCAATCTTTTCCAATAAATTGAAAGGGATACATCACTAACAACAGTTATATTCTATGTATGAATAAGGCGTCCTTCAAAATTGCTCATTAAGAATCGTCCCTTACCATTTTTTTGACACATTGCCTAACTAAAACATCAAGTCCTTTTACAAATAAGTGCAAACCTATGGATGAAACTTTCAATTTCTAATTTTTACTGATCTGCCTTCCAGTAGCACTTCACTACTAAATAACAATAACTTCCCTTCTTCTGCTCAAGAAACATAGCCCTATTTTGGGGGTCTGCATTCCTCCTGGCACTAAAAAGTCTCTATTTGACAGCGGCATCTGGAAGGACAGAAGTGAAAACAGGCATGAAACATGAACAGTTTGGAAAACCAGGCAGACAGCCATGCATGCTACAAAAATTCATAAGAGATTAAAAAAAACACATACTATGTTATTAATATAATATAACAATATCAACTCAATGCTTAAAAAGTGACAAATACTATTTAAAAAGCTTTCTTCACTAAAATGTCCAGTCTGGATAACAGAGGACATGCCCTGGGTAACAGAAAATCTTTGTTATCCAGGAAGGACATTCTGTTACCCAGGGAGGACAAAACGATACATTTCACGCAAAAACATATTCAAAAAAAGGCCTACTTGGCTAAGACATATCTTAGCCTTTAACACATCAATGCCACATTAAACATGAAATAGGCAGTTTTTAAAGAGAAAAACAGAATATATGTTTGATTAGCGTTATCCAGAAAGACACATGATTTTTGGTCGAACCTGACCAGTAACCAAAAAGGCTTAATATCAACATTTTTAAGAGAGAATTACTGACCTTTTCAGATGTTTGGGGGTTCTCCAGAATCTTCTTTCTCATCCAATATCCTGTTACATGACTATTCAAATGCATTCTGGGTAATGTATGCATTTGAAGTCTGTTACCCGGGCAGGACATAAGGGAAATCCAAAAATCTGGACAACAGTATTTGTTGCATGAAATTTTTAATAAGCTTTGTATTGGTATTATATTTGTAGGGATCATTGCAAACATCAACACAATTATGCCCAAGTAAATAATTAATGCTTTTATAAATGTTTTAAAACATTTGTGTTGCTTTTCTTCACTTGGATTTTAACCCGGACGTTACCCAGGAAGGACAATTTGGCACTTTGGAGCTCAAAAGCTCTTTGAAATTTTAATTTCTCACAATAAATAATTGTATAAGTGATTGAAGAGGGAAGAGTTGAGTAACATAATATAGTGATTTAAAATGTAGATTTATTTTTTACTTTATGAATATGGCTTGGACATCAGAATTGACATGCCACGTCTTTGACCCTTTAAAATATGAATTGTGTCTTTAACATATAGCTCACTGATTGTTTATTTTGATCTACATTTTTTTGTAAGAGTATAACTGTTATATGTATGTATGTAAATAAGATGCTAACAGTAAATGCTAACTAAAAGTAGCAGGTGCTTAATAAAAATATGTTATTACTGCAACAAGGCTTTATTTTATTATTCTGATATATATTTTAAGAGAATGTTGTCAGACTTAGTAAGGATTATTTCCATATTAGAATAAGAATGTATAAGCAAACATTTGTAATGTAGTGCGTGTATAAAGACAGTTGACGGCTACAGTTACTGTCTAAGAGCTGTGTACCTGTTTATGTATTACAGAATGATGTTCAAAAAAAAAGTAAGGTAATTTAATTCAGTGTTTTTTTCTTCTCAGGGTGACATGGCATCAACAGTAAAACTTGTGACACATGTGACAGAACAACTAGCTCCACCTGTAAAAAGAACTGACTGGTCAAAGTGTCTTATATGCCAGGAGGATAGCACTGAAAGGCTATGTTTGCCTGCAAGCTCCAAGAGAAGTTGTGTTGGTGCTGGTTATATTGGCTTAGCGGCATCTATTTAGTGACAATGGGTGCTTGTCTAGAAATCTCAACATTTCTCAACTCGATGAAGGCGATGGACTTGAAACCACATTCCATCAAAAATCTGCTAAATTTCACCCAACATGCCGTCTGCAGTACAGCAAGAGTAGATTACAGCGTGCATTGAAAAGAAAACATCCAGATGAACCATCAACTAGTGGCGGAGATGAACAACAAGCCAGAGGCACACAACCTCATCGGCTAAAGAGTGAAACTGATGCCTTTGTTTGTCTGTTTTGTGAGAAGCCTGAGAGTCTTACTGAACCATTGCATGCAGCAATGACCCTTGAAATGGGATTGAAAGTGCGACAGTGTGCTATAGAACTCCTTGATGAACGCCTAATCGCAAAAGTTTCATCTGGCGACCTTGTGGCCAGTGAATCAAAATACCATGCAAAGTGTTTGGCTGCGTTGTATAATGCATGTCGAAAGGAAAAGTCTGAATCAAAAAAAGAAGATCCAGAGACAAAGTGTTACAAAGCTCGTGCTTTTGCTGAGCTTGTGACATACATACAAGATACATTAGATGAAAGCCACATTCAACACACTTCCCCTGTATTCAAACTTGCTGACTTAATTAAACTATATAGTGACAGACTATCACAACTTGGTGTGACATATCCATATGTACATTCATCACGCTTTAAGGATCGGATCCTGGCAAACTTTCCTGAACTAGAAGGATTTAAAGAAGGACGTGACTTACTTCTCATTTCCAACAAAGATATCGGTATTGCCTTGCGGAAGGCATATGAAAATGATGCTGAGGATGAAGCAATTATTCTAGCTCGAGCAGCAACGATTATTCACAAAGAGGTAATGAAGATGAAAACACAGTTTAATGGATCATTTTCAAAAAACTGTCAAGTGGAATCTGTCCCTCGTTCCTTGGCTACTCTAGTTGATATGATGATGCATGGTGCCAACATCATCAACCAAACACATGAAAACCAAACGCAAGCCTTACTGAGCATTTGCCAACTGGTGATGTTCAACAGTGTGAATCAACGTCAGAAACAACCAAAAGTGATGCGACACAACAAATCACGGGAACCTCCACTACCTGTCTATCTTGGAGTCCTGATTCACAACAAAACAAGGAAAAGAGAACTGGTTGAAAAGATGTTTGAACTTGGACTTTCTGTTTCATATGACCGGGTTTTGGAAATTTCCACTGATGCAGGCACACAAATATGCAACTATTATGACCAGCTCAACACACTATGTCCACCTCAGTTGAAAAAACATGTGTTCACCACAGCCGCGGTGGACAACATCAATCACCAAACCAGCTCTACAACAGCAAATAGCTCCTTCAATGGAACAGGAATATCAATATTCCAGCACCCAGACAATGTTGATACAATAACCGAGGTTGCAATAATCGATCAGCTTCCAGACCCTAAAAGGAACACTGAACCAACTACCAGTGTGACTAAAAAAAGACTGCCAAAGTTACCTGCATCATACACACAAGTACCGCCAGTTCCAGAAGCCAAATTATCTAGTCCCATCCCACAAACAGATGGACTTGTGATGTCTAGTGGCCTCCTTGTGTCTCCAGCTTTGCAAGTTGAATACAGGTATGGTTTGAATTTAACTACCTTAATCAGGTAATATATGTTTTAGTACCAAATCTATATATTAAATATATTCACTCAATTGTTGATACTGTAAACATCAGCTTTGTTTTTTGTTTTTTACTAGTAAAATAATTACATTTTACTCATCAAATGATTCTTTGATTTCAGGTGGCTACAGCATATTCAGCTAGTTATACAAGGTGGCCAGGAAACAGCCAACATCTCATGGTCAGCTTTCCATGCCAACATCGGGCAGGTGAACTCCCAAGAAACACCAACTACAACATCCTGTCTTCTGCCATTGTTCCAGGAAGATGCTGCAACAGTGCCTATGATGCGACATTCACTTGACGTTATCAGAAAAGTAATCGAGCTGACAAATCCGGGACAGGTTCCTGTTGTTGCAATGGACCAACCGCTCTTTGCACTGGCAAAAAACATCCAATGGAGGTGGCCTACATTATATGGAGAATCAAAATATGTGATTATGTTTGGCGGACTCCATATTGAGCAGGCTGCCTTGAAGACGATTGGCAATCTACTTGAAGGTAGCGGATGGTCATCTTGGCTCGTTCAGGCTGGTGTGGCTACATCTGGTAGAGCAGACTCTTTCCTGAAAGTCTCGCATATCACACGCACACGGCGAGCTCACCAAGTGACTGCCTGTGCTATTTACAACGCTCTACAGGAAGCATACAGAGAGTATGTGAGTTGTGCAGGCACCAACTTACTGGGTCAAGAAGAATGGTATGAAAACCAACGGAAATGTCAGCCCATGTTCAACTTCTGGTTCAATGTTCTTCAGTTGCAGCTCACTGTACTAGTGTTCATAAGGTCAATCCGATCTGGAGACTTCCATCTTTATGTTGATTCACTGTCAAAGCTGGTTCCATGGTTCTTTGCTTTAGACCATTTCAATTATGCCAGATGGATACCAATCCACCTACGTGACATGACAATATTACCGAAGTTGCACCATGTAGTGTACAAGGAGTTTTTGAAGGGCCATTTCACAGTCAAAAAAACTATTCATGCCTTCTCCAGAATGGCTATTGACCAAGCCCATGAACAAAACAATGCCATGGTAAAAGATGATGGTGGAGCTGTGGGCTTGACTGAGTGTCCCTCTGCCCTACAGAGATGGATGGTCAGTGGACCAGAGATGGCTCGGCTCATAAATGATTTCGAAAAATCAGTAGATCAAGCCCAGAAAACCCCAGATGGACGGCACCACGAACAAAGGCCTTCAAAGCAGAGGGCTTTCTTGAGGGACATCATCTCAATGAAAAACACCTTGGAAGAGTATGGAAACCCATTCCTAGAATCCAGTGGGGATCTGCTGGTTCTAGACTCGAAGGATGTGGCAAACCAAACTGCATTGCAAACATTAGCTCAAGTGGAGGGCCTTGGTTGTCAGCAGTTTGACAACTTTGTCAAAGAACGACTTGTTGACAGAACAAAGTCGTTAGACCACACGATTCGGAAAAACAAACTACGTATCTTTGCCTCACCAAAATCACACAGAAGAACAAAGGTTCAGGAGCAAGTATCATCATTGAAATATGATCGTAATCTTTTTTCACGTCTTTATGTAGCCTGCCAAGTCCGTGACGGTAACCTGGAGGAATTTTTTGCCCACGAAAATCAGGGCTGTCCTCCATCACTTTCTGATAGAGGGAAGCTAAGAGCAGGAATACTAAGCTAAGCATATTAATTCCCTACATAAAGATGCAGTTGGCCAAAGCAAAGAGGGTGGATATTGTATGGGACACATATAGACCCGATTCGCTTAAACAACAAACAAGAGAACACAGAGGGGAAGGTGTGCGTCGAAGAGTAGAACCTCAAAGTGCAGTCCCAAAAAACTGGGGAGAGTTCCTCAGAGTGGATGATAATAAAACTGAACTGTTTGGTTTCTTGAGCAGAGAAGTCATATCTATTCCCACTGAAAAACAAATAATCAGCACTTTCAATGAAGAAGTGGTTTGTCGACAGCCAACATCAACTGAAGGCATAAGTCCTTGTTCCCATGAGGAGGCTGACAGTCGCATTATGGTACATGTTGCAGATGCAGCAAAGCAGTACGATACAATACTTATACGCACAGTAGACAGCGATGTAGTAGTACTTGCAATTCATGTCTTTGCCCAGCTGACCTCACAACTGTCCACACTGTGGGTAGCATATGGAACTAGCAAACATTTTCGACTTATTGCAGTGCATAAAATATATGCTGCCATAGGCCGTGAAAAAAGCCTAGCACTTCCATTTTTCCATGCCATGACTGGGTGTGACACAGTGTCAGCTTTTCAAGGAAGAGGGAAACGAACTGCATGGGAAATCTGGCAACTCTATCCTGAAGTGACCACAGCATTTTCCAAATTAATGGATCAGCCGCAACTCACTGAGGTTGAAGATGCCATGGACACACTTGAAAGGTTTGTTGTACTATCGTACGACAAAACCAGCTCAAAGATTTGTATCAATGATGCACGGGTAGATCTGTTTGCCCGCAAAGGAAGAGATGTCAACAGTATTCCGCCATCAAGAGGAGCCCTAGTACAACATGTGCGGAGAGCTGCTTATCAGGCGGGCCATTGCTGGAGCCAATCACTGCAGCCTGTAATGAATCTTGTGAGACCTGAAGGATGGGGCTGGACCAATGTCAATGGAGGGCCATGGGAAGTTGTCTGGAGCTCACTTCCAGAAGCAAGCAAGGTTTGCCAAGAACTTTTGCGGTGTGGATGCACCAAAGGCTGTCAAAAAAACTGCAAATGCGCAAAAGCTCTTCTTGCCTGCACAGCTCTTTGCAAATGTGGAGGATCTTGCTGACTAAATCAACTACACTCTAATAGCGCATTTTAATCAACTTGTGAAGTAAACATATATTAATTTACCCTTTGTTTGTCTTTTCATTATAATCTGAAATATATATCACTGATTTTTGCCATCAATTTTGATACTTGGAGTGATGAACAGAAATTTGCATATTCTGGCCACCTTAAGCCATTGTCACCTTCATGACACAGTAAAGTAAATATTATTCAAAGGGTCTCCAAACAGTGTTAATTTGAACCTATGATCTTGGAAACCTACAATAGACACCAAAAATAGGTTTCTATGATCAATGGATCCAGAGATATAGAGGTTGTAAGATGAAAGCGGTGCACTTTGGTGGCCATTTTCCAAAATGGCCGCCAAAGTGCCATGAACAGAAAAACAATATTTAACTGATATATGACATTGAAAACATACAATTCGACACAAAAATGAGGTTTCTATGATAAATAGATCCAGAGATATTGAGGATTTTAGATGAAAGCAGCTCATTCTGGCATTCCGTGGCGGCCATTTTCCAAAATGGCCGCCACGGAATGCTCAATTCAAATCCAGCTTGGCACTATAGCCAAATTTTTTCTTATTTCCTTATTCTAGCTTCATGCAAAGTTTCATGCTTTTATCGCAAAATGCACGATTGTTTTGACTATCTGCTGGACTACTCAGTGAGAGCACGTTTCAACCGTGGATTGATAGGTGGTTACTGCGGCAACGTGCAAGCTCACACAACAGAGAGAGAGAGAAAAAGACACTTCACTAAACAGCGCTCCACGGCTGACTGACGTGACGGCGCTAACTGACAGTTATAATGTCATCCACACTGAATAAAACACAACTTAAAACACTATAAGAAATAACAATCGCTTATCTCGTTGTTACCCACCCGGTCTCCTCACTAGCAGTTTGTGTGGAGCCAGGGGTGCGCTCGGATTACACAGTTTATTCAATCAATTCACAGTAACGCACCGCATTTAACGTTCAGTAACGATAACGGCGTTGTAACGACGGAAAAAGCAATTAGTTAGTTAGTTGCTGGTTACTGAAAATATAACGGCGTTACCTAACGCCGTTATTTTAGGCAAGGCAAGGCAAGGCAAGTTTATTTATATAGCACAATTCAGACACAAGGCCACTCAAAGTGCTTTACAGGGGCAAGATTAGAATACATAAAACACATTATAAAACATTTAAAAGCAAATAAAAGAAGCAAATAAAATGAAAATTGCAGGTTAAAATGGAAACAAAAAAGTCTTCAGACTCGATTTAAAAGAGCTGAGAGTTGCAGCAGACCTCAAGTTCTCTGGGAGTTTGTTCCAGATTTTTGGTGCATAATAACTAAAAGCTGCTTCTCCTTGTTTAGTCCTAACTCTAGGGACTGTAAGTAGACCTGTTCCAGACGACCTAAGGGCTCTGGACGGTTCATAACGTATCAGCATATCAGTAATGTATTTTGGCCCTAAACCATTTAGTGCTTTATAAACCAACATCAGTATTTTGAAATCAATTCTTTGAGTGACTGGAAGCCAGTGTAAAGACCTCAGAACTGGGGTAATGTGATCTACTTTTTTGGTCCTAGTGAGGACTCGAGCAGCAGCGTTCTGAATTAGCTGAATCTGTCTGATAGATTTTTTGGGAAGGCCAGCAAGGACACTGTTACAGTAGTCAAGTCTACTAAAGATAAATGCATGGACAAGTTTTTCTAAATCTTGCTGAGACATAAGCCCTTTAATTCTTGATATGTTTTTTAGGTGGTAGTAGGCTGATTTATTAATTGATTTTATGTGTTTCTTGAAATTCAAGTCGGAGTCTACGACAACACCAAGATTTCTGGCTTGGGGTGTGGTTTCTAACATAACGGATGTAAGCTGTGCGCTGACTTTTAATTGTTCATCTTTGGCACCAAAGACAATTACTTCAGTTTTATCGTTGTTTAATTGAAGGAAATTTTGGCACATCCAATCATTGATTTGTTCAATGCACTTACTCAGTGCCTGTATCGGACTGTAGTCTCCTGGTGATATGGTTATGTAAATTTGTGTGTCATCTGCATAATTATGGTAGCATAATTTGTTCTTATTCATAATCTGAGCTAGTGGGAGCATGTAGATGTTAAATAGAAGAGGGCCAAGAATGGAACCTTGGGGGACCCCACATTCAATATTTGTCCGCTCAGATGTGAAATTGCCTATTGACACATAGTAGTCTCTATCCTTTAAGTAGGATTCAAACCAGCTTAGTACAGTTCCAGAAAGTCCAACCCAGTTTGCTAGTCGATCTAGTAATATGCTGTGGTCAACTGTGTCAAAAGCGGCACTGAGATCCAGTAAAACTAAGACAGAACTTTTGCCACTGTCTGTGTTTAAATGGATGTCATTGAGGACCTTAACCAGAGCAGTCTCAGTGCTGTGGTGTTGTCGAAATCCTGACTGGAAGACATCAAAGCAGTTATTCATTGCTAAGTAGTTATTTAGCTGTTGATAAATTTAAACGGCGTTATTCCCAACACTGTTTATGGCTATAGAACAAAATACACCACTAAAAAAGCAGTCTCTCTGGTCTGGTCACACCTATGTGAAGCTTATTGTTCTCGAACAAATGCCACCACAGAGTTTAAAATCACTGTCCCCATTTTCATTTCCGTGGATATCTTGCGCTGCAGTGACACCAGAACAGGGACACCTTCTGATGTTGTAGCTAAATCCAAGCTGTCACTATAGAAAACAGAGCAGGTGTGTTATGACTGTTTCTCCTTTGCACCAGTTTCACATTCACAGTATTGTAAATGCCCCGCCTCTCTCGAACTGCTTGCCTTGTAAAACTTCCTGCCCTCTGGGTTTATCATATCTTTGAACTTGAACTGGCCACAGCTTTTTTCAGGCTTGTGGCCATGCCATTTCTCTGCAGACTACTACTATTTAAAAGTAGTAATTTAAATAACCTTAAATGACTGATTGCCTTTACTAATCTGTGTGGAGCATAGCAAATGGTGACCTGGTGACCATGGGCACCATTTTAGTTTTAGATATAGCCCTAGACCTTTTACCTCTTTTACCTTACTGATAAAAAAAAATTTTATTGGCACGTGTGCAAACATCACTGCTAAGGTCATGGTACTGGTATGGTTAGAGCAGTGGAGTCAAGTACTGCTTGTAGTAACTATTCCTGCTGCATCAACCCTGGAGCTATAATCACTTAAAAGCTTGTCCCCTATGAATAATTGCTTTATTATGACACTCTTTGCATTCATGTAAGTATACCGTCAGTAGAGCGTGCCACAGTGAAAGTTTCATCATTTACTTTTTCTCTACAGAGAGGCTTGACGCTGATTGGGGCAGACAGCCTCATTAAAAGAAAGCGTGGCATGCAGTGAACACTGACGAAGCCGGTATGGAGAAATCAGTTAATAAATCAGTGCCTGTTAGCATACTTAATTATGACTAATTATCCACTCATTATTTTGAAAATAATTCATTCATTTGCATCATTCAAAACACATCAATTAGTGTCGACAATGTTAGCTTTGATATACTGTTGAGTGACAAAAAGTCAAGATGTTTTTTTATTATTAGTGTTGTAATGACCAAATTCTCCTGTTGCTGATATCCACCTGAAACATTACTTTTGTGTGATGTGAAATTATGCAAATAAGGGATTTCAAATGATCTTTTGAAAGGAGGGAGCTTAAGCTATGGAGGGAGTGGCCCCTCCAGGCCTCCAGATAAGCTGCCCAACCAAAGTCCATCTTAATATGTCATACATACAGTGGCTGACATTCACCGTAAACTTATTTGTATTGATCCAGTTTGTGAGTTTCTTCCTAACGCTAATCATCACTGATGGGCCCCTTTCAAAGTAAAAATGTAATCATCCTTTACTAGGTGTAGAAAATGGTTTCCCAGAAGGCCCAATAGTACTACAATACTGTACATCCAAGGGCAAAAGTTTCCCTTTGTGCAAGAAGCTTAATTTTTTTTTTTTTTTTTTTTTTTTTTTTTTTAATTTGATTTAATTAACTAAATAATGAATTCTCATTGAACATATTTATTGTTTGTGTATTAGCAACAGACTTTTCTAACATTAACCAAAGTGAAGGCATGTTTTAGTAGTTAAGGGCGAGAGAGTGACAAATAAAGATTCAGTTGTTTTTTGCATCCATTTGCACTAAAGGTGCATTGAAGTGATTAGGCTCTGTTGTCTGTTCTTAAAAAAGTGACTAAATCACAAGTGGGAACATTGCTAGAAGTGTGGGACATATTAGGTGTTAGCAGCATTTGTGAACCCCTTACATATTGTATGTCTGTAAAATCCCTGTTGTTTCATTTCAACTTGTTATTATGTTGATGCAGATTGTCTGCATTAAAAAAAAAAAAAAAAAAAAAAAAAAAAAAAAAAAAAAAAAGTATTTGGGACTGTTCTCATTGTTAAATATATTTCTAGAAATCATGTCTTATGCCAACAATACAGTCAAGGAAAATATAACTTTGCTTCTTTTGAAAAATGTAGTTGCCGGTTGTAAGATTTCGATAGTCTGAATTGTAATTGCTAATTTATTGCTCATCCTTTTGGGAGTCTTGCATTCGACACACTTGTGCAAATGATCTTTGTAGCTTGTGCTTGTAACTGAGATTAACACATTTGAAAACATGAAATCAAGGAAGTTTTTACATGATCTCTTCTGCCCCATGCTCATAGTATTGCTCTTGTTTCACTCTCACATTTGCAAACTACTTCAATCAAAATCAAACATGGGAAGGAGCACTTACCTTAACACTATCTAGAAACACTAAATGGGCTACCTGAATAGGCAACATAATTTATATAGTCTGACCCCTTAGACCCACCCTAAGTTCACTCAAGACAAACTAATCAAAGTGAGGAGTCAGTAATCAGTGTCATTGCCGTCCTCCATATTCTGACCTCATTGGTGGCAAGTGAGACACATTTTCAGCCACTGTGACCTGCTTTTTGTATCCCACAAAGCTGGTTGTAACCTTCAATAGAAACTAATTTGCAAAATCATAAAAGCGTCTGGTACCTTGTCTGCTCATTTACAGCCTAATATACCCCCCCCCCCCAAAATCCTCTGGCCCACACACCTGAGTCAAACACATGTGTTAGATTCTTGCCAAGCTCCTTAAAGCGGCTACGAGTAACATTTAAATATCTTTTAAACAGCCTCATGTTTCCTCTCATAATCATAAATTACCTTTAACAGCAAACCAGACCATCAGTGCAAAGAAAGACGTTTTTAAATAGTTTTTATTACTGCATTTGATCTGGTCGTACACCTAGTCCGATTTTCGGTTCACGCGTGCATGCTCTATGGTCACATATCCGTATTGGTCACAGAGTTCAGCGTGGCGCAGGAACGTGAATTGAGAAGCCTATCCCTCCAGGTGAGGGAAGGGGAGCGGGAGCCTTGTTTGAGACAGTTGTTTGTCGTCATAATGACTGATAACGGGGCTGAACCATAAAAGAAAAAAAAGAAAATGCAATGAAGAAAAGCTAAAAGGGAGAGTGATAGTCGGGCGGGAGGGCTTTGCCAAGCAACGTATACACAATTTCACGCAGCGAAACTAGACTGCAGTGTTTACTCCTAAATGAATGAGCGGTAGCCTACTAAAACAAAGTTTACTTTGCCTCACCAGCATCATCAGATGACCATTATTCATCGGAAATAGTCATTATTTACAACATAAACACATTACCTCATCGTGATCCATACTAACTAACTGCCATCTCTCGTTCATTCGCTTTGTGTGAGGACACGGGGACTCGTTCAGCTCCGTGAGAGGTGACAATGCATCAACTCATTGCAATCAGGTGTGTTTAGCACTTACTGACATTAGTTGATGCTGTGTCACCCATAGACTCACGGAGCCGAAAAGAGTCCGGTGCCCTCACACTTTCAACACACGGACACGCCACGCACCATATTGCTTCCTGATTATTTGAATCTTGCTCTCCCTGCACGAGCTACAAAACAGCTTCACGACAGCTGGCGTCGTAATAATACTACCGCTTTTGTTCAAAGGTGTCGCCAACGTGCCGACTTACTCGTAGTAGCTTTAACTTTCAACTAGACTTTTTGTACAAACTATAGATTTCATAGTAATTTAATTTAGTGAAGGGGGTCATGTCAGGGTTTCAGGGAAAGACGGACAATAACCCAATAGCAGGACACAGGAAACAGTTCAGATTCAAAAATAGATTTTAATGAAGTGGATGACAAACCAGGTAGTAAGACAGCGTGGCAAACAAGTCCAGTTGGGGCAGGCAAAAGGGAAAGTCCAAAGACAGGTCGAAACACGAAAAGGCAAGCAGGATCGGAACACAGGCTGAAATCCGAATGCTGGAAAGCTGGGTGAACACATAGGACATCAGACAATCTGGCAACTGACTGAGGGAACTGAACAAAGATATATACTGGGGCTGATTAACTGATGAGGAGCAGGTGAGTGTGGGGCAGACCAGGTGAATGTAATTAACAGGGAGTGCAGAGCAGGAGGGAGTGGCCGGGTCTGAAATGACATGAGAGTTAGAAAGGAAACCAGGAAAACAGACGTATGAAAACAAACTAAAATACTGGCTGAAGTTGTGACACTCAGCCTTTGGCCCAAACTTTGGCCGTGTCCGGACTGCCGTACTAACGTCCTACTCATACTAATTTTGACTTCAATTTGAGTATGTGACGGTTGGGTATGCGAGTTTGGGAATGCGAGAAATTCCCGGATGAGTACTAACTTCCGGGAAGATTTTGGGTATGAATCAACCGCCCCACAATGCACTGGGTCAATTCTACCCGCCCAGGAAAATGAAATATTTTCGAGCAAGTTGCTAAGCAACGACATTGTTTGGGGTCCGCGATCTGACAGCTGTACGTGCAGTCATTCATAAACTCTCACAATAGATAAGAGATGAAGATAAATACCTAACAACATTATAGTTACTAAGTGAAATGAGTGATGTGAGTCTGATAGTGGAGAGAGATCAGAACAGATCGCTGTTCTGTTCCATACACCGCGGCTCGTCCAGCTCAACTCACAGACAGCTGTCATGAGCCGGACAGAGAACGTCGGAGGGATCCTCCGCCTCAAAAAAACACAATTAGGCTATAAAACAAGAGGTCTAAAACACAGATGATGAACACAGGACTGTAAAAATCGAGTTCAATATCTAACCTGTAGAAGGCGGTTATAGGCTAAACAGCGTCTAAACGGCCTGAATCTTATAAGAAGAAGAAGAAATTCTTCATGGCTTGAGTATACTTCAACTGAAAACGTTTCGACGCACCTCGCATACACAATCGATCTTTGAGTAGACAGTATGTAGTATATAGATGGTGAGTATGTAGGATGTAGGACGCTAGTATGGCAGTCCGGACACGGCCATAGTTTCACCTTGAAGGGTGGATAATTCTTTATATCTGAAGAAATATGTAGGTCAGGCTAATTCATCGTTTTGTTTGGATTGCATTCAGCTATGATGATTACCGGTAGGCTATTGTCCATTCATTTAGTAATTGTTTAACACTCTGATTATAATAGTAGCTGAAGATGTCACAACACAAACACATTTGCATTTGTACAACACAGGTTTAATAACATTGGCCTGCAATTTGGTAAACGGTGTCATGGAGGCCAAGTGGTTAAACCATCTATGTAGCATGGGGTTGTAAGCCTTAAATAATACAATTGATGAAGCCTGAATTCCATTTAGCTGAGTCAGGTCCAGGTTTCTTGACGGCCTTCCTGTCACACTGTCATGGTGAATTGAGACGCTTGTTTAGATGGGAGACGATGGTTACTGTTACTCGTAGATTTTCCAACTATGACAGGTAAAAAATGTCTGTAGTGAAAAACAGCCAATTAACACTAGAACTGAGAGGTAAGAATTGAGATAACAACCAAAGTATATAAATCGCTGTGATATAATCATGTATACCTCTAGAAAAAGAAAACTTGCTCTACAGTGTGAACTGGGAATAGATAATGAGCGGGGTACCTTCATACAGTAAAATTAGCTGCAGGCGTAAGATAAAGTCAGTAAATTCACACGAGAGGGTGTTGATTAATATGTCAAAGAAAGCTGTTTCCAAATAACATGTAATTTGTGCTCTGAAAGAATGGGTCAACATATGACAATTGATAATTCACATGCGTGGATGCAGAAGGGCAGCATGCATTCAGTATTTAAAGGATTTAAGATGCCGAATGTGGATAATAATTTCTGACATGATAGGGGTTTGTTGCCGTGGCTGCATGGAAGCAGATAAATGGACAGAGCACACATACACACACGCACACACACACAGTGGTACCCCTTAAAAACTGTCTGCGTGTGTTTCATCTGCCTTTATGATCTCAGTGAAGATCAGTAGAGCTCTGTGGCGGGCTACAGCAGCCTAGCTCCCAAAAGGTAATGATGAAAAATGCACCAGGCCACATTAACTCACCCAGGCTAAATCCCCCCATCTAAGAGTTGTACTCCAGTAGCAACATACTTCTGATTCTGACTGTTCTTAAACTTGACACTAAAACCTGACTCTGTCTTTTTTATTCTGTTGATCTTATTTTGAAAGGGGAAAGGTTTTTTCAAGAACATGAACATGATTTAGTTTTCTTTTTTTTTGTAACACAGTTGGAATTTGGAGTACCGGTACCTGCTTTGGTAACAAAATACTATCCCTGGTATCCCTACAAAGCATTGATGGATGGGGTAAGGTTTTTTGTAAATATGATGAAAGACAGTAATGATCCATGCTTTTTGATATGTTTGCACGTAAATGCCCTTTTCTTCCTGACAACTCTCACTAAAAAGAAGCTATCAAAGCGGGGAACACAGACTCTCTTCACTTGGATTGAAAGGGGATATATCCTGTATCATACCATTTCAGATGTCCAAAAAAAAGGAAGAATAAGAGAAAAACTGTGTATAGAGCAGGAGAATTGTTTACGCCATGCAGAAAGCTCTCGTCTCCGTGTGACAAGAGCTGGCGACACCACACTGGTTGGTTGGCACAGCAGACAGCTCTTTCTCATCAGGTTGTAATTATGCTTTGGCAAGGTAGATGAATGGTGGGACAGATAAATGGGACATTTGCAGGGCTCATTAATTTCAAAATGCTGGTTGTTTTTGCTGGAAGAGTTAAATCTGATCATTTGAGGGCACCTGTTTTGTATTCACAAATTCATTGGAATATTGTTAATGAAAGGCAAGGCAAGGCAAGGCAAGTTTATTTATATAGCACAATTCAGACACAAGGCCACTCAAAGTGCTTTACAGGGGCAAGATTAGAATACACAATACACATTATAAAACTCGATTTAAAAACATTTAAAAGCAAATAAAATGAAAATTGCAGGTTAAAATGGAAACAAAAAAGTCTTCAGACTCGATTTAAAATAACTGAGAGTTGCAGCAGACCTCAAGTTCTCTGGGAGTTTGTTCCATATTTTTGGTGCATAATAACTAAAAGCTGCTTCTCCTTGTTTAGTCCTAACTCTAGGGACTGTAAGTAGACCTGTCCCAGACGACCTAAGGGCTCTGGACGGTTCATAACGTATCAGCATATCAGTAATGTATTTTGGCCCTAAACCATTTAGTGCTTTATAAACCAACATCAGTATTTTGAAATCAATTCTTTGAGTGACTGGAAGCCAATGTAAAGACCTCAGAACTGGGGTAATGTGATCTATTGTTTTGGTCCTAGTGAGGACTCGAGCAGCAGCGTTCTGAATTAGCTGAATCTGTCTGATAGATTTTTTGGGAAGGCCAGCAAGGACACTGTTACAGTAGTCAAGTCTACTAAAGATAAATGCATGGACAAGTTTTTCTAAATCTTGCTGAGACATAAGCCCTTTAATTCTTGATATGTTTTTTAGGTGGTAGTAGGCTGATTTATTAATTGATTTTATGTGTTTCTTGAAATTCAAGTCGGAGTCTACAACAACACCAAGATTTCTGGCTTGGGGTGTGGTTTCTAACATAACGGATGTAAGCTGTGCGCTGACTTTTAATTGTTCATCTTTGGCACCAAAGACAATTACTTCAGTTTTATCGTTGTTTAATTGAAGGAAATTTTGGCACATCCAATCATTGATTTGTTCAATGCACTTACTCAGTGCCTGTATCGAACTGTAGTCTCCTGGTGATATGGTTATGTAAATTTGTGTGTCGTCTGCATAATTATGGTAGCATAATTTGTTCTTATTCATAATCTGAGCTAGTGGGAGCATGTAGATGTTACATAGAAGAGGGCCAAGAATGGAACCTTGGGGGACCCCGCATTCAATATTTGTCCGCTCAGATGTGAAATTGCCTATTGACACATAGTAGTCTCTATCCTTTAAGTAGGATTCAAACCAGCTTAGTACAGTTCCAGAAAGTCTAACCCAGTTTGCTAGTCGATCTAGTAATATGCTGTGGTCAACTGTGTCAAAAGCGGCACTGAGATCCAGTAAAACTAAGACAGAACTTTTGCCACTGTCTGTGTTTAAATGGATGTCATTGAGGACCTTAACCAGAGCAGTCTCAGTGCTGTGGTGTTGTCGAAATCCTGACTGGAAGACATCAAAGCAGTTATTCATTGCTAAGTAGTTATTTAGCTGTTGATAAACAGCTTTTTCAATGATTTTACTTAAAAATGGTAGGTTAGATATGGGCCTAGAATTTTTCATGAGTGATGTATCTAGATTGTTCTTTTTTAGGAGTGGCTTGATGACTGCTGTTTTCAGGGCCTGTGGGAATACACCTGTCTGAAGGGACATGTTGACAATTTGTAGAACATCTGAGGCCATACAGCTAAAAACAGTTTTAAAGAAGCCTGTGGGCAGAATGTCAAGACAACAGGATGAGGAGTTCAGGTGTTGTATAATGTCCTCCAGGTTTTTGTGGTTTATAAGATAAAATTCTGTCATTGCATTTGAATTGATTTTAAGGGGGAATACATATGTTGAACTTGGTATTGATGCAGTGACAACTTGTCTAATTTTGTGAATTTTCTCAGTAAAGAAGGAGGCAAATTCATTGCAGGCCCTCGTGGAAAGATGCTCAGACGCTACTGGCACAGGAGGGTTTGTTAATCTGTCGACAGTAGCAAACAGGGCACGTGCATTGTTGTTGTTTTTGGTGATGATGTCAGAAAAGAAAGACTGCCTTGCATTTCTCAGTTCCGAGTTAAACGTGCACAGTTTCTCCTTGAAGATGTCATAATGAACCTGGAGATTTGTTTTTCGCCACCTGCGTTCTGCTTTACGGCACTCTCTTCTTTCTATTCTGACCTGCGGGGCATTTCTCCAAGGAGATCTTTTCTTACCAGAGACAACCTTCATCTTAGTGGGCGCAATAGCATCTATAACACTTGTAAGTTTGCCGTTAAAGTTGTCTAAGAGCTCCTTAACTGAGTTACAGGGGAGGGGTGGTATCGAAGAAAATGCTTGAATGAATGTTTCACTGGTATTTTCTGCAATATACCGCTTTTTGATTACTTTTGATTGATCAATTGTGTGCATAGACATTTTTCTCTCAAAAAATAAACAGGAATGGTCCGTGAGGGGACCCATATCTGCCACTGTTATGTCTGAAATGTTCATTCCTCTGGAAATGATAAGGTCCATATGTGTGTCCTTTGTTATGAGTTGGTTTGTCAACATGCTGATTTAGTCCAAAGTTGTCAAGGACACAGCACAGTTCTTTCGCACATCTGTCCTCTGGTTTGTCAGTATGAATATTGAAATCTCCGACGATTAATACACAGTCAAACTCAGTACATATTACAGACAGCAGTTCAGTAAGTTCATCAAAAAAGCTTGCATTGTATTGTGGTGGCCGGTAGATATTGATGAAAATAGCTCTAGAGGCTGAATTTAACTGCAGAGCCACATACTCAAATGAATCAAAATTTCCATAAGACATCTTTTTGCATTGTAGAGATTCTTTAAACAGAATAGCAACCCCCCCTCCTTTTTTATGCACTCTGGATTCACTCACAAAATTGTAATTTGCGGGGGCGGACTCTATGAGAACAGCTGAGCTGTTATCTTGGTCTAACCAAGTTTCAGTTAAAAACATAAAATTAAGATTGTGCCTAGTAATAAGATCATTAATTAAAAATGTTTTACCTGCCAAGGATCTGATGTTTAATAAAGCTAAATTTAGTGTGTTCGAAGCATTGTCAGCCCGATTTATTTCAGCACACTGTGGCTGAAGAGGAATGCTTATCAGATTTGATACATTTACAGGATTTAAGAGTTTCCTGTTACTTGAGATACACTCTGAGAAATAGGGCCCCAGCTTATACTGTGAGTCGTAGGCGTTAACTATGTAGCCGCGGCCCGGCACATATCAACAAGTGCTGACATCATCAGTCTCCCAAGCCTGATGATGATAATGTCGCAGTGGGATCAGAGGGATTGTGCGTGGAGGGGTGAAGAGCCGGGCGCTGTGGCTTAGATTGGCGAGTTGAGGGGGACGTTGACTGTTGGGGGTACATATAATTTCCTTAAATCCCAGATCAAGAGAGGATGGAGAAAGGGTGGTTGTAGGAGAGGGTGATGACCTGCGGGGTCCAGGGGAGACGGGGATGGGTGGAGCCCCCTCCTCTCTGCCCTGATATCTCTCCTGGTCTGAGCTGTCATCTGGGGCCGGCAGTTGTCCTTCGGCGCTGCTGGTACGCTGTGTTATCTTCTCCTCCTGGGCCTTGTCCTTGGCACGAACAGATTGGTGACGTAGGACGTACATCACGTTGGATGTAAATAGTTTGACTCCAGACTTATTTAGACAAAGTCCATCTGTCTTAAAAAGCTGCTTGCGGTTCCAGAAAATGTTAAAATTGTCAATAAAATGCACTGAGTGGTCAGGGCACGCAGTTGAAAGCCATGTGTTCAGTGCTAACAGTCTAGTGAATCGCTCAGGTCCTCTTCTGATTGGTGGCAGAGGACCACTGATAAACACCTCAGCATTCAGTGAGCTGACCGTGTTCAGGAGATTCTTAAAGTCCTGTTTCAACATTTCAGACTCTTGTCTTACAACATCATTTGAACCGATGTGCAGAATGATGTTCTTTACAGTTGTGTGTGCAGCTGCAATTTCCAGGATTCTCTCTTCTAGGTCCGACACCATATCATTGGGAAAGCAGAGTACTTTGGTATCAACACTAAACATGCTTTTCATATCTCTAACAGAAACGTCTCTAACGATCAGGTTTTCAGGCCCGGTCGTTAGCTTGGTTAGCCCGGTTGTTAGCTCTCTCTGTGGCTCTTGGCTTTCGGGCCTTACCTTGTTGTGTGAAGGCGCTATGCTATCTTGGTCATCAGAGGGAAATCCAGGGACTTGCATCAGTGGAGTAAACCGGTTCGACACTTGCACACTTGTTTGCTGTGGAAGTTTGTTGTTGTTACCTCTCCCCCTTGCAGTAATCCATTGCTGCGGCCTCCGAGGCGCGGGGGTTGAGGAGGCACCGTGCCTGAGTGATAACGCAGGCCAGCCATCCAGATCAGTCATCTCATGCTGCTCGGCCCTGCCGGTTATCCGTCCTCCCTGTTCCAATCTCTTTGGCCTTCCACCAAGACGATTCCAGGGAGGGTTATCACTAACCTGACCTGAAATGAAAGCATCTATTCATTACCTCCTTTCTTATTGTTGTTTACCTCTGCCAGATTTATGTATTAATGTATGCTTATGGTTGGGTAAACTGTGCAATGGGAACAGTTTTTTCTCAGTAGCCAAACGATTGAAGGTTTGGCAGCTCCCATGTATTCCTGTGGCACAGTGTGGCAGCGCAAGTTTAAAAGAGTACACTTGCTCATGATTAAAATGCTACCTAACTCCTTTTTTTTAAAATTTGATTGATAGTAATCTTCTTAAATGTAATTTTATTTCAACATGAGAAAAGCATTTCATTGGAATAATCATGTGATTTTTTAAAGTTATACCTCATTGATTATAATTATGATACATGCCACATGACAATCCATGCAAGCCAAGTTTGGAACTACAGTGATGGACCATTCTTGCACATCATTCATTAGAGCACCACGATGAAGAAACATGAAAAGTTGTTCAACTAATTCCTGCTGATGTTATTGCTATTTTATTAATTGAATGATTCGAGATACACAGTCCACCCTAAAACTGTAGCCTACTTGCAATTGGCTTTGTGCTAAACAAGAGGTTTGCTGCTGAGTGATAGAGGGAAGATCAATTTTTTTAAATTCTTTACCATGTTGTGGCACAGCAGTGAAAAGATTCTGGACTGGTTCATTAGACCCGCTTTTGTGAGGGGGGAAAAAATGGCTGTATGTGAAGGCCTATGTGTTAGAGAGAGAAAGAGACTAGACAGACAGAATTGGTAATTTTCTGTGGTAGTTGGCAGAGCCTCATTGAGAGCTCAGTGGTGATTTGTTAAACTGCTCGTATGGCTCAGCAGTGCCAACAGCTGCACATTACTGCTTACCCAGTACACAACCCAACCCAGTCTCTCCAATATGCGTACAAATCGCACGGTTTTACACTTTCAAAACGCGTGCAGTACATACGCCAAATGACTCCTCTGTCATTGTATATATTTTGTTCAACCAATCACAGGTACCTCTGCCCTGTCATTTCTGTTTTTGCTCTATATCTGTATATGTGTTTTATCTGAGATTTTGTCTCATTTTCATTTAAACATGTTTCTCAGTGGAGCTACTCTTGTGGACTTTATTCCACATATACAGTAGTAGATGTGTGTGTGTGTGTGTGTGTGTGTGTGTGTGTGTGTTTCAGTATATTGCCGTGGAGATGGACTCGTCAGTGTGACAGTGTAGTGGTTGTAAGTGGTTCCCCACAGGTTGAATAAGCTCGTAACAGCAGAAAGAAAATGTATTGCATTGCAAGCAATTTGGTTTATGGGATGCTTTGTTTGTTGTCAATAACCCTCATTGTGTTGACATGGCACCATATTATATAGAAATATTACGTGTGCATCACGTAACATAGGAGATGCATTAAAAGTCTGTATAAAATAGAGCAGCAGTTTCACATGGTAAAAAGTCACCAAATACCTTGTTTAGTGGATTTAGAGTGAGATCAACCTGGAAAATGTGCTCCAAGCTTTATTCCATGCAAAATGTGTCCTTGCAATAAGGCACAGCAGCCGCAGTTAGCTTGAAGTATTGCCAGTTACAATGTACCTCAATTGTAACAAGTTTCCTTTTTGAAATTAGAAGTGTTCTCAAATCATAATTTACTTCTCTGCTGTCCATTCATATGCTGAATGTGTAATAGTTCCTCTGGAAAAAAATCTAAAAACCCACATTCCATTATGATCAATCACTCTCCTTATGCATGATTCTGTCACACTTTTAAACAAGGAATAAAGCTAAGGCAACACTATGTTTGATTATGAGCTGTGCAGTGTAGTTCCTTTATTTCAAGATATAACCCTTGAAAAAAGTCATTGGCTATCAGCCGCAGTTGATTTACAAGAAAAGAGCTTTTTTAGTTCTTACAAACTGGGGAGAGTGTCTGAGAGCCACCCTGCATTAACACCTACGTTGAATCACACAATTCGAGTTTTGTGCCTGCAAAATGATGGGAGGAAAATGGCTGCTGTAAACTCGGGTGTTCTGGTTTTAATGTGGAATTGCCAACAAGAGAAAAAGCACAGCAAAGCCTTTGTTTCAACCCCTGTGAGAGACTATAGCCGCAGTTGTGTTTTCATGATCTCTATTGGCGCTTTTCCACCGCACATGTAGCTCGACTCAACTCGACTCGACTCAACTTGGTTTGGTAGCAGCACGGGTCGTTTTCCACCGCAAATAGTACCTGCTGAACGTGGGCGGGGTCGTCGTAAGGGGCTGAAAGCCTACTCCGGAGCAAAGTAGCAAAGCAGAAATTACGAGCAGTTGTTGCACTATTAACTGAACCAACCGCCAAAAACACGGATGAAATTTTTAAAGAAATACCCCCTTGTATCTGTTTGCTAAAAGAAGTAGAAGAATATTGCTACGGGCCATTAAAAAGGATGGTTGTTGTCCCGATGTGTGACTCTGCCACACAGTCAGCTGTAGATGCGTCACGTACATCCCTATGCACGTAAACACGGGCATGATAAAGTTGACTGTTTAGTGCTTGTTTCAGGATACGTGTTTTCAAATGCAAGCCGTGTCTCAGCCTGAATATTTTATTGAGGTAATCAGTTCAGTCCGAGGCTTGTAATGTAATCGCTCGCTATCATGTCTGTCCCAGCTGGCTACTAGCCTATTTAGCCTAGCTGCTAGCTGCCCTACATGTCTTCTCTCGTATGTAAGTAACTTCCCCGACAACCAACACTGGGTGAGCTTTGCGAATATATGGAAAATAAATTCGGATCTGTGATGCAAATCAAATGAAAGAGAGCCAGAGAAGGCGGCACGCGGCGGAAATACACTCAAAAGTCCCGGAGAGTTGGGGAGAATAAACAACAGAATGAAGCCGGTAGTCTCTGGCCACTGATTGGCCAGACAATAGTCTCTGGCCAATCAGTGGCCGGCCGTCTGCCGACGTCACCTTTTAGCATCGGCTCAGCTCGCTTGGACCCTAGAGCGAGGCGATACCAAAAAAGCAGCCGCTACGTGGTACCAGGTACCATGAAATTGCGGTGGAAAAGCCAAAAATGCGAGTCGAGTCGAGTCGAGTCGAGCTGATACCATGCGGTGGAAAAGCGCCATATGTCACTGAATGTAAAACATGCTTTGTTCACATTACTGTTAGCATGAACAATGCTTATGCCTGTGCGAAATGCTTAACTTGGTTTGTGCTGTTCTGCAATCTGTGTTGGTTGTTTTAATTGAATTTTTATTTATTTTTTTTTTATTATTATTCTTCCGGACAATTACACACAATACATAATTTTCTCATTGCATATTCATACATATTACTTTGTGTTATCGTCCGAAGGGAAGCAGGAGAAGCCAAAGGCTTATCGGGTCCCGCCCCCACTGCCATAAGATTCAGATACACAGCTACTACAGTTAGAACATTTTTATTTTTTTTTTATTTTTTTTTTAAGAAGAATCATTCGGCACGGTGGTGCAGTGGTTAGCACAGTCGCCTCACAGCAAGAAGGTTCTGGGTTCAAATCCCGGGTTGCCCGGGGCCTTTCTGTGTGGAGTTTGCATGTTCTCCCCGTGTACGCGTGGGTTCTCTCCGGGTACTCCGGCTTCCTCCCACCTCCAAAAACATGCAATGGGGATAGGTTGATTGGATTCTATAAATTGACCATAGGTGTGAATGTGAGTGTGAATGGTTGTCTGTCCCTATATGTGGCCCTGCGATGGACTGGCGAACTGTCCAGGGTGTACCCTGCCCTCGCCCAATGCAGCTGGGATTGGCTCCAGCCCCCCCCGCGACCCCTAACGGGACAAGCGGTAGAAGATGGATGGAAGAATCATTCTAAAACACAGATAATTTTAGGTCTCTGTTTTCCTCTCTGCCTGTGACAATGCAGATATGGCCTTGTCCATTTCTAATTTCCTACTGAGTATGAGATATTTGCTGAAGCACGCTATATTTTGAGCACATGCCTTTACACATAATGATATCCGTTCTACTGGAGGAATTTATTCGCGAGCTAAGATTGTCTGAAGTTTGTGGTTATTCCTACGTGGTTTAAGTTGTAAGTGTAGTAATGAATAATCTATCACACACAACACAGGGATGCGACTGTTGATCCAAGTATGAAAGGAAAAGTTAGTCGTGTGTCTCTGCATGTTGCCATGGTTTTGAATCTAGGTTAGGCGGGCCTATATCAGCAACTTCATGACTGTCAAATTAAGTAAAGCTGCTTCAAACTAGGCTATATTACAAACAGGGGCGCAGAAATACTGAACAGAAATACAAACGTCTTTTTCTGAAATAATGAAATAAATTGTTTCAGTGGCTTTTAATTACATACTTTAATTTAATCGTTACATTTTCCAGGAACAGTTTGAAACAGTGTCCTCGCAGACGTGAATATCTCCAAATCGTGCTGTGGCCTGCAACTTTGTTGTGTGATTGACAGGTCGGTAATCAGCTTGTTAGCGTTCAGAGAATTGCATCTTGCAGACCTACACGTAGGCTAAGTCCTGATAATGAAATTCTGGAGGAATCCGTTCAGTTGGTTTTATTTTTTAACATAAAATGTATGAGCAGCTCATTCTGAGCGATAAAGGAAAAGGGTTATTTATATGCAGTGTGCATTTCAGCCAGGAGGACTCAATATGAAACAAACTGGGCTTAGTGAACTGAATTTGCTGCAGGACACGATGACTCCATTGTTGGCATTTTATAGAGCTCAGCACTCGATGTTAGGTGCAGACGTGTAACATTAAAGGGCATGGTGACATCACTAAATTAAGAAGTCCGCCATATTACAGAAACTTCCTATCTTAAGTCGTAACTTAAGATAGGAGAGTCTAAGATAGGATTTTCTCTGATTTGGTATTACAGAAGCAAATCCTAACTAACTTTAGGAATCCTATCCTATCTTACCACATCCTATCCTAAGTCTGTTTAGGAAATCCTAACTGCTAAATCAAATGTCAGTTTGCAGCATTTTTGTCTGTTGCATAGCAACCGACAATGTTCTATCTCAACTGACTCTTATGCTGCGTTCCTTTGTACTCGGAACTCGGAAATTTCCAACTTGGTAGTTCCGAGTTCCGACCTGTCGGTGTTCCAGTGCATCTGCTCGGGAAAGTATGGACCTCCTTTCTCATCCAAATAATTAAACGTTAGGCTACATCAAGTAACCGTTGCCAGGTACCGGTAGATCCAATAGACTACAATTCAGCCGTGACTCAACATATGGACTTCAAAATCACTCTTTTTAGCCAGTTTAACGGTTCAGATTGTTGTTGTGACGTAATCTGCGTCATCTCAGTGAAGTCGGGAGAGGCAGACGTTGCCCGAGTTCCGATTCGGAATTCCCAGTTGAACAACCGTTTTATTGCACTTTTCCATGTCGGAAGTCGGAAATTTCCGAGTTCCGAGTACAAAGGAACGCACCATTAGCCCAGCCTGACAGCATTGTGTAGGCTAACAGCTAACTATGCTTTTGTGAACATTGAAAATACCTTTGACTTAAAAACAGACAAGTTTGAGCTGTTGGTGACATCTGTGGAGAGGGTGAAGGAAGTTGTCTCCAACTATTTATTTATTTATTTTTTTAAGAGTAATTTCAAGTCATTCAATATAGCCTTTCAGTAAATACATTAACTGTGTCTCCATTGACTTGGTTTAAAAAAAGAAAACACAGTTTGTCTGGGTCCAACTGAAAAGTTAGGCTGGCTGAAGGGTTATCCTAAAGTTAGGAGACTTTTTTTAAGATTCTGGGCAGTTAGGATGCTTCTGTAATACACTTTTCCTATCTTGACTTAAGATAGGAACATTGACTTAGGAACTGTTCATCTGTAATGGCTATTTTCCTAAATCAGGTCCTAACTCTAATTACCATGGTAACCATACAGTTAAGATAGGAATTGTGAGTTAGGAAGTTTCTGTAATACGACAACCACACATACACACACACACACACACACACACACACACACACACACACACACACACACACACACACACACACACACACACACAGTAAAATACAGACCCTATTGCCATTCTTTGAGCTGTTGTATTAAATCGATTGAGTAGGTTACATTCAGCTGGACTCATTTCTCAGGTGTATTAACAGTGTTCAACACAAAGAAAACTTTTTAATCTGCAACTTGGGGTGGGTGATTGTGTTGTATCTCGCTCAAAAACACATATTATAGGCCACCTGTTTTCTCTCTCACCACAATGCGTTTCCATAGTAACCTGGGATTTGTTGTTGTGATGGGAACTGAGGTCAACTTGTTTGCATTAGTAATGTGGCCCCTATATTATTTGTGTAAACCTGAAAAAAATACAACACAGGGGGAAAAAATTGTGTTTCTGGAATCAATGTTTTCCGCTTTCAGAAGCAGAAAAACAAATTGTCAGTTGACCAAGTTTGTGCATCTGGACCCAATTACAACATGCAGCATCTCAAACATTGTCAAACACTTTTCAATCATTGGGCCAAATTAAATTGGTTTTGAGAAATGATGTTGCATCTGACTCTGGGAAAGATGGCAAATCAGCATTTAGCCCCTACATTTTGGAATAAGATTTCCAAGTGAAGTGTTAGTCTTGGATTGCTTGAAAGTCGGCATAGGAGAAGGAACATCAAGAAATTAGAGAAAGCACTTTCTTTTTGATCACTTATATATGTTTTTCCACTTAAATCAAAACACACACCTGTGACTTATGATATCCCTTGCTAGTGACTTTGATCACCAAGCTAATAGTCAAGAGTTTTCTTTTAGGTAGTAACCACAAAATACATTTTTATTTGATAAATATATATATATATATTTGTTTATATATTGTGTTATATTGTATATATTACAGTCACTGTTCGTTCATTGTTTATTGTCTAATTGTATGCACCTTATTCACCAAGACAAATTCCTTGTTGGTGTAAAACCCTTCATGGCAATAAAATCCTTTCTGATTCTGATTCTGATTCTGATATATATACACAGGGATTATCGCTGCATTAGCTATTAAAAAATATTTCGATGCTTTTTTCTGGGGGATTTTAAGATACAAATACTAAATGATTTTTAATTTGATGTTTATAACAAGAGATACCTGAACAATGATCTCAAAACACACTCCCTCCAGCTCTCTTATTTAAACACTAGGATGCTTGGAGAATGCATATATCTACCAAGGGAAAAAATCAGCAAGGAGGACTTGGTTTGTTTCATACATCTCATTTTCTGTGGAAGACGAAAAATGGCAAGCAAAATATTTGAACGAGAAAAAATATTGAATGCATTTGATTAACTCATCTTTGGAGCCGCTACTTAGGTGTCAAGTCATTTCTGTAATAAAACATTGTTGAGCAATCTTCTGCCAGTCTGCATGGCACCTTTGGCCACAGACGATGGCCCTTCTTTCATCATTAACCTTTACCTCACTTTCAAATTGCTGTATAATAGAGTAAGGTAATCTTTTGCACTGCTTAGAGGAGACCTTATGCACTGCATTTAGTTCATACGTTTCTACAGTCTTCTTAAGATAAAAAAGTAATTTCTAATACACAGACAGATAAGACCCTATACGGAAACTCTTTCAATTTCAGCTTAAGGCATTTTGAATTTAGTGCACAGTATCTTTACTTTGCTATCTGTTAGTCTTCTAGAGACTATTGTACTTGCATATTGACATTGTTTCTATTTGAGGAACATAGCTTTGTCTTTGCAATGAGAAATTGCTGTTTCCGAGCCTCCGCCTCTGCCTCCTGCTAGGTGTGTAGCTATGACTACAAATAATCCAATAACTTGTGGCCTGAATATATGTGAGCCAAAATAATAAAAAAAAACGATTGATTCATTTTTCATTTGATATTAGTGAAGAAGTGAGGGGGAGAATGCTCCCTGCAGCGCTTCATGTTTGGGAACGCTTGGTTGATGATTCTCGATCCCCTGCATCCACTGCGGTATTCTCAGATCTGCCTCGAAGTGACTCATCAGCCCATGGGCCCTCCGACGCACCTCTTCCCAAAGCAGGTTCTGCCTGTGCCAGCATCTCTTCTGGGGATCGAGATTTAACCTGAGCCCAAGAGCATCATAGTTGTTTTACTTTCAAGGATCTTTTTCTTTCAGGGAAGTTAGGCCTACGGTAATTTATTTGTAAGTCTAGACATGCTTAATAGGCCTACACTTTCTACGCAGACATCATTTAGAGTAAATGCATGCGCCATTCTAATGTGTGCAAAATGTACAAAAACCCAGTGTGGTAACATAGTTTAACTGAAGGCTAAAAGTATGAAGTAGAACTTTAAATATCTCATCGCCTGGAAATAACTTATGAAAGTTCTACTCTTGTTCCAATGTCCTCCTCAGTGCTTTTGAATGGAAAAGTTAATTGAATAGTTTTATCACTGTCAATTTTCTCTTTTTTTCGTTCATGAGTAAACCTGTGAATGAAGGGATGGTGGTTTGTTGATGAAATTAAAGTCAATGGACAATGACGTCTAATTGTTGACTTTCCATCTAATTTGCCAAGCAGAGAATGCAAATATTCTACAACAGGACTGGACTGAGAGGACAGAGCCACACATTTTCAAGGCTGCTTTGAATCAGCACATCCGTATACTCAACATGGTACTAAAAAGTACTGGCAATTACATTTGTGAAATCGATTTAACAGATAGATAGATTGATCTACACTAATCATTGCTTTCAAGGATGAATAATCAATCCTGCCATTTAACCAAATGTTTTCCTCTTTTTTTCTTTTTTTAATATTAGCCTTTAATTAGCATCAGACCTCCTTTACACCTCACATTTTTAGTGACTAGCAAAGTGTCACAGTGTTCAGGACATGTCCGTACTGCCATTTGGATTTCAATGCACGTCTATTTTAAGCACACCACACCACAAATAGACGTGCACCAAAGTCAGTCCATGTTTTCGCAGTTTCTTTACAGAACTGCTGAACCAAACAACTTCACGCTGAGCACTGAACTCCCTTGGGCCCATAGTGATACACCCAAAGTAGATCTGATCAACAGTAAGATAAACCCGGTTAAATTTTGTGTTGTCTAATGATTTGTTGATATTTCATCTTTTGTCAGCCGGTTAAAATTTCCACTTCAACACTAAATTCCTTACAAACTCCAAAGCTGCACTTCAAGATTAAGGCTAACGTAGCATACTGTTCGACTTATTAACATGCCAAGGCTTATCATATCAACATTACCATGCATTTTAGCAGAAATGTGCTGGTCTGCTACGGGATGGAGCGTCCATGGGCATTGCTGCAGGCCTAACAAGTCCTCCAAATGAAGCCACAGAATACCTGTCCATGCCCTGCAACAAAATACTAGTCAATGTCAGATGTTGTGCATATGTCATATTTTTCTTTGACTCAAGTGCAGTAATGTACTTCATATAAAATAGCAAAAAAAACAGTTTAAAATGTTTTGAAACCTGGATTGTGACTTTTTTTCTTTCTACAAAATATTGCTGATATCAGCATTTGGAAGTCAATTGAAACAGTTTAAAACAACTTACCTGTATTTGGAAAAAATTTGAAACATTTATTGGTATTTATTGCACACAGATAAACAAACACAACAGACAGCAAACCTGCTGGCTTGAGATCAGAACAGAGAGGGACAATTCACACTGATTCATTGAGACACAGTGGACTGACAAGAAAAAAAAAGATTACAAATAAACAAATAAAAACCAGTGATCTGGTAAGTTGCATTCTGCATTATCAGTGGGAAGACTTCAACAAATGAAAAATCGTTGACAGGAAAACAGGACATTTGCTTAACAGGATGACAGATATGGATGAAGCCAGGCCTGCAAGAAAAAAAAATGCACAAACTCTTAGGAGTGATCTGTGTGCACGTAGTGTTTGTCGGAAAGTAAGTTTTCTTACAGAATCCATTTGCTTGATTTTTTTTACACTGCTGATCCCATTTGTGTTGTGAATTGCTGGATGAGCTGTGTCTCTTGTTGAAACCCACTGAAGAGACCTTGATAGCCTTCTCCATATGCTCAGCAAAATGACTTCAAGCATTAGGCAGTCATTTGAGTGATGAAAGACCCCATCAGTGGCGAATGTTGTCGATGCCTCATTACAACAAACGCAGTGTTCTCACTATGGATGGTCCTGTTTTAAGAGTAAGACGAGATAATGTGTAATAGAGGTCGAGACATAATATGGAAAGTACATTTTTAAATACATTGTATGCCTGTTAAACCCCTATCATACGCCTATTCATCACCGGACTGAAGTTAATAGATTTTTAAAAAAGGAGACTACATTCAATAATTTTTTAATCCAGGCCATTTTAACACTCACATGAAGTTTTGTCCACGTCCTCGATATTATACAGTGTAAGAACTAAACCGAATTAGCTTTTGATTGGATTCATTATGGTGTGGTCTGTTGTTTTGTTTTTTCTTAATGCAACTTTTATAAATGATTTCAGGGAAACTGTGCCAATGTCTGTTTGTTTGAATAATGCACATGACCTGATAAGGTTGCAAAATACCCTATTCTCACTTTAATTTATGAAGCTTCACCCTCGGGGTAAGAGCATATAAGATTTCTCAAATGAGTTACGGAAAAACACTCTCATTTGAATACGACATGGATGTGTGTGCATGTTATGTTAGCTAAAATAATAGTTTTCTATAGTATGCCATACTGATGAGGTGCAGTACATTATTACCTTTTATAATAGACGCTATATTTTCCCCTGCTTTTCCATTTCTGCCCTTTTGAAGCATTTCAACTTCAAATAAAACATATATATACTGTGGTGAAAAGTGTATCCCTTCTGAGTTTGGTGAAGGACAAGGCCAGCACAAACGTTGTGCTTTGGTTTTCCCTAACAAAAACACATTCGTTATTTCTTGCGAACAGAGATGTCATAAACAGGCGTGTCTAACCTGTGAAGATGAGAAGAAGGAAGGAGAATACGAAAATGTCCAAGGCAGCAGAGAAGAAACAGTCAGTAAAATACATGCTTGGTGCATCAACCTGTACTTCCAAGAGAAGTTAGAGAGCAGTACAAAACAAAAGAGCAGAAACATGACATGACATGTAGGCTGGTGGAACTTTGGTTCTGCTCAAATTGGTATGAACGTGGGCTGGTTCGCCAAAAAGTACCAAGGTTCTGAGACCCCTGAACGGACCAGAGCCAGGGCCATGTCTCTGTATTAGAAAAAAATAGTTATTCTAGTTATCTGTGTTCTACAAATGTGCAAGACTGGGACTCACCGTAGAACGTTATTAATGATTTATGCAAGCACTGTTTACTCAGCTGTTAATTTACATACTTAAAGCTGTGTAAGACGCTCATTTGAGTCGGTAATCACTCTCTAGTCACGCATTATGCCTGAAACAGTACCCTGCTGCCACATAATGCCACTAAACAGCATGCTAGGGAGTCATCCAGCCAGTGACCGACTCCCCATAGAGCAACAGGGAAAATCTGCCTCCACTATGTTAAACCTAAGCCAAACATTCTACTCAAATTAGTATAATGCAAAACAAGAGCAGATTTGTGGTCCTGTAAAAAGCCAGCAGAAAGATGAATGGGCATCCTTTGCAGCAGAGGGTCACCTGATGGCCACACAGTATCACTAACCATACCAAATCAAACTCAAATGGATGAAGTTCAAGCAACATTTTCTGGAAATTGTGCCGGTCAGGGTGTTGTTCCTTTATGCATGAGACTGTGGAAAGAACAAAACACGTTCTGTCACTTTTTGTCAAGAAATTGGTAAATGGTAAAATGGTAAATGGACTTGTATAGCACTATATCTCCGTTTATCACAGACCCAAAGCGCTTTACATTGTTTTTTGTACACATTCACCCAGTCACACACATATTCATACACCGATAGCAGCAGCTACCATGCAGGGTAGGCTTAGCACTAGGGTGCTAAGCTAACTAAGCTAACTATCGGGAGCAATTCGGGGTTCAGTGTCTTGCCCAGGGATACTTCGACATGTGGCGGGGAGACGGGGGATCAAACCTCCGACCCTGCACACCAGAGGCAAACTCCCTACCCACTTCGCCACTGCCGCCCCAAATTGACAATTTATAGCAAATCGTTACAGTTATATTTTTGTATTCTTGTAGCCCAAAATAGATCAAAACAAAAACAGTCTCATTAAAATGAGTCGAATAGTGTGACGACCTGCACCATCTAGTAGTAGTTTAATACTGGCGTGTCTGAAAGATCAGGATAGCTTGTTCTTTGCATGATGGCCCCCCACTTATCTTTCTCAACAGGGGACTTCTCCGCTTGTGCTTTCAGCAGGTTAGGTTGTAGCAAAAATTTGAGGATCCTCCGCTATCGTCACCTCATATTCATTATCCGTGTCCTGCCACCTGTGTCTTCCTGTGTGCAGTATGACGTTCTCCAGAGCGTACAGTTGCTCTCTGGTTCAGGATGTATTGACTGTACAATGGCCCTTTCACAAAAGCCAATCGATTGACTTTTTTTATTACCTTAGAGTAAATAGAACTGTCTTTTGAGAGGAGCTTCTAAATCTGCAACAATGGTAGTTGATGGTGTCATTTTTAGATAATAGGTAGCATCAATAAAGGAGCAAGGTCTTGTCAAGACTTGCATTCAACAGCTTCACTACATTGTGCCTTTAACTGATGTTGCATTCAAAATACTTACTTTATGCAACTCCTTCAGGGCTAAAGTTTGAACGCTTCCGCTGGGCGTATCAGTGAAGTAGGACACGATGAAAGGTTCAAAAGGCAAAGTCTTTACTGGAAAGCCAGGCAGTAAAACGAAGTGATCAATCCAGACAGGGGAGTAGGCCAAAATACAAAAACCCTCAGAGACCATCACTAGGAACGATGCTGGAAAGCGATGAACAAACTGGGACGAACAAAGACAATCTGGAATAAAGAAAGTGAATTGGTATATGTAGAGAAGGCTGATTAGCCAATGAGGTGAGGGTGACAAATAGGGAGCAGGTGTCAATAATCTAAGGGTTGGGCGGCACAGGAGGAACGGAACTTAAAGCCACTACGAGTAAGATGGCACGTTGGCGTCCCCTTTGGACAAAAGCGGTAGTATTTTTACGACGCCCGCTGTCGCAAAGCTGTTTTCTAGCGCGTGCCAGGCGCGCGAGTGTGAACTGAGAAGAGCGCAATATAGTGCATGTCCGTGTGTTGAAAGTGTGAGGACTCTTTTCGGCTCCGTGAGAGTGGTTAGTGACACAGCATCAACTAATGCCAGTCAGTGCCACACACACCTGATTGCAATGAGTTGATGCAGTGTCACCTAACTACTCTCTCTCACGGAGCTGAAACATTACATGCCCTCACAGGAAGCGAATGAACGAGGGATAGGCTTCTCAATTCACATTGCTGCGCCACACTGAAATCTGCGACCAATATGGATATGTGACCATAGAGCCTGCACGAGCGAACCGAAAATCGGACTGGGTGTGCGACCAGACCAAAAGCAGTAATACAAACTATTTAAAAACGTCTTTCTTTGCACTGATGGTCTCGTTTGCTGTTAAAGGTAATTTATGATTATCAGAGGAAACATGAGGCTGTTTAAAAGATATTTAAATGTTACTCGGAGCCGCTTTAAAACAACCAGCCCTGCGTTCCAAATCACATGCACCCTGCGTTCCAATACCCATACTTCCCTGCTATTTACGGTAGAAAAAGATTTAGGATATCCCAATTCTTGTGGTCAGATGCAGCATGCTTAAAAATATCCCCTAATCCCTTTTAGATCCGTCGGGGTTGTCAATGTCACGTAACTCCCAGTACACACTGCATTGGAGGTCAGAATCGGCAAAATAGCATGCTGATTTCCACACTAAAAGTTACGATCGGATGTAGAAGCGTTCTGGGAATTTTTAAGCCTAACTGACATTCTAAATAATTTCTACCATAAATAGCAGGGAAGTATGGGTATTTGACGCAGCCCAGGTTTGGGTATTTAAAAAAAAGACAGGAAACTCAACAGACAGTAATTAAAGTCCTTTTAAAACTGAAGTACCTGTACTTGCGTGATTTTTCCTATCAAATTAAATGAAACAGTTTATCCTTTTTAAGAACGGAAGTGATGCAAGCCATGCATCAAAATTGATATGACTCATAAGTTAATGCCATAGTATAACTAAAAGCAGGGGAGCATTCAGAACTATTTGATACCTTTCTGTAGATAAAAGCCTGTAGCTGAAGGTTTTTCTAGGGAAGGGGTTATGACTTGACGAGTGACGTCACTCAGCTTCATCCTTTTCAATGTGAGAAATGGGCACTTGACAGATGTAACAGGGTTGTACGTTTTGTATTTGTATTCTCCATTTCAGTGCCCAAACTCAGAGCTGTACAACCTGATTTTAGCTTTGTCCTACCAGACCATCGTACTTCATTTCGTTTGTACAGAAGGTCTGGAATCACTCAATTGACAAATGTAAAGTCACTTGAAGGTGGGTGTCTGTTGAAGTTTAAAACTATTGGATCTACCCAGTTCCACTCTCGATCTGCCAACCAATCGCATAACATTTGGTCGTGATGTATGTCATGCGCCGGCTTTCTTTATAGGTCCATGCTTCTGACTACAACTGAAACTGACACACGACCTCAACGTCATTGTTCTCAGCCACACCCTTTGTTCGCTGATTGGACCGGTAAAAATCTGCCAGAGAAAACCCGTTAATATATCCCGCGGACCCGGACTGACTACTGAAGAGAAATAAAAATTGAGCAGAAGTAGGTAGGTGGCCGGTGCCAGGCTAACCTGACATGCTTTAAGGATCCTATGTCGTATTTTAAAAATTTTAGACAATAATGTTGAATTTTTTGACAGATGATCAGATATGAAACAAAGTGATATTGATGTCTTCATTTCCAGATTACTGAAAGAAAATAAAAGCTATCATTTTCAATTCAAACATTCAGTTTTTGTTTCAGATTTATTTTTTAATGATAAAAAATAGAGAGGAAAACTAGAAATATTTTTTGATTTTGTTGGGTTGCATTATATTATTTAAAGAACTATGGCAGAGCCCCTCTTTGTTTTCATGTGGTCAAATGGCAGAGGACACATTTAAATCAAGTGTATAAGGAATCAATTGGACGTGGCAGTCTCCTTCTCCTTTAGAGTTGACAAGCTTCTGAACATTCCCTGCGGGCCATGCCTGTCTAAATTTCGACCCTCTCAAAGGATGAAATATGTCAGGTAATACTTGGTCTGCACATCATGTACATGAGCTGTTACACCTTCTAATTAAAGCTACCTTTCACTGACTATTTCAACAGGTCCAGGTGTGTTATTCAGAGTGTGGATTTGAGTTCCTGCTAAAAAATTTCAACTGGGTTTTCCAAAGACATCTAATACCCTTGTCTGTCTTCTGTTAAGTCCTGGGGAGCTAATTTACAGTGGGCTTTGAGAGTAAAAGCAGCTCTTTGCTGCAGCCAATAGAATAGAGAAAGAGTGAACCAAAAGTTGCTGGACAAAAAAACTAAAAACTAAACAAGATGGTGATTTTAAAGACCCTGAAGCAATATGTCACTCAGAGTGGAGTTATATCATCACCTTTAGTTTCCTGTTTCACATTATTAACAGAAAAAATAACATAAGTATAATATTATTATTAGTATAACATAGCAGTTGGAGCTATATTGTTTGGGGTGTATGTTTGTTTGTGATGCAAGCTCCCAAATGAATCCGTTTAATCAAATTACCACACAGAAAACGTGGTGCATGGAGCACCTTTGTAACCGAGGCTTACCATTCATTGCTAAAAATCACAATGTTGCCTAATCGATTCCAGCCTGTGTTGATCTGTAACCGTGATCTTTCCCAAATCGTAACCATGTCATGTTGCCACACGCACAGATTAAAGAAGGCACAAATTTAAAAAATAAATAAATTGGCCCTAGTACTTGGAAATGTTTGGCACTGAACATAATCCAGGGTTTTGTATAATCGGCCAATATCGATGTTCAAGGTTCAAGGAAAAACATTTTACAGAGAGTATAAGGGGGGCAATGGTGGGTTAACCAGGGTTTAATGTTAATCCTGCCATGGATTATCAAAAACAATATTTGGAGGGAAAATTGAGAGACGGCCCACCCAAAATGTTGGAATAATCCTTCTTGTACAGGAACTCTGTATGCACGCACAATCAGAAGGACAGACTGTAAACTAAGATGTTTGTAGCATACAGTTATGGGTAATCATTATACAGCTCACCTATGTTTCCCTTTTCAAACTAATGGAAATTAATCTGGGGTTGTCATATGTACCTGTGGGATCGTTCCACTGTACTGTTTGCATTTGGTAAGCAAAACTGCAACAGACCCACGTTGTTATAACTGTAACACTTAGTTGTCCCCACAGCCTCTAGTTCAATTCAAAAATCTCATCCAGTTCCAGCAGCAGAGAAGCGAGATTTATAATTAAAAGGAAGGTGCTTGAAAGCTTTGATGTTGAAGATGATCCAAAATTTTTAATTTTCACATCCAAACACGCTCCACTGGTCTTACCCTTTTCATAAATAAATGCATCCAACGTTTCTCATCACAGCCGGCAAAGATGTTGATGCCCGCCTTGAATTTTTAGTCGGCCCAGTAGTAACTCTCCCATGGACTGGTTGTCTTTTTATTGAGCCACACGAGTATTGTTTGTGATTATTAAAAGCTCTCTTTCCTTTGGAACAGAACGGCTGATTAGCGAATGTTCATATCTGTGTCCACTGTCCCCAGGTGGAACCAGTCGATGGGAACTGTCACGGGCTGATTTAATTTCCATAGACTTGTAGACAAAGAGACTCTGGGAGAAGCCTGCACCCCGGTCTCTCTGTTCATTACACTCCCAGTGCACATTCACTTAATTTCTACAGACAATCCAGCTGCCGTTCTAAACCCTGTTTTGTCAAGAGTTGTTAGCTGCTTGGCCCCGGGGAGGAGCACCGCAGGCTATTATTAATCTTGTGTGTTTCGTGTTTCTCTGTCTCTGTGCAAAAGCGGGACTGAATGCCCGGTGGACTCTCTCTTCCACAGACATAATCAGTGATGTAAGTAAATTCAGATTATTATTAAGACTTGTGAAGGAGACCGCCTCTGAGGTCTACCAGTGTCACCTTGTGAATGATTAGATATTTGCACGGAAGCAGTTTTCTCTTGTAGCTACTGAAAGAATACTCAATTAATGTAGCACGTAGACAAAGTTGAAGCATATTTTTTCTAATCTTGCATTTTAAATGTAATACTGTGGGAATAACTCTGCAAATGGAATTTTTAGCTTTTAATTAAACACCTTCAGCGAGTGAGATTTCCAGTAAAGTTATGCTGACCAGTTGTTAATGTCGTAGATTCGTTGGCGGGGTGGGGTGGGTTGGGGTGGGGGGGGGGGCTGACAGAGTCAGATCCCTGATAATCACAATCTTGTCAGAGAAGGACAGGGCAGAGGAGAAGGACACTGCTGATTCTGGCTCCAGCTGCTTTAATCTAGCCAGAACCACTGAGGATTTCCGAGCACTCAATCGATCAATCAATACGTTTACACCCGTGTTTCTCATGTAAGTGAGATCTGATCTGGAATCAATCAAATCAAATCAAATCAGTTTTATTTGTATAGCCCAAAATCACAAATACATTTGTCTCAGTGGGCTTTACATTTCATACAATATGATACAATATGATACAATATGACACCCTGCCCTTACACCCTTAGCTCGGCTGAGAAAAAACTCCCAGTAAAAACCCTTTACCGAGATTAAAAAAAAATTGAAGAAATCTCAGTGAGAGTCGACAAAATAAGGGATCCCTCTCCCAGGACGGACATACTGCAATAGATGTCATAAGTAGAGAAAATCACGAAGGAATTTGATCATTGACCAGGTGATTACATGGTAATACTAAAGTAAAGTGTGAATAGTGTGGATGCAGGAAGACTTCAGATGCTGCCAGAGGATCCACACCGTCTCGTCTCCACCAGGGAAAACTAAGGTTTCCAGCGCCGGGATTACATCCCACGTCTCCAGGTGGCGTCCTTAACCACTGCAACATCTTCCGCGTTAATGGTCCATGATGGACGGTGAATCAGTGCTGATTTGAAGCAATAGCAGGTGGGGAGCATCCGTTCCTAGGACAGCTGATTCCGCACAGAACTCGGAGTCAGTCGAGTAGCATGGAGAGTGCTTGGTAGACAGAGGGAGAGAACCCCCGGGGAAACGCTCAGCCAATCATGGAAGATAGACAGAGGAGAACAAATGTCAGAGAAATGGTATCAGTTATGCAATTAGCGTCAGCAGGACAATTTTTCAGTGGGAGGACAACCGGTACTCAGGCCCAGACAAACCGAGACCGAGGCAGCTCCTCAGGCTGTTAATAATAACGCTATAACAATGTTAAACAATATGAACACAATTAACATTAAATTACATTGATTTACACTCTTCCGTTCCCCACCGACACACAATCGGCGCCAGCCCCCCAGACCCAGAGCCTGCCCCCCAGCACCCCGCCCCCAGAGAGCACGCCCCAGTGCGGCACTAGTCCCGAAGAGGACCGGGGCCATAGATAGAGAATAGACAGTATACAATAGGGAAATAGCCAAATGCACCGCTGCCACGGGGAGCAACCACAGCCGAAACCCCCAGAGGGGCGGCCCGTACAGCCCACTCGGGCCCGCCGGACCGGCCATGCCCAGCCCATGAGGCAAGGCCAGAGGCGCCAAGCATAAAGGGCGCGACGCATCCGCCGCCGCCATCGGCACACCCAGAGCTAGAACCGGCCGGAGGAGTACCGACGCCGGGCAGCGAAACTCAGTTTAAAAACAGTTAAAAACTGTTAAAACGCAAATTGCAAAGATTGCTTCTAACCACCCCAGGACAATCTATTGTCTCCCGAGGTGGTCAAAAGCAACCCGCGTCAAACAATTAAAAACATCGCAGTGCCCACCTACCAGTGCAACAATTACACAATCTGCACCCGATGCCCCATTTCCACCCCACCCAACGGTCCAGTCAGGCAATAGCACGGCGCCACTGCAGACGCCTGAGCACGCACCCCGACACCACCAACCCCCCGGCCACCCTCAGCCCAGAGCACACCAATGACAGCGGCAGGCAGCGCCGCCGCCCCAGTGCCCCACCCCCAGCCCAACCCCGTCAGCCGACATGACCACCCAGCCAAGCCCCAGAGGCCGCCGCAACCGCATGTCCGGAGGCAAGGCATGATCCCACCCCCCAGCAGCGGCGCCCACGGTCAGACGCCAATTTGCCACTTTGGTGACTCCGATGCCTTGCCGACCTCATCCTTTTTCCATCACATTAGCATCGAACAAATGAGCTGTGTCCCCTCGTGCTGCTATCCAGTCCCTCGGATATCTCAAGGAATCCAACTGCGAAATAAAAAATAAATAAAAATGCACTGTGGATGTTTTTGCTTTCAATTTAACTACTGCCTACTGTCTCCCTGAACTCATAAATATGGTGTCCCCGTAAAATTGAATTTCTGCAAAAACAATTCACTGATTAACAGAAAAAAGTACATTTTCAGAAGTTAAAGGTGCTCTGAGGAAATTTCACCCCCTTCGGACAAAAGCAGTGGTGTTTTGTACTATGCCAGCTGTAGTTCCAGGGTGAGGGACCCATGACGAAGACATTAAGAAAAACTATATAAAAATAGCATTCTTTGAACTGATGGTCTCGTTTGCTGTTACATGTTATTTATGATCATCAGAGGAAAAGACTGTTTCAGAAATATTTAAAAGTTCCTCGTAGCACCTTTAAGTTGGAGTGCTGATAAGTCACAGCACCAATTTGTTTTTGTTTTACAAAGTGAAGCATTATTTTGAAAGCTTGACTAAAATTCAAAGGCGCAGCAGATTGAGATTTTTTGAGAAAGGTCATTACACCTCATTTTATTCAGTGTGAGTAGAAACACCTCTCAGTATAATGTTATACAGCGAACGAGGCCGCCGATGCTTGCGGATGAAAACATTTAGTACAGACACACAATCTATCCCACAACTGATCCCCTGACTTTTCCTCCAGTGCCAATATGAGGTTGACATTTGTGGTTTTGAGTGAAACGCCTAGACAGCTGTTGGATGGATTGCTATGAATTTTGGTACGCACATTCATGTCCACCTCAAAATTAACTTTTCATCAGGGCGTCCATAATAACATATTACATTGACACTGTACTGCATTTATTCATTTGGCAGATGCTTTTGTCTGAAGGGACACACAAAAAAAGCAAAGTCAAGCCACAATAGAAGGAGGGGAGTTCTTTGAGAATACAAGTTCGACCTGTATCCAGTTAGACTTTTCTTAAGGGCTTTTCAGCAGCATGACCCATCTAACATATACAGGTCAGTAATGCCTCGCAGATGATGTCTTTTTTGTTTTATTTATTATAAAGAGCCAAAGAAGGATTGAGAGAGACAATGACAGAGCGAGAGAGCATATTAATACGCTTATCCGGGTCAAAATTGTACTCTGGTTAATGTGCTTTCTGACAGATTACCTGCAAAGCCAATGACATTTGGCCTTAACTATACTTGGTGTTTTGGGCTATCTATCAAATGTTAGCATGCTACCATGTCAAACAAATTAGGTGAACAAGGAAACATTAAACATGCTTAACACTACATCACAGTTTTTATTGTGAGCAATGAGCATGTGAGCATGATGATAGCGTTTAGCTCAAAGCACCTCTTAGCATGGCTGTATACCTTCTTGGTCATGAAAACAATATTAGCCTAAAATATGTTATTAAATTAAATCAAGAGCAATTTATGTTAGCAATTTTTTTCTTTCTTCAGTTGCAGTGTTGTGTGGGCATGCTCTTACATAACGCGTGCTTTGATGGGGGAGGGCCGCTGGTATCTGGAGCCCTGAGACCTCAAAGAGAGCGCTCACTAGGCTGTAATATTCCTCTGTGGTCTAAGTCTGTGTTGGATAACACCGCTGCCACCTCCAACAACATTTAAGTAAATGCAGCATTTGATAAGGGGTTATTGCCGCCAACCCTCCAATCTCTGCTGTGTTGAGCTCGGCTTATGTTTACACGAGGGAGATGAGGGCAGTAAATCAGTAATGTCTAGTTTAGAGCTTTTTTTAAATTTTTATAAATTACATTTTCACAAAGCGCATTTGCCAAATAGGTTTCCCAGTGAGTGAGCTTCTTTGACCTGACACTCTTATGATGGTTCCAATTGTTTGCAGACTTGTTTGCAGGGACACAATTCCCCCATGGAATTTTCTTTTTGGGCAGAATACCTCATTAAAACAGCCTTCATTCATGACCCCGGTGTGATTGCTCATAGAACAATTTCGAGCTACTGTATATGCATGAAAAATCCATTAAATAAGGGATTGGAACAAAAGACATCTCCTCCAGCATTAAATTATAATTGTGTCCTTCAGATGAAGCACACAGGAGTATACCTTCAAGCCAGAATGAGCATGATTGAAATTTAAAAAAATTGTTTGATTTAATTCTATGGCAATTTGTATTAATTACTTTAAAGGAATAATTGGGTTGACACCTATATCATTCCTTTCCCGTAGCCATTTAAAAACTAATGTTTAGATCAAAGTGCTTTTTTTCACTCCACAAGTAGATGATGGACTTGCTCAAAAACATTCAAAAATTAGCAAAGATAAACTGAAATGCATTTTTGATTTGACTCGTATTGCTGTATCTAATTTTACCCCTTTTTTATTTGATTTATTATTTCACATTACCGCAAATGTAAATGATTTTCGCCTACTTTCTCATTATTTTGCTATTTAATGGACCTCATTTGGCACATTGACTCTTATTATCCTCCTGATATTACCACAGTTACGATTGTAGATTCTTACATCAAAGATCTTGCCAGGGTTCAGTAAATGAAAGTGGTTTGGGGATTTTGTCATGCAGAGTGTATTGATGCACACAGCATGTGATGGGCCACATGTGTAGACCATGTTCCTGTGTGTTTAACCTGAGGCCGGGTTTTAATGAGCATTTATAAAACAAAGAAAACATTGCAAATCAAATGAGGGAGATAACGTCCCTCAATAAATGAATTTATTTTCTTAATGTATTTGACAGACAAAGATCAAAATCAGCAGAAAGGGAAAACATGCATATTCTTTTTAAATAAATAATTAATAATGCATATGTTAATCATTATTCAGTACAAAATGAAAATATATCATAAGAATTCCATTGCATATACGTAGCAATTGCCTAGCTGTAGGGCTTTTCCCACTGAGACTTTGGGACTTGTTTTCTACACAACCCAAAGACAAAAATAAAGAAACACACCAAAGTATCTCCCCATTAGATTGAGTTATGTTAAGTAACAAGGAAATTCCTTTTGGAAAACAATCTTTGGGGAACTATTGATGTATTCGGAAGTCTGTGTTACACACAGTAAAGCAAGGCGTTTGCATCAAGTCACATTTATTTGCATCCCTTAATAATAGTTGCAGCCTCCGAGGCTTTCACAGAATGAAAAATACATGAAAAATCATATCACAACTGCAGGTTATATAGAGAGAAAATAGAAAGTGTGAAAATTACCCAACATGCAAAAGGGCAACGGTAACATAATCAAGAAGAATTCGACCGCTCCTTGACCAGTACTTTGTTTTCCAACGTATTTGAATAAAATACATTTTGGTGGCAAAAATCATCTCTCGCTTCATTTGTTGAGCAGCATGTATTAAGGAGATGGCCGCTGACTACGTGGCATACAGTACCCAATTATCCGACGAGGTGTCGGTTGCGGTTGGTGAGCCGTTGTTTTTGTGTGGATAACTGTGGCAAGATAGCTGTTTAAGCTGTAGCTTATGCTCTGCCAGTGGGTCAGCCTGTTGTTTCTCAAACAAAGCCTCACTGCCTGTTATTGAGATATTATACCTGTAAGTTCGATTACACTTGTAGAGCAGTGAAGTTTGTATGTGGGTTTTAGAGTTTAGGCTGGACCACGATACCCTGTTACTTTTATCTTTTTGCAAAGAGCAATAAGATTCTCCGGTTGTGATGCTGTTTGCAATGAACATAATTCAGCCAGGAAAGACATTACAAGTGAACACCAAAGCATTATTTAACATCGAGTGGCTTTGGCCCTATAAGACCGTTGGCAGTGGGATGGTTGAGGGGCTGAGCAATATAGACTGCAATGACAGCAGGTACAGTACAGGTGGTATATATTCTACAGCTAACATGAACAGCAGACAAACCGCAGTGAAATGCTTGAAAGGTGGATCTCAAGGGTGATGGGAAGTTCTAATGATAACTGCCTTTCTGCTTGAACTTGCATTAAAGGCTTCACATTGAATACCCTCTCCAATCTTACACACCACTATGGACACCTTAAGCACAAAAACACTTTAAACTGGAGTGGAAAGCACAGCATCAGCCGGGGATTTGTCCAAGATCAGAACGGAAAACAAAACGCTGAGCATTTTCGAGAGAGCATCTCTCCCGGACCTGTATGCCTTGTTTGAATTCTGGCCCTCAGGGATGCCATTGGCAAAAAATAATATTTACCTAGTAATGTATTCCCTGTTAAACATCAAATTTTGATTTTATTTTCAATACACGCTGTATGATCAATTGGTCTAAATTAGTGAAACTCCAGCATGACGCTCCGTTTTTCCCTCGACACATATCTCATCCAATATCCAAAAGAAATCCACGGGACCACGACGTGACGTTTAAAGGTTTAATTGTCAAAAGATACAAACAAAAAATCCTTTTCCACAATGTAATATTAAAGGAGAGATATATATGATAAAAGAGAGTTGCGAGAGAGGTCAAAAAACTGTGTGGCTCCACGCTTGTAATCCTGACTGTCTGTTACAGGTAGTTAACACAATAAAGTTTCCTCTAATATTTCAAAATAAAGTTATCAAATGTCAGTTACACCAAAAATAATGAAAATGAATTTCAAAATAAAATACAATATTCGAAAGTGACCACAATTAAGTATTATATAAATCCACTTATAAAAATCCAAACATTATCATAAAATATGAACTTATATAAAGCGAATAGGCATTTAGGCTCCTACACACGCTATCACCACTACTGCTAGGCTACTATTATTCTGGCCTTTACCTTGACCTCTGCATATTATTAATACAGCACGTATATTTGAGGTCCTTCCTGTTGTATATGATTTTTGTGATGTAATGTGTTTAATGTAATGTGTTTGAAGTGTTTTATACACGTTGCTGCATGATCACGGACAATATTTACTAAGCGGTCAATACAGTTGTATTGCATATGAACCTTGACAAGAATTGGACATATTGTATTGTTTAAAATGCCAATATCTATAATGTAAAGTGGTTCACTGTAAGGTTTGGGAGAATCCCAGCTTGGCATCAGAAATTCAGATTCTGCCAGAGCTACAATGATTTATTTACAGACAGAAAATGAATAAATATTTTAAATTATTGATAAATCTTTTCTCTCATCTTTCAATCCCAAACATTACATATTTGCTGGATTTCTTAACTGAATATCTCGGGGTTTTGAACTGGAAATTCTTAAAATGTGACCTTAGAGACTGCTAAATTATAATGGTAATTTTTTTAAATGTTTTAGATGCAAAATAGTGTATGAATGAAAATATAAGCAGATTACTTGACATTTGTAGATCATTGTTATTTGCAGCCTCATATTGGGGCGACTGTGGCTCAGGTGGTAGAGCGGGTCGGCCGATGATCAAAGGGTTGGAGGTTCGATCCCCGCCCTGCCATCTGTGTCACAGTTTTTGTGTCCTTGAGCAAGACACTTCACCCACCTTGCCTCGTGTGAATGTCGATAGTTAGCCTGCTGTCGGTGTATGAATGTGTGTGTAAATGGTAACGTGGGAATGGGAACAGGTCTCCCTTGCAAAAGAGTCTTCGGTCTCAATGGGATTTACCTGTATAAATTAAGGTTAAAAGAAAAATATATATATATTTCGGTATGTCAGTCAAACATAAATCATTATTATGTAGACATTTAAAAATGGGTCAAATTCTTTTTATAAAGATATGTTTTGTTTTTATTGATGTCAGTAGATACCATGATCTACCACGCATCATCTTGTGGCAGTCCGGTTGATTACCTAAATGCATACATGTACAAGTGTAAACAGACAATCATTATTTTTGTCCACATAAGCTGTAAAAATTCAAATGTGAATGCTGATTCACTGTCAGTGATTCATTATACATGCAACAAGATTTGCGATTACCATTTTGAGCATCACCCCCCTGCCCACCATACCCCCCTTTCAATCATCCACCCACCGCCCCACCCACACACACACATTAACACACTTTCAGAGACACACAAGCACGTTGAAGGTCAGTTTTAAAGGACAAGTTTGTTTATTTTTGTTTTAAAAACAGAACCATGAGGCCTTGCACTACCTGTGTTTTAGCACAGATATTATCATTCTGACTCACTACTCAAAATCCAAAGGCAGCATCACTGGCACCTGTGTGGGGTTAAATGCCAACTGATGGGCATGCAGCCAGTGTGGATCTCCATCTCCATTCTGCTGAACATAAAACCCTAATGGTTCTGCTAACACTCGTGGAGATGAGAACAGTAGTCTAATCTTTGACATGATGCAGTATTTACAATTATCTATTTATTTTTCATGTTTGCACTGAGCTCAGAGGACTTTAAAAAGCCATCTGTCAACTCACCTGTCAGCATCTGTTACTGTGACTGTGACCTTACTCCCAACAAAACCCAACTAAAATGTTAAAGAAAATGTAAAGAGAACATTTTAAGACACAGTATGGCAGGGAGATCAATAGATCCCGGCTGCAGCCAGCACTCGTCTTGGACTGAACTGGACTCTGTGTCGAGATTCTCTCTCATGTTGCGTTCATTCACGGGTCCTCAAAAGAGTTGTTGGAGCATGAGAAAGTTATTTTAGGAGCTACATTACAATGCTGCATTTTACATTTGTCGTCTTGCTCCTGTCATATTCTTTTTCTGTTTCTGCAGAGGAAACAAGTCAGATGGAAGAACAGACATGCCACCAGCCAACTTGCTCATCATTCATCACAGTCTGTTTTGTGGCCACTGTACGCATTGGGTGAGTCAGCAGATACCTGCGTTTCTTAGGGTGAAACTGCACCAAGGATGATTGAGGGGGCATTTGCGGTCTTTGGTAAAGTGGGTAGCTGTGCTGCTTTTGGCATGATGTCAGACATCCTGCTTTCTTGCCTGCCTGCCTGCCACCTTTGACCCGGCCCTGTGTGTCTGGAATGCTAATGAGTGCAGTATACAAGCATTGTCATTGGAGAATGCTCCGAAATGTCATTACCGGCGAGAGCCGGCCCTATGCTAATCGCTAACATCTTGAAAAAGGCTGCTTCTGGCGTTGGTGCAGGGGCTGAATGACTTGTGATAGCCGATAATTGTTATCTCCTCACAGTGGAGATGCACCATCCCTGTCAGTGTGCTGCTGCACATATGAATGCACCGTGAAAGAAAGCCCAATCTCACTTCCTGCTAAGAGGATTGATAATGCCGCCAAGGGTAAAAAAACAAACATTGGTGGCAAGTTGGTATTTTCTCATTGAATGGTCATACTGAGATTATCAGGCAAAGCCGTTTATGAGATGTTTTTGTTGAATAAGCGATTTGTCAAGAGTTATATAACTTCTATAAAACCTCTTCCTGTATCTCACATTGAATTATATTTGCAAATGAGCGGGGCATTTTTATTCAAAACCAAACACCTGTGCAACAAAACCAAATTTCTTGATGTTATTCATCCTCCCTCCATTTCTCTCTCGCGTAGTCATACACATGCATATTGAGTAAATGTTTACCAATTAGCGTTTCAAAACAAAGGCGAATATATTAGATGCTTATCGTGGGTGTCTCATAATGGATTGTCATTTGGCTTATTCAGACAGTGTACACGCTGGTGTGAAACTGTTTAATTTCCCCACAGCGCAGTGTTGGGGTTGCATCTTTTCATAATAAAGCAAGGGGGTCAGTTAACATTCAATCAGCCACCGACCAGCCCTCATACTACTGTGCACCACCATTTCTGTTCAATAGATACCTGAGTTTTAATATCAAAACATAGCTTCTTGTTCTTGCAAAACACTTAGGTGCTTTCAGAGTGAGTGGTTACCACATCTGCCTACTGTTCTTTTGTTTGGCACTTTTTAAAACATGAAAATCAAGCGGGATATAGGATTCCATTTCTTACTTTACCATCTTTCTGTCCTTATTGTCCTTAGCGTTACCTATATGCAGATATGATGGTGCATGATTCGGTTGCGGGGAAGATGACTCACTTCTCCCATTTTTTCTGGGAGAGATCTCCTCCATATTCCTCGCAGAAAACATCACTTCTTCCATCACACATTTGGGAGTCCTGTATCTTGAGTGAGAGGGCTGCAGGGTGCAACTCCCCTGCTGCTTCTACTTGCTACATCTGATCTTACAACAGTTGCTGCCACCCACCTACTTCAATCACATCAAGTAGCCATATAGTGGGTTGTAGTTCAAAATAGAAGCAATGATTATACATTTGACAATAAATATTTAAAATACCCAAACAAACAGGTGGAATGGCCCTCCCTAATTTCCAATACTATTACTGGGCTGCTAATATCCGTTCTTTAGTGTATTGGGTGCATTTTCACCTTGACGAATCAGCCCCTGTCTGGGTAACAATGGAGTCCAGCGCTATTAGCCCATTGTCTCTATCTGCCCTCTTAAGCGCCGCACCTCCACTCTCTTCGGCTATTCCCAACAGTAGTCCCGTGATTAAGCACTCCCTTCGAATTTGGACCCAATTTAGGAAGAATTTTGGAATGCAGAATTTTTCACTTTTCAGCCCAATTGCAGCTAATCATTTGTTTACTCCCTCGACAGTGGATGGTGCATTCAAGATCTGGCATAAAAAAGGCTTAAAATGCATTTTGATTTATTTATTAATGATCTATTTGCTAGTTTTTCTCAATTGACAAAACATTTTGGTATCGAAAAGACAAATTTTTCCGATTTCTGCAAATCAGGCATTTTACGCAGGAGTTAATTCCCCAATTCCCTCACAAACCGCCAGCCAATCATGTCGATTTGTTTCTTTCGGTAAACCCCACATTAAAAGGCTCAATTTCTGTGTTTTTCAACCTTATTTCGAAGTTGCATAGCCCCTCATTAGCAGCTATAAGAACCCTGTGGGAGCAGGACCTAGGTTCTGCCTTCACAGATCACATGTGGGATTTAGTCCTGGATCGGATACACTCTACCTCCATGTGCGCCCGACATGCTCGTGCAATTTAAAGTAGTACATCGTATCCAGGGCGGCACGGTGGTGCAGTGGTTAGCACAGTCGCCTCACAGCAAGAAGGTTCTAGGTTCAAATCCCGGGTTGCCCGGGGCCTTTCTGTGTGGAGTTTGCATGTTCTCCCCGTGTACGCGTGGGTTCTCTCCGGGTACTCCGGCTTCCTCCCACCTCCAAAAACATGCAATGGGGATAGGTTGATTGGATTCTATAAATTGACCATAGGTGTGAATGTGAGTGTGAATGGTTGTCTGTCCCTATATGTGGCCCTGCGATGGACTGGCGAACTGTTCAGGGTGTACCCTGCCCTCGCCCAATGCAGCTGGGATTGGCTCCAGCCCCCCCCGCGACCCCCAACGGGACAAGCGGTAGAAGATGGATGGACATCGTATCCACATGTCTAAAACTAAATTAGCTCGTATGTTCCCCGATGTAGACCCGACCTGTGATAGCTGTAAGAGCGCACCGGCATCACTCTTTCACATGTACTGATTGTGTCCCACCTTGACTGAGTTCTGGACATCAGTTTTTCAAACAATTTCTGAAGTACTTCAGCATCAAATTGAGCCGAACCCTTACACTGCAATTTTTGGCATTGCTCCAAGTCTTGCCTAAAGTGAAGTTGAGGGTACTGGCCTTCACCTCATTACTTACTCGTAGGGCTATCTTACTCAAGTGGAAAGATCCTGCTCCTCCTTCCCACTCACATTGGATTAGAGACATTATGTCATGTATGAATTTAGAGAAAATACGTTATACTACCCAGGGATTCGAGAATAAATTTGACAGAATTTGGCGCCCCTTCCTAAATTATTTTTAAAAAACAACAACAACAATACAAGAGTAGCTACCCCCTCCCCTCTCTTATCTGATTTAATTTCTTTATGTTTTTTTTTTATTTTTATTTTTTTTCATATCGATTGTTTATTTGTTTCTTGTAGCGTGTATTTTGTTTATGTAATTTTTTAACATTGTGCATTGTGTATTGTTTTTTTTTTTTCTTTTTTTTCTTGATGCAGGATTGTTTGTAGTTGGGTGGGGGGGGGGGGGGATATGGGCGGGGTGTGTTCGGGGGAAGAAAAAAGGGGAAAAAACTCAATCATTGTACTGTATTTGCTTCGCAAATCCTTTGATGAATAAAAAAACCTTTGAAAGGACAATAAATATTTATGGCGACAGCATCGTGCTTGCTCACTCAAAGTCCTTTACTTTGAGTGAAAACTATTTTTTTTTCTTTTGAGGCCAAAAAGAGACTTGTTGATGTAACTTGTATGCCTGTGCTCGACTATGGAGATGTTTAATGAATGCATCTTCCAAATGTCTACACTCTTCGGTCTACCACAGGCACGGTGCTTCCTGCATTTGGGTCTGATCAAGGCCGGGACATATTCACACTACAAACAAACTGCACCAGAGTTTGTTTGGAAGCACACCGAGAACACCTCTTTAGGTGGGTCTCGGTGCACTTGTTTGGTCCGCCCCTGAGTGTGATTGCTGTGTTCACACCTGCCTGAAAGATGCGCACCGAAGGAAGAAGCGCAACTGAGTGTGTTTAACCGAACTAAACACGGCAGGTGTGACTACGCCTTTAGGGAGCTGGTCTCTCGAAACAGATTTAAATCGCTTCTTAATGAATTTCAAATGTCTGTAACCTACATGCTTTGTATATTGATATTTTTTTGAATCTGTAAACAATGCTTTATTTTCAATATGTGCAACTGCCTATCTTCACCAGGGCTCTCTTGTGAAACAGAGTTTCAATCTCAAGGAGACTTTTCCTGGTAAATTAAAGGTTTGAATAAATAAATAAAATAAATTATCCAGTGCCAGCCTTCCATACTTTACAGTTCCCTACATTAACTGCTTACTCGATAACAATTACTCCCTAAACCTAGTTTATTAGCCATAAGCACAAGCTTTAACTAACCTTAACCATACCATAGTTCCCTTGTGCACATAACTATACTTTTAAAAACATTGACATTGGATGTAAATGTTAAATAGGGGAAGGTGGGGTGATTTGTGCATTTTGGAAGTTGCAAAACCCCTTGTTTCTAGAAAACCGTGGAAGAAATTGGAAATGTGACCACATATTTAAGAAGAGCCATCCATTTGACTCATCCTGTAAAGAAGGAAGACACAAGGAATAAGATATAAGCACATTTAAGCTCAAAAAACTGTGTTTTGCCTTTCAAAGTAAAATTTCCATGATCAAGGTTTTTTGATTATTGTGTCTGAACAATTATAGACACGTTTGAAAACATTTGACACATGTTTTAGTGCTTTGGTGTGCTACACTTTGAGTCTATATAGTTAGCACAATGTCAACCCTAAATTGCTGCATCATGCCTATTATCCAAAATTCTGGGGATGGGGTGATTTGTGCGCAAGGGCCTGGGTGAGTTATAAGTAAGTAAGTAAGTAAAATGTATTTATAAAAGCACATTTATGACAGTTTGCACTGCCCAAAGTGCTGTACATAGTGCATTCAGTAGGTAAACAATGAAGGTAAAATAACAATAACCAAAATAAAAGACGTAAAGCCCATACATCCACATAAACACAGATAGTAGTGCAGAGGTAAGTAAGTAGTGCAGAGGTTAATGGGGAGGAAACACCAGGGTGTACATATGGGTTTTGAGCCTTGATTTAAAGGCAGAAATGTAGGTGGAATCACATTTGTCAGGTGGCAGTTGGTTCCACGAGCACGGAGCAACTAGTGCAAAGTACATTTCTGAGAGTTGTGCCAGTGGCATGGCTGTATACGCTGGTCACCAAAAGAAAGTGATTGTCTACAGTAGCTCAGAAGAGAGTGACATCTCAATTCCACTTAGCGACACCACTGATGAGAGTTCAGATGGCCAGAAAGATGATGATGGTGACTTTGTCATTGTGACACAATGACGCACAAATCACCCCACGTAGTGGGGTGATTTGTGCGACAAGACAACTTTTTTTCCGAAAGCTATATTTCTTAAACAGTTTATTCAGACTGGGAAATATTTTTCCAAAGCTGTGAGGGAGACCTTAATCTGCTGACAGACTCTATCACCTCCTATTTGTCTTTCTGTGTGGACACTGTTATTCCAACAAAACAGGTCAAGCTGTACCCGAACAACAAGCCTTGGGTTACCAAGGACCTGAAACAGTGTCTTAACAACAAAAAAGTGGCATTCCTACAGGGAGACAAAAATAGAGTGAAGGAGTGTAACAGTGAATTGAGAAGGAAGACCAGGCTGGCCAAACTCCACTATAAAAACAAAGTGGAGGAAAAATTCACCACTGGCAATGCAAGGGAGGCATGGCAGGGACTTAACACCATGATGGGCAGAGCCCAGAAACCGGCCCTCATCCAATGCTCTGACCCCACCACCTTTGCAGAGCAGCTCAACACATACTACAGCAGGTTCAACATGCCACACCCCCAGAATGACTGGACCCTCACCAGCGATTCATCACTCACAGTGGATAAAGGGAAGGTTACATCCATGCTAGGCCGCATCAACCCTCACAAAGCCTCTGGCCCGGACAGGCTCAGGGGCAAGGTGCTGAGGGAATGCTCAGCTCAGCTGGGTGATGTTATCACTCAGCTATTCCAGCATCTCCTGGACTCCAGCTGTGTCCCACGGATGTGGAAGGAGTCCACGCTTATACCGGTGCCGAAGAGAGCCAACGCCAGGGAGATGAAGGACTTCAGACCGGTGGCCCTCACATCTATTCTCTCTAAGTGCATGGAGAGGGTGGTGTGTGATCACCTCACTTCTATGGTGGTGGACAAGCTTGACCCACTCCAGTTTGCCTATAAGGCAAAGCGCGGGGTGGATGACGCCTGTTTGACTCTCCTGGACACCGTTTGCAGACAGCTGGACTCCCCACACTCCCACACACGGATTTTATTCATGGACTTTTCTTCTGCTTTTAACACAGTCAACCCGGCCACCCTCTGCAACCGCCTTCTGGATCTACAAGTCAGCCCATCACTCATCCTGTGGATAAAAGACTTCCTGCAGGACCGGTCCCAGCACGTGGTGGTCAATGGCTTTAAATCCAAGAACATGATTTTAAACACCGGTGTCCCCCAGGGTTGTGTTTTATCACCGATATTATTCTCCATCTACACAAACAACATAACAAACAACAACAGTGACATTTCTCTTTTTAAGTACGCAGATGACATGGCCCTGGTGGCCGACATCAAGGATAACTCCTCTCTGGCTGCCTATTATCTACAGGTCAACACCATGATGCTGTGGATTAAAGAGAGCTCTTTGGAGCTCAACATCTCCAAGACCAAGGAGCTGTGTTGTGGGGGAAGGCAAACATCTTCCCCCCAACCTCTCTTTGAACCTCTGAGGCTGAATGGGCAGACAGTCGAGCAGGTAGAGGCCTTCAGATACCTGGGCACACAGATCGACACCCACCTGTCCTTCTCCCAGCACACAGACTCTGTGTACAAGAAGGCACAGCAACGCCTGTTCCTGCTGAGGAAACTCAGGAGCTTTGATGTCAGACAGGACATTTTAACAGCTGTCTATAAATCACTCATAGAATCTGTACTCACGTTCAACATCACATCCTGGTTCACCCTCACCTCTGTCAAAAACAAATCAAAGCTTTCTCGGATTATCAATCAAGGAAGCAAAATAACAGGCAAAACTCAAATTCAATTATCAGTACTCCACAGCCAGGCAGTTAAAAGGAAAGCCAACATCATTACACAGGATCCCACCCACCCCCTGCACAAGTCCTTCCAACTTCTGCCATCAGGCCGCCGGTATAGAGTACCCCTATCAAGGAAAAACATATACAAAAACTCATTCATACCCATTGCCATAAACAGCCTAAACAAACAATGAACAATGGACAAATGAACCCTGATGCACTGTCACTTTACACTTTGCACATATCCACAGCTTTTATCTTGTTATTTTTACAGTTTTTAATATTTATACTTGTTTTAAGATCTATACACACTGTGTGTGCTCTTAGAAATCAATGTTGTTGTATGAATGCCTATCATTACATCATCGTGTTTGTATGTCGAGCCACGTCATAGACGATTTTCTGTTACGACAGACAATAAAGTTTTCTGAATCTGAATCTGAATCTGAATTCCAGATCCAAAGTTTTTATTGCCAGGGATGCACAACATCCTGAAATATATGTACATATTTGAGTTGGAGACATAACTGTCAAGGCCTCACTTTAAAATCACTTTGAGTAAAAAGTTGCACAAATCACCCCACCTTCCCCTACATGTAATTAGGCCATAGGACACAAGGGCTTGGTTTGAATGTTTTAAATGTCCTCTTATCAATCTTGCAGCCCTTCTCTACTACTTTTAAAATAGTTTAGTGAAGTTAAGAATTGGGACATCCAGCCAGGAAACGTTGGTGTTAATATTCCTCAATGATAAGCAGTGCCTGCTGCAGCGCATGTGTAGGGGAAGTACACATAATATATTTAAACAACTCACTAGTGAAGGTCAGAGTCATTACCGTGGCTAACAATTAATGCTAAGGTGATGATGAGGATACTGGCAGGCCCATATCTTATTTTATGCATACCAATCAGATAGTAATGGGAGGCCTGCGGTGCCCTTTCACTCATGCAGAACATTACTTGCAGTAATAAAGTATTCCTCATACTGGTTGTGTTGATGCTCATATAAATGGACTGTTTGGTTCTTTAATTGAGACAAGAATTGCCTGCTATTTTGATTAGACCGGGCTAAAAACACTGACCTACCCGGATGAATCCTAAACACACAATCAAACATAGCACCTTGAAAAGTATACCCAGAAGGGGTCACCATAATTTTCTGACTTTCAAATTCATCTAACCTCGACTTGTTGGCACAATAAGTGGGATGGTTAGGGTGGCATTTATATAACTATAATAAAACAATATTTTTTTAAATATATAAAAAACACCATAAAAGTTAACTTTTTGCTACACAGCTACAATTACCAACATCCTCATTTACATTGACGGCCCATTATACTGCCATTACCACTGCAGCATCATGCCATTACTTAAAGCAATGATCTAAATATGTCCAGCATGTTACAGTCATTGTATTCAGGACCAGGTTTTAATGTTCAAACCAGGCAATAAATACTGACATGTTTGTTTCAAATGGGCTTAAAACAGGTTCCACCCATGATCCTCCGCTTTCCCACTGTCTTCTGCATAATCGTGCTCGCATATGCGTGCCGGCACACTCTGCGAGAACCACTCTCCATCTGCTGCTTTTTAGGAAACGAACACAAGCTGTTTCCAGCTCAACACATCTAACTCTCGCACCTGTTACTGTTAGACAGACTTGCAGCTTACTGCTGCCTCCGCTAAATACAATAGGCTTTTTCAAGTTTACCAGGGAAATTTGCTTTACTCCTTAATGGTTCTCTGATTCTAGGTGATTGTGACCTTTACAGAAAATGGCTTGTCATTTTCGTTTTCAGCAACCAACTTTCTGCCATTTGCTCCTGGTGTGTGTTGTGCACCAAGTGAGCATGTCAGAGATCATGGAACCACATGAAAGCATTATTACAATGTATAAGGCTATTCAAACCCATAAATCACTTTCACCTTCAATGACAAGGCAAAACACAATCTCATCAAAAATGTTATGTATGCATCTATCCGCTTTACCTTTCTGTGGGAAACAGCCATATGTGACAACTGCTTCTCATGTTAATTCTGCCCACGGTAACGCTTTATACTAAGGTTCTTGTAGTAAGCCTTAGTTAATAGGTAATAAGGACCTTATTAGATGCTTATTAACATTAATTTGTGTTAATAAGACTATATATAAGTGTTAATAATAACATAATAAACACGTTGACAGTGTGATTATAAGACTTTTATAAGCACTTATAAGAAACTTCTTAACTATTTATTGATTGCTTAATAGCATTAATAAAAGTCTTATGAGTTTCTGATAGCTGTTAATAAAAGCATTACAAACCTATTTATTGAGTCTTACTAACTTGCCTATTATGTCATTGTTAAACATTTACTAAGCATTGTTTGTTGCTTTATGAAGGTAAACACATCTTTATTAATCAATTATTAGCAGTTAACTATGCTCTATGAACAATGCTTATTAAGGTAATAAGTCATTTTTAACAGTTACTAAGTACTATATATTGTCAAGGTGGATACAATGAGAATTAGAAAAACGACATATATACAATGTTAGAGCGGTGAAGGTATTTGATTAGCTTAAATGTTTTTCTAGTTGAAGTACCTTAAAAAATTAGTTTTCTGAGTTTGGTTTGCAGCGCCATATCTTAGTAAAGTCACTGATTTGTATCCCTCTTTCCAAAATGTTGTCTTTTGGCATCTAGCATAATGAGCATAATATATTTGTTTTTGCTCTGAAGTGATTCTTTCACCTCTTTGTGTGCGCGTAGGCTACATGTTGAGTGAGTGTTAAAATTAGATGCCCCGAGAACGTTGTATATTTTTCACAATCTATGATGAATATGACTCATATGATCGGTTTTGTGCCTCAGATCATTAAAGGCTTTTATTTTGAAGGTAGTTGTAAAACCGGAAGTTCCGTTTATGCAAGTCGCTGATGGCTTGACGCCAGCTTGACGCCCATGCTTGACAAAGTGTTTCACGAACATAAGGAGAACATGTCGGAGTCGTCAGCAGCCCAAACCAGGTCTTTGAAAAATAAGAGGGTGAGGTCCTGGAGGATGGCTCTTCTGGTAAGTTTAAGAATGTAATGCTATAGTAACGTTAGCTGGTTCTAGCTAGCTAGTTGTTTGCCTGGCTTACATTACTTTATTTCAGAAGCTTTGGTGAGCTTCCTTTTTGAGCTAAGTTTAGCTTACACTATCATATAAAACTGAAACCAAACGTATCTGTTCTGCCCCCACAATTTGTTTTTGCTTTAGACAACTGGTGGTTAAAAACGGCATTGCATGTGTGATTTTTTTTTGACCCTCCTGGTTTACCTTAGTTTAGTTTGATGCAACCAGGCCCCCAGGATGCTGCCTTCTCCGAGCAGCCAGCATGGACATGTGGCCAACCCATTGGTACTGCATGGTAAGGGGTGGAGCTTATTTTCATGCGGCCCGTAGGCAGATGTCCCTGTCCACACAGTACAAGTGGCGAACAAGATTGTGTCTCTGCACATTTTTTCTGGATATCAATCATAGGCTCATACTTATCTTTAGACCATATACTATTAAAATGTAAGTTTTCTCATTTCAAAACGCCACCTCAAGCGTTTTATTAGCCCAACGGCTTTTAACGGCTTTCAGTTTGTTTTCACCAGGCTAGATGCTACAGAACGAGAATGATTCTACTCCCGCCTCCAGTCCGCTACGCTTGCCGCCCTCTTTCTTGATAGGTCCATAATGCCGCTACGTCCATGCTACGTCATGCTTTGGGCCGTATGGAATTTCCGGATTATGCTTCCTTGTTGCTTCTCTGCGCCTATGAGCAGCTTTCATAGGAATGAATGGGCGCCATGTTTCAATACGGTGTCCATTTCTTTATATGTCCATGGATGCAACCAGGCCCCCAGGATGCTGCCTTCTCCGAGCAGCCAGCATGGACTAGTGGCCAACCCATTGGTACTGCATGCTGTGAATGGGAGCTTATTTTCACAGGAGCCCGGACGCAGATTTTCCCCGTCCACACAATACAAGCGGCGAACAAGATTGTGTCTCCGCAAAATTTTTCTGGATTTCAATCATAGGCTCATACTTATCTTTAGACCATGTACTAATAAAACTGAAGTTTTCTCATTTCAAAACGCCACCTCAAGCGTTTTATTAGCCCAACGGCTTTCAACTGCTTTCAGTTGGTTTTCGCGGGAGGAGGAGGGGTGGGCAGCCTTGGGCAGCTGAACAGAGTCGTAGTGAAACAAATGTTTAGGTTTTCTGCTCCGGCCTCCGAGAGGGCTCAGTGTTTCTTTATAGGTCCATGACTCGCTCAGTGCCAGGTGCACGGCTCTATTAACTTCTCGTGTCTGAGGTTTTTCCTTTTACTTAACATGAAGGACGATGATGATTTTTAGGCATTTTGGTGTCTTTTTAACACTTACAGTCGCCGAGGGATTTGTAGACTGGTTCAGCTGTTAATCGCGTGAGCTTAACTCTCACGTTCCTCTGCTTGCGATCGTTGCGATTCACCATATTGATCCATTTATTCAAAAGATCCATAGGCAAAGGATGGGTGCATTACGGGATCATGGTCAAAAATGAGTTGCTCACCCAGCCTCACAATCACCTCCAGCTGTGCTAATGAGCTCTAATATACTATGCCATTTTGCGCTACCCATGGTGTGGAAAACACCAAAACACACATAGGCTATCATTGAAATGCCTGTAATAGGCACGGACGTATTGATTACTTGAATGAGTATGGGAGACCTACGTATTTTTTTTATAATATTCTTAGTGTAATATAACCATTTCAGTTGCGTTGGTTTTTAATTTGCAGTTGCTTGTTAAGTTTTTAAGCTTGTGTAATTTGTAATATAACAGATAAATACCCACAGCAGGAAAATAAAACTAATTCTAACCCATTCTGATTAGACAATTGCTTTGACAGCCACACATTTGGTCTTTTAATTAAAATTTAAAAAGCTCACTTAGACATTTGAACATTTTTTTGCTTTATTTCAATAAAGCACAAAGAACTTTGCTCACTACCTAACAGCACACGCTACGAAAACAGTGCTAACCCACTAGCTGGTTTAGCTTACATTAGCTAATAGTGCTGCCCTGATGGCAGGAGGAGTCTTCGTTTAGAACTTGTGAATCACTATATTACTTAACAACAACGGGGTGTCATTTTAAGATTACATACAGAGAATCATCGGGGATATGTAATTTATACTTCCATGGTAGATAAACAATACAACTGTGCTAGTCTCCGCTTAGCTTCAGCTTAGTTTACGGCATGGACATATTAGACTGTTACACTGCTTTCTTCATCCGAGAACGTCAGTGAAACGTACACTGCGCGTCACGCTTTAGGGGCGTGTTGGCACCGTGTATGCGGAAGCCGAAGCCAGGAATACTTCCTGTATGGTTGCCCTGCGCCAATGAGCAGCTTTCATAGGAATGAATGGCTTCAACGTTCCAACGGTTTTCAGTCCGCTGTCCATTTCTTTATAGGTCCATGGATGCAACCAGCAAGAGAGCACAGCATGTCAGTTAATTCTCAGCTTTGTTGTCCTGAGAAAGTCTCAGTCTGTGAGTATTTATGTTTAAAGCTTCTTAATCACTTGTGTGGCATAGCAGCTATGTTTGTTTAATTTCTGAGTGTTTAATTTTAACTTAAATTCGGCGATGCTAATCGCGGCAGCATTTTACATTGAGAATGCATTGTAAGTTAGCATTGAAGCTAGCGGGACCTAAAAGAATTGTTAATGGCTGCTCATTTGTTTTATGCTAGTGTTAAGCTAGTTGTAGCTTTTGTATAGTGTGTGTTCATTTGTATGAATATATTGTAAAGTCCGTCTTTTGTATGTTTTCTACAGTTTTACAAAACATCTGAAGTAATCAGAAACTTATCAAAGGCCTAAACCCTATCTTGTATCCTGGGCTTTATTTCAAGGAACCAGTTAGCTATTTGCTAAGCTAAGCTAACCAAGAGCAAGAGCAGAATAGTATCTATTACTAACAGTTTTGTCATGCTAGCTTGTCAGGAAGGGGCCAAGTAATGCTCCAAAGTCGGTCTAGTCCATGATACAGATTCAAAATAATCCCGAATGGTTATTTCTGTGCTGACCCCAGGTGCTGCCCAAATGGCCCCAACTGCCAAATTGGGTCTATATATAAACATGAGCTGGCCAGGTTTAAATTAGAATGCCAGGATGAAAAAATAAAAGACCTGACAACGGAGAGAGATTTCTTGAAGGGACAACTATCTGAATGAAAGAAAATAATTACTTTTTTCAACCATTTTCACCATTACAGACACAATTTACTTTGATACTGCACCCCCTTTTGCAGATTCCATGTCCAAATGGCTTAAATGCTTTAATGCTTGTCTGCTATCTGTCTAATTGTGATCAATGTTTCTTTGTATTGTCTTTATACAGTAACAAGAAAGACCAGCCTGGCTCAACCTTCCCCTGAGGCTACGGAAAAGCCTGACTCGGATTCGTCTGAGTCAAGTCCGTTGTCGTCTGACTCCTCCTCAGACGATGGGAAGAGGAAGTATAGCAGAAGTCAGCATTGTACTGTTGCAGAGGGGGCCAGCAGTAGAGGGCTTTTTTTTTTTATACCACATACTGTATATAAAATGATCTGTTCAAATGTATGCATTAATAATTTCACTGCTTTAGTTTGCAACCAGACAGCCATTTATTTTTGCACTTCTTTTCGAGTGTAGTTCAGCCATGTATTAACACACCATCTCGTGTCGGTGCAGAGCAGCTAATAAATCATCAAATTTGAGTTAAAGCAGCTGATTTACGTAGTAATACATGGCCGAACCAAACTGACAAAATCCTACATTTAGAGAACAATTGAATGGACTTGTATTTGTTAGGTTAGCAATTATATATGTGGTGAAAAGGCACTTTTCTGCTTGTCCTATCTGCAACAGTATAATGCTGACTTCTGATACAGCAACGTCTCGCCTAAAGTCTTATAGTGATGATTGCCATCTCCATAAGGTTACATATTCAATATGCAGAAGCAACTCATACAACCCCACGTCGTTTTATATTGTTTTCCCTACAACATTTTTTTTTTAATTATTGTTTGATGGAAGTTTTTTTTGCTCTACTTGTTTAATTGTTTTGTTGTTCTTATTCATTTAATATTTTAAATTAATAGTCCAGTCTTAATCATTGGACACTTGAATCGATGTCAGGCAGCATTTTTATTTTACAAAAGTTATTTTTTTTACACTTAGTAAAATGTTGTTTCTGAAAGTTCTGGAAAAAAATCTGATTTTTTTACAAATGCACAGTTATGTGATTTTTTTTTCCTTAATTGTTGATTTTCAAGAATATTTTAAAGGAAAATAAAAATATATTTTTCAAAAGAGCTGTCTTAAAGTGTGTTTTTGTGCTTAAGCGTTATTACCTGTTTAATAAAGGATTTATTAACCTTAATAAGTATTGTTCTCGCTTTAGATCCAGTACCTTCAAAATGCATTATTACCTGTTTAATAAAGGCCTTATCAACCTTAATAAGTATTGTTCTCGCTTTAGATCCAGTACCTTCAAAATGCATTATTACCTGTTTAATAAAGGCCTTATTAACCTTAATAAGCATTGCTCTCGCTTTAGATCCAGTACCTTCAAAATGCATTATTACCTGTTTAATAAAGGACTTATTAACCTTAATAAGCATTGTTTATAGAGCATAGTTAACTGCTAATAATTGATTAATAAAGATGTGTTTACCTTCATAAAGCAACAAACAATGCTTAGTAAAGGTTTAACAATGACATAATGGGCAAGTTAGTAAGACTCAATAAATAGGTTTGTAATGCTTTTATTAACAGCTATCAGAAACTCATAAGACTTTTATTAATGCTATTAAGCAATCAATAAATAGTTAAGAAGTTTCTTATAAGTGCTTATACAAGTCTTATAATCTCACTGTCAACGTGTTTATTATGTTATTATTAACACTTATATATAGTCTTATTAACACAAACTAATGTTAATAAGCATCTAATAAGGTCCTTATTACCTATTAACTAAGGCTTACTACAAGAACCTTAGTATAAAGCGTTACCCTGCCCACTGTTTCAGATCATTGCTATCTATTCTAATAAACCAAAGCAAGTGATGTCGAAAATAGGCATTTTCAATTCAAAGTAGTTTTTCAAAACAGTTTCACTCTATAAAGTTCTGCCCATGCATGTATTAATAAGCTTCTAATGAACATTGGGGATTGGAGAGCTCCTTGAAGATGTTCGAAAAGCATGATGATCATATCATACCATACCCGTTGGCCTGGCATCCATTGGGATCAGATCTCCTTATTTAGAGTAAAAATGCCCCAGTTGTAAGTAATTAATTACAATTGAGTCCATTACTCAATTGACATTGGAATATAATAACTCAATCAGTAAAATTGGAAAACCAACCTAAACAAACATAATTCATTATTTTGGTAAACTATTACATCAATATATCATGTGTATTTGTTTGAGGAGAAGGCTTGCTACGTATTTTATTGATATATGAATTCATATATGAAGATCCTGAAGTTCCCAAATGATACCAAATATGCTGAATTTTAGGTTTGTATTAAACAATGCATAAGGGAATCTCGGATTTTCTAACTGGCATAATGTTTGGCATAATAGAGTAGCCATGAACAATGTAGGGGAGAACTGAGTAAAACACTTTTTACATTTGCTCCCCTCTAAAATGATTTATCTGTCGAATTTACACCTTTCTCATTCATTCAGGATGTTTCCTAGCAATGGACATTATCAGAATTTATTCAGGACGAAGGGCAGTGAAAATATGATTGTTTAAAAAAAAGTTGACTTGTGTCTCACTTTACCCCAGTTTAGGGGTAAATTGAAACAAACCAGATAAATCAAGGGGGTAAACTGATCCACTTACTTTTTCCACTCTGGACCTAACATAACAACACATGTTGTAACAGTAAAAATCCTGACAGTTAGCTTGAACTCCACATATTCCAGAACTAGTGTCGGACTAGTAACAGAATCATGGGGTTTGGTCAATTAAGAGCTTTTTTTTCGAAACAGCTGAAAGTAACTCTGACCAAATACAACATATAATTGATAATGTTTTAATTAACATTCAAATGACAGATAGAACCAGTTTGATTAAAACACAGTCTGGGGATCAGAACACAGGACCCTTAGAGCCAGAAAGTGTCTGGGGATCAAAGCAAAGGACAATCAGAACCAGCTAGAACAGCCTGGGACTCAGAACACAGGACTACACCAACCTGTCATTTTCCATCTTTTGAGTATATATATTTGTTTTATTGGGATCATTCATTGAATAAAAACATATTACTAAGAGTCCATTGATGTTAAAGGTCACTCACCTGTCCCCCATACATACCTGGCAAACCAGGCCATTGCTGACACCCCTTCAACTATTCAACCCCCACCTCCGGCCAACATTGTCTTTTGTCTTATTCAAACTAGTCTCCTTGCTACCTTAAATATAATGGATTCATTCAAATAGGGCACAGACACTATCTCACTTTACTCCACAGCAATTGTCTCACTTTACCCCACCGCCACAATTTGAGAAAAAACTACCTCTCTTAGCAATTCAGGCTAATCTTCAGCTAGCATCATCACATCGTTTTATATGTTTATATTTTTTTATAAGTTTTTCTATTTGAATCAATTTGCTTTGGCACAACAGTTGATTAAGTTGACCGCAAAAAAATGTACTTTATGCAAAAACAATATTTTTGTGAAAAAAAACATGCTTACAACAGCAACATGAGGTCCTCTCCTTCATGACCAAGGGGAAATGAGAGGAGCTTGAAAACATAATTCTCAGATGACCAAAAATGTGTTCTATTACCTAGATACAGGGGGGTGTCTCACATTACCCAATGTCCCATATTCCCTCATTTTCCCCTACTTGGATTAGATTATTTCACTCACCATCTGCGTACGGAAGCATGCGAAGAAGCAGATGTCATTTGATTCAGGAGGTTCATTCAACTTCATCTTTGCACATTCAGCAAGAAACTAGCTTTGTAGAACCGGACAACTTAGCAATTAGCCGAAATGAAATGTGTTTGTTTTTTAGCTCTATAAAGCCAGTGGGAGCTTAAGATTCAGGTAATGATACTCTTGGAGTTCACGTTGCTTTTAGATTGTGATTTTGTACCCTATTATTATAACAATTATAGCTGATTTAAACTCTGCACATGAAGCTTGTCCTTCCTTTTATCAACAAAAGACTAAATGCTTTCCTGCTATACTGACAGTGAACCCGAGAGCAAGATGGGCTCCGCTCTTTTATATTCATGTCACCTTGAGGACGGGTACATGTTACTATTTTAAAAGTATGTCAGTCCTGTTTTTTACATTTACTTGTCATTACTTTCCGGTTGAATCTGTCTCATCTGAGTCTTGATAGCCCTGCTAGCATGAGAGCACTTGTGTTTCTTTATTATTCCCAAATTAATCACATTCATTGATATAGAACAGGCATAATTACTGCAATGCAGCACAAAATTGTTATATTAGTTACACCTGTGTTTTACAAGTCTTCTGTGAGAAAAGGTCTATTCAACTTGAGTCACACTCCACATCCTCCTGTCCTGCAGTAGGACATCCTGACACTGAAGGCATGTATACAGGCTCGATAGGACTTGTGGGAGACGGTGTGGTGGATACATACAAGCCTGTAGAAATGCTTTGATAAGGAATTGCCTAACTTGAAGAGAAATTGTGTCTTTTACTTGAAGATGCCTTGAACAAAGATTATGCTGACGGATTTAGTTGATCTGTGGGTGTTGTGTGGTGGAAAATTAGGTTAACAACTAAATGGTCCAAATTAAAGACAAATATGTCTGTATGTTTTTTTCCCTCATACAGTAGGGAAGAACAGGGTTATATGTAACACGGGTTAGTTGTCACAATCGTTATATTTCGGAACCAGAAGGCACTGTCTGTGAAATTTTGGTATGTAAATATCCAGAATTGGGATCAGAGTTCACCTACATAATATTTTTTGGAGTTAGACTGCTGAATTTGAGGTGAGAGGACGGTGTTTTTCATGTCAAATTGAAAATATTTAGCTCCTCAGTATTTTTCTTCTAGGCTTTTACACAATGCGTTTATAACAAAACACTTGTTAACCATAAAAAGTGTGAAGGGTAAACTAAAGTTTAGATTGTGGTTAGCAAGCTAATTAGTTGTCAGATGGTTGTTGGCCTTGATGCTAGCAAGAAGTTCAAGTTGGGGTTGGTCGTCACATTTTTTGGGGGGTTGCATGTCACATGCTGCAGCCAGAAAAGGAACCCAATAACGAAATAAATGTTCACACTCTATCCTCACTGAAACCCCAGAGAAGGACAGAATAGAGCAGGAAAAGGCAGCTAGCATGCAAAATAAAAAGGGGCAACAAAATCAAAACTACCTAGTGCATCACATACTAGACCAGATGCCAAGGCTACAGTAAGTTATGAAGGCCTATTTTCTCAACTTGACAATGCATTTAAACTTTCAAATTTAGTTCTGCTTTCTTGCCTTCTTTTTAAGATTATTCCCATTAAGATAACATTGTGACAAACAACCCCATAGTATGTGACAACCGACCCCTTGATGGGGGTGGTTGTCACAATGTGTAAGCGTGTCTTTGATGATTAATTTATTCGTTATTACAATAAGATATAAAAAGTGAGGGGTACACATTTTAAGCCAATTTAATGTAGGAATGAATATTGAAAGATTTTTAGGTGATGAGCAATTCTCACTAGAGTAAAAAGTGTGCCTACTTACCCCGTTCTCCCCTACAGCATGTGGTTATATTTGATGCACAGGAGGAGCAAAGCAAAGAATCAAAGGGTTTGTGTGGGTCATTTGAACCCTGGCACAGAAATGGACTCGCTAAAGGGGGCCGACTGAACAGGAATCTGTCTCAGGTTATTACTGTTATGTCTTTTTGCCTAACTTGGTGCCAATTAGGGCCAATTCCTTTTTTAGTCAACATCAGACATGCAAACATTTGCATCCAGGATGAAAATAATGGATGGTATGTCATAGAAACGTTCCGTTAAAGCTAATAGCAGCAACATATGTCTGCAATTATAAATAGCGCTTTGACTTGTTTTATGTTTGATTATAAGGAAAAATATATTTTTTTCTTAAATCACTAACCTTAAATGACCTAATGGTATTCATAATTTACACAATATTGAATGTTATTCAAAAGTAATACATTATTAAAATGAAATGTATTTATCATGCTGACATGTACCTTTACTCTGTTTTGTTTTGCTTGAATGGTCTCTTAGGTCAAATAAACTAATAGAATCAGAATCAAATTTATTTGTCATTGCACATGTTACAGAACTACAAAATTTCATTTCAGTTCGATAGAACACAGTTAAAGGAATAGTAGACATTTCTGGCAAAATATTTGTATCACTTTAATCTGCAAAAGTAAGATAAAATGATTGATACCACTATCATGTACGGTATATGTAGCTGGATTGAGATAGCTTGTTAGCTAGTTCAGATTGAAGACTATGGAACTTCATCTTTGTTGTTGCCTTGAACAATAGACTCACTCGTGTTAATTTTTTCCAGAGTGACAATTGTCTTTTTAAAAGTCAATGGAATAAGTTTCCCCAGATAAACCTTTTATCATCATTCCAATTCCTCAGCTTTGATGTGAGATAAAGCAATTGAGGATATAGGCTACTGTAATACCAAAACACTGGAAGATTTATATCAAGCAGCTAATGAGCCTGGGAAGGTTTCCAGTGCATAATCAAATGAAGAGGAAAATACAATACAATATTAGCATATAAAAAATAAATCCTCAAACAAATCTGCCAATGCAGGTAAAAAGGAACAGGTTGAGAATGATAGAATTGGAAATATTAAATAGGATTTACAATGACATGTAAACACTAACGATATAAAATGTGTGTCACATTGATATTTATCGTAATTTGTTTCATGAAAACAAAAGAAAACAGCTTAGACAGTAGTTAAAGCTTGACATTCACTTTAGTAACTATTAGCAAGTATAAGTATTTTTATCTTATTTTTAAAAATTGGACGGGTCCACACAAAATGAGAGAGTCTATACCTGCGACTCTCCGAAGGGATGTTAGTGCCGTTACACGAAGAAAAATTATTTTAAAAAAAACAATAAATCAGCCGGCTATGACATGGCTCGTTTCTCTGAGTGGTAAAGGACCTTAGTTACTTCATCCAAAAAGAAAAATGTCCAAATAATTGCCCTGAAAGGTAGAAATGCATTAGCCGATAACGTTAGCCGCTATGACGACCAGCAACACAGATGTGGAATAGAAAACACCCTCCATAAAAGTGCCTAATACCAAAGGCGAGAGTAGAGAGTAACGCCAATACCATGTAATGGAAAAGCACCATTGGTTCGCAGATGTACTCAGACGTATTAAACCAGCATCGTTTTCAGGTACGTGACCATTTAATTCATATTATTTGTAATATTGTACAGGTGTATACAATTGTTATTTTCATCACAACACAGCTAAATAAGTACTCCTCCTGATCTTATATTGATAGTTTTTTTATTTTAACAAAGAAAAGCTGGAAACCAAGAACACTTTGGCTAAAAGATTATTTCCACAGGATTGTGCGAAATGAAAGAAATCCCTGCTCATTATCATCACCACAATTAGTTTCTCACACGTCACACTTTTAGGGTTGCAAAGTCACAGCATAGGCTTTAATGTAGGCCGTCACATCGCAGCTAACTGCCCGCTAAAGTGCAAAAGATATAGCAATGATTAGATTAGTAACTATCTGAATTACAGTGAAAATGTGTCTTTCAGCCAAGCATCAAAAAGTTGCCGCCAAAACCTTCGGTATTGCAAACGACAGTGCCAATTAAGCTGTGGGTGTTGTGTGGTGCTAAAGGGTCTAAATGTAAAGCTGCTGTTATTCTACTGCCATCTTTGCACAGTGTGATTATCTAAAGCGGAGAATAGCAAATTAAAGTGTTTGTGTCGTTTGAACCAACCTGCCACAGAATTACACCGCATAGTTTATCTTGCATGAGCAGAAACAAGGAATGGATCCGTTCTTACTTTTTTTTCTGTTTCTGGTGCTTGATTAAAAAATTGGATGTGTGATTAATCTGAAAAATTCTCCCTGTGATTTATATCTCCATGTTCATGTCCCTTCGCTATATGATTCACAATTTGTGTATGGAACAAGAGCAAGATTAATGACCCTTGACAGTGAAATATTAAATGAACCAGATGCAAATACACTATATAGCTGTTGCCGCTTTTTGTAATTCAATTCAAGGGCAGAAATTAGACTTGCAAAACTTCTCCCATACACAGGGAAAATTACACTGAGATCTAGGCTTGCTGTTATGGAAAACAACAGGGAAATGAAACATGCACCAAAAAGAAGGGACCATCAATCTAATGTGGTTCTATTGCAAATTCTCTGCATTTCAGTATTGCCAGCTCTCACTGGGGGATAGTCAACAGTGGAACAGCTTTCAGACACTCTAGCACACACACAGGAGGACTGCAGCTCTGTGGATCCCGTGTAAAAAACGCCTTATTGCCTACAAAACTTTTCAATGAATATAGTTTTTTAGTTTGCCATAAAGAATAACTGTTTGGACTGGAAAATTGTGAAATCCACTCAAAACCAAATCAGCTTCATTAGACGCGCTAATAGCCTCAGTCACAATGACTGTGGCAAGCATTAACTCTGCTCATTAAGGAGATTTGAGCCTCACTGTGATCAACACATGCCAGCATGAGATGAATGGCACATTATGACCCATTTATTTATGACATTTCTGTGCTACCCAGTAATTATGTTTTATTCCTAACCTTAATATGGTCATGCATCATTATGTGGCGCAGATATCGAAAGGATTTATTCAAGGGAACTCTGGTGTCAGTTTTAAAAAAATGGAGGTTTGAGAAGCAAAAGCAGATCGCAGCGCTTCCTGTGTGCGCACAGAAAAAGAGAGAAAGTGGAGGGCTGGGTGACATATTTGGTAGAGGGAGAATGATTACAGGGACACTGGCATCATTACTTGTCACTTTTGCAAAGCTTCAAAATACAGCCATCCTTTTCCAAACTCCCCAACCTCTTACAAACTAGTGCACGATAGAGGATAATGAGTTACAACTGTTTACACATTATGAATGATGGTAATATAAAGGTAACATTTCACCTTCTTACTACTTCAGAAGGTGGCTCGGTGCAGTCATTTCACGTCAAGCAAGACCTTTGCATCATTCTTGCTCTCAGCTACAGATATACATCCCGGGAATGAGATATCAGGGGAAAAGTGTGGATTGATGAGTGAAAAGATTGCACCGCAACTTGTTCAACAGAAACAGCTGTGAGATTAAGTGCAAAACATTTGGAGGCTGCATGGCTACAGTCTGAATCTGGAGCTGTGTTTCTAGCTCGAAATACCTGCTAATTTTCATTATTGTCAAAGGTTAGGTTAAATAAGAAGCTCACATTATTAGTTTCCCAAGTTTATTAATTGTTCATGCAATTCATATAATTGAAGGGTAAATTTAGATGAGCTACTGTTAGACTGACGGCACACCCCACCAAGACGGGATACCTGTGCCATGTGTCCGAGAGAGCTGTTTGCATGCGATGGCTGTGGTCCAGCTGTGAGTACATTGCACCTAACTCCCTAGATAGGGAAGATCGCACTCACCCAGGGAATCTCAGGCCCATGTTTAAAGTCTAACGCATTGAGGAGAGGCGCTAAGTTACGGGCTGGCTAACCAAGTCAGGTAAGTGTAGCAGCGTAACACAGAACAATTTTGTGTTTTCACAGATATTTGTCAGGAATTGGGACACAGTTTGAAACCAAGACTATCCCAATTCAACTGAAATGTCTGTTGACTGTAATTTAACCCTATCATTGACCCCCTGTGAGCATATTATTTGCTTGAAAGCTTTGATTTAAATCTGTGTTTGTTTCAGTGGAAAGTCTTTTTGTTGTGGTTTTGATCTCTATGTTTACTTTTTATAGCATGTGGCTCTAACTGGAGGCAGAGATGTCCACGGATAAAAAGGCGTGAAATAAGAAGCCTTACATGCAAGGTTCTGTGTTAGAACAGCAAGAAAAAGACAGAAGGAAAATGATAGCTGCGAGCCTGAGCCTTCCACTCAACGTCCTTTTGCCGTGCTAGAGGGGCTTCTTTATTTACTTTTGGTCAGACTCTGAGACAAGTGTTTGGAATAATTTATGTAAAAAACATCTTTATTTGGAAAGATGTAGGAGGCTCGCACAGCTTGTCTTGCATGATTCCCCACATTTCTAAAGCGGAGTTGGTGAATCATTTGTTAGAATGATCCATAGAGCCAAAATGGCCACATTTAAGTGATGGGTTTGAACAGGAGCAGCAATCAGCCAGACAAACTTGTAGCTATATCAAAGAGGACAAAACTCTTTGGTCCTGCTTCCAGCAAATAAAGTGATTGTTCTCCGCTCCATTTATATCAACCACATGGCAGGATGTTCACGAAAAGGGTTAGTGTTAAAGTGTTACTTAACAGTGCATATCTTAATGTCTGAATGCAAGTGTGAATGCCATGACGGTTCTGGCAGAATACTGATTTCACATGTGAGCTAAAAATAAAAATAAAACACACTGTATTGTGTGTAATGTAAATGTATAACTTTACATTTAATGTTGAATATAAAGTTATAGTTTCAGGCCTTTACAGAAACGTTTTTACAGTATTTTTCATAAAAAAAAAGGAACCAACCCTTTTTTCTCATTACTGTTTGGCCAGTGTGGGCTCCATTACTATGACTTTCTGTCAGCATCTCAGTCCAGCTTTGAATTCACAGCACTGCTGAAATGATGTCACCACCCACAGTATCTTTGACTTAATTTGACAGAAATGAATGGAGAGAACGAGAGGTCAACTGGGGTATAAACATTCCTCCTCACAATTTAAAACTAATGAGTTGTGGTAGAAATGACTGTACAGCCAGCAATCTCATTGCATAGCTTATTTTTCCCCATAATTATGCAGAAATGTTTGACACATATTTCCAAACAAAGCAAATGCTGTCCATCAGCTGGGGTTCCATTGGTCAAAATATTGTGTGTTCAAAAAAGGTCTCCTCTAGAAAGAATGTGTATATATTTACATACAGCAGGGTTCTCTTTGCTGTGGCTCAGCATGTATCTACTAACCGGATGCGGCAGGTGTGAATCTTAAATTATTGTTTGCAGATTATTTGCAAACCAAAAAGCTTTATGCTCTTCTTAGATAAGTGTAGAATCTTGGTAAAGAAATAGCTGATTGTTTTCACTTTGTGTAAACACTACCAATACATTGAAACAAGCTGGTAATTCATAATTTGTGCAAGTTACTGAAATCAATAAAACTAGTTTTAACCCATCCCAGAGATTGAATAACAAGTCATATCATGTCCTATAATTAACCTCACTTTTGTAACTTTTGAAAACAGAGTATGCAAAAGTCATATAAAAAGGGGAAATATGAGAAACAGACAATAATCATTACAGACTCTCGCATTTTAAAACACTTCCAGATTAGTATGAGGTGCTAATTGTTGTTATACATGCATTTTGTCGGTGAGATGTATAACCAGTCACAGGAGATCGCATCCATAATTCATTATCTTAACCTATAAATTCAGATCACAAAAAAGCACAGACATACAGTACCAGTCAAACGTTTGGACCCACCTTCTCATTCAATGTTTTTAATTGTTTTCCTTTTTTATCTACATAATAGATTAATATTGAAGACATCCAGACTATGAAGGAACACATATGGAATTATGTAGTAAACAAAAGTGTTAAACAAACCAGAATGATTTATATTTTAGATTCTTCAAAGTTTCCATGATTTGCTTTGATGACAACTTTGCACACTCTTGGTATTCTCTCAAGCAGCTTTATGAGGTAGTCACCTGGAAGGTTTTTCAATGAACAGGGTTGCCTTACAGCAGTACTATAAGTGTGATATACGGTTGGGTAAAATGTGTCATACCGGAATGAACAACTGTGACCAAAACTGATAAAAGCGATTGTTTTACACTTTTAAAAGCTGTATATCGCAATATAATGTAGTAGTAGTAGTAGTATAATGTATGTAGATATTTGTGTGTGTATCATGTATAACTAAATATCGGCACAGCTATGATACAGACTTAATGGTAGAAGCTGTAAATGTTGGCATGCACATCAATAACACATAAACATGTCCACATTTTCTTACTACTACTTTATCTATATATGCCTTATAAACGCTAAACATGAGGTGTCAAGTGTTACTCAATATGTAATTGTAGTCAATCTAGCAACTGAACTTGATCTGACGGGGTGGATTGACTGTTGTTGGCAACATCCCCTGAAAATGTACATTCCCTGCCAATGGAGTCTGATCCCTCTGTTCATTTGTCAATATCACTAGCCATTTTTGCTTTCAAGGGCACATAAACGAAAGGTTGTGCACAGACATTGAACCTAATTATGCTGATGGTTGTGGGACTCTAAAAGCCGTGGGTCATTAGCTCTCATAAAGGTCTACATGACGTCCCCTGAGTGACGTTCTGCTGAGGACAGTGAGATGCATCTGATGCATTTTTATTATAGACTCCACAATGACTGTGGAGGGGAGGTTGGTCGATAAAAGAAAGGCTTGGGGAGTGTCAGGAGTGTATTGTTTTTTCAACTGTCAGGCCTGACATCAAGCATTTGTATTGAATCTATGCTTTGTATGCAGGCCTGTATCGTATATCTGCAGAGTAAGCCACTATTATTGTTGCGGCAGAGCGCTGAAGAAATTCAATTCAGGATTTCTCCTGCGAAAGGGGCTCAAAAACTATATAAAATGTGTCTGTCTTCCTTATCACAAATATATTTATATTTCTGTTTAGGATTTTCCCTGAGAGTGAAGTTAACAAATGCACAGCATCTGGACAACAGGTTTTTAGAGAAACATGTTTCATTTATTGCCATTGAAGACTGCATCACTTCAAGACACTTCCTTTAATTTAAAATGCTTGTGCATGTTCGGAGCTGGCTGTTCTCCCACGGGACGGCTATCTATCTCCTGCACACAATAAAGCTTGATTTATTTTCAGTTTTCTCTGTGCATTGGATAATGTAGCTCAACCCAAAGGCAGAGTCCTGGCATCCAAGTAGGGAACACTTCTTGTCTACTGATGGATTCAGAACCATCTTTTTTCTCTGGGACCTAAAACAAAGCATGAGCTGGATGCGAGCCACTATACAGATGAGTAGCTCAGGATATGATTTTCGGCATGCATCAATCCAGTGATGGTTCAGGTGGGGAGAGTGAATGGAGCTCGTCAAACAAAGGTGTCTGGATAGGTACTCTACGCATAGCTATGGGAGGATAACAGCATATGTTAAAATTAGCTTTATGGAGGAATGTACTGTATTTTTTAAGTTGTTTATATATATATGCAACATATTTCAAATATAATAAGTAGGCCACCATGTTTGCATATAAGTATGGAGCCACTGCATTAGACACATTGCATAAAGGTCACACATATATATTTTAATAATATTTCATTATTAGAACCAGACCCAAACAGAGATACAAGACCTTTTAAGGCACATAAAGAAGCCTTGTAATGGTGTATTGATGGTAGAATTGATTTATTTCCTTACCTCTCCATAAGATATCCCATCTCTATCATATACAGAAAATACCACAATATGCTGCAATCTCACACCTGACTGTGTGGTATTATCATTCGCCTGCATACAGTATGCCTGCAGGATGCCTTGAATGCCAGGTGACATATTGCACATAAAGATTGTTTCGCAGGTGTTCATGTGTTAGGAAAAATACAAGTAAATAAAAAAAATAATAAAATCGAAAAAGTACATAAACCTTAAGGTTCACTTTTCAGGCTTAATTGTCACATCAAAATAATATCCTTATTCGCAGGCCAAAGTTCTAAATGTCTCCATGGGATTCAGCTGAAGCTTAGGTGTTTTCTTTTTGTTGTTGTTGTAATTCAGATGACAGAGTATACCTCTGTGTAATTTGCACACACTTGTTTCATAAAGCATCACTCCACTGTCACTAAGAGCAAACCACATGGTACAGTAGGTCAGGAAAATAACAGATACCACAGAGTAAATAAGGGCAATATAAACATAATAGCAACACATTTAACAATTCATCTAAATGTGTCAACGCTGTCATGACCAGATCTCTCTTACAAATAGATCATTGGTCTCAAAAGGATTGGCCTGGGTTACAGTTAGTAAAGTAAGTAGAATAAGTACAAGGTAGTCTGTTATTTTTCTAATTTCCTTGCTTTAAGTGTGGAGAAATTAGCCTTCAGTGATATTAAATACATCTGGCCTACCTGTGGGCTTGAGGTTCAAATGAAAATAAATTCAGGTGGTATAAAAGCAATTCGGTGGTCAGACATTTAGCAGTTTAGTTTCATTTACAATATCAGGCAGAGAAAAGATAGATTGTTCCATTATAAAAGTAAATAAATCTGATTCAGACAAATAAAATGCTGTAAGCAGTTTGACCTTGCTGCTGGATTGTTTCTACTGCTAAGCACTGCCAAGCATAGCCACTGCTTGGAATCTATTCTTCTAACTTGATTGGGTCGATATAACCATGGACACATGAGAGATATTCAAGTTAATCCTGCTCCACACAAACGTGTACTTCCGACCAAAGGCATTTTGTTTCTTTTATTCTTTTATATATATTTTTTTCTTTTACATGTTTATGATAAGAATCGAGGACAATGTCACATTTTCCAATAGCAATCCTTTTGTTCATCTACATAACTCCAATTTTCATAATTGTATTGCTCAAATGGAACTCCAGGCACCTGCCCAGCGGCACTATTTGGCTCTCTTCCTTATGCTGCATTTAGATTCTGGCTATTGATTTTTCACGCTTGCGTTGGAGAGTGAAAGTGTTTCTTTTATTTTTTTTAAGCCAGCTAGTAAAATATTCATCCCTCATATTCGCATAAATTACATCTCATTATCAGTTGTGAATACTGTACAGTTGCATACCTTTAAAGATATTATTAATGTTATAGCACTTTTATCTGTGACTGCGTAATTCACTTCAAAATTCTGCACTGTGTTAAGTCTCTCGTGGGTACATTGGTACATTGTCTCAAACCTGGTTGGTACACACTAAAGATGGGTTCTATTATTTTAACGCTTTATGGCTAATTTTCTGAGAATTTCAAAAAAGGTGATGTAATGCACTTCCATACGTGGCTGGTGCAGGATAAAAATACAGGTAAGTGTTAAAAGAAAGAAACGTCCGCACAACAGATTTCAGCCCCACATACATTTGGCACAACGTAAGCGAGATTCACATGAGGAGGGTCATTTGTAGAGGAGTTGGTTAAGGCACTGGTAAAATCTCACTTCCAAAGGAGATAAACGTGTACAGTATGTACCTTGACTAAATAGATTTACACTTCAAGAGGTAGGTTTGTTCCAGGAAATATCAATAATAAAAAGAAAACATTGTTATTAATTATTTTTGCTGCTCATATAAATGAATACTGTGGAAACAAATTTGCATGGATGGTTTTTTTTCCGTATTGATTTAAAAAGGAAAAGTATGTCCAGCGTCAATTTGACACAGCAGAAAATCATTAATGGGACCAAAAAAGACAGAAAGGCACTTAAATAAAATATGATACAGTATACTGTATATGAATAGAGAGATGGAGCCACCAGGAATGACTCAGAGCCTTCAGACCCAGAAACAGTTTCATGAGGAACAAAAATCTGTGTTGGGTCATCTTTCCCTCCGGACCCACTGAAAGTAAAAGTACTTGCCTTGAGAATATAACATTTATTTCAATTTAGCAGGAAAAGGGCATACATTTCCCTGCTATATCTCTACTTGAAATGTTAAAAATGTGCCCCTGTTTATTATAATACAATTCTGCATCCGGCCAACGCTTGCCACCTCAGCAGGTTTAATTCATCTTGGAATAAATTGTCTATAAATTTACTAATGGGATCCAACATCAAGTCGGTATTTGGTGTGATTATGCAGGTGAATAGAGACCCATTTATATGATTGGTTAAGGCAAGAGGACCCTTGGATATCATGATGTTCACGAGAGGCCAGGGATAAACTGAAATACACAATAGAATTAATAAGGAGAGAGCTCAGAGGATCTCCACACGTATAGGAATTAATAGTTATATTTTTTTTAATTTTTAGCTTTTTGCCTTACTAAAAAAAAAACGTTCCTGTAACTGTGCGTGCATTTTTTGATTTAGAAATTTTCATTGGTCACTCATCCAGATTAGCTGAGCTCAAATATTGGTAGTCAAGGAGAGCAAGTCAAAAGATAAACTTTACAACATCACTCAATGCTCCTCTATGCTTGTTGGGTCTTGGGACGGTCATTTACCACGTTATGTTGCGCTCGTCGCATGTATTTGATTCTAAAATGCGCTCAGTTACAGGAATGGAATTTGGAACTATTCCTTTAATGTGCACAGTTTTTAACACATCATACTTTGAACAGATCCACAAAACTAAAACGCTAATGCAGGATTTAACATGCTCCAATCAAGTCAAGGATGTGGTGTACAACACGGTGGAGGCAGTTGTCTGTAGCGGTGCTGACAAGATGATTTCCTTTATCGGGCCGCATTACTCTGACAGCTTGTTTTGTACAGCGCTGGGTGCCCATGTGTCCAAACATCTGCCAGCTCCAGCTCTGTGCCTAAAAAGACGCCAGCCAGTGCCAGGAGGGAGATAAACGCTGCAACTTCTGAATTATTGATGAAAGTCAGAGGTATCTTAATTTGAATGACTTTGGAACACGAGGGGAATTGGAGAATTGTCATTGCTCTTTTCAACCATAGCAAGTTAAATAAAAAGTGTTGTCTAATTGAATACGGAGCCAACTACTAATGTTTTTTAAAGCCAGTGGAGCACAGCAACTAAAAGCAAGGCTTAATGGGGAGACACGAAACAACTGTGTTGATTGTGGGGGATGACCAAGATGCAGCCGCCACATATAACTGTTACAGCACTTGTTAAAAGACAATCAAGGTGAGAAATTGCATCAGCTGAATCATGAGAAACATAACCATATTGCAACCGACCTAGTTAGCATTTGTATTCAAATAGAAACCATCCATGAATGCATGTATGCAAATTCATCGAGCAACTCAAGAAATATTCTGTTATTCCCCCTTTAGGATTTTTCCAGCAGTTTTGCATCATTTGATAAACGGTGATAACTTTCAACGGTCCTCTGTGACTTGCAAATTAGCACAATTTGTCAGAAGTGAAATGAAAATGGATTCCTGAGCTTTGCCGATCCTGGTACAAACGAGAAGAAAAATAAGAAGAAAAAATAATACATTGATGTTTTACTTCACACGTTTCTCTCACAGAATATGCTGGTATGATTGTCCTTCCATGTTGAAGGCAGATAGCAGTTGCCATGTTCAGAACAGTTGCCATGTATTGAGAACACAGACAGACAGACACACACACACACGGCAATGAATTGGTCTCTCATGGCTTAATATCATGAAAAAGTCACACTGGGGAAGTAATCATGTTTTTCTCGTGTTTCAACAGGGGATGCACAGACACTCTGCCTTTATACACTGACGTCAAGTGAATTATTGCGGCTTCAGCACACAATATTAAACACAATGACGCTCTGACTCTATTTTATAGATTTCTCCGCTGTTAAATCATCCGTCCACGTTCTTTGCTGGGATTCGTCGCCCTCCTGTGACAAATGAATCCATTATATTCTTCAGGAGCTTCGCTGATGGTCCTAGGTGGTTTGAACAACTGCAGTGATTAATGGCAACATGAATTTTGCAGACACCCTCTACTGGCTTCAAATAGCAACTACTACAGCCTCAAATTCAAGTCATAACTCTCCTTTTGCTACGCTCACCTCTCCTTTATCCAACGCTGACCACCCAAATCTAAAACTTTGCATGTTTCCCTCGTTATCTCCGCATTACAGAATATTATTCTCCATCCTCTAAAAATTAGGTCATCTGCAGCAACATATTAAATCATGATGGGGCCTCTCTGAATGTGAGGGTACAGTAGGGGAGAACAGGGTTATATGTCACACGAGTTGGTTGTCACAATCGTTATATCTCAGAACCAGAAGGCGCTGTCTGTGAAATTTTGGTATGTAAATATCCAGAATTGGGACCAGAGGTCACCTACATAGTCTTCTTTGGAGTTAGACTGCTGAATTTGAGGTGAGAGGACTGTTTGTGTTTTTCATGTCAAATTGAAAATATTTAGCTCCTCAGTATTTTTCGTCTAGGCTTTTACACAATGGGTTCATAACAAAACACTTGTTACCCTAAAAAAGTGTGAAGGGTAAGCTATAGTTTAGATTGTTGTTAGCAAGCTTATTAGTTGTCAGATGGTTGTTGGCCTTGATGCTAGCAAGAAGTTCAAGTTGGGGTTGGTCGTCACACTTTTTGGGGGTGTGCTAGTCACATGTTATCCAAAGGCTGCAGCCAGAAAAGGAACCCGAAAACGAAGGAAAATGTCCAAATGTATCCTCACTGACACCCCAGAGAAGGAAAGAATAGAGCAGTAAAAGGCAGCTAGCATGCAAAAGAAAAAAAGGGCAACAAAATCAAAACAACCCAGTGCATCCCAAACTAGACCAGCTGCCAAGGCTACTGCACCCCAGTGCACTCCACACCAGCTGGAGAAGAAGAAACAGTAAGTTATCTAGGCTGTTCCGCTTTCTTGCCTTCTTTTTAAGAATTTTCCCATTAAGATACCATTGTGACAAACAACCCCATAGTGTGCGACAACGTGACAATGTGTAAGGGTGTCTTTGATGATTAATTTCTTCTTTATTATAATAACTTAGAAAAAGTGAGGGGTACACATTTCAAGCCAACACCTTAAAGAGGACCTATTATACTACTTTTCTGGTCTTAATTTCTTGTTTTACACTGCTATAGAGCAACCTGACACGAATCACATCACAAAAAACTATGTAGATTTTCGGGAAGCTCTTTCTCTTATTTTGGCGATCCAGCACATCCTGTCAACACTTGAGTGTGTGTGCTTCGGCAATCTCCGCTCCCTCCGCCTGTGATCGGCCATCTCCGCTCCCCTCCCCCCCCCTCCTGCAAACCCCACTCCGTTGTGATTGGTTACCTTCCTTCCGGAACACTTTCAGTGGCGGGAAGCGCGAGCATGGACCTATAAGGGCGCGAGGCAGACGCGAACAGGGAAGTGACAGCATTACCATACTTGGAAACATCCGCGTGGTGACTTCACAAAGTTACATGCGACGTCACAAAGTTACGGAAGGGTAGACCGCTTTGAACACGTGACTTCTCGACTGGCTAGAATAGTGTTTAGTGCTCTGCACAGACACCCCAGACGGTCAGCAGGGAATACGTCGAAATGCATGTAAGTCATTATTTGATCATTTAGTATGGTTAAGCATGACTATGAATCATCATAACAACGTTTATAGGTCATAAAAGTCAAAAAGCATCATAGGTCCGCTTTAAGCCTCAATTTAATGTAGGAATGACTATTGAAAGATGTTTAGGTAGTGAGCAATTCTCACGAGAGTAAAAAGTGTGCCTACTAGTCCCGGTCTCCCCTATTGCTCTGATGAATTAAGTAATTTGCACATAATATGAAACAACTGTATGTTGTACTGTTTTTTTAAAACATGGGGGGGGCGCTCGTGGTGTAGCGTTTAGAACGTCCCCCTAGGCTTTAACCTCATCGCAGCAGATCTGGTCCGAATCCGACCGGCGGTCAGTTCTCTGCATGTTCTACCCTTCTTCATTTCAACTATGTCTCTCCAAATGTACCCAATAAAAAGCGTAAAATCGTCAACAACAAAAAAAAAACACTGTAAAAACAGAGTGGTTCTTTTGACAAACACGGTGCAAAAAGTTCAGAATTTGGGGTGATTTGTTTTAACACTGACTGCCAGTTCAAGTATTTACATTGAGGGAGAAAGATGACGAATAGAATATCTTCAATAATCAATAGATGGGATAGAAGTTTCACAAAAACTGCATTGGTTCCCATCTGCTTTTTCTCTTCTCCATCTTTGTTTTGATGGAAATAATCCATTTCAAACCCTTAATCCTTGAGAAGAAATGTGAGCAAATTCAATATCCAAGATTTAGCTGGCTGCTACAAAATCACTTTTCACTTTGCAACGTCTACCCATTTGCTTGTCTTCACACCTTTCTGTCTGAATGATGGATGAAATTATATTTGGTAACAGACTTCTCACGGCACACAAATGCTTACTACAGGCAGACTTTTCCAAATAAATCCATGCGTTTAAACACAACAGTAACATAACTTAGATTAAAAAATGTAATCCGGCTTCATGTTATATTCTTATGGATAAAGCGGTCTGTTGTACCATGGAGAAAGTAATGGAGACAAGGATTGCAAAGGGGGCATCAAACAACATGTAAACATTGGTTGTCAACTATATGCCAAATGCTGTATGTTAACCAGTTCAAAAAGACGCAAAATCGGCATGGTCAGTTAGTCTTCAAATCAAAACTCAGTTATTGCAATCAATCTGATATTATCATTAACAAAGTACCTTTTCAGATTTTGAGCCTGTTATCTGAGTGATGTCGAGATTCCTTATCGACCCGTGACAGCTGCAACTGTGACATTTGGTATGCCATTTCGCTGTGGTATGTCACTGCGCCCTATCGGGTTATGCCGCTAACTACATGGCATGCCCTTTTGTCGCACCGGGTCACAATGGTCACTATTGTTAGCCTAGCCAGTGGAGCCACTCTTACTACTTGATAACTTGCCAATAGGCCAGGAAGAGGACGATTTCCATTTCCAAATGTTAGGATTAGCCTTACGCTTGAAGGAAAAAACAGGGACATTGGCTAGGCTAACAAGGCTAGTTTTCAATCATTATTACATCGGCAGGGATTGGCAAAAATAATAAGTTAATTTACTGTCCATGGGGTAGTGTTATGTAAATTTGATTGAATGGCATGCCATGTAGTGAGCAGCATAAACCGCTAGGCCGCATTGACATAAGCCTTTGAAAATTCGACATACCATTCCTGACAGAAAGGCATGTCATGTATGCTAGTGAGCGACATAAACCGCTAGGTAGGTATGTTAGAACATATCGATACATGTAAATACCGTGATACCTATCTTCGCGATACTGTATCAATACATAATTATACCATATACTATAAATCCGCCTATGAATATGTTTCACTAATTAGTCAATCAAATTTCACTGTATCAACACCAAATTTCTCATGAATCCTCTGGGACAAAGATACACATGTCCATAAAAGATTAATGTAGCTTTAAAAACATGGCCGCCATTGACCAAAACGTTTACGCAAGGGCAGAGCTTAGCAGCTAACTGGCCATAACGCATTAACCATAGGTCCTATCATCATTAAACTTTCTGGATATGTGCAAAACAAGGATGGTAGCATGTGCCCAAAGGCTTGTCGAGATTAACCATAGGGGGCGCCACAAATGCGAAAACCTTAGCTCGGAAATGCAATGTTTGACAGGCCACGCCCCTTTCCCCCTAACTCTGATGGACTTGAAATCTACTACACTCGTACAGCTCCACAATAAAGCTCCACAATAAAGCCTCCTGGACCATAGGGGACAGCCATGATTTTTCTTCCCTAATTTGCATAAACTGAAATACAGTCATGGGACATTCACTTTATGGATTTCCAACCTATCATCACCAAATTGTGTACACATCCTTAGGGGACCATACATGTCTGTTTAAAGTTTTAGCGAGATAGCTCAAGAAAAACGGCCGCTTTTGACCAAAACGTCTTTACAAGGGCGGCCCTTTGCTGCTGATTTGCCAAGTTGGCGGCCGTCAGATCGACCCCACTTTGGGACTCGTCTTCAGAAGAACCGCGGCGCTGTTCGCAAAGCGTTTCCAGCCGGGTCGATGCAGGGCTGGCGGTCTGCGCTGGTGGGCCATGTACTTTTAAAATCTCCGCAAGATTTTCTAGTTCTTTTTTTTAATGGTACAGAGCCAGGTAATTCCTTTGTTCAGATTGCACAAAAATAGTGTTATGTCAAATATTGCAGTGACCATGTATACTATTTATAACACTGTTTACAAATGTAATTTCTCCTGTTTATCTTAGCCTTCCTGTACATGCAGGTTTGAGGTTTTCACTGAATGAGGCAGATGTTTATTCCTCTGTTTAAACTGCACAATAAGTAGTAGGCTACTAGGATGATTTAATAATAAATAAAGTTGAATCTATAACTGTGAAATACAAACGCAGGTCCAACTGTTCTGCATCTGATTGCTTGTAGATCCCTCCTGCATCCACACTATACTATTCACTGGTCATATTTTAATGTAGTATTACCATGTAAACATCTGGTCAATGATTGACTCCTTTATGATATTCTCTACTTACGACATCTATTGCAGCATGTCCGTCCTGGGAGAGGGATCCCTTACTCTGTCAACTCTCCCTGAGGTTTCTCAATTTTTTAATCCCGATAAGGGTTTTTTACTGGGAATTTTTCTCAGCCGAGCTAAGGGTGTAAGGGCAGGGTGTCGTACTGTATGGAATGTAAAGCCCACTGAGGCAAATGTCTATTTGTGATATTGGGCTATACAAATAAACACTGATTTGATTTTGATTTGATCCCAATATTTCGTATCGTTGCACCTGTATTGGAATGCCTGTCAAATCACCAGATTCTTGCCAATACACAGGGCGCAGTAACATGCCACGGCATATGAAATGGCATACCAGATTTTGCAGTGGCAGCTGCCACAGGTCGATAAGTGATCTGGGCGCTACTGTGTTATCTACTCCTAAAATTTGCTTCAAAAGCAGCTAGGTCACCTCAAAAAGGACAAGCATTTGTTTTTTTAATGATGTTGTAAACCAAATATAAAAATAACCTACTTTTTGGAGGGAGTGTTTGGCAATTGACCCCATTCATCAAGACATAATAGATCACATTTTGTAGCTTGAGAGCATATTTTTCAAAAAGAAACGACAACTAAAAAAACGAAAAAAAACTCATGGCATTTGCTTGCCAGAGGCTCACTGTTGAAGTCTTTGCAGTTTGAGAGTGTTAACCCTTTTTAAGGTTGAGCAGACCTGGCTGACAATGGACACTCTTGACACACGTCCTGAAAGTATATTCGGTGCACACACACGACACATTGATGTGAAAAAGTATAGAGGATGGACTAACAAAAGATAAAACTATTTGGGAAGAGTAATAATGGTAAAAATAGCTTTTGATTAAATAATTTAAGAGATTGAGAATCAGATAAATTATATATGGTCATAGCCTGAATTGCATTACATAATTGATGCACACAGTCGTACATTATGTACCAACTGTCAACATGTGAAATGTGTTTAAAATAATAATACAAGTGTTTTTCTCAAACCACTTAAGGACAAAGAGGAGGGTGATGCGCGTGGGACAATGCGGGTGTCATGGCTGGACTGGCATGAATCATGTATGTCTCAATTTCTCTTTTCTTTTTTAATCTGAAACACATTTTAACTGTCGGAGAAAGTGTTGGGATGCCTTCAAGGTTTCCACTCCCAAAGGGTCAAATTAAAAGAAGAAAAAAAAAATAGAATGTCAAATGTCACAGTGCACATAACAAATGCCTCGTGAAACTACTAGGAACCGCAGAGAAATAGTGTGGAGAGTGGGCTTGTTCTATTTTTTTTTCAAGGACTATAAGCTTTCCCTGATGCTTTTTAAAACACCGAAAATGTATGGTCATGATGAGTCATTTTGCACTTTAATTGCAGTGATTGCGTTTGTGTTGCAACTGTCAGAGAGAGAGAGGGGGGGAAAAGCAGTGGCACAGCATGAAAATGCATGACTTGGACCAATTGAATGCAGTGTCACCTGGGCGCATTTGTCAGACCGCGAGGTGGGATGCTATGAATGCAACTCACTTTTGGATGCAATGGATTGCATGCAGTAAGCGCTAGGAGAAAATTGAGTTTCAATAGGGGCTGAGTCTGAGATGCAGTAAAAAACACTCATCTGATGAAGAACTCCCAAGTCACATTTCCTTTCTAATATTCTCAGGTTACATTTTATCATGAAAAATATGTCAAACATCCATTTTTATTATTGTTATTTTAGTGGTTTTTAGTTTTGAAATAAAATTAAACCCTGTGGAAGACATCCATACTTTTTAATATGAGCCTGGATTGGGTCATGTTTGATTTCAAAAAAGTTGGATGGCAATGTTTCAGTCTCAGACTCAAAGGACAGGTTAGTGGCTTATTACTTAAATTATGAACACTAATTATGACCACAAATGATTCCCCGAATTTCTCATTTTAGCCTGTTTATTACTTTAATTTACGCTATTTGCCGACATAGAAGTTGCATATTCCGAAAAAGTAATTTTGTGAAAACTGTAGTGAGAAAGGATCCTCATGGGGAGACGCAATGTTAATGTTTTCACTAAAAGATCAGGGCAGTATTTGTAAATCCTGTATAGGCTACTTTCTAAATTAATTAATTGTTTGGTCTTTAATTGGCGTGAAAATAAATAATCCAGAGTCTGAGGAGACATCTTTAAATTACTTGATTTGTATGAGCGACAGTCCAGAACCCAAATATATTCAGTTTAGCATCATGTTGCACTAAAGAAAAGCAGCAACAATAAAGATGCTGGAACCACTGAATGTTTTGGAACTTTAAATTGATGAACGTTTATGTTTATGAAAAAGTGTAATTTTTCCCTGGAACATTCTATGTTTCCCGAAAGGTACTAAAACAAAGTTTAATCTGCTTCACCATAATCATATAACCATTCTTAATATTACATAGTCTTTATACATACATTACCTCATCACGATGCATCTTGTTGACTCTCTTTCACTTGTGTCCTAAACAAATCCACGCACTGCTGGCAAGCACTTGCACTTGAGTCATGGAAACACTAACGCTTTTGTCCAAAGGTGCTGCTAGAATCAACAAAAACTGAAAGTCCTTCATAGTCTTTTTAAATAATGATAATGACCATTTTCTGTATAGATTGATTAATCGAGTCAGCTATAAAGGACCAAGGCTATATTCAACTGAGCCCACTGTGATAACATGTGGTTGAAAGCTCTGAACAAAAACAGATCAAGTGGAGCTTTAGTTGAGATTTGGAGGAATCAGATTTGTTATATTATACGATTCTGATAAATGTATGTAATTCATTGCCTTTTCTGACCTGTTCACACAAGTATGATGGGTCAATTGCAGAAAGATTTCTGGAGTGTGCCTCATTAAATTCAAGGGCCATCCAGTTGTGTCACCTGACAGACCATAGCAGAGAAAAACAAAAGTGGAACATGTTAAAAAAAAACTTTAACCAAGCCCCCCCCCCCCTGCTGTTTAGGTTAATTGCACTTGATCAGCTGGAATACAGCCAGGTCTGGAGTATCATTAACACAGTAGGGTTTTTTTTCTCTTTTTTCTTTTTCTTGTAGGTAGAGGTATTGCAGCCTGGGGGATCGTGCAAGGATCGCCCACGGGGCTGTGGGATGGGGAGGGGGCTTTGAAAAGGTAGGTATTTTGGAGAGGAAGCAGATGGCCCACATTAAAAAGCAAAGGGCCCTTGTGACTGTCTTCACTGGCCCTGCAGAGAACCCAGTAATTAAATGAGAAATTTAATCAGATTCCTCAAATTAAATGTCCAGCTGGATAGTTCTGCAAGAACACCACTAACTACACATTTACCTAAGGGAGTGTCAGTGGTGGATGCACAACTCTCCAATCAGTGCACACTCGTAGGCCACACGCTATTCCAGGTGATGATTACTGCTAAAGTATTCCATTCACAGTTCTGCCAGCAGGAGGCAAAGGGACATCACTGTGGGGCCACAGGAGGGTCATTTTAATAATGGGGCCTGCCTGAGAGGAAGCAAGAAAACACTGCAAATGACAGGATGTGGCTTGGAATCAGTGGATCTAGCAGGGAAACTATTGTATCCCTTCTGTTGTTTTGAACAAGTCACTCGATCCACGGATGATTCTGAAACATGTCCGACTCTATGGTAGCCAACTATTATAAAATTGTTTCATTATGTTTGACGCAACATGTTTGTTTGATCATGCAAAATAAAAAAGGGGGGAAAAAAGAAAAAGAGGGAGCCCAATCCAGCCCGGACTCGGTGGCTTGAGCATGTGCCATAAACCACTAGTTTCTGGGGAGTCTTCCTTATCACAGCAGCAGCGTAGACTAGGGAGACCAGCCTCCGAGTCATTTTGCATTCAGCAAATCCCAAGAACCCGCCTCCCCTCCCCTCCCCTCCCCTCCGCTGTTCCCGTCCCTCTCACACGCAGCCTAGAGTGTCCGGTAGGATGGGAGCAGGAGCCAGATATCCATGCATGCCTGACCGCTAGTCTACTTCCTGGATGGAAGAATGGGACATTTCCAACACCACTTTTCCTCGCATTCTGCATTGCCCTTCGTCACGCCGACGCGGCGGATAATCGCTTAATAACGGCCACGTGTGATCGATAATACTCGATCACTTTTCCCCACCCTCGCCTGTAGTTAAAAGACAACGATTGATCGCCGATTGACCCCTCCACACTTCGGGAATGTCGCTATCTGGAAGCCCGCTACAGGCACCATGGAGTCCGAGAGATCTTCAACTGTTTTTGCACGGCGGTAGTGTGCGCAGCGTTGTGTTCCTCGAAGCCGAAAGCAGCTCGGACTGGAGGCGAACAAATTTGTCTTTTTAAAAGAGAAGAAAGAAGAACAGTGACTGTGTCGCCTTACCGCTAAGCATTTCTTTGATGCTCTGCCTTCGTGGCTGCTGTGCCAACTTCGTTTTCAGCTTCGCTCGTTGTGATTTTTCCCCCCTCGAATACGAGAAAAGACTGAGAAACTTTGTCACCCGTTGCCTTCTTGTTACTCTCGATGAGTAGTCTAACATGCGGAGACTACGAGAACCGAGTTATTGGTGGATTTTATCCTTAATGTTTTTAACCTTGCCAAAACCTGACTGTCATCCTGGTAAGTACTTGGGGTTAGCTATCATGTTATGTAGCAGGGGCAGCGAGTGTCCACGGTGTTGAATTGGTCTTTTACAACCAGAGGCGGGGAGAAAGCGAGTTTCTGGTTGTCGAAATAAGAATTGTCTTATTTTCTCAGTTAAAGCGTTTAGACAGTAACAGGGCCAGTCCGAGTTTGACGTCCAATGGGTTACGTTAACGCAGAACGTTTAGCCTCCTGATTTGTGTGCATGTTATTGATTAGGCAGCTTGACTATGGCGCAAACTACACCCCGCTCCTTTATTTTTTACCGTTAGGTTCAATATAGCCTAGGTAGCTTCTGTTCCCACAACTCCTCTTTGACCCTGTGTTTTTCTTTTTGGAACGTTAGCTATACACGCGACACGGTGCACGGGCTCCAGAATTCATCAAGCTCAGGAAATGTATCCGCTTTGACATTCACGTAGGCACGAGGACTTAATTGAGTTAGTATTTATATAGGCTACTTTTATCAACTGTGAAAAGAGGAGGATTTCGCTGTTAGTTAAGCTTGAATGTTTTGCGCTGTTTTTAAGGTGTCCCAAGTTGTTTTACATGCTTACTTTAGTTGTGGTTGTGCTTTGTGTTGAGGTATAGTCTAATCAACAGGGTTTGCACGCTGTCATTTGCGTAGGTAGGAAGCAGGATGAGTAGATACTTAGCGCTGTTGCCTCGCGGATGGATGTGCATCGATGTGGGCTATGGGGGGTGATTCATACCAGCGGAGCACCTTTTGTGATTCCCGGAGTAGGCTATTGTGATTAGGCCTATTACTGTTATTTGACTGGATTTTTTTACCCATAACATTCTATGCAACAGTAAATAATTAGTTTATATTTGTGATTCTTTTTATATATATATATATATTTTTAAATGTAATTACATATTCAGGTGTCACATTGGATGACCAGCAGGCCCACTTTAAGGAGGGACAACCCGCCCTGGAGAAGAGGCACAGAGAAAGTTTTTTTTAAGTGTTTAGATTTAAAACCTATTAATCCAAAACATAAACAATAAATACATCTAAATGTGATTCTTTGAGCTGAAGCCTTGTGATCGCTTGACAGCTTATTGGTTCTGGGCAGCTTGTGTATCTGACCGGACTGCACAGCAGATGCATAGGCCTAGGCCTACATCATGAGGGTGAGATGTGAAGTGGCAGGTAATAGTACATAGTAGTCTACAGAGATGAGCGGGCTCCAGCAAACCCTTCTGGTTGATGACGATCAGTTAACAAACTATGGGTATTAGGATTTTATTGTCTTTTTAACACAGTCAGGCCTACCAAATAAAATGTTCTTCAAACTCCTCCGATGCTTATAAAATATACTTGAAACACTTTACCTTACATTTTGGTTTTGAAAAAATAATCTCAAATAGGCCTTTGAAATTCCATTCTCTAGTGAAAAACGACCAAACAATCGTAAAAAGAACCAAACATTTCTGTGAAGGGTCCACTATATTTGTTTATTCGAGATTAGAAGAAAAGTCGCATGCTACTGTAAACAAGATATTTTACACAAAAATAAACTTGTAAGAGCTCTCAGGTGGAAAAAAAGGTTATGGCCAGACCTGTTTCTATGAATATTTTTGTAATTTTTGCTCTGCAAATTCTTATCACTTATAAACCAACATACACGCTAATGATGTGAGTAAGTGCACCCCAAATATATCAAGTATTTTCTTCTGCGGTCCGCCAATCAGCCTGTATAGAGAAGCAGTAGTGATGTAACACAGGAGAAGGGTTCCTCTCTGAATCAAACCCATCCTCCCCCAAATCCCCCAGTTTCATGAATCAGTCTTCCAGCAATATATATGTTTTTGACTAGCAGCCCTGATCCCTCCAAACCTATCCTGGAAATCCAGACCCACATCTAGAACGATGTAGGAGCGGCACCAACGCATGCATTTCAAAACACTGCACGCAATTGCATAGAACTACGACAAATCAGAGCAATGAACAAGGTGACTTGCTAATGAAAGATTTGGGTGCCGTCTTCATATCCATGTCAATAAGTGTCAAGGCCAAAGCCGTTTTAAATACAAATATATCCGCAGCCATCTTTTTTATTTACTATCACGACTTTGACGGTGCATGCGCAGCACTACACTGTCGTCATCCGGTTACGCCTGCCCTTATCAGATAGTACAATTTGATTGGTGACTCAGAATTTTCAAACATACCCAATGAGCTCCGATGGTTCGTGCCCAGAGTAAGCTGCGGAGCAAATAGAAATTTGCTAGCGCCGAGTCTGGATTTCCAGGGTACTCCAAGCCCCTTATACAGCTTTTCTCATGTGGCATGTCTCACCAGACCTTTGACACACACAGCAATCAAAGCTGACTGACGGACCAGCAATAAGGTGGTGGAGCATAAATCCAATTTAACTAGTAGTACCCTGTCGTTACGTTATTTTTTTCATCTACCGGATGACCTCAATCTTTATGAATTTAGCTGGTGCTTAAAATAAGGATTTGAAATGTTTTCTTAAATCAGTGCATACCAGATTTAAAGGAGTTGCTGATACATAAGAGGCGTACAATTTGAGAAAGTTATTGTGAAAAACCTGTTTTTCAGTTTATGAAAATGATCGAAACATGTTTTTTTTTATGATCCCAGAGGCTTTTGTAGAGCACCCTCGCGTGTACCTGTGTGAGAAATGTATAGTCAATCGGACTTAGACTATACGACTATACGACTATAAGGTGTTGTGAGTTGTCTATAGTTCAGACAAACGGAGGCAACCTTATTTGTTTTAAAGTTATGTGGTTCGAAGTTTAGCTCTGTTGTCATGGCTAGAAGCAGAGCCTGTCATTAATTATACAAAATTCTCCTGATTGCATCACTTAAGTAATGAGGAAATTATTGCATGTTATGTGAATACGCTCGGCCATACAACAAAGGATTTAGGTGTAAAAGCCTTGTGATACAGCTGGGGAACGTTTGGTAGCATAGGCGATGGGACCTATATGAACAGGAGTTTGGAAAAAAAAAATTAACAATCACTTGTATCACTACTTCATAATTGTATCGTAGGGATGTTCTTTTTCAAATCGCACCATCACTGTCAATTTCAAATAGGATATTAGCAGACAAACACGTTAATGCTATTAATGAGGTCCTGATGTACTGCTGTGCCAGCAGGATGCCAGCTGTCTGGACATCACTGATGTTGGCAACAGCATCATTATCATGAAGGTCCTTTGCCACCTTCTCTGGATAATTGGCTGAATATGTACAGTACTGACACAACATCTAAAAACTATCTTTCTCATGGTTTCAAAAATAGCTCCAGTAGCATATGCTTGGACTCGATCATGGATGGGCCCATCACACTGTTATCTGTTGTTCCTCCACCAGCTTGCCTGTACTACCCACTAAATGCTCCGATGGGGAAACGTTGCAACTGTAATCACTTTTCACTCCTGAGCAGATAATTTGCTGTTTATCCTCTTTTCTAGTTGGGCTCATCCTTTGCTTATTGCTTCCAAATGTAATGACTAACTTATCTATCGGTCTTAATTAGACTGGATAGATACACTTTTGACAACAATGCAGTTTTGTTTTAACTATGATGGATTTTCAACTAGACTGTTGACTTGAGGCTGTCGTCCTGTTTTGGAGAATATATGTGACTTAGTGTGTTGTTCATATTGTAACCATATTATGTAATATGGTGGTTAAACTGTGACTAATGTTACAGAAAGTTAGTTTCCTCCATAGTTACTAAACTAAACATTTTGTTTATGCTTCAACACAGTTTTAAAAAATACATGTAATTATGTTAAATGCAGCCCATTGAAAGAACCCTTGAGGTAAATAAAAGCAATATTTTTTAGGGCAGAGAAAGCAGTTTGCAAAATTAGACTACCGTTCACACACACTTGATTCATTTAAGGTTTGAAATGATTTATGTGAAGAGTAAATCTTTTTTTCAGAATATTCTATCCGATGGGAAGTGCTATTTAAAAAAATGTTTTCTTCATTTACCTGCCGTAACCAGGGTAAGTGTAAGAAAATATTTGCAACCTTGTGTTCCTTTCAGAATTCATAATTCATTCCTTCACTTTTTCAAAACATATTTTATGTCTGATGTTTGGCTCTGACTCTGAGGCTGTTCACCCTGGAAATGTTTATTAAGCTCTTTAAAAAAGGCAAACTTGTTTACCTATGTTTCCATGCTGGACCTAACATTGCTATGTGCTCTGACATTTCATACATCTCAATCACTATGTCAATTTATGATTACTTGGTCATTGCATTTTTTATTTTATTTTATTTAACCAGGCAAAATTGCTTGAGGTCAAATGACCTCTTTTCCGAGCAAGGCCTGGCCAAAATGGCAGCAGCTAGAATGAATAAAATACAAGACAAGAAGAAAGCACAGACATGAGAAAACAGAGACGAAAGCACAGACATGAGAACATAAGGAGAAAGCACAGACATGAGAACATAAGAAGAAAGCACATACATGAGAAAAAATACATACATTTAGGTGGGTGAAAAAGAAGAACAGTTTTCAGACAATGATAAAGTGCTACTCAGTGAAACATTGACACACTCCAAAATTCGTCATTAAGAAACATGTGAGCCGGGTTTTAAAATCATTCATAGTGATGAGTTCATAAGAAGTTGAAGTGCTTCAGGGTTGGGTAGTATTATAGAAGAAGAGTGTGTTGAATGATGTTGAAAATCAGTAAAACTCTGGAATGCTTTGATTAAGTTGTTAGACAACTTCAAAATTCTGTGGATTTATTTAACTTAGTATTTATTTGGCTGTGTTCAGAATCAGGTTGGATCAATCAGAAGACAGAAGCACATACAAATCAAATATTCACCTAATTTCTTTCCCTGCACCTTACCTTTTGAGTAGTATTTGTTTTTTAATATGTTACATTTAAAATGTAACATTTCAAACTTTGTAAAAAAGAAAAAAAATGTCCAGTGTGAACAGCGACCATTTTGGGGGTATTTTGCTCGAAGATGCCAATACGCACTAAAGAAATTAACAACTGTTTGTTCGAATACAAAAATACAACAGAGACTGACCTTACATTTGTGCAATTTTGTTTGCTATGTGCAGGTACAAATATGCAGACAGTACAAAAACAATTAATGAAAACTTCTACTGTGTCAGACACACTGAATACAAATAATGGACTATACACTTAACATGTTTATGCATTTCGATGGGGGGTGTTGTGCGATTATTGTAGACAATAGGCCTACTGTGATGCGATGTACTATAATTCATTAATGGTTATTATTAGCCTACTTGCTTGATTTCTTTTTAAATACAGAGGTTATTGGTCGATTTGGAACATGCATTTCCCTATTTAAAACATAAAAATAAAGCAGCATTGAAAATTCAGAAAATAAATATTGTAGGCCTACACTAGCATGCTGTTTTACAAATAACTACAAACACAAATAGTTGAAATAAGAAATACAATGTGTTTTCCCCCTAAAATGACTGAATGCATTTCTCCAAAGGTCAAAAACAGTAACAGTGTGAAACTTCTGTAAACTTACTGAAATGTGCCTGCATGGGCCATCACTCTCATTCATTCATTAGACTTTTCTCTGCGCTGTCTGAGCTAATAGATAGGTTGTGTTGCCACGGTGATGTGGAGTCTTAAACTTTGCTAGCTTTGCACAGCTCTTCTTTCTGTTCAGCGTCCCTGAATTCTAAATCTCCCCATAGGGCAGCGCCGCATTTATTTTCGCCACCAGTTCAATGTCGGCTTGCTCCTGCTTGTTTACTCTCCCACTTGCATGCAGTAGCAAAGCCACACACACACTAGGGGTCGACCGATATGGTTTTTTCAGGGCCGATACCGATTATCGGTAGTCAAGGGGGCCGATAACCGATATTTGGAGCCGATAGTAAACATTTTGAATAATACAAACTCCAACACTTCATTTCAATTTAAATGCCTTTAAGAATAGTTTAATTAACACAACAGCTTATCAGATTTGCAACATAACACAATTTAAACAAATAAATGGCTCCCTAAAATGTTCCTGAACTCGTTGTGATTTACTAACCGGTTACACGTGTACCCTTGCACACCCCTAACTGGGATATTTATCACAATTTCGGGAGAGACTGCTGCCTTAACTTACCTTGAAACAAACCAGACAGTGAGAACAAGTTACTGTTTCTCCTCTCCGCCGTGTGTGTGTGTGTATGTGATCACTGTGCAGGTAACTGTTTCTCTTCTTTTTGTTGTTGTTTTTGTCTTGTCTCTGACAGCTTGTCTTGTCCCAAACGTGTTCATGTAGTCTTGTCCCACACACAATGGTGTTTTTGTCATGTCTCGCACTGTTTTGTCATGTACCGCAAAAAAATAAAAATAAATGGCCGATGTCGATATGCGTCAAAATGCTGAATATCGGCGCCGATAATCGGCGATATTTTGCCAACATGAAGTGTGTGTCCTTGTAGCCTTACAAACACATTCTTCGTCTTTTCCTCCTCATAGAGTATTTGCCAATTATTTTGATTCCTACATTGGATACATTTGGATACTAGCTATCAATCATTGTCATCCCTGCCTTTGTGGTTGCATTGCTGTTGATCAGTGAAATAGTGTGGGACCAGTGGCAGGATGTGTGTCATGTTACCCGCATGCAAACAAAACAGGAAGCCCCTTGTAAAAAAAAAACGTCTACTAGTGGTCAGAAACTCAACAGGGTACCTGTTACCACCTACTGGATCAAAGTACTTGACATCTGACCAAAGGCTGATCCACAGCAGGGCAAAAATGCACATACAACTAAAAATATAACCAACCGCCATCGCCCTGTTTCTTCTTGGTCATCAGTCTTATGTTATCCATAATTACAGTACAGGAGAATCAATACCTACTAATATTTTATGCATTTTGTTACATCTGTAATCATCAGCCGAACATTGAAAAGGGGAATGGTTGACCCCTCGTGTCCACGGCCACATCGATTTCCAGTTGTGCCATGGCTGTCACATCTCCTTTGTGATTTAAAAAGTGGAGCATTTTTGAGCTGCCTGTTCAGCAAGTTGTCTGGGGTTTCTTTTCTGACTTATTTCACATGCATAGTACGTGCTTGCAGCTCATGTATGAATGATCAATGTGGTTATCAATGTGCGATGACTTTGTACCTGTTTTTCACTGCTTTTAATGACTGTACTGCAGCATGACGTCTTACATTTATTCACTGAGTATATGCCTGATTAGTGTATGTTAGCAGAAGGTAACCAAGAAAAGCCTACCATCCTAGGCATAGGATAGGTCAAAGGTGCTTTGAGGAACTTTTATCATGTAACAGCAAACAAGACCATCAGAGCAAAGAATGCTATTTTTATGTAGTTCATCTCAGGGGTTTTCAAAGTGTGAGAGAGTGAGCCCCCCCTCAGAGAACAAATTTCAGCGAAGCCCCCCCCAATTTATTTTTTCTAAATCCCTTTGTGTTTTGAAAGATCTTTTAATTATTTTACAAATTTAAACATATTTTTGAAACATTCTAAAAAAAACTATTTTTTTTAATACATTTTAGCATCTTAATCCAGTGTTTTAATCCTGCTTTCTTTAAGCATGGATAGTAGTGACTGAGGGTGCAGCGGAGTGAGAAAGATAGGCAGACAGACTTGCCCAAATTATTGACTAGTTAAATGTCATTCACACAACCAGTGTTTTTTCGCTAGAGCCTCCAATGTCCAGATGTAGGAAAATAGTAGGGGGGTCCGGGGGTATGCCCCCCTAGTATTTTTTTTTCCACCTTCTTAAAGTGAAATGCATGAATCTGGTGCACTTTGAGAGGAACATTAAGAGGCTAAATATGAGGAATTTTGTGTGAACAAATAATTTGGAGACACTGGGTCTGATGAATTAGAAGCTATTGAAGAAAAAATAAACCACGGTTTTATCTTAATGCCCTTGTCATGGGTATGCTCACCCAGGAACATTAGCTGGCGTAGTAAAATTACATATTTAATAAACATAATTTTTGCTATTATGTACGTAAAGAACTAGTAAATAACAAAACAATCCTCAATATATGCTCAGGACATTATGTGAGTTCACAAAATTAAGTTTCACACTGTAAGCTGGTCTGGCAGAAATGGCTCGGGTTTGTATGAATAGATAGCAAGTGACGGTCCATTCACACATCTGGTGCACGTGGGGACACTGACAGCCTATCGTTTTCCTGGAGGCCGCAACTGAGCGTTCAGGACCAGCGGGCAACACGGAGGTCGTCCCGTCTGGGAGATGCAGCCATTAATAATGCAGTGGAATATTTCAGTTAATATGAGCACAACATTCCGAGAACAATCGCTTATTTTTTATTTTGTATGATGATTGTAGTAATTTGACATTAATTGTGATTAAACTGTTTTATTTGTGTAACTTATGGTAATCAAGGCAATCAGACATCACTTCATTACTTGGTGTGTATGGTTGAGTTCACCCGCTCTTTCAGCCAAGACACTCCAAGCTGGTCACAGTAGCATTTTAATCATTTAGAGTGACTCACAGCCACTTCACTCCAAATCATTTTCACTCGGTGCTAGCAACATTCAACCCAAAACGCACTCACATGCGCACACCACACACACACACACACACACACAACACACAACGCACACCGCACACGCACCAAAAAAGATTTCGACCAGGCTGGTTGAAACAACAGAGGGAAAATGCTGCTGAGGAAACTAGTGTATTTATTTCCTGTGCTTCATGACAATAGTGATTAATGTCCAGGCAATAAGGCACTGTCACTGAAGGACATATACTGCTGCACTCAAGGACTTGGCCATATCAATAAATGTCCTGTGTCCTTCAGTCACCACGTCCTCTTTCCCCTTAAACACTCTTGCGGCGATGTGATACTGTGTCAGCCTAACTTACAGCTGAACAGTCAGTCAACGCTACCCTGTGGACAGCAGACACAATGGACACTTCTGGCTCCTTTTTCCCCTTCTTTCTTCTCCTGAATTGTGTTATTGTCGGTCAACAGAGCATGTGTTTGCTTTGTTCTCATTGTGTTTTTTTGGTGGGCTACACATTCAAGATTGTCTTTTTCAGAGGCTTGGGAAAAACAAAATTGAAAGTAGGCTATCCCATCCACCAGGCTTATTTTCCTGTCGTGAATTATGGCGACAATCACTGAAGATATAGGATTAGGCCGTGCGTGTATTATCAAGCTCAAGGGGCTCCGCAGAATGCAAAATAAGCCGGTTGAAAAGGATTTGTTGCATGTGATGAATGGAATTTTAACCATTGCATAAATTATACTCGTTATTTTGAGCAGCTGTATGAACTATACCTGTGTCTTCGAGCACATGGCAATGATATTGTACTTTGGTTACAATGCATTTAGGTCACTTTTAGTTCAAAATGTAGTCACCACAGTCTTGTTTACAAGAAAGGATTCAGAATCAGTACCCAGCTCTTGAAATAAGTCACTTTATAGCATCACTGTCAGGACAGACAACTGTTCTGTTTAAAATTAAGCAGCAGCAAAATGCTTAGATGAAATTTTAAATTAAAGCAATGGAAACCTGACACTCCTGACCTCCAATGCCAACACTTGTTGGCATTGGCTGTTGTTTTGCACATTAATACCCAAGGGTATTGTGCAACTGGCAGCTTAAACTGTATTCTTACCTTTGTAAACCACATCAAACATCTGTACAAAACCTGCTTTTTCCATATCAAGACCATTTCTAAACTCCGCCCATTCCTCACTTTCTCTGATGCAGAAAAACTCGTCCACGCCCTAATCTCCTCCAGGCTTGATTACTGTAACAGCCTGCTCATCGGCATACCCAACAAACACCTTCAGAAACTTCAATTCATTCAGAACTGTGCTGCCCGAACTCTGACAAAAACCCGCAAATACGACCACATCACCCCCATTCTTCAAGACCTCCATTGGCTCCCCATAACCTCAAGAATCCAATACAAAATCGCGCTCATCACCCACCTTTGCATCTACAGCAACGCCCCTCAATACCTCAAAGACCTCCTTACCCCTCACTCATCCACCCGTAACCTCCGGTCCCAAAGTACCAACCTCCTCCATCAGCCCCGCACACGGGAGACCGAGCCTTCTGCTTCGCTGCCCCCCACATCTGGAACTCCCTCCCTGAACACCTACGACAACCCCAGTCTGTGGTCACCTTTAAAAAAGGCCTTAAAACTTTTTTATTTAGACAGGCTTTCCCAGGTCGTCCCTAGTTGTTTTTATTCTCTCTCTGCAATTTTTTTTCTCTTTTAGCTGTTTTATCTACTGCTGATTTTAACGTGTCTGATTTATTTTTTTATTTTTATTTTTTTCTCTCTTAGTCTTCTGTTTATTTTTGTTTCTGGTTTCTGTAGCACTTTGAGATTACTTTATGAAAAGTGCTTTACAAATAAAATTTATTATTATTATTATTATTATTATTATTATTATTCTATTCTATATTCCTTTTCTGCGGTCTGCATTTAAATATCGACGTTTTAATTGTGTAAAAGATTTATTTAAATATTAGATTTTTAAAGGTCAAGTTGAAATATCTGATAAACTATGCAAATATGAACACCCATTTTTTAAAATGGTCCCCATGATTTGGTTTATAAAGAGTTGTGAACAACATATACTGAACAGTTGAAAGAAAAACCTGATCGATCTGACTACTATGTAATAGCAACTCTGTTTCTCGAGCACTGCAATCATATCTTTGGACTTTCTGTTCTCCAATTTCCTGTTCTATAAGATTATTTGGCATATGTGCAAGCACAGACATAGAAACTGGCTTACATCAGCCAGTTTTCTTTACATATAAATTGGTATGAAATGAGAACTGAAATATAGAAAATTCATTCACCTACAACAATGCTAGAATACAAACGTTGTGTTATAATGCAGCTGTGTTTTTGAAGTACAAAAGATATAGAGTTTAGTTTGGCTGTTTTGATAATTTCACAAAACTAATTTACTCCTTTCAGATTGGATTGTTGGGAGAGAGCACACTATTGCATCCCAGTGCTGTTTAATCAGCCTTTACCTTTTTAAAATTTGTGTTTAAAAGCTGTTTGAAGTCTGTGAAGTGGCTCTGCTTAGGCGAGAAACAACGCTGCTTAATACGGGAGGATTTCTTAAAATGTTGCCAAATGAGTATAAGGGCCATGGTTCAGAAGTTTCCAATCACTCAAATTAGAAACAGGCAGTAGTAAGCAAGGTATTTGGAGTCTAAAAAAACCTGAAGTATTGAAAGTTCATGGACATACATCAGCGCGTCATATTTAGCCGCTCTTTTGTTTATTTCGGATGCACGCTATGCATATTATAGACTAGATGTTTATTATAGTTCACCACATAGCATACTTGATAATGGGATTACAAATTAATGGTCGTTCATCATGAGCATATGACATTAATAGTAAGTAAATGACAATAGGTGTAATCATACAATATGACAGGCTATGCGATTAGCATAGAGTTGATATCCACTTTTCCACTCCAGTGCTAAACCCATTTCATTAATTCCTTGTCTAATGCGTTTTTTTCCCCCGTCCCTAAATTACCAACACCCTTAGATATTTGTCCCCAGGCCCTTTCTTGTGGGTTCAGAATGAGATTGGATTGATGTCATGTTTGTTTGTTTCTCTCACACACTTTGTCTCTCCGGGAGGTTTCTCCGTTTCCAGAATAAACTCTAAAAAGAAGACTGGAAGGGGGGGGAGAAGGGAATTCATTGGTATTTAACCATGTTACTAAAAAAGACAGCAAAGCATTTCAGGTGGTGCTTAATACGTTGCATCTGGAAGCTTATTTTGGGACGCGTTAAAGCAGTCTATGGTATACTAAAAATGACAAAGGCAGCTAGTGTTGAGCTAAATGTAGTGTTAGTAAGTTAGTTGCAGAGAATTCAAAGGGAGAAGATGTGCTGAGTTAGATAGTTTTTGGAGGCAGAGCAGGAGTTTAGAGACTATCCTATCGATCCTGTTGACATGCTCCCCTTTGGGGAATGCAAATGTTTCTGTTCTTCAACACAAACATCCAAACCCTTAGCAGAGGCGGAACCCTAATTAACTAGGCATTTGAATACCATGGCCTTTTCCTTTTGACATTTTCATATTTCAGAAAGACGGTGTTTTACGCTTCCTCAAAAGAAAGAAAGAATACAACTTGTTTTTATGAGACAGCAAAAACATTTGTGCGACAACGTGGTCAACTGTTAAATTTGTCAAATATTACAAAAACATTTTTTTTTTAACTTGAAAAGCTGATCCCCGGGTAATTCAAGACGTGCTGTCGTAGGATTTCCTGCGTGTCTGTTTATCTGTCATATTCTGGTGTGAGATGAAGGTGTGACAGCTGCTCTATATGTTGTTGTCACTACTAATCCAAACCTCACAACACAAGTGTTTACCAGAGCAGACGAGACCCATCCCCAGGTAACCACTAATCATTCAGGGATTCCAGAGATCGTCTGCCCCACACACTTACCAGCCAGCATGAGGCAGCTGGGAGCTAGCAACTACTGTCTCTCAACAGCCTCGCAGTTCTCAAGACACTCATCTGTGCTGCTGTAATGTTAAAAAAAATGGTTGAAGCTATGAATAAAAAATGTCAAAGTTAATAGGTAGATTAAAGCATTGAGGATTTTAGCAGCTCTGGCAGGACTCAGTATTAAAAAAATAAATAATTCCCATGTCTGAGAATAACAGTGGATATATTAGCAGAGTTTTGTAATGCAGCAAAAAAAAATTGGTTGAGTAATCAATAATTGTGTGATTGACATAAAATGAATAGCAAACTATTTGGTAACACTTTAGTTCGATAGTCCACTGTTGACACTCAACAAGCCATCAGTTGATACGCAGTTGCATGTCAACAGTGAATGAGTTTCCATATCTCAACAGATAAGTAACATGAATTCAACTAACTGTAAGTTAACTATAAGTTGCACTATTAGTAGATGATTAGTTGATATTCAACAGAGCTTGTTCAACAAATAAAAAAATAAAGATTCAACTAACTGTCTGTTAACTATAGGTTGCACTATTAGTAGATGTTTAGTTGATATTAAACAGTGAGTAAGTTGATACATATTTAGAATGCATTCAACTGTCAGTTAACTATAAGTTGCATTTTTTTTGGGGCGACCGTGGCTCAGGTGGTTAAGCTGGTTGGCCAATGATCCTAGGGTTGGCGGTTCGATCCCAGCCCGGCCACTTGTGTCATGGTCGTTGTGTCCCTGGGCAAGACACTTCACCCACCTTGCCTCGTGTGAATGTGTATGACTGCTGTATGTTTGAGGTGGTGGTCGGAGGGGCCGATGGCGCTGAATGGCAGCCTCGCTTCTGTCAGTCTGCCCCAGGGCAGCTGTGGCTACTATGGTAGTTTACCACCACCGGTATGACTGTGTGTGAATGAATGGAACCTGGAACCCGGAACCCTGTAAGCGCTTTGAGTCACATAGAAATAAAGCGCTATATAAATCCAATCCATTATTATTATTATTATTATTATTTTTAGTAGATGTTGTTTTGTACACGTAGCATGCATTCAACTAACTGTCAGTTAACTATTAGTTGCATTATTAGTAGATGGTTAGTTGATATTCAACAGTGAGTTAGTTGATACTCAACAAAGCTTGTCATCAAATATGTAACATGCATATGTAACATGTTAGTTAGCTATACGATCATTTTATTTTGTTAATTTATTTTTACAAATACAGTCTGCAACAGACATTGTACTTTTTATTACATGTTCTTTACAAATATTCATATATTCATATGAAATGAAATGTTGAAAAACATGGCGGCAGCGCGGAGTTGCGGTGTGGCAGGTCCTACGACCCCGCGCGTCCTTTTACATCAAGGAGGCCGTTTATGCCGCAGAACATGCCAATTAAAAACTGTACTGAGGGCAAAGCAGTCTTTTAACAGCAGAAAGGCCTGGGATGTGTTTTATGGAGTGCTTTCTGGGCTATTGTTGCTACTCACTATCGCATCACCTGTGCGTATCTACCTGGCCAGAGAAATCAACGCTGATGGAAACCACCCGTGCCACCGTGCGCTCCTGGCGGCTGAACCTGGAGCAGGCGCCGGTTTGTGGCCAAGCGACGTTTCTCCAGTGAGTTTGCATTGCAATTTACTGGGATATTATGCGATCTATTCATCTGTCCTGCGGCTCGGGCGAGCCCGACTGCCGGAGCGCATTACTGTCCCAGTGGGTCGCTCATCCATCACACCGTTCCGGAGAATGGCAGGTCTTTTCCTCACACTGCTCCTGCTGGCCGGAGATGTTCAGCTAAATCCTGGGCCAGTGACCGCTGGAGCGCTGCAGAGCCCCGGCGCAGTCCCTGTGTCCGCGATTCACTCGGTGCTACCGGTGGTGAGTGAGCATGAACCCCCTGAGTCGGGCTTCTCCACTTATAATTTAAATCTCGGACATGGTGACTTAATGAATAACTTATCGTTCCTGGACTGTGGAGACCTTGATAGGTCCACTGTGTGTCCTACTAAATCTGCTGACGATTCCGCTGTGCGTTGTAACCCCGCAGTGAAGAGACAGAGGTTATTCAAAACTTTTCAAACTGTCAATCATGCGAAAGTTTTGTGGGACCCGAAGCTGAAACCAAGGGGGTTATTCGGCGGACAATTCAACATCAGGAGCATTACTCCAAAAAGCAATCAGCTAATTCATCTTCTGTCTGACTCAAATATGGACTTTCTTTGTCTGACTGAGACGTGGTTGAAACAGTCTACTCCCTCAAGTGTATTTACAGTGCCTGGATATCAATGTTTTAGACGAGACAGACCAGATGGAAGGGGAGGGGGGTGCTTTTTTATGTAAGAGAAGGCATTAAATGTGAGCGCGAGGTTTATAAAGCGGGTAGCACTTTGGAATATGTTGGGATAAAAATCATCTTGTCTAAACAAATGTCTTTTAACATTATAGGTGTCTATAGGCCTCCTTCTGCAGATGACACTTTTTATGATCAACTTGCTGAAGTCTTGAATGAGTGCAATCACAACAAAGAACTACTGCTTATGGGTGATTTTAATGTGAACTGGGAGGATAAATCCAAAAGGAAAAAACTAAAAATGATTACCGAAAAATTCCACTTAGAACAACTAGTAAAAGGCCCAACTAGGATTACAAAATGCTCAAGTACACAAATTGACTTGATATTTACTAACAGAGCAGAAAGAATAACGAAAAGTTATAATTTAATTACCGGCCTATCTGACCATAATTTAACTCTGTGTGCTAGAAAACTGTCTAAAAATAGATTTAGGAACACAGCAAATAAGACAAAAATCTGCAAGTGCATACCGAAAGCTAAACAAGAAGAATTTGCAAGTGAAATTAACAGTTTGAATTGGGATGATGTATTATCCTCTGATGATCTGAACTATGGGTGTAACACTTTAACTCACAAAATTAATTCTGTGAAAGAGAGATTTAGTGTGAGTGTCAAGACACAATTTAAAAACAAAAATAATTTACCTTGGTTCAATGAGAATTTATGGAAGCTGATGAAAACTAGAGATGCTGCACTGAGGAAGGCAATTAAAACTAGAAGAGAAATTGATATGCTGGTTTATAAAGGTTTGAGGAACAAAGTTATCCAAGAACTAAGATCAGCTAAATCCCGATTTTATGTCAATATTTTAAATGAGGCAAGAGGCAACATTAAATTGATATGGGAAAATATTGATGATCTCACAAGGAGAAACCATAAATCTATTGGAGATCTTATATTAAAAGTACAGGGAGAGTTAATTGAAGATAATCGTGTTGTTGCTTCTGCTCTTAATAATTTTTTTCTTGAATCTGTATGTGAACTTGGGAAAAAATTTCCAACAAGAAAACTGGATGTTGCTCCACTAGATAAAACAGCCCCGGTCTTTGAACTTGTAGAAACAAATGTGTCACAAGTACAAAAAATCATCAGCTCTCTGAAAAGCTCAAAATCTAGAGATGCTTTTCACTTTGACACCAAGTTTGTTAAGTCACATAAGGATATTTTATCCTGTCCTGTCACTCACCTAATTAATCTCTCTTTTAAACGTAGTCTTTTTCCTGAAGACTGGAAATGTGCCATTGTCACACCTGTTTTTAAATCTGGAGACCGCCTTGAAGCTAGTAACTATCGACCTATAAGCATACTGCCAGTATTTTCAAAAATTGCTGAAAAGGTTGTCATTGAACAACTGACCTCATTTCTTAACACCAGCAATTTTGGTCTACATTGTATGCAATTTGGTTTTAGAGCGAACCATTCAACCGAGACTGCCTCCTTACATTTAATAGAGCAAATTAAATCACGGCTCGATAAAGGCGGAGTAGTTGGTGCTGTATTTTTAGACCTGCGTAAAGCATTTGATACAGTTAACCACAGTGTCTTAATATCAAAACTTTCTAAATTTAATTTTTCGCCTAGAGCTCTGGCTTGGATGTCGTCATATTTATCAAACAGGAGGCAATGTGTTAAAGTCTGTGATGCACAGTCCAGTTACAGGACATGTACTATGGGAGTCCCACAAGGCTCGGTATTAGGTCCTTTATTATTTAGTCTTTATATTAATGATCTTGCTGAACAGTGTGCTGACGTCGATCTGCAGATGTATGCAGATGACACTGTTGTTCATGTACATGCTAAAACAGCTGACTTAGCAGCTGCTAAGTTAACAACTGCACTGGAGAGAATCACTCTTTGGCTTGATCAATCATGTTTGAGTTTAAATGTAAACAAAACAAAATGTATGTTTTTTTCTAAAACCATGGTACAAATCCCTGATGTTGAGATTCTCATTAAAGGTGAACGAATTGATATAGTTACTGAATTTAAATATCTTGGCCTGTTTCTGGATCCAAATTTAAAATTTAAGAAACATGTCAAAAAAATGGTTAAAACCATAAAATACAATTTAGTTAATTTTAAACACATCAGAAATTGTCTCTCTCTGGATGCAGCCAAGATATTTATGCACGCCATGATTTTGTCCCGCATGTCATATTGTATCACCTGCTGGGGGCAGGCTGGTGAATCTACTTTGAGACCTCTGGAGTCTTTATACAAACAAACCTTAAAAACACTGGACAAAAAGCCAATTCGTTATCATCATTGTAGGATACTTGACAAACATGAGTTATTGAGCTTTGAGAATTTTAGGTTATTCGTCAATTTGTGTATGGTCTATAAAATTTTAAATGGTTTGGCCCCACAGTCATTATGTGTTTTTGTCCACGCTCGCTCGTCAAATTCCATCAGATCCACTAGAATATCCTCCATACGAGATTGTACCATACCATTTCGCCGCACTGTAGCGGGGCAATCTGCTTTTTCTGTAAGAGCCACAAACCAGTGGAATACCTTACCTGACGCCGTAAGGGGCAGTAGCTCTCTCAGAGTCTTCAAATCTAACCTAAAAAATCTGTTAAAGGCTGCTCAGCTCTGCAACCACTAATTTGGTCCTTAGACTTGTTTTTGTGTGTGTGGGCGTGGGTGGGATGAGGAAGGTGGGGGGAGTTGCACGCAGACGTGTGTAGCCATGTTGTTGTGGTGTTTTATCCCTGTATACTAATAATCTGTCTTGTTACTGTGTTGTATTTTTTGTGACCTGCCAAGGGACTACAGATGCAAATTAGCTTAAAGCTATAATCTGGTATAGTGCATCAAATGGCAACATTTATGTTCTAACTGTACATTGTCCCTTTTAAATAAATTAAATAAATAAAAAAAATATTCAACTATCAGTTGAGTGTCAACTTCTAGTAAGTTGACTATCAACTGCTGGTATTAACCAATTCTCAACTTACGTTTCATATGGATCAACTTTCCCCCACTCACAAGGAACACATCTAATGAATGAACATTCAACCCTCTGTTGATCATATATGTTCATTGTAAAATAAAGACGAGAATGTTTTATCAATCAATAGGCACCCTGTGTAGGTGACTACCTGTTGATTGTCATATGACTGTCGACAAACTATCAGTCAATATTCAACTTAGCATAAGTAGACAGGTCTTGGGACTGTCAAATTAAAGTGAAAACAGTTTAGTGTCTACACACTATTAACAGAGCAAAACAGAGAAAATAGTTGATTCTCAACAAACTATCAGTCGATATTCAACTAAGCATTAGTAGAGAGGTCTTAGGACTGTCAAATTAAAGTGAAAACAGTTTATTGTCTGTAGACACTCTACAAGCTAGTAACAGTAGAAAATAGAGACAAGTTTTGCTCAACTGATGAGTAACACTGCATGACCCCAAAGTAAATTTACAAAAATATATAGGCAGCATATCTGAACAGGAAAGAACATTTATTTGAAGTAAATTTAACTTTTTTCAGTAGTTATACAACATGTAGGTACACAGCAAGTACCATCAATACCTCTAAAAAAGACAATAAAACTAATGCATGTATTTATTTAGGTGTCACTTAGGCAATTGTTTAACGACAGATCGTCCAAAAATTGACATTCAAAAAGTAAAGTGTACCATAACACCCAGTACCACTAGTTATGATACTGAGCAAACATATGCAATATATAACATCAGTTCTCATGAAACGCTTTGTTATGGTAAGAAAAAGATATATAATTTTGTTATGGACCAGAATATCTGAAGCTCCTAGTAGCTCGGGAGAAGATGGATTACTAACAGCAATGGTGAAACAAGACACACTGATTCAGCAGTTAGGTTTGACAAGTAAATGTAAAATACTTATTTTCTACTCTCTCTTCCTTGAAGTGTATGTCATTGTTGATTCTCAGTGCAACATAAAAAAAAACAAAAAAACTCAACAGTGCCATTTTTTTCATTATGGACTCAAGATAAAACAACTTAATTATCACTCTCCTGCGACCAACCACTAGTTTAACCTGGTCCTGCCACTGTTATTTGAATGAGCACATTTGAATAAGTTTTCGCTCTCTTTAGATCCAGTTGTTGGGTTTACTAGCCACTCCAGGCCTGCTGTACTCCTCTTCAATTGAAGCAGTCGGGCTGAAGAATCCAGGAATCTTGTCCTATCACCCAGTTGATGAACATAGAAAGAAATGATCTGAGAATTACCACAAAATAGTTCAAATGCATTTTGATTTCCTTTATCTAAATCATTATAGCACTGTGGTTCCACATTAAAACACATAATGCTTTATATTGCTTTAATGAAATATATTTGGTACCCTAATCAAATAAAATTCTCATTGAACCTTGTACAAATTGAAATTATTTTTTAATTAAAGAAACATGTAATCTCTATGACCATTCTACACAACACCACATGCATAGACTCAGTTTTTGCTCACTTTAGCCTGAAATAGCAATGTGCACTTTGAATGTGGAACATGCAAACATTTATTCAAATACAGTTTAGTGTCTATAAACACACTTTATTTAGACAGATACTTGTGAAGCTAGGCAGCGCTAACGTAATGCTAACGTTGATAATATAGCTAGCGTGCTTGGCACGGCGCTAATGCTAACGTAGCTATGCTAGCGGGAGGCCGCTTCGCGAATATATATCACATTATACATACACAAAACAATATCTCAGAAATACCTCAGTTAACTCACCAATTATTCCCTTTGGCTTTTCTTTTAACCAAAAATGGTGTTCCGTTCCCTGGTCTCCGCTTTTCAAATGTCAAGATTTGATTGTGTGTTATTCGGTCTGATGTTTTATAGGCAAGGCAAGGCAAGGCAATTTTATTTATAGAGCACATTTCAGGCACAGGGCCACTCAAGGTGCTTCACAGGGTTAAAATCAAATAAAGAATACAAATACAAAAAAAAATTAACAAATTTAAAACATGGATAAAAATACAACATTTAAATAAAAGAATTAAAACATTTTACCAAAAAAAAAAAAAAAAAAAAAAAAAAAAATTACAGGTTAAAAGGGAAGCAAGAACGTTTTGAGACCCGATTTAAAAGAGCTGAGAGTCTCAGCGGACCTCAGACTCTCTGGCAGTCCGTTCCAGACATTGGGCGCATAAACGCTGAATGCCGCCTCTCCCTGTTTAGTCCTAGCTCTGGGGACTTTTAAAAGACCTGTCCCAGACGACCTAAGGGCTCTGGGCGGCTCATAACGTATCAGCAGATCAGTAATGTATTTTGGCCCTAAACCATTTAAGGCTTTGTAGACCATCATCGATATTTTAAAATCAATTCTTTGAGTGACAGGAAGCCAGTGTAAAGACCTAAGAACTGGGGTAATGTGATCTACTTTTTTGGTCCTAGTGAGGACTCGAGCAGCAGCGTTCTGAATTAGCTGAAGCTGTCTGATTGATTTTTTAGGAAGGCCTGCAAAGACACTATTACAGTAGTCAAGTCTACTAAAAATAAATGCATGGACAAGTTTTTCTAAGTCCTGCTGAGATATTAGCCCTTTAATTCTCGATATATTTTTAAGGTGGTAGTAGGCTGACTTAGTAATTGATTTAATGTGTTTTTTGAAATTCAAGTCGGAATCTATCACTACTCCAAGATTTCTAGCTTGGTGTGTGCTTTCTAACATAACAGATTTAAGCTGTGCGCTGACTTTTGATTGTTCATCCCTGGCACCAAAGACAATTACTTCAGTTTTGTCGCTGTTTAATTGAAGAAAGTTTTGGCACATCCAGTCATTGATTTGTTCAATGCATTTACTTAGTGCTTGAATCGGACCATAGTCTCCTGGTGATATGGTTATGTAAATTTGTGTGTCGTCTGCATAATTATGGTAGCATAATTTGTTTTTGTTCATAATCTGAGCTAGCGGTAGCATGTATATGTTAAACAGAAGAGGCCCAAGAATGGAACCTTGGGGGACCCCGCATGTAATATTTGTTCGCTCGGATGTGAAATTGCCTATTGACACATAGTAGTCTCTTTCCTTTAAGTATGATTCAAACCAGTTTAGCACAGTTCCAGAAAGTCCAACCCAGTTTGCAAGTCGATCTAGCAATATGCTGTGGTCAACTGTGTCGAACGCAGCACTGAGATCCAATAAAACTAATACAGAGCTTTTGCCACTGTCTGTGTTTAAGTGGATGTCATTGAGGACCTTAACCAGAGCAGTCTCAGTGCTGTGGTGTTGTCGAAAACCTGACTGAAAGACATCAAAGCAGTTATTCATTGCTAAGTAGTTATTTAGCTGATGATGAACAGCTTTTTCAATGATCTTGCTTAAAAATGGTAGGTTGGATATCGGCCTATAATTGTTCATGAGTGATGTATCTAGATTTTTCTTTTTTAGGAGTGGCTTGATGACAGCTGTTTTCAGGGCCTGTGGGAATACACCAGTGCGAAGGGACATATTGACAATTTCTAGGACATCTGAGGCCATACAGCTAAAAACAGTTTTAAAGAAGCCTGTGGGCAGAATGTCAAGGCAACAGGAGGAGGAGTTCAGGTGTTGTATAATGTCATCCAGGTTTTTCTTGTTTATCAGAAAAAACTCTGTCATGGCATCTGAATTTGTTTTAAATGGGTACAGAGATAAAACATATCTTGAACCTGGTATTGATGCAGTGACAGCTTGTCTTATTTTATGAATTTTCTCAGTAAAGAAGGAGGCAAATTATATAGACAAATAGACAAATATAATCAACAAAACGTAGATTTTCAGATGAATTGATAATGAACGTAACTGTTAGTTCCTCCATGATTAACAGGAAACTCCAGAAACGTAAAGTTAATCTTGTTCTGCACTTAAGGTTAATGATTCTAAGGCTTATTCCATTGTGTCTGTCATTTCCTCTGGAGTCTTTATACAAACAAACCTTAAAAACACTGGACAAAAAGCCAATTCGTTATCATCATTGTAGGATACTTGACAAACATGAGTTATTGAGCTTTGAGAATTTTAGGTTATTCGTCAATTTGTGTATGGTCTATAAAATTTTAAATGGTTTGGCCCCACAGTCATTATGTGTTTTTGTCCACGCTCGCTCGTCAAATTCCATCAGATCCACTAGAATATCCTCCATACGAGATTGTACCATACCATTTCGCCGCACTGTAGCGGGGCAATCTGCTTTTTCTGTAAGAGCCACAAACCAGTGGAATACCTTACCTGACGCCGTAAGGGGCAGTAGCTCTCTCAGAGTCTTCAAATCTAACCTAAAAAATCTGTTAAAAGCTGCTCAGCTCTGCAACCACTAATTTGGTCCTTAGACTTGTTTTTGTGTGTGTGGGCGTGGGTGGGATGAGGAAGGTGGGGGGAGTTGCACCCAGACGTGTGTAGCCATGTTGTTGTGGTGTTTTATCCCTGTATACTAATAATCTGTCTTGTTACTGTGTTGTATTTTTGTGACCTGCCAAGGGACTACAGATGCAAATTAGCTTAAAGCTATAATCTGGTATAGTGCATCAAATGGCAACATTTATGTTCTAACTGTACATTGTCCCTTTTAAATAAATTAAATAATAATAATAATAATTTGAAGAGTGTCCCAATGGCCTCCATAATCATGACTCTGTTATGGTCAATTAACCTTCAACTGTAGTCAGGTCAGGCTCACATGAAGTGCAGTAAAACAATTAAAAAAAAGATGGAGCAAGGCAGTTGGCCATTTCTCATGAATGGAACCAGTTTTGGTGCACTGGGATGCATGCGTTTTCATCAGGGTGTCCATGAATGTTCTATGTTTTCTGAGCTGCTTTTTTCTTCGTGGCCCAAAGTAGAAAGCAATATAGATGAACAGATATACGCAGATGGCAGTAAACTGCTCACTCTAAGTGTTTTTTTGTTATATCAGTGACTCATATTTGATTGGGCAGTGTACCTAGGGGGCAAAACCCCTTTTTTTTTAAAAAACAGACATGGGGCCTTGTAAAAGGTTGTTCACCAGAAATGATATCCAGGACCTTCCACGATCACAACCTGGGTGGACAACCTTGTCAACAAGCTGCTGGAAAGCTACAGCGGGCCGACATAGCAAATCAGAACCACTGTTTAAGCGAATGGGGGTGGGCTAATAGGGAATTTTTTAAACTTATATATATCATTATGAAACTTTGCAAGTTGATTACTGACATTAAAACAAAAAACTTTTTGTATTACAGTATTTTCCAAAAGGTTTGAATACATATGAAAAATCATCAATATCTTGCTAATGATGCGTACATTTGCATATCTGCAAAGCCCCAAAATCTAGATGTTGGAAAAAAACAAATTCCAAAGTCCAATTGCCTGAAGCCTTTCCTAATCACAGTTCAAATTTGATCAATAACCCATAGAAAATGAATTTTTTACACTGTTTTTTCCAAGGGAATGTCTAGCCGTTTCCTAAAATACCAGCTGGAGACTCCAAAAGGACACTTTTGGTCCATGGCACATGAAATGTAACTGTGTAAAAAATTTATTTTCTATGGGTTATTGATCAAATTTGAACTGTGATTAGGAAAGGCTTCAGGCAGTTGGACACTTGTTTTGTTTTCAAAATTTAAAAACAAATTGACTTGGTTTTCTTCCAACATCTAGATTTTGGGGCTTTGCAGATATGCAAATTTTCGCATCATTAGTAAGATATTGATGATTTTTCATATAAACATTTTGGAAAATACTGTAATAAAAAAAGTTTTTGTTTTAATGTCAGTAATCAACTGGCAAAGTCTCATAATGATATCTATAAGTTTAAAAAATTCCCCATTAGCCCATCCCCATTCACCCCCATTCAACAGTGGTTCTGATTTGCTATGTCGGCCCACTGTAGCTTACCAGCAGCTTGTTGACAAGGTTGTCCACCCAGGTTGTGATCGTGGAAGGTCCTAGATGTCATTTTTGGTGAACAACCTTTTACAACGCTCCATGTCCATAAAATCACTTTGCCCCCTGGGTAGTGTGCAATTTTCTCTGATCTATTAATAACCCATATAACAACCCTTGATGCTTATATATTTTTGTCATACCTATAATGAAAAGATGATTATAACTTGAATATTATTTATATTTAAGAAGCAAAAAAATAAATTAAAATAGAGTTGTAATCACCATAAAAAACTCATGGCCATAACTTTTTTGACCTCTTACAGAATGAAGTAGAATTTGATATTTTTTCCCCCTTTTTGACTATGACATAACATGCAGTGTTTTGAACTGAACTGTGGTGAAACACCCTTGCATTTAGGTCTTGTAGCACGGTGTTTCTGTGGTGTTACTGCTTGATTAGCATCATTACCTTGAGTCGCAGCCAAGCACTGCTCAATTGAATGTTGATTTTTACTTTTTAGCCTGTGTTTTATTCGGCTCCTGCTCTCGTATGCATAAGATCTCATGTTTATTGGCCTTGAGGTTGTTTTTCAGAAAGTTTGACTACATGTGAGTGATGAAATCAGAGCCAAGGTGTTTTCAATAGTAGTTTGATGTGAAATTATTTGGTTTGCCTGCTGTTGATTATCCTGAATGGGATACACTTTTGCATTCAAATGGAACAGGCATTCAAGGCCAAACACGAGTCGGAGTGTGAAGGTGGTTTGGTTGGAGAAGATGTCCTCATTTGTCTTGAGTTTTTATGTCTGCATAGATGATGTGATACTCTTTACAGTCTTGTGATCCTTTTTGGTTAATTAGCGGCCATCGGATTGTCACATGCCAATACATTTCCTGCGTCACACGACACCTTTTCAAGTTAATCTGCAGGAGGATGTTCTTATTGTTTGTATAGGCTACTGCAATTTCAACTATAAACTTATCCATGATTTTAAGTGTGAATTTTTTCCCATTGAACCAATTCAAAATACAGAACTGACAAATATAAGATTGGATTTTATAAATTTTTGAGGTAACTTAATCCGAAGCGTGACAAAATGTAACTACTATCCTTGTTTTGTTTTAATATGTCTTACAAACAGTCATACATTTCTTGGCAAAACAAATTTAATCAGGTTTGAAATGCTGGAAAACAAATACTGTTATTTCAGTTGCTCAATGTTACACCAGTGGGAATAAAGTGAACTACATGAGGCTGACTATCTTGGTGTGATAGGCAATTATTTCATTTTCTAGGAATACTCGCTGTGTCATTGTGCATGACATCCACAAGAAACTTAGCAATTTACTGTGGTGAAATAAATTAATTGAGCATGCAGTACATACACTTCTAATATCCAACTCATCCCAAGGGAAATTGTTGCAGCCACATGAAATACTGTAATTTTTTCATGCACTTTATTCAATCATAAGAAGCTCAAACGCTATTGTTTCTTTGCACTAGTAATGCAATGAAAAATACAGGTCTTTGATGTCGAGCTTTTTTACAACATATACGCCTCATCACTTGAACAGAAATTACTTACACGCTGGTCTTTGTACAGTTCCTGAGACAGGGATAATGCAGTGCATACACATTACTAGCGAGGCAGTTAGAGGGGTATCAAATGCATTGCTCTTCTCAGTTTTATTTATCGTTTCTAAATTCAGCCTTCAAGTATTGATTAGAGTCCAACATCAAAAAGCATTTAAAGAGGAAGGGAGGAGGTCTGACTGCTTGTATGGCCCCGGGCAGGCATGAGGAGCCTGTTTGGAAAGTGATGCATGCTAAGTCCTAGTGCAGTGGTATTTTTTATGGATAACATTGAGTCACTTGGCCAGTGAGTGAGCTGCAGGTTAGGTATTTTTTCATCAGTACTAGGTAGATGTTGTCTACTAAAGCACATGTCCACGGGCATTTGATATCACATATTTTTCTAAAAAATGTCAACATTATTATAGTAGTATTTTACAACTGTACATTAGAACAAATTAAATCAACCTTACTGCAGCTCCAGTAACATACATACGTGCAGCTCAACAGCGTGTCCCCTAGGGCTGGCCCGAATGCCATTTTTCAGGCTTCGAATATTCGTTGGTTTTTCCGAGCGAATATTCGAATATTCGTTCCAAAAAAACACACCATCAAAAACAACATTAAAAAAAAAATTAAAAATTAAAATTAAAATTAAAAAAATAAATTAAAAAAACCTTAATAATCCCTATACTCCCTGGAACTGATTTTGACAGTATCTGCATATTTTGTTGAAGATTTATGCGCTCGGAGGTGAAGTAATGGATGCGCTATGACACTTAGTGATGTAATATCCTCCTAAATGAGCAATACTACTACTACTACTACTACTACAATATTACTAACTTTTATATCCAAATATAACATTATTTGATGACATTATATTGCAGTACTAGCGTCTTGCAAAAAAAATGTTGGAAAAAAAAAATAAAAAACAAAGCTCCGAATACTAATTTAAGCTCCGAATACTAATTTTCCGAACGAGTATTCGAATAATTCGGGCCAGCCCTAGTGTCCCCATATGTGTTCACTAGTCAGGTGGTTTCAGTGTCACGCTCTACCTGTTGAGTTAGATGAACCCATTATGCATTGCCAGTAATCAACCATAAGCATTCACTAACGGCAGTAATGTGTGAGGGGCGTAATGTATCCCACCAGAGGCAGCTGAATTTATTTCAGAATCAATAGCCAGACAATTCATGCAGGGCTGCACACCGTGTCCTGAAGAATGACTTCATAAGCCCCCGGCACTTAAGCCATCCAATTGCCACATATTGAAAATTGAAAACTTTACCCGGTAAATTTTCTTGCCACTGTCAGTTCTGTTCCGTGCAGTCCTGCCACTGTGTGTGGACACATGTTTAAGGATTGTTTATGGTATTCTGTGAAAGGAACAAGTCGTGGTGGGTCTAGGAAAGAGGTCCCTCGCCCTGTATTTGTTTAATCTTGTTAATGGTTTTCATCAGAGCTGCTAATGCACTCGATCAGCGAATGCTGCAGCTATTTATGCTCTGAATTCACTGTACCAGAATTGCCCTATTAGCACACTCAACGGCAAATGAACACAATTTAGATTTACTGTGTAACTTCAGTGTCCCTGAGAAGCAGCCATCTACCGCCTGTATGTACGTGGCTGTGAAACATTGACTTCTCCACAGGATGTCATGCAGTTTTAATTCACAGAAGAGTCAGACAATAGAACAATAGTTGTGTTAGCAGCTTCTTATGAATAGAGATTAAATGCCAGGATGTGTGTTTAGCTTCCTCCTCTTCTGTTCTTTCTTTTTTCTATTGAAGGAAGACGGAATACACTGGAGACTTTCATCTAGACCTTTTCGCCCACATGCTCTATCAAAGTCTGACATTTGATGTACTTTCTCACTTATTCCTTGTAGTAAAAGGTTGTGGAACAGTGTAACACATGGCACGCTGCACTGCTCAGGCCTCATCACCTCCTGACTTCTGTGCTATTATATACCACATATATGCTCTTTTTTTCTTTCTAAACATTTTTTTTCAGTGAAATACTGCATGGGATGTGGCTGTCTCAACAACCCTGTGAGTGGGTTTGAGAGTGGTGTTGGTGATTTGGATTTGACTATAATCAGTTGGTTTTATCTTCTTTTCACGAGATAAGTTTCAAGGAAGAGACTGCAGAGCAAATGTTGCATATTCTGAGAAAGTTGAACAAGCCTCCTTTTGCCCTTCCTCCTATTCTGCTTATTTTGTTGTTCCAGTTCCCATAATGTGTTTATGTTTGAGAGGAGGTACAACATCAAATCAAATCAGTTTTATTTGTATTGCCCAAAATCACAAATACATTTGTCTCAGTGGGCTTTACATTTCCAAGGCCTTATTACACTCAGTGCCTACAAGTGTGTGTGTGTGTGTGTGTGTGTGTGTGTGTGTGTGTGTGTGTGTGTGTGTGTGTGTGTGTGTGTGTGTGTGTGTGTGTGTGTGTGTGTTTGGCAGTTATTTTGCACTCATTTCAAAGTAAGTTTATGCGTTTGTGTAACATTACTTTTTCCGTGTATCAAGCGATGAATTTGTGCTAAGTGCCCTACATGACATTGAAAAAAAAAACTTCACTTCAGCTCTGTTGTTGCGTAGTAACACTTACTTTTAATTAACATGGTGAACACCAGACTAGTCTTGACATGCACATAGACATGATCCTAGATGCAAAAGGAAACAAAGGGAAAGGAAGCGGTGTCAAGAGAAATGTTTAGCTTTTTAAACATTTTTCTACTCATTGTATCAGTCAATGAACAATTTTAACTCTTGACTAATAGGCTTAATTTCACTGTAATGTGGCTATACTTCCTTGGCCCCAGGGTGCTGATGCCCGCTTTGCTGAAACAGCGCGTTTGTTTTCTAGCTGTGTAGGCCTTAATATCTGCATTGGGATTTGAGTTGTTTTTTAAATTTTTTTCCAAGCTTGATGTTTTAAACCCCGGATCCCTCTGTGTGCCGCATCTTTGGCTGATCTTGGCAGTTCTCGTTTTCCTGAAGTCCTTGGTGGGACTGGAACACTTCAGGGGAAAAAATCTAGACAAACACATGCACTCTCAATTCTGTCCCCCTTTTTATGTACTGGTGGTAACCATGAAGAGCTCCACACACTGCAGAGTGTTTGCCATTTGAAATGAAACAAGCACTTTTGAAAGGTGTGCTTGTCATAAAATCACACGGTAGTAATTCACCAGCACAGACAGCTATAGCCAGATGCCCTTATGTGACAGTTGACTCCTTGCATTGCAGATTAGATTCTACAGACAGCAGCTGTCTCCTTCAGTGTGCACACATTTGTTCCATGAAATACATATAGCAATATCTGCATCAAGGGTCTGCTTTCTACTCACGCTCACGACGTGTGAAAAAAACTAAAACACAGCTCACTCCTGTTTAGTAGGAATTCTGACAGAATATTTTAGCAGAAGTTGTTAAGACGTTGTAGTTTGTCTATTTAGAACATCTAATGCAGTGTTAATTTTGGCAGCATATTCTGATTTAGTCTTAGTCTTAATATCACACCATTTAGTCTTAGTCCTATTCTAGTCATCTGAAATATTTTAGTCTTAGTCTAGTTTTAGTCAACTAAATATAAGCAGATTTTAGTTGACTAAATATACAACGGATTTAGTCGACTAAGTGTTTCTTTCTTCATTGAATAGTATTAAGTTTTGAATATGCAATACAGACACAGATTTAATGGTTGCAATACAAAACATGTATTCTATTTCATTCCTAATAATCTCACATAAAATCAGTGTACCTGACTGGATAGGGGTCAGGGGGGGCTTTAAGAGCCTGTGTCCGGGGGCCCATTATCTCATGATCCGTCTATGAACCAACTGGATTCCACAATCTTTTTTATTTTTGCGGGGAGCATGCACAAGCATTATTTATAAAAATTTAAAAATAAAGAAAATAAAAAAAATAAGTGGGGAGCCCCACACTAGGTCTTGAAACTTCCGCCCCTGGGCAGCAGCAGCAGCATGCAGTTAAGGCGCTGACAAAAGTGAGCAACTGCGCTTTCCTTTAAGCAACACTGCTGCCACTGTGTGTGTTCGGACTTCTTTTGCATCAAAGCCTTTTTGATAATAAAATTAGAGGTTTTAATTGAACGTTGTCCATGCGTCGGAGTTGATTGTAACTTACTCGGGTGAAAACAGAAACTAACGGAGGGAGGCGACAGTATCACAGTTCATTTCCTATATAGTTGCGCAGTCAGTATGGGGACATGGCTCTGTGTATTCAAGCTCGAGACACAGCCTACTTCAAACAGATCGCGGAACTTAGCCGTTAAAGGGCAGGATATCCATGTCTATCATTTTGTCCATCAAACCGCAGAGTTTTTCTGCACCGCGGCTCACTCCACCCGCTCACACTGCCGAGGTCTCCCGTCGATTTTCACCGACACAGGGTTGCATTCGCTGCTTTGCCCTGATGGGATTTCTCCCCAACTTGTCCCACAAAAAGAGTAGTTCTGATTGGATCTCTTCTCCATTTGTCCCGCGCTAAAATTTTCGTATTGTTCCTATTCGTTGACTATAGTGTCAGTTATATTCGTCTCAGTCTTCGTCATCATATCTGGCTTTTTATTTAGTTTTTATTTAGTTTACGTCCGTGAAAAAGGTTCGTTGACTAATATTTTTCGTCATAGTCTTAGTCAACAAAATTAACACTGATCTAATGATATGCATTCTCTCGCCCTCAAATTAGAGGACTAGCTGAGAAAATGGGGATGAGTAAGGTGAATGAGTTGTGCTGTCAAAAAAGTTTCTTGTGTATGTTACCGTGTGATGGTAAAGGAGGCCGATGCTGGAGGAGAATGTCAGCGATGGTTTTTTGCATTTCGCGCATTAGCCATATTAAAGTGGCATATTTAAAAAAATTGAAGGTCTTCTTCTTTGAGTTCTTATCGACATTGGTTGTGTTTTTGAGCTGCTGGTTAACTAGTGAAGGGAGGAACCATTATATATTGTTGAAAAAGTGCAAGTGAGTTAAGTTGCATTGCCCTTGATAATTAAGTTTAAATAAGCTGTTTTCTTCTCAGTGCTGACTGTTAACAACAAACCAAAGTATCCCCAGTGCTGTGTCACAACAAGGGATTCAGCTGTTCCACCTGCACGTGTTGTTCCCAGTTTAAGGTTAAAGAGCTTCTAATGATACTATAATTATCCTGTTTGCCCTTAAAGGAGGAGTATGTTGACTCTAAACTTTCTTAGTGTCAACTAATCCAATAAAAGGAACATGTATTGTCTTTATTTGCTTAAGACCATTCCTCTGTGCCATAGATCTAAAAAAAAAAATTTGTCCATAAATGTACAAAAACACATAATTGAGCTCCACTATAGTTCCTCCATGACATGTTCCTTCATCTATACTGTTAACAAAGGCTTTGCAAATTGTATTGAGCCAATCTCACATACACAATTTTGCTTCCGCATACACTTGTGGCTAGAAATAGTCCCCAACTTTACTCCTGTTCCTGAATAATGTTTGCTACAACCTAGACAGCAGTTGCAAGTCTCCAGCTGTTTTTAGGTAATTATTGAGCCTTTCTATTAAATGAAAAAATGCGTCTTCAGTAGGGAATATATAGTACTGTAGTCTTTTCATGGGATTTGTTGATTATGACGGAATATAGATTATCGTTAGCTTTATTTAAAGCTAAATGCCGTCGGTCAGGATGGGGGAAAATAATAATCAAGCTGATGACTACTTGTGTTGGATCCTGATTCTTTTTTGTTTATTTCCATAAAAGTTATTATATGTAAGACATTGAGAAATCTCGCAATATAGATCTAAAGGAAGCCTCAAGGCATAGTGGCAAACTCTCCAGCAGCAGAATAGCCTATCTGCATGTGACCATCCCCAAAACATGTGGCTTTGCAAGTTCTTCAAAACAACTTTTTATCGTGACAACAGCCCCAAGGTTCTATTTTCTATTTTCAGTGTTTTTATTTTTTCTTAACCTTTAGGCACCTTTTGCTGTTTGAGGCGCACTCTGCTGGTGCAATGAGATTTGTGTAATTTTTACATGAATTGCATTTGTATGTTGAAACAATTATTATTATTATATTTTTTATTTCAATATATTAATAATAGGCTAATCACTAACACATTATTGGTAGAAAGAATGTGGAACCGAACAGCAGGGTAATGACAACAATCTGAAATATTTCCACTTATTTATTTAGTTTGAATATATGTATTTTGATGATTGCATGTCATTGTTAAGAAATTTGCAATGAACTATAATACGTTATAATGCAAATTTATAGGAAAACATTACTAAAGGAAATCTACCATCCCCAGCAACTTTGAGCTTTGAGCTGCATGAGGCAAACTCCTTATCAACAGCACACAAAGTATAATCAACATATGAATTTTACTTTTAGATTGTACAAATCATCAGCATCATCTGACTGCCACTCATTGTTTACCCAAATGGTATGGACATTGTAACTCAGAAATGCATGATTTGGAATGCTGAATCCGTCCCCAAACAATCCCCCTGCTGACATGGACGTGCCGGCCCCAGCTTTCCTTCCCATACCTGACGTCAACATTGCTGATGAGATTGATATTTTAACTCCAGGCCCCAATGACTATTGCAAGTTAAACGCTCCTGTGGTTGTTGTTAGGCTGCTGTTTTTCAAGGGCTCTCATGGGCTCTTGGCTTGTTGTTGAGTGTGATATTATGGAACAAATAGCAGGGCTTAATGGTGTTGTAGATGATTTAACTGCCCTTGGGGCAATGGAAAAAGGAAAATGATTTAGTATGCCTAGATATTGTACAGGATGTTTTTCTCTAGGTCTTATAAAGCCTTTTTTTACCCTCAGTGCTCCCTACCATATTGAGATGTTAAAATCTGAAAAAATTCCACAATGTCTAAATGTAAAAATAAACCTTTTTCAGGCCAAGCTCCCATAACGTCTTGTTTACAAATCACAGGTTGGCATTCATAATTGCTATTCACTTGTGTTTTATTGGATTCAAGATTTATGAATGTTGTTTGAGAGCATCGCGCGGCTCTCCTTCACGCCCAGCACCTAGTGTGCTGTCTGCTCTCCTCTGGCGGAGACGCGGTGGCTTCAATCCTTTTGCCCACAGGGGACTGCTGACATGGATGAGTGTAAACTGTTGACATGGTGCTGTCTCCTATGCTCTCTGATCAAAGACGGTGTAGCCCTCCTGTTTCACAACCTGCCTTCAAATGAGCTCCAAGTCTCTGCCATCCACACTCCTTTTCTCTCTCTCTCACTCACACTCTGTTTCACACTGGTTGGAATACATGTTTTCCCCATATTGAATTGAAAGATTAGTAGATAGCAACACAGCGGCCATTAACGTCTTCACCCATGTAGCTTCTGTGACTGCCTATCGAGCAACGACGTATTTGATTTTGGAAAATGTTGTGTGCTGAGTTGCTCATACTGCAGTGGAGCATATTTGGAGACAGCAATGCCCTGACTTGTAAGTGCAAGGGAAAGCCTTGGCTTGGTATAGTACGCAGTTTAATTAATCCTTGGTAATGATGCAACTAATAGTAAGAGCTGAGCTTGTCTTAAGTGGCTTGAGGCGTGTGTGTGTGTGTGTGTGTGTGTGTGTGTGCCTGTGTGTAGAGATGCTGATCAGGCCAACTCCTCATCTAAAAAGGTTGGTTTAGTCTCTGTGAGTCCAGGGAGTTTTGCTGCTGCTGCGCTAAAGTTACATTTAACCCATGTATACAGTAGCTGCCATGGTCACAGACCAGGGGCCTGTTTCAGGTAGCTGGTTTTGAGGCAACCCAGAGTTTGTTTGCTCTGAGTTGGTGGAAACTCTGGGTTTTCCGTTTCAGGTAGCAGGTTCAGCGCAACCGAGGGTCAGTTACTGCGGCAACATACGCCGTGGGTCTAACCTGCTCGGGAGGTGGTTAGTCCTACCCTGAGTTTGTTTTCACTTTACGCTGCAGCTCCGACTGAAGAAAGAGTGTCACTGTCACACGCGTCCCTGTACAGTTTGAAGCAAAATCACTCCATAAAAATCTCCATCGGGATGTTTTTATCATTTCCGTATCAGAAACATGTATTAATGAAGGCAAAGGCATGGACTTCCAATTAAAGGGGTATAAACTGGTTTGTGTCAACAGAATGAACAAGAGAGGGGGAGGAGTGGCCCTTTTTGTGGATGAAAATATAAGGTTTGAAATCGTAAATAGCATGTGCACTGCAATTGATAACCTATTGGAATGTGTGACTATTGAAATTCTAATGAAGGATAAGTGTTTAATTATCAGCTGTGTGTACAGAACACCCGATTCAAAAATGGAAGACTTTATAGAATACGTGGGAGAACTATTTTCTAAGTCAAATCAAAAGAAGATATTTATCTGTGGGGATACAAACATTGATTTACTAAATACTACTAATTCACTGACTGAAGAATTTGTAAATACATTGCATGTTATGGGTATTCAGCCCTTAATTACAAGGCCAAGCAGGATTACAGTAAATAGTGCCACGTTAATAGACAACATATTTACGAATGTTATGGGGGATGAAATAGAAAGTGGACTCCTGATTAATGACATAAGCGACCATTTACCTGTATTTGCTATATACAATTGGAAACAAAAGTTGCAGCAGAGAACAAACAAAGATATATTTGTAAGGTTGGAAACTGATGAGAGGATAGAAGCACTGAAAAATGACTTATTGACGCAAAATTGGGACTCTGTATACAAGGGGAAGGATGTTAATGCAAGTTTCGATTTATTCCTGCAGATATTTCAAAGGCTGTATGATAAAAATTGTCCACTTAAAAAAAGGGCCTTAAAGCAAAGACATGATAAACAGTGGCTAACTAAATCCTTGATAAATGCTTGCAAAAAGAAAAATACATTGTACAAAAGATTCATAAAAGCAAGGACACCAAAGGCGGAGTTAAAATATAAAACCTATCGTAACAAGCTAAATAGCATTCTCAGAGACTGTAAAAAGAAATATTATGGTAAGTTGTTAGAAACAAATGCAAATCAACCCAAAAAATTGTGGGACATAGTAAATACAGTGTTAAGAAATGACAGCAGAATACATAATTATCCTCAGTATTTCCATGAAAATAACGTTAAGTTTGAATGCATGAACACTGCGGTAAATAAACTAAATGAATTTTTTGTTAATATTGGACCTAATTTAGCAAAAGGTATCTGTGGGAAGAGTGTAGGGGAGTCTAGTGAAAACGAAGCGTCTCTTCAACACTCCTTGTTTTTGAAGCCAGTCGAGGCCAACGAGATAAGGGAGATATTGCTCGGAATGAAAACAAAGACCTCTAGAGACGCGCTTGGGTTTCACATGAAAGTAATTAAATCAGTGCAAGAAAGTATTATTAAACCCCTAACACACCTTTTTAACCTATCTTTTCAAACAGGCATTTTTCCTTCTAACATGAAAGTAGCTAAGGTTATACCATTACATAAGAATGGTGATGAACATTCATTTACTAATTATAGACCAGTCTCACTTTTAACACAATTTTCTAAAATTCTGGAAAAGTTATTCAGCAATAGACTTGATGAATTTATTACTAAACATCAACTTCTGTATGACAGTCAATTCGGCTTTAGAAATAATCATTCCACCGCACTGGCCTTGGCTGAATCGGTAGAAATTATTAGTAATGCTATTGAACACAAATTGTACTCTATAGGAATTTTCTTAGACCTCAAAAAAGCATTCGACACTATTAATCATGACATCCTTCTTAATAAACTGGAGAATTATGGCATTCGAGGTTTGGCACATGACTGGGTCAGAAGTTATTTACATGACAGGAAACAATTTGTGAAATTAGGGGAGTTCACATCGACATGCTTAGATATTGTTTGTGGGGTCCCTCAGGGGTCAATCTTGGGGCCGAAATTATTCCTGCTTTATATAAATGACATATGTAAAGTGTCAAAAGTATTAAGGTTAATTTTATTTGCTGACGACACAAACATCTTCTATTCGGGGAAAGATCTGAATAATATGGTTGAAATCGTAAACATTGAATTGACTAAGTTACATGAGTGGTTAAACCGAAATAAGTTATCACTAAATTTAGATAAAACTAAATTCATGATGTTTGGCAGGAGAGCATCAGATGTCGCTGTAAAAATCAAGGTAAATGGGATTGAAATTCTAAGGGTCAAGCAACACAAAGTCCTAGGGGTAATAATTGACGATAAATTAAGCTGGAAACCACAAGTTAGCCATCTCAGGGGCAAAATAGCCAGGAGTATTTCTATACTTTGGAAAGCACAACATTGTTTCAATCAAAAGGCCTTAGTTGTATTATACTGGAGTTTAGTTTCCCCACATCTGCATTACTGTGCTGAAATATGGGGAAACACTTACAAAGGTACATTGCACCCGTTGGAGATTCTTCAAAAGAAAGCAATACGAATTATTTACCAAGCCAATTACAGGGCACACACTAATAACTTTTTTATTGAAGGTAGAATTCTCAAATTACGTGATGTGGTAAATTACCACACTGTACAAATTATTTACAAGGCTTCAAAAAAAAGCCTTCCTAACAGTTTACAAGTAATGTTTGAAGACAGAGAAGTTTTGCATGATTTAAGAAGAAAAGATAAATTCAATGAGAAAAATATACGGACCACACTTAAATCCTTTTCGATTTCTGTAAAGGGTATTAAGCTGTGGAATGGACTTGATGAAGTTGTCACAGGGAGTTGCAGTTTGCGCAATTTCAAAGCAAATTATGTTTCAAAAATTATTGAAAATTACAGACTAATAACCTGAGCACAATGTCAATGTCACTTACATAACAATATTGTAAAGAATAATACAGGCCAGCAGACAGACTTGTTTTTGAATACTTTTGCTGAAGTGTTTAGACTACCAGTTAAGAAATGGAACAGGCCGCATACAAGGCCACTTCACACTTTATACATTTGGCTTTGTCACGGGAAAACTGAACTGTGCTGAACTGATCTGAAAAGCTAAAGCAATTAGATTAAAATTGACTGTGTATTAAACTGCAGATTATTAAAAAAAAAAATTTTATGGGTATATATGTATATATATATATATATATATATATATATATATATATATATATATATATATATATATATATATATATATATATATATATATATATATATATATGTATATGTGTATATATATATATATATATATGTGTATATATATATATATATATATATATATATATATATATATATATATATATATATATATATATATATATATATATATATATATATAAATGTTTTTTGTTTTATTTTTATTTTCTGTAACAGTAACTGTGTATCTGAATCCGACTTTGATGAAAATGGGGGCGGGTCCTGATAAGCCTTTGGCTTCTTCCGTCTCCCTTCGGACAACACAAAGTATGATGTATGAATATTTGCAAGAGAAAATTGTGTATTGTGTGGAATTGTCCGAAAGAATAATAATAAATAAATAAATAAATAAATTTTACGTTTGACCGATCATTTATCTGATCAGTAGCCTTGTTCTCAGCCCTCGGGTCCATTCATATGCGGCCACCTTACACATCGTGACATGCTCTACATTCAGATTAATAAACCTATTTGTATTGTATGTTTTTTAACGTATGTGCCACTGAACAGATTTATGTCAGGTGGATTCATGTAACGCTGCGGCTGCACGCGACCGTTACAGTTCACTTCTGCGATCCTAAAGTTACAGACGAGCCTCGTTAAATAGCCTAATATGAATATAAAAATTATATAATAATTTAAACTGTGATCACTTGAGGAAAATGGATCTGGTAATAAATCAATCAGGCTCTTCAATGGAAACTGTCACCTAATGTGTCTTGACGTTAATGTCTTTCACTACCCATTTAAAAGAAGCAACAGTCTGTTCTGTTTACTGCACAGTAGGCTATTAGGCTATAGCTTGCCAACATATTATACAGCAAATATAAAACACTGTCAGCAATGCTGTGCCGCGCCAGCTTTATTACTTTACAGCTGATATGCGTAACTTTTTAAAATAGACTATGGCTTCTCATACGGAAGCGAAATGATTCTCTTGACAAAAAATGTTTGCTCTGTTTTTTTTTTCTGAATTGCCGAGGAGATTAGATCAGAGTTATGAGACAATATCCCGTTAATTATTCTCCATACCATAAACTCATTCGTTAATATTTCTAACTCTAGTGGGAGGAGCGGAGATTTCTTTTTTTCTTTTTTGAGAAGTGGAGAAGTGAGAGGATCAAGCATTTGTTTCTTCTGTTTCCATGGTGAATCATGTTATCAGTGATCCATTGACGATGGCTTTTACGCACATGCTCCACCCAGAGTGAACACGCTCAGAGTTGATAAACCCAACGCTGATCCACTGTTTTGAAACCGAAAACCCTGAGTTACTCATCAACCCTGCGCTCTGAGTTTACCAACTCAGAGCGCAGGATTAAACTCAGAGTATGTAAAACCAGCTACCTGAAACAGGCCCCTGCATTGCATGTGCATATAAGAAGAGGAGGGAGCTGATGTCACATGTGCGAAATAAACTACTTAATGAAAATAAAAAACATATTCTAAGAATCTTTATCTGACACAGAAAGCCATAAAACATAACAAAAGTCTTGGTTTCCTGGCTTATTTCGTGCTTGGGCACGGGGAAACTTTGCCTAGTGTGAGTGCGCCCTTAGTGTTCTTGTTGGTAAACGGCTCATCTTACTATAGTTGTGTGAGAATGAACCAATGCTGAGACACTTGTGAATATATCTTTTAATGGGATATTTTCTATTTGTGAGGACAATTGCGTGAAGAGTTTTCAGAACAGGGGAAAATAGAATTGAGTACATCGAGCTCCCCATATATATTTTTTTTTACTCAATCCCAAATGGATTCAGAAACGCTTTTGCAGCAAGTAATGGTCAATTCTGCCTCCATTTTGAGTCGGGCAGATTGTCATCTCTACTTTTGTTTTAGTTTTTTCCTGCCATTCCCTTTTTACAAAAAACACTCTGCAGCACACCCACTTGTTTGCATCCTTCTAGTAACAAGGAACTGATATTGTCCAATACATCCCCCGGGCTTTGAAAGCCACAGTGGGTTTTGACTGATTCAAGCAGCACAACATTCTTGTTTTGCTTGTGCACCTGACTGACAATGGCTTCAGCAAGACATTTTCTTCCCACCCAGCACAGGCTACATCTGTTGTGGATCTTTTTTCCCCCCAATGAGTTTGATTGTTTCACGTCTGGGACTATACATGCTCGAGGGAGCATGGTATGCTTAAGGACAATTTGTGCTTCCAGCAAACACTGTAATTCTTTTGACCGTATTTGATTTGGCCAACCTTCCCCTGAAGAAGCTAGAGACACATTTGTGCCCTGAAGACATGGGGTCTACACTTCTGTTTACATATATTTGTATTGTAGTATATTTAAGTTTTCCACATTGTTGCATTCAGTCATATATTGACTGTCCAGTTTGTTTAAAAACAATGTGTATATACAGTATTTGAATGAATGAATGAATGAATATCTTTATTGTCATTGTAACAGGTACAACGAAATTAAGTGCAGTCCTTTTAGTGCAAAAACATCTGTTATGAGAAAATTAATTTCACTCATCACAATGAGTTCATAATTCATAAATAAATAAATAAAAACTAAATAAAAACTATATAAATAGTCAACTATAAGAAGAAAAAAAAAGACAATAACAAGACATAAGACACAAGACACACCCACACAACATCCACATTCATAAATGTGCTTACACAAATGTGTGTCCCCACTATGCCCTAGTTTTAGCAGAATTTAGTGAGGTTATGGCTGTTGGTTAAAAACTGTGTTGTAGTCTGTTTGTTCTTGTTTTCATTGACCGGTATCTCCTGCCTGATGGCAGTAGTTGAAACAGTTTGTGACCGGGGTGTGATGAGTCCTGCAGGATGGAGTGTGTCTTTTTGAGGCAGCGGGAACTGTGCAGTTCTTCCAGGGAGGGAAGAGGGCAGCCGGTGATCTTTTGTGCTGCCTTTACGACCCCCTGGAGCCTTTTCCTCTGTGCCACTGTGCAGCTTTTAAACCAGACACACAGACAGTATGTGAGGATGCTCTCTATTGAGCAGCGGTAGAAGGACACCAGTAGTTTTTGGGGGATGTTGTTTCCAATGCTAGCTGCTGCTTCATATAATTTAATTGATGGATGCCTCATGCCTGTGATGCAAGGCGCATCACAGGTGCTGTAGGAGAAGCTCCTCTTATATTTTTTTTGCCTGATGGTGATGATCATTACAGCCCATTAAGGCATTGTGTCAAATGATGGCACCTGGACTGAAAGCAAGAAGTTTTTATTTTTGGGTACACACAGTCACCCTGTTGCTCCTGCCTCAGTTTTCACAGGCTGGGGGTTTCAGGAAACCAAAATTTGCCAGGCTGTTTGAGAGACCCAGAGATTTCAGGAGAAATAAGTTGTTGTTAAATTGTGTTTGGGTGGCTGTCATTACTTGAGGTTCCAGTCCCTCCACAGAGTAGCTAAAACAGCTGCAATTTGGGAGAAGATTTGAGGCACTTTGACTGAATGTTTATATTAAGGTACTTCAGCTGCAATCTACAATTTGGAGCGTGAATGTGTTTCCCTCATTATTTTTATGTAAATGGTGTATATACGACTCATTTGCAAAACAGAACATTGATGGTTCTAAAAAAAAACGTGAAAAAAGATTTTGTTCCTCAACAACATTTTGAGTGTAGGAGTTCATATAAAAACGATTTATGCAAAATGTTCACATAACGACTACAGATTTATTGTATTATGGTTAAGATGCCCATAAGGTTTGGATAACGGTTCGACCGTCCAAGATGATATCACTAGCTGTATGATATGGTTTTAATCATCAGAATATTATGATAATTCAATATCACAAAAAGGCAATTTTAATCACAAGATGTCAAATGAAAAATCCAATCCGATTTACATTGCAATGATCTGTGTTCAGCATGTTGTGAACCGCAAACATTATGTCCAGATGGTACTGTTGAAAGTTGATACTATTTTTACTACTTTACTACTTTATTTTTAATTTTTTTATTTTATTTCTTAACCCATTGATGACAGCTGCTGCGCGATGCCACATTGGCTCTCCTGCCTGATGCTGCGTCGCGCAGCATTATTACTTTATCTAATTTTCATGGCATTCCCAGCATAGAATGCACCGTCATTGGTTCAAATACACATGAGGTGGGTTTTGTTGATTTTTTTAAGACCACGTGACCACCCAAAAGTTGTGTGGTTTGCCGAAAATCACGTCTATCAAAAAAATAAAATAAAATAAAACAAAATAATAAAAAAAATACGCCGGCTATGTCGGCGACAGAACAGTTAGTGGCGTTTGGTGCGCAGAATCAAGGTCTACTATAGACTACTGACGAAAATCACACAACACATTGCATCTATTTATTAACAATATTTAATAATTTTCTAATTCATCTCATTTTGACATCATCTTCAACCGCTTATCCGAAATCGGGTCGCGGGGGCAGCAGCTTGAGCAGGGAACCCCAAACTTCTCTTTCCCGGGCCACTTCAACCAGCTCTGACTGGGGGATCCCGAGGCGTTCCCAGGCCAGCGTGGAAATATAATCTCTCCACCTAGTCCTGGGTCTTCCCCGAGGCCTCCTCCCAGCTCATTTTGACGATTTTTAGAAATATTTGTTGGTTTGTAAGCGCTAAGGGAACATGTTTAAATAAAACCTGTGAACCTTAACTTTTAAATGTATTTTATTTCATGTTTCTATGTGCTACACAGGCTTAGATATTAAGGTTTTGGTAGACTTGACAATTCGTACTATTTTTTCAGAAAACCCTCAGGCATTAAGGACATGCATCCTAGATTGCCATAGTCATCAATGGGTTAATCTCTCTGTGTGTTGCCAGCTTTTGGCATCTGCCATATATATATATATATATATATATGACATTTGTATTGGATTGTTGAATAAGTTGCAATAGCATTTGTTCTGGGTTTTTAATGAAACGTTTTTCTTCCCCTGTGGATTTTTCTGACCTCTTTTTCTACCTCCCACAGTTGTAGCGGATGGCCACCCTCACCATGCTGGAGAGGTGCACCATGGGAGCACAGGCGTAATGAGGGCGAGGAGGGCAGCTGGTGACCCCTACTGGTCCTATTCAGGTGAGCTCTCATTTGTGCGCCGTCCGCTCTCGGTAGGAGGAGGAATGCATTTCCATGACTTGTTCACCTCTGCTCTGTCTTGCCTATCATCATTTTCCTATTTTTTTCGAACCATTTTGCCAGTAACCCCCATCGCCTCCACACTGCTGTAGCCAAAGGGCTGAATTAGGTATTTCATATAAATTTAATTTAATGGTATACCTGTGCTGCATGTTGCTCATGCTTCTTATTGACTCTAATTAAACTAATGCACTTGAGAGAAGAGAAAACTGACATAAGGCAAACATGGTTTGATGTTCAGAGTATGTTGCAGCCAACCTTGATTAACCACAGAAAGCTGAGTGTACTTGTATCAATTGTATTTATCTATTGTCAGGTTATGGATCAGACATACACATTGGATGAAAATAAAGATTCATTAATGTATGTGTATGTCATTTACAAAAGAAACAACAACTCAGAACTAGTTGTAAACCCTTACCTTATCTTTATAAATGATTGTGACAAATACAGTCAAGTCAAGCAAATGGCACATTTAGTTGTGCAGTTAGTGCAGTTGGCAGCTTTCTTCAGCATACCTCCATTTGTATTGTAGGATATTGTATCAGAAATACAGTCAGAAATGCTAGCTATTAGTTTAAGTTTTATTTCTATTTTTTAAATTCCTGCATCTATTATTGATTACATGCATGCTCTTTTTGCCAAAAAAAAGTTCCTCTGGGAACATAGGCTTGCCTCCTCCTCTTATCTCACAGCCATCTCCCCAAACAAACTGGCAAGACGGACAGATATGGTGTAGCGCAGACTGAAGAGTCGGATATAGGCTCAAATGGCTGATTCATTATGTGCTCTTTTACGCTTGTAAATATATTATCAGAGTGGTAAGTGTTTATTTGGGTGTCAAAGTTGTTGTGTGTGTCTTTAGTGAAAGTAGCAAATTGATGTTTAAAATCAAATGTCCACTGAAGTCTTTATGGGGCAGCAGTTGAGTTCTAAGCTTTAGAAAACAAACCCATATTCTAGCAATGTGGATAAGAAAAAGATATTGTTTATATGAATGTCAATAGCTTCGTGGATAAGAAAAAGATATTGTTTATATGAATGTCAATAGCTTCTTTTAAACTGTTAAAAGTATTTTGTATATCCAATTTATCTTTATTATCTTAATACAATTTAGCGCTCTGTAGACTACCAACACGCAGTATTTTGTAGTATTTATTCAGTTGACTAGTTTTGCATCCACATACTTTACATTAAATATTGTGACACATTAAAGGTTGCTCATAAATAGGAAGTCAATTAGAAAAAAAACTCCTCTTGCGTGATAAATCATTAAGAAAAAAATGGAATATAATAATTTTTTTTTTCATTTTGCCTGGGATCAGTTCTGATAAGCAAACATCAATGTTCATCCGGTGCACTGCTCCACATTCTGCGACGCATTCACGCCCTAGTGCAAACACAACTCTTTGTTGGCTGCTGAGCAGCTCCGGTGGGAAATAGGGGTTATGTGCTTTTTGTCGAGGGCACCTCATTGGAAGAGCTCAGAAAGTGAGCAGCAGTGAGTAAAATTATATTTACTGGTTCAAGGTCCAAAAACATCACCTAGCAAATAACTACCTGAGTCCCTCTGCTCTTGCAATGCATTGCAGCTCAGGAAATTGTATAGTGGTGTTAAGAGGAATAAAACCAGTGTAAACTGTTTATGTGTGTATGTGTCTTTGTGTGTTTTTTTGTTTGTTCTTATTTTACCTAGAGGTGGTGGTGGACAAAAAAATCAGGTCAGGGAACTGGCTGACATGGGTTTATTTTGGACATTCATTTCGGGCCCATAGAGCACTAATTCGTACCAGTGAAGGAAGCTGGCTGACTCTACTGAGAAAAAGGGAAGCATTGAGGGAACACAGAAATGTCCATTGCTTTGGAAAGGTAATTAGTAGCTAAGGCTGTGAATGGGGGACCGACAAGCGTGCCTTAGCAGCTAAATGGTTATTAAGGGCATTTGCTCTGTGCGAGTGAGTGTAAAATAAATGCACACAGAAGGGTTAGCCTGAAGCTAAGAAGTACTGGTGCAAGACAGACTTCAGCTCTAAGAGCTTGACACCCAGAGAGTTCATAACGTACATGAGGGGAGGGGGGGGGGGGGGGCATATCACCCATTGTTTCACACATACTTCCACGCCCTGCACTCTGTATTCTACAGTCTTCAGAGCTGTTTAAAGAATCTGGAGTGTAAGAAACTGGAGCAGTAGCGAAAAAATATTGAGTAACACTTTAAACAGTTTCTAAAATGTTGTCCTGATCAGATTTTCATTTCTAAGAAATTGTACAGCATTTTGTAATATTGGTGGGGAAATATACACATTGACCACATTGATGCTATGATCTGATTTTACATAAAAACAATTATATTAATATCACCCCAGTATCAAAATGCCTTTGATGCTTTTCATGATAAGAAACTAAAGAAAGATTAGTCTGTTGCATTGAAGAACGAGGATCACAGTGGGTGCAATGAGAGCTCTTATCGCATCACCTTCCTGTGTGCTTTGGTTATAAACCTCACTGTACGTAGCCTCAAAACCTACACCCTGAAATCTGATTAAAAGTTATTTAAGGTATGCTCTCTGTGTGTGCGTGTGTGCGAGCATGCTCGTGAAGGCGCATGGAGGCATTTTTCATAAGAGGGATGATATCATCTCAACCATAAGACTCCCACAGGAACAAGGCAATGCATCATTTTCCCCTTTTTTATATCTCTGCACTGGTTTTTTACATCTTCTTTGTAAGTTCCTGTGGTTTCTTTTATCTGTTCTTGTATGTAGTTTGGCCAATATATAGGCGGCAGTTTGCTTTAATTGCACTATTGTTGATTTATTGTTCTAGTTTAATTACAGCACAACAGTTGGAGGACCTTAATGTGCATTTGCAGAAGCATTATGCTTGATCCCGCTCCAAAAAAAGGGGGAAAAACAAGCAAAGAAATAATGATGTTAGATGATGCTAGACGATCTCTCCCTGATATTTATTTTCCACGGCATTATGAGATTTCGTCAAAGTCCCTGAATTAACTGGCATGTCATTCTAGACTGATGTGATGCAATTACGCCTAATGAAAGATTTATGTTCTTGCTCTTCTCCCTGTGAGAATTTATGGAGTTGGTTGGGAGAAGAAAAAAAAAGATAGCCTGGATGGAAAAATAAAAAATGCAGTGAAGAGTACATGCTACTGTAGCCCAAACCATTTAGACAACATGCTAGTCCTCAAGCAAATGAATAATGCAGCGATTAAAGCACTACATCTATGTGATTTTTCACATTCATAACTTAGCTATGTATAAATGGAGCTCGTACTGTCTGTTTTCCAGCGGTCATGGATGTCTGGATAGAAGCCACTCTGATAAGCTGTAGCCACTAAACGAGCCTGCCATTGATACATGTGGATTATATTCCCCCCTCTGCCTGACTGTTTTATTCCACTTCACTGAGGTTGCCTGTGATCATTAGCAATCTTTCCACTCATGTCGCACATAATGAAGTGAATTAAGTGTCATTTTCAATCAATTGCTATGTTGATCCAACTTAATTAGTACTTTAGAGGAGATAAAACAAGATTAGGTAACGCACTGTTCTTGATTTCCAGGGCTTTTTTGGCTTTGAATAACAGTCATTTCTACCTGTGGGCACACTTTTTGTAGCCTCCTTTTGTATTCCGTCACTACTTTTGGTCATTGATTTGTTAAAAATAGGAAACTAAAAATTGCACTGACTGATTTGGTCTTCAGCAGCTTTTGAGATAAACATATATGATTTGTATAACCTTATATTGGCTTGATGCTTGTGAAGGCAGTGCACTTTGTCTCCTGTGGTTTGACACCCCCCTCCTCCCCCCCCCCCCCCCCACACACACACACACAAACCACACTGAGGCTGAGGCTGAGGCTGAGGGAAGTTAAGCAGTGCTATGTTGTCATGGTGCCCGTCCGAAGAAGCTCTGCCTCCTGGAGGTAATGAATCGAGAGGAGAATTGCTCCCGGTAGAGCTCCATGTATGAAAAGCACTTGACTTTAAAGCAAAGCTCCTGACTGTACAGGGGATATGCGTGGAGGTTAAAGTATGGACCATTCTATACAGGCCCATACTCCTCTGGGATTAAGTTAAAATACCAGCAATTCTTTAACAGGGGTTTTTTCCGATAAGAAAGATAGAGGTAATTTTTACAAGAGCTCCGGGGATCTCGCCACACTCTCATTGATGAAATTGGATTCATTGCGAATAATGATGTTTTGCTCCAGATTGTTTTGAGAAAATCAAATAATGTTTTCTAAATCTATGTGGGATTTGTTTAGTATCATGAATCATGATACACACTTTTTGTGCCCCAATGGGAAACCTAAAATCGCAGCTAAAATTCACAGTTGTATTTCATTTCCAATTACATTATAGGCATCAGCCCAATGACATTACCATCAACTACCAGACAAACTTATAATACTATAATTTTGGTTATGTCAATTTTTAATCTTTAGCTAGACTAAAATATACATTACGTCCTTTGGTGAACATGTGCTATTGTTATTATCAAACGCAATCCAGTTCAGCAACATTGCAGTCACCCTTTGCTTATTTTTGTCTGTCATGTGAGCACTGCATACACCAAACACATTCCATTGACATCAAATGTCAGTTTTTACAAATGACCAAACCTTGATTCTTTCTTCACTATCTGATACATTCAGTATGCTGGTTCGTAAAGCTTTGCCTCCACCCCCCAAACTCCATTTACAAACATCTCGTTAAGCCTATAGAGAAAAACCAAACCTCCAATTCACCATTTTTCTAAATGCTACACTATACTTATTAGAGTAAAGCAAATCTGCACCCATCATTTTCCAAATAAGGCCATACACCGACAGCGCAATAAAGAACATTATTGTAAGTTGACACATGTCAGCCCGCCGTCAAGAAAAGCAGCAATTTTATTCCTCCAGAACGTGGCATCCTGGCTACTGTACCCTGGTTACTACTTCTGTCTATATTGTAAACTGGAGAGTGCTACGAGTTTGAGTTGACACAATGCTTCATGACAATGCTGGCCGTTTTGCATTGCAATTTAGAATCCTTTCCCCTTTAATTTTAGAATAGGAACTGTGTTCATTTACAGAGTCAAGCCCTTAGGATCTGTTGAACTTTGTTGTACTCACCCTGAAACATTCCTCTACTTCCTCTGTGCTTCCTGGACTTGTTTAATTCCCTCCTCCTGGGAGTGGAGGGAGAGATTCATCCGTCTTACAGCCCCTACATTTGTAGTCACAGCCATTCTCTGTGATGATGGAAGCTTAACACAACATCATCTATATTTCTCCAGTCTTGCTGACATGTTGTATCAACCTGTAGTTGTACCTGCACTCATGTTCTGATAAAATGAGAGGTGCAGGACTAATTGTTAAAAATGAATTTTGCCGGGCATGAAGATGACTCATTATTCATCTTGGTTATTGCTAGCAGTTTGAATCGGTCCTTGTGTGCCAGAATTGGTCCATTTGTCTCTGTCAGAGGCGGGTCCTTGACAGATGTGCCAATATGGCTGCTGAAGTTGTGTGCTGGGAGAGAGGCATCTTAATTCTCTGTGATGTATCACACTGGCAGCAACCAATTTAGCAGAATTGAGCTCCAAATCATCTTACTTCCCACTGCCTCTGACAATCTGTTTCCTTTCTCTAGATGATTTAAATATATTAGAGATTGAAATAAATGAGCAAATACTATATTAGTGAGTTTTTGTTGGATTTGTTTGTTTGGATTGTCACATCAGCATTTCCAGAGAACAGTATCCTAACCCTGGCCACCAGGATACATTAAGCTAAGGCCCAATGCACAGTAACTATGGTAAATATAGGCACATTTTCTGGGTTTCCTGTTTAGAGCAGATTGATGTATTGGGCCAACAGGTTTGTTGTGTAAACCTAATTAATTTAATTTCAGGTGTCACATGGCGTTGGTCTGCCTTGTGGCAGCATATTAGGCCTAGTTGGCTGCTCAGGTCCAAAGTAATGGATGTGGACATGCTTGGCCTGCTGGGATTGAAATATTGAGGAAGTGTGAGATTGCCAGCCCACAGGTTTCCTCTCTAATGTGGTTATGCTGATGAGCTGGAATGAGCAAGCTAGCAGCTCAGCACATTTTTAAACTCATAATCATGATGACTTACTTTGTAAGGACTATATTTCACCCCCAGAGATGTAGAGTTAACTGCAGTGCATGGCAAGGCTGAAATAGTGGCACAACAGTACAGTGTTGGAAGATGTGCTAGCTTTGCTTGACTTATCAAATGTTTTGTGGTCAAATACTGTGGGGAATGTTAGCACAAAAGTGCACATAGACCTGCAAGCCATGGAGAATTATCTGTATCCAAGCAATTGATGTATTTATTAAGTACTGAATCACTTCTAGATCACTGTCGGTCCCAGACTTGTTGTATCGTTCATCCTGTGCTACTATCTGTAGTTTAGTGAATTACACAGCTAACTATCGATTCCTGTCTGGTTTCTAAATTATGAGGACACTTGCTGTGTAAACATGTAGCAATTGTTGTCCCTGCTTACCTTGCAGAACAACTGCAACATAGAAGAGTAATGGCTGCTGAGGGGTTGAGCTGAGCTTGAAGAGGGCAATAGCTCATAGTGGTTCAACCTTTTTTTTTCTATGATGTATTTTGTGAGCTAATGATGTCTGTTGACAGGGGATAAGTTATTGTTATCAAAATATATGGATACAAATTGTGTAAATTATAGTCTTTAATATAACTTATCGTTTGATAACTTCAAGTATGAAACACGTTGCTAACATTGCTACCAGGAAATCCAAAACAACCTGATCCATTGACATTCTGTGAACCCAAATACATTTATGTTAATTTAGGTTGATCCAGCATCATATTCCCACAGTAGCAGGCAGGAGGAAGATCACTCAGGCCTGCCATTCTTTGTCTTGTAGACTCTCATTACTCATTTAAGTGGGAGCTCATATACCTGCAAGGGGTAATGAATAATTTAGATGTATCATGAAATTATTGGGGTAGAAGCTGTTCTTTGCTTTCTAAAATGTGCCACGGTCTAAACCTTTTGTGCAATCTGCAAACTGCCTCTCGATAAAGAGGAAGCCGAAAAATGAGACTTTTCATTCATGGGTGGACCTTTTTTGATTATTTGAGCAAATATAATCCTCATGTTGGAAATTACTGTGAGAGTGCTTATGTGCCAACTTTTCTGAAATATAAAGAGCTATTTTTCTGTTGTTTCCTTCTTGTTTAGCCTCATGCTGCAGAGAAACTTTGAAGCCAGAGGCCAAACGACCACTTTGTCAGTCATTTATGTGCACATCACTGCCTCTGCTAGTTCAGTCGTTACGTGCTTTGGCAACATAAAAACAAGTTCATATTATAATTTCATATTGTTGGCACTCGCAGTAAGCCAGACAGATTCCTGAGAAGGCGAAGCAAAGGTGCAACAAAGGAAGGTCAGTGGAGGGGAATTCAGAATTTGTACTTTTTCAGATAACTCTCTTTCTAATTTTATGTCGCATATACCTAGTGGAGAGTGAGTCCTGCCCACAGCAACTTTAATTATGAAATGAATAACTGATCTTCACCAGCAATCACCTGTCCTCTGGAATCAATTTTCTGTTCAGCTGTGCAAGTTCCCTCCCCTTCTGTCCTTCAATTTCTCTCCTCATCTATCTCCCCCAAAGCTGGCCACATCTCAAGTCTGGGCAGGGGTCTGCATGTGGACACTATGGGGGTTATTGAGGAGGGTGAGACTCAGACTGGATTATGGCTGGATTTAAAATGGCCGCTTGCTGTGCTTAGCTCGACTCTCATCGGTGGCTGTGGTCATGTGCTATCTTTTGATTTGTGGTCTCATTAGCGGTTTCGGGGTACGGAGTGCTTAAACACCTGCGCGCTTCCTCTTTCAGACGCACTCTATTTTAATTTCTCCTACTTTAGGGATGACTCAGATGCCACACGAATAAGCAGCGGCTATAAGGGTAAGGGTTTAGTTGTGCTGATAGAGGCTCCTCAATACAGCCAATGTACCATCATCTGCTGGAGAAAAATAAATACATGCCTGTTCAGCTCAGGTCAAAGTGCAGAGCTGCAAAACGGAAAGATAATTTGGCTAAAGTTGATGCTCTCCTCCACCAAGAAGGTTACGTTAAGTCCTCCTCCGACATATTTGGCTCTAATGGCTGGATTGACTTGGAAGTTGTTGTGTTTAGCCGTGATCCCTTCTGAGAGTTCAGGTAACAAATAGGGAAAGCAACTATTAATTGTTGAGGCTTTGACCCTTCCAATACGATCACCATCATCTAAATTTTGGCTGTACAACAATTATTATCATTATTATCTACCCAGAGCAGGACACTGTTGATGATGAAGGTAACAGTTCAGTAACAGGAGATCATCAGGACCTGGTCGAGGTTAAGTGAGTTCATGTTTTTTCTTCTCCTTCCATATGTGAATGCTTCTGGCTTATTTGCACATCACTTTAAACTCTTCAGTGAGTGAAGATTTTACTAAAAGCTTCAACTGCTACTACTACTACTACTACTGCTACTACTAATAACACTATTTTAGTGTTATTACTTCAGCTCAACTTCATTGAAGGTTGCAGTAACATTCCTCTGTTGACTCACTAATTTCATTTTGTAACGGTTCATCTTGTATATTTCTTTTGTCAGTGAATCTTTTTTTTTTTTTTTTTTTTTTTTTTTAAACCTTTATTTATACAGGTATATCCCATTGAGTCCGAAGACTCTTTTGCAAGGGAGACCTGTTCCCATTTACACGTTACCATTCACACACCGATAGCAGGCTAACTATCGACATTCACACGAGGCAAGGTGGGTGAAGTGTCTTGCCCAAGGACACAACAACTATGACACAAGTGGCAGGGCGGGGATCGAACCTCCAACCCTTTGATCATTGGCCGACCCGCTTTACCAACTGAGCCACAGTCGCCCCTATCTTGTCCTAGTCTAAATGAGTTTGTGCCAGTGAGTGATAGTGCGCACATTTGTGTATTTCTCTTTCGATTAAAGTAGAATGACGCATACGCCATTTGAATATAATTACAATATCAGGACAGTGCATGGATCTCTGTGTATCTCCTGGAGAGGTGTACATGATTTTCAGAACTGGTCTCCACTTTGCGTCAAAATAAAATAAAATGACCCCACCCTCCATTTTCATTCACAATCTGTATTTGAGATGGTGACTAATAATAGAGACAGGTTGTATCACACACTTCAGACATTTTTATATTACAGGTGAAAAAGCAGGGACTAATGGGACATGTTTCAGTGTTCACAGTATAAAATTGACATTTTAGGACCAAATACCTTAAATATAGTAGCTCTGGTAAAATAAATGGTACATGCAGGAGAAATAAAATAGCCGATAATGTGTCATCTGAGGGCTCACTGTGTGGGTGGGGATCTTTCATCTCTGACTGTGGCTAATGGTGTGCTTACCGGTGACTCCGTGCTGGGGGGGTCATCCTGACGCCATGATGGGCAGGAAAGTGAGAGGCCTCTGTGTCTCACAACCTCCGTCCCCCCTGGGATGCTTGTCCTGGTTTATTGCTCTGTAGTGACCCGCTCTCAGCTCACCCTCCTGCCGTTGTGTTCCTCAGCCTTGGGGGTGAGGGCTCTCTGGCAGGCGTGTAGCACCGCAACTCCCTGCGCCCTCCCTATACGATGGCCAGCTGCTGCGTGCAAGACTGGTGACACGACTGGTTTTGTAATATTTGGGACTTATTTGGCATTCTCAGCCGTGCTAGCTGCGTAGCTTCAGACGTGGCAAATATCTGACGGCCCGTCATTCCATCCACCACAGACTGAAATATGTCTTGGATGAGTCGCCATCACATTTTGTACAGATGTCCATGTTGCCCACAGGACGTATCCTACTTTGGTGAGCTCCTGGCTTTTTCCTCTAGTGCCACCTTGAATTTCATATTTGTGGTTTACAACATTTGAATTTGCCTGCACATTATTGCTTTTTATCAATCACACCAAAATCAATGTACTTCCCATCAGCCTCAGCTATAAATAGTTTGTAGTGCTAACACACTAAACTCAGACGATGATTGTGGTAAACATTAGCAGTAGCATTGTCTTTGTGAGCATGTTGTCATGCTGACGGGAGCATTTAGCTCAAAGCACCGCTGTGCCAAAGTGCTTCCCTGCAGCACTGTATGGCTTAATACAATTACAATATACCGTACAGCAGATTAGTTTGCCTTCTGGCATGAACATAGTTGAAGGTGGAAGTAAAAGGTAACATACATGTGAGGTCACTGTATAAAGGGCACATAGCCAAATTAAAAACACCTTTTAGAAAGAGAGATATAGACCACCATAATCACCTGTGTACCTAAAAGCTGACAGGAGACCATGATAATAATAATAAAAAAAAAAAAACGTTTCCACTTATACCCAACAAGAATAAAATGATTTACTGGTCGTTAAAGAGGGCATTCAGTGACCAATTTTCTCATCTCACTAACGAGAGTGCACAACTTTAATAGTCAGGTGTGGAAGTCATAGCTTAGTGGAAGTTCCAAGAGCCAAAAGACGAGATAATTAAACTAATGGAAGAAGCTGCATAAAGGGAATATGAGGGGCTGACAGTTCAGAAAAGAGGTGATGGCTTTCAGCGAGATAAGGTGCTTTCTGAAAAGAAGCTTAACAATAGGAGTAGATGGGAAAGAGCGATGTGACAAATTGGAGATGGATTCTGTTCTATTTCTAGTGTGTGTGTGTGTGTTGGTGCACACACAGACTGCAGGGCCCTGATGTGTTCGATTTAGAGAACTACATTATTTATTTTCTGTTTCTCCTGAGGAACATAAACACGTATTGTGCAGATGCCCTGCCCTCACACATACAGTATCTGTCTTTATCTACTTCAGCCTCAGTGCTTCAACTCCATTTTAAGGCTTCTCTGATTTGAAAAGCTATTTGAATGCTAATTATTCTTTAATATGATATTGAGTGTAATTTCAACACATATGGCTATTTCCTATATTAAAACGTCCATCATGCAACCAGCTGCAGGACATTTGTGAGTGCTGAGGTTAGCGTCTGTGATTCCGACAGTTAGCTGATATGAAACAGTTGCCCTTGGACAAACCAGAGTAATGTAGCGTCACTAATCAGTGTTTCACATTGCAGCTACAGAGGAGATCTTTGTTCTGCTTGACAGAGTGCTCACCTCTGTCTCCTGTTTACAATTAGCAAGAGGTTTCCTTTACCCTGACACAATATTGGATTGGTGTCAATATGCACTGATACACAGAGGGGTCAAAACCAGAGAGAAAAAACATTTTGTCATTCATGGAAAAACAGCTTTTAAATGTGCAGAAAAACACGTATACATGTAAAAGAGAGAAATGTTGTTTACTCTCTTGACATACTTTAGTTATGCAAAACTTTCGCTCTCCTCAAATATACTCATTAGCGGGCGCTCCGGTGGTGTAGTGGATAGAGGGCGTACCATATTGGCTCCGGCCTTCGTTGCAGTGGTCGCGGGTTCGAATTCGACCCGTGGACCTTTACCGCAGGTCATCCCCCCTCTCTCTCTGTCTGTCTCCCCATTTCAACTCTGTATTATCTAATACAGCTTGAAAATGCCAAAATATTATCTTAAAAAATATATATATATATACTCATTAGCCAGACAAACGTATAGTTTGCAATCCTAAGCTAAATTAAATAAATTACAGGGAAGTGTGGTACAACACAATATGTTCTACATCAAATATAATACTTTTGACTTTTCAGAAACTCATTTAAGCTGGAAGTAGATAAAAGCCTCTGCAGGGAAGAAAGTTTGTTTCTAAACTGTTAGAGGGAAAGTATACATTCTGAACAAAGATGAAGGGTTAACAACAGGTCTGATTAGAATCTGATTTTGAAGGGATGTATTGTGCATTCATTGTTGATAACCATTATTCCTTATCATTGCTGTTGTTTTTTGAACTGAGACACAATTCTTCAATGGAATGGGCCAGTTTATTCTGATCAACATTTTTAAAAGAACCAACCAACTGTTTTGATCATTGATGGAATAAAACGAGTTAAGAACTGGTAAAAGTTTGACATTCTAATATTTTATCAATTTTAAATCAGCAGCCAAAGCAATGAGACTGAGCCACATTACTGTTAAATTGCAAAACTATATGTTTATAGCTGAAGCAAATAATCACTGCTTCCGATCAATTTCTCCAGAAGGCATGGCACATTTAGTCAGCCTATTTTGTGGCCCAAATGCATACCAATACTCGTCAGTTTTCACTATCACAGTGTGACAATTTGATTATATAAATGAGTCTCTGTTTTAACAGCTTTGAATGCTTTTGGAGATGCTGAGCTTGTTTGTGAAGAGGTCATTTTTTGACATGGTGAATGCACAAAAATAATGAACCAATTTTTCTGCTTAAAACACATCAATTTGTTTAACAAACACTCCATTTGACTAGCACTCTCCGTTCAAACACTGATCAGATTTAATCCACAACTAACAGCCCCGATGCACCAAGCGGTGCCAACAATGGCTGGATGAATAGTTTGTGTCACTTCTTGATTGCACTGTTTACATTGGCCATTTTTAAAACGTATACCAAATTCAAATTGTGCAAACCATATGATGTTCAGATGTATGCTAAATATTCTGTGGACATAAGTGTAGAAAAGGCATTGTAGTCTGTTGTGACATGGCGAGTGTCCACCTGTTGCTTCTTCTCCAGTCACCTGTCTAAGCCTGTCACAGAACAGCAGCTGTGCTGTGAGGCAGAACAAAAAGGAACACATAGTGCATGATGGCCCTCACGAACTGCACTCATCTTGTCTTTCTCAGGCATGCTACATAAATTAGATTGGTAACACTCATTTTATTCAAGAATAGAAGTGTGTGTAACTAAGGATGTTGTCTAACAGGGCCTTGTAGATTTATGCCGGGTGTGTATGTGTCTTAAATTTGCAATGATGCATTGTAACAATGTATACTGTTGATTTTTCCTTGTCTCACATAAGGCAAGGCAAGGCAAGTTTATTTATATAGCACAATTCAGACACAAGGCCACTCAAAGTGCTTTACAGGGGCAAGATTAGAATACATAAAACACATTATAAAACATTTAAAAGCGAACAAAAGAAGCAAATAAAATAAAAATTGCAGGTTAAAATGGAAACAAAAAAGTCTTCAGACTCGATTTAAAAGAACTGAGAGTTGCAGCAGACCTCAAGTTTTCTGGGAGTTTGTTCCAGATTTTTGGTGCATAATAACTAAAAGCTGCTTCTCCTTGTTTAGTCCTAACTCTAGGGACTGTAAGTAGACCTGTCCCAGACGACCTAAGGGCTCTGGACGGTTCATAACGTATCAGCATATCAGTAATGTATTTTGGCCCTAAACCATTTAGTGCTTTATAAACCAACATCAGTATTTTGAAATCAATTCTTTGAGTGACTGGAAGCCAGTGTAAAGACCTCAAAACTGGGGTAATGTGATCCACTTTTTTTGTCCTAGTGAGGACTCGAGCAGCAGCGTTCTGAATTAGCTGAAGCTGTCTGATAGATTTTTTTGGAAGGCCAGCAAGGACACTGTTACAGTAGTCAAGTCTACTAAAGATAAATGCATGGATAAGTTTTTCTAAATCTTGCTGAGACATAAGCCCTTTAATTCTTGATATGTTTTTTAGGTGGTAGTAGGCTGATTTATTAATTGATTTAATGTGTTTCTTGAAATTCAAGTCGGAGTCTACGACAACACCAAGATTTCTGGCTTGGGGTGTGGTTTCTAACATAACGGATGTAAGCTGTGCGCTGACTTTTAATTCTTCATCTTTGGCACCAAAGACAATTACTTCAGTTTTGTCGTTGTTTATTTGAAGGAAATTTTGGCACATCCAATCATTGATTTGTTCAATGCACTTACTCAGTGCCTGTATCGAACTTTAGTCTCCTGGTGATATGGTTATGTAAATGTGTGTGTCGTCTGCATAATTATGGTAGCATAATGTGTTCTTATTCATAATCTGAGCTAGTGGGAGCATGTAGATGTTAAACAGAAGAGGCCCAAGAATGGAACCTTGGGGGACTCCGCATTCAATATTTGTCCGCTCAGATGTGAAACTGCCTATTGACACATAGTAGTCTCTATCCTTTAAGTAGGATTCAAACCAGCTTAGTACAGTTCCAGAAAGTCCAACCCAGTTTGCTAGTCGCTCTGGTAATATGCTGTGGTCAACTGTGTCAAAAGTGGCACTGAGATCCAGTAAAACTAAGACAGAACTTTTGCCACTGTCTGTGTTTAAATGGATGTCATTGAGGACTTTAACCAGAGCAGTCTCAGTGCTGTGGTGTTGTCGAAATCCTGACTGGAAAACATCAAAGCAGTTGTTCTTTGCTAAGTAGTTATTTAGCTGTTGATAAACAGCTTTTTCAATGATTTTACTTAAAAATGGTAGGTTAGATATGGGCCTATAATTTTTCACGAGTGATGTATCTAGATTGTTCTTTTTTAGGAGTGGCTTGATGACTGCTGTTTTCAGGGCCTGTGGGAATACACCTGTCTGAAGGGACATGTTGACAATTTGTAGAACATCTGAGGCCATACAGCTAAAAACAGTTTTAAAGAAGCCTGTGGGCAGAATGTCAAGGCAGCAGGATGAGGAGTTCAGGTGTTGTATAATGTCATCCAGGTTTTTGTGGTTTATAAGATAAAATTCTGTCTTTTTGCAATGTGTTTGAAGTTCACTTGTTTTGCAGAAACCTGAAGTAACAGTTACTACTTTTATGCAAGTTAATGAGATTAAATGTAAAGTTTCTGACAAATTCATTGTGTGCTGCTGACCATCCAGAGATCCATTCAGGAGTGACGGTTCTGAAATGTCAGTAGGCGGTTTGGCCTCCTGCCATGTTGAAGGGGAAACTGTTAAAAGTTTTTGAATTGTAGGGGAAGTTCTTCCTCAAGGGACAGCATGTATTTCTGTCCCTTCTTTTTCTTTACACAAGGTCCTGGAGATTATTTTTACAGACTAGGGGATGTTGTACTTATGCAGCGGCCAACTCCCAAGAACAGGAAGCCACAGTTTCTATGAAAGTCCACGAGATGGAAGCAGATAGCGCCAAGGGAAAACAATATTTGGGCTGGAGCTCATTCTGGTGGCCAATTAGACCCCAATGCCTGTATGATTTACCACTTCCTCTACCTGCTTTTATGTGTTTGGGGCTGCTGAGTGGAACACAATGACCCATGATTAAAGATTGAGCTCAGCTTCTGAGACGGCAGTGGCGCCATTCTTATCAGATGCCTACTTCTCAGAACTCAGCACGACCACCTGAAATCACTGGATGTATGGTCTGCCAAACTGACTTTGTCTTGATATTGTCAGTTTCAACTTTAAAAAGTAAGTCATTGTGATACAAATTATTCTGCTCCTGCTTTTACTTTTGAGTAAACAATTTTCACAAAGGCCCCACATATGCCTATAACCAACTATTCAGTATTTGATAAATTTGCTATGCTTGAGGCATAAATGGGTTTGAAATATCAAATACCTATTGGTTACCATCACTGATGTTGTAAATGGCAATCGACAAATTGAATTCTCATTCAAATTGCATAAATAATCAACTTAGAAACTCACAGTATTCCGTATTCAAGGATTTGAAGTCAGTTGCTAAATATTAAGGGTGCTTTGTCTTTTTGAAGAATTTACTGAGAGGCATTGTGTATGCGGAGAGACGGATGGATTGTTTGTCTTTTCCTCCACCCACTTCTGTAGACATGGGCTGGAAGTGAAGGCGGGATCTAGAATTGCCGGGTGGAGTGAGGGGTATGAGGTCACATCTCTAATTGCATAATGAAACATGTCTGGGTTAATATAATGTCTTAAAGAAACCGTTATGTAACTTACAATCGGTACTGACTTCTTAAATGTGATTAAAAATGTACTGTGCAGTCAGACAATGTTAGGACAATGATATGCTGTTCATTGTTTTGGCTTCCTCAGCAAATAGGATTTCCAATTCAACAGCTCCTAGCTTTAAGTGCTTACTCTTCAGCTTCAAGGCTTGTTTTAGGGTGTCCATGTTAGGTCAACAGTGTAGGATTTGGTAACCCTTTGTGAAAATAATCCATCAGTTTAAGGGCAGTGGAGTAAACCATTTGTCCTAAAATGAACACACCCACAATTTGTTTTTTACATTGGCAAACAACTATTGCTTTTGACTGCAGCCCAAATGATCATACATTTTACTTGCCGATGACCACACTGAAGGCAAAAAGCAAATCAGATAAGGAAGAAGTGAAGATGGCAAGGGAGGATACCAAGTGTCTACTGATGTTTAAGGGGCATAGGATTTTAGACATTGATTAAAGACTGAGGTTTGCATTGCAACCAAATATGAACATATATACACACAACATATGAATATGAGTTTATCTGTAAACTTATTAGCTTAAGACCATGGGGCTTGAGCAAAGATTATGTTTACTAAGTTAATTTGTCTGTAACATACAGGTGTGCTCTTCATGCTCTCTCCTTTTGAGAAAGTCCTGTAAAAAATAATTCACAGTTTTTTTTCACAGACTCCAGATTAGATTGTTAGATCGTTTAACTTGAGTCGTATACCACACTATTTTTTCAGGACAAACTGGCAACGTAATAGTGGATCACTCAAAGTAAAAAAAAGAAGGAAAAGAAAGTGTGTGCCCCCTGGTGCCTGTCAGTTAGTGTCAGTTCAACTAACATACTGTATCAGAGGAAGATAATAGTATTCTACAGGAAAGCAGAACACAGAGTACCTCTCCAGCTGGGTTGTATCTGGTCTTTACTTTGTGTCGTCTCTTGTCTTGTAGTAATGAACATGTCCTGACAAAGACTTGCAGCAATTAAAAAGGCTTGGCATTAAAACATAAATAATTGTAAAATACTATAGTAAACATGGTAGTGCACAGTATGTCAGGGTTATAAAGGTCAAACCGCTTGTTTTATATCTCTGTCTCTTTCTTGGCAAGGTTATGTTCCTCCACGAACCGATTGGCTTGACTTGCGGACGGGTCTTCACTGAGCCTCCCCCCACTATAACTCCATGTTACGGCCTCAACACATTCTAGGTTGTGATTATTAGCTTTTTTGGAGATAAGGCATTTGACCTCCACTTCTATTTTTAGAACTTTTGCCTTCAGTCCTGCTAATTGGCCGTTAGATTGCCATGAAATGCTTGAGAGAGACTGCTAGAAGTAGAACATATTTTTCTTGGTACTGGTTTGCTTTATCCACTCTGTCTAATCCTTTTTTTCTGATTCTTGGGAGCTTGTCTGAAAAGAAGACTGTTTTGTAGAAAGCAAAGCTTTTGAGAAAGGTTGAGTTAAAACCGAAGCACTCTGTGTCTAATGTGCTTAAGAAATCTTACCGTACGAGAAACTTATTTGCCCTACAAACAGCAGCAAGCAGTACAGCTTTTGGTCCAGACTGCTAGAAGCCGAGAGTTGGTGCGGGCTATAGTTCCTAGAGATGACTGATCAATACAGCTCCTCCCGATCAATGAAGCAGATTGATAACCAACTATAAGTGAAGTAGCACTTCAGACCACCCATTGAAGCAGTCTGAAAATCACAATTTCAGAATAATTCATCAAAACTTTTGTCCTATCATACCGGCAATCACCACATTCTAAAGTGACTGACTCCCTGTTATATAAAAACCTATTTGAGCATATGTAACATAGGTGAGTAAGTAACCTGCCGCATCAGCAAAAGAGAGTGTAACTTCAAAATGAGTCTTGTGGAGTTTCATTTTGATTGTGGAGATCGCAGAGGATTTCTGATGATCCATTTGATCTGAGGATTCAATGGATCATGCCGGCTTTTTCTGTCACTTTTGGCTTCGGCATTACACTTTGGGTGATAGGAGTTATCTTATCCGAACCTCCTGCAGACTATCTCCCTGAACAGCTAGACCTTTAATAACCCGTCACAGTCGGTGTCTGCAAGAACTCCAAGGAAGCAAATAATGAAGGGGTTCTGTAAAGTTCTAATTATGGTTTTTAGATAGATTTTATTTTTATAGTGTTTGTCGTATAATGTAATAGTAATGTAGAAGGTCTGATTTGATAGAAAAAGCATACGTTTTGTAATTTTTTTTTTGTTGATATAGCCCATTCTGTCGCACAGCTTTCTTAAATTCCACCAGACTGATTCAATGATTCATGTGCTTAAGGAAAACAATTCCTGCTTGGACAAACAAAAGCAATACATGATGCCTTTGTGACGTACTGTAATGTTTTACTTCAAGTTGTTTATAGTGCTTTCATTTTGTTTCTTGTTTGTCAAAACTGGTGAATATGTGAATATGCACACAACCATTTGCATTCAATTGTATTTCTTCTTTCATAATCAGTGCTTTGCACAGGACTTGCAAGTACTTCAATATAGTGCATACTGAAATTCCCTTCATATTCTACCTTGAAAAACAACAAAAACTAAACTCAAATTTAATCTGTTATATAAAATGTTAAATAATAAAACATGTTGTATGTGCATTTGTTATACTGGTGTTTATTTGCAACTAATTAGTATTTTCAATATCCGTTAATGTGCTGATTAGAGTCTCAGTTCGGCAAACAATAGAACGATGCCCAATACAATATCCTAGGACACAAGATGACGTAAGTTTTTTTTTCTTCTGACTTAGTCATATACTGTCACAGATGTTCCGTTATATTTTATTTTGATTGACTGAAATTTTTTATTGACCTAGCGTTGCAGCTGTATTTCTCACAGTTTTTTAAAGCTAAAGAATAATAGTTCTCAATATAAAAGAGATAATATTCAAGTGATACTACTGATGAAACCCAAGGCACTCTGGTTCCAACATGAAAAAGCTGACCTACGTTGCATGTATTGTCACCAACTTCCTGAATTTATGCTGAGGGGAATATTATCATATTATATAACCCTATGATGAAAGGCTTTGATGTCTGAAATGTCTCCTTTGCGACCACATTTAGATTCTGACATCATTTGAGTTTATTCTATTTTTATCCAGCTGCTTTCCTACTGATTTTATTCATTTATTTTTTATAAATCACCCTTTATGTCCCCAGATGCCTTTTTTCCATTCTTCCAAACTGCACTGATATATTGAGTACCTATTTCTTTAGATCACCTTCAAGAAGTGGATGTTACAAAAAAAGCTTTTAGAAGCACTGATCCAGACTCTGCAATAATTTCCTTGTTTCATTATTCCGGGGTAAAAATGATTCGCTGTTCTTCATCGCATATTCCCTCACTTCTCTTTGAAGCCTGCTGATGCCCACTGAGGACATTATGGCTTTTAGCTTCATGGTTCAATGACAATTGAGGCTTCTATAGACTGGCCACTAAAGGAATCTGACAAAATCTACTTTTAAAGTTCAGTTCTCTATGAATACCAAGCCATACACACAGGAGCCAGAAGGCTGATTGTTTCAGTTGATGATGCACTTTCATAAGCATCTTTTCATTTACCTGAAAGCCTCCAATGGTGCCTCAGTGAAATTTCTGATGGATAACCATTTTTATTAAAAAACATTTACATTACATTTTTTGAACTGTACATTAATGACAGGACAAAATACCATGTCCTTGGCTGTTGTTTAGTCCATTTTCCCTCTGGTGTAACAATTTATAGTTTTGGCAGCATGACCTCATGGCTGGCCCAATTTTGCCTGTACGATTTCCCTCACTTTGTCCCTGCGTTCTACTGAGCCCCACTAGGTTTTAGTGAATCCAAGAAATTACTAAATGATGGGCTTCTGACTGAATTTGTAAACCACAACCGTTCCTGGATGCTTGCTGAACGCGGTACTATTGGGAGTCTGTCGCTTCACAGTCAGCATCATTCAGTAGACCGAGTCTGCTCTGTTCTTCTCACAGCTGATTCATCTGTGCACTGAGCTTGCTCCCTTTTCTTCATCACATCCCAGCCATTAGGCCACATAGCTGCCAGGAAGCATGTAAAGCCATTCGAAGGACACAGTGGAACAAAGTGATGCTGGAGGAAGGTTCAATGTCTGACTCTCTGTTTGCTTTGTGCAAAAGGAGCTCTGGTGTTGCAATTATCGGTAGGTAAGACTGAAATATGTGTTGTGACAGTAGCACCATGGAATTGCCATGCCTCCGGAGTTCATTTTTATTATAACTGAAAAAACACAACATATAATGTGGCATATAGGTTGAGAATATATTTCCAGAGTATCTTAGTTACGAAAAGGGTTGAAAGGTGCTTTTGAGACCCAATGCTTGTGGATGTCTTACTTATCTAAAATTTGGATGCCGATGTTTGTCTATCTGCTGGTCCACTAATTTGGTCCAGACTGAAATTTCTCACCAACTATCGGAAGGACTTACATGACGTGGTTAAGATATTCATGGCTCAAGATGACTTTACATACTGTAGGGGATTGCTCGACTTTTTACCCTGCATCATCATCAAATCGTCATAATCAAAATGTTATTAAATTACCGTCACTCTCAGCTGCACTTTGTTTGGTGCAAACTAGTAAATGTTGGCATGCTAATATGCGTATCTAAGATGGTGAACATTATGCCTGCCTGATAAACATCAGCATGTAAGTGTTGGAATACTTAGGTTAGCGTACAGCTCAAAACACCAATATGCCCAATAGGGATGCACCTAATGTTCGGCAACCAACATTATTCGGCTGAAAATAACAAAAGGTAATATTTTTACTGTTTTAAAAATGTCGTTGCTAAAGATATATGATTAGATGGTCATCCGGTGACTGTCTACAAACTTTGTTGACTGTTCTGGCACATCCCCTACAATGTCTAAGCCATGAGCTCATCAGTGGTCTAACAAGGACATCTGATACTCCCCTGTGCTGCAATGCCTATGTCTCCCATTTGTAGTGATATTAGTGTATTAAACTGACAGCAGCAATGTTGTTAAAAATGTTATTCAATGCTCCTGCATTCACAGAAGGGATTCTGCAGCACACACAAAGGCTTGATCTCACTTACCATTTGCTCCATCTAGACAACTGTTGTGACCCTTCTCTGTGCTGCTGACGCAGTGCCTTATATCTGCTGGCCATGTTTTGTTGTCGGTGCTAGTCATACATATGGACTGATGAGTGTAGATTTTTGCAAGTGACAGTGTGCCAAATCTGGGAGGTCTGCCAGGCCGCATACAGCATGGATGCTTTCTCTCAGGGACAAAACGGAAATGACAAGGCAATCGCCAGTCTGTCAGCATTGCCATAGTAGCACAGGCATCGCTGTGTATTCCAAGGTTAATGGGATGACGTCTGAAACAGAAAGTGCTAGACTGAGAGAAACATGTGCCTGTTTTACTTAAAACAAGTAGATACAGTAGCTGTGCAGTGGTATCACATCACACAGAAGTGAGCTTAGAATAGGTCTAATTTACAAACAGTGTGGACATTATAAACATCGATCATATTACTTGTAGCATAGATCATAAATTACTAAATGGAGCCATTATTGAATTTCGCAAAATCTTTATGCAAATGTAATGTTTTGTCATTAACACTGAGCTACCACCATAAAATGTGCAATATGCTGTTGCAAAGCTGTGAGATTTATGATTTTTTTTTAATAGCAGGGGTAAATGCAGGCATATGGAGTTTTTCGTATCAAACCCGCTAGAATCCATCTTGCTGAGGATATTTCTGTATTGTACTGATGCATTTTCTGGATATGGCTGTACGCTTGTTGTGCTGCCACATTTGCTGAATTCACTGAGGTGGAGGCCTGTAATTTGAATATTAATGTACAGTACAGGTATACAAATGCAAATGCAACATGTGATAGCTTAGAGGACACCGCACTTCACACACGAGCCATCAAGAGCCTCATCTCTTGCAATTAGAGGTTGTCACAGCCGAGCATATGATTTAGTCTATACTGTTCATTAGTCACTGAGGTCCTATAATTCTTGCATGACTGTTGGCGTCAGTGTCCAAATACACATCTGATTTTCATTATGAAGAACGCTACATTTCTGTAAATAAAGTAACTACCTTTACAGGGAGTAGAAAAAATAACACAAACATAACTATGCTATTCATCACCATGGTAAGCTAAATAAAATGTAGTAATCACACACCTCGCTTTTACATTCTCAACGTACTTGTATATGATGTATTTATGTTGCAGTCTTCACAACGATCGGACTTGCATTGTGTTGTATGACAGGTTTCAAGTGTTCAAGCTATTGTATCCAAAACATGTTTCTGCGCCAACAACCCAACCAGTGCTAAAAAACTATACCTGCATTGTACTATGTGCAGATATAGTCTGCGTCCACTGAGCAATCAGTAATGACCAGCTGGGCATCAAGTATAGCTGTTAAGGAAGTCTTGAAATGTTATCAATCATATTTATAATCACCACTACAAGTGGCTACTGTAGAAACCTGACTATCAGACGGAATTTCCATTAGTTTCACATCTATCCCTCTTTTGGTATCGCTGAATCAGTCAGAGGTGATGGGGGGAGGGGGGGTTGTCAAGGCCGAGTTTCCTTTGCAACGTAATTTATTAATTGTGCTAAATAATGTAATATTCCCCGAAGGTGAGCAGCTGTATCATCAGTGTAACTCCATTCGTCTTTGGTCATATAAAACAATCAGTATACTGCATGAATTACCTGATTGAAGCTATAAATGTTTTCATTAAGTGTTGTGCAGTTTAGTGTATCATCTCTCAGAGCTTGACTTGTAATGTTTTGGATAAATCAGCCTACAAACATGTACTTATTTATTTGCTCACCTCAGCCTTATATTGTGGCAAGGCTGTAGGGGGAAGGATTATAGTCATTCTGATGGATGTCTATGAGACAGATTAATCGACTTCTGTGCAACCCATCACTTATCTGATTTTAGCGCTGCTCCGCCCTTTCTGTTCTTGAAAGGCAGAATTATCTCTCTAGCAGTAAATGGGATGTAACTTGTGTTTTAATGGGAAATTAGCAACGGATTACACTCCTCTCTAGGTACACTTTGAACAAAAGTAATCTGTGAAGAATGCATGTTTTTTTTGTTTGATGATATTTATTTATATCGTATATCTATGTTTGCATATGAAAAAAACAATCAATAAATCTAGGCCTGATTATTTTTATACTCCTTTTCACATTCTGATTCAACATCTCATCTGTCTGCGCACAGCTGACCTACGGATTTGTTGTTGTTGTTGTTGTTGTTGTTGTTGTTGTGAGATATGTCAGTCACGTTTTGGGAGGCCACGATATATCTCTAGTAACATCTGAAAAGGTTTTCCACAATTCACTTCAAAGAAGAAAAGCAAGACAATGAGGGTTGAAATTGCCCACTGGAGAACCAGAATAGATCTGTTTTTTTTTCTCCACAGAATAAGGATGGGAGTAAGTCATAACCAATTGTACAACTGCCTGTATAAATATGCACCTAAATCTACACGGTTTAGTGTCAGCGCCAGTGTTTGTCCTACATAAATTCACAGACCTCCACTGAAAATTGATTCAAATGTGTGGGTGTACAAGTGAGATAATGAAGCATGTCTCATAAGTGCCATCATGTTCATTAATACATATTATAGTCCAAACAGTAATGGCTTTTTGAGAGCACTACTGATACTGATGTTAATGTAATGTCTTTTTATAGTATAATAAACAAAAAATCCCTTTGAAAGAATTTTGACCAAGACACTGATTTTACAGTTGAAATAACAAGGGTTCTCTGGTGGAATAAATATGCCATTGTGACATGCTTCTGAATCACCTCAAACCTACTTAAGAATATCTGTTCTGCTATTTCTTTTTTTACTCATCAATAAGCCTATATCTACCTTGCTGATTAATCGTTTGAGCTCTATGGTTTCAAACGTAGTTTGGATATTTCTTACACTATAGGTTATTTGACCAGTTAAATAGTATAAGCCATAATGAACATACGAAGCAAAATGGATACATATTGTAAGACTTCAAGCTAAATGGCAAAGAAATGTGAGTTGGCATTGAGTTGGTTTTGCTTTAAAAGAAACAAAGAAACACAGGAATCCCTGTGCAGTTTTCTTTATGTGCCCTAGTTTGGTCTATTCACTCCTCAAGCTAATATCTGCCTCTCGCTTGCTAGATGTCTGACTTTTTGTATTTACTATATTGATCCCGCTTTTGATTCTCAGTTAGATTGGCCTCCCAAGCAAGGCTTAAAATATACATTAAAGGGAATAATTTTCTCCTGTGTTAGTACAATGTATCTTTTCATAGAGCTTTAAAGGTTAATCAGCCTAACCCGTCAGCAAGCAAAAATAAAGTAGAAAATGAATGGATAGATATGTGTTATACATAAGGGCTTAACAACATTATGCACACAAACCATTTTGTTTAAATGTTTTTAAATTAGAACTCCGTTTTTTATAAACCCCTTCCGTGTTTTTATGATTGACAGCAGCTTTCACTTGCCTTATAATAATAATATTGCATTGGTTTGGTTCCAGTGTAATATTGGAGTTTTACTGCCATTTAGACTTTTGGTAAGTCTAAATGCATGACTGACAATCCTCATCCTGCTTGCTAATGCAGTCATTAGTAAGAAATATAGCTCAAAATCATTCCAAGATTGATGTGCAATCCAGACAGCAGTAGTCCATAATCTGTAGTTGGTGATAAGAAGACAATTGATCCTAATTTAAGTCACTGGACAAATCCATGACATTTCCAAGGGTTTAACAGTGTTTAGGGAACTCTGTTCCTGACCTAGGGACATTTGCATTTAGGGAGATGAATTAAATAATTCCTGTTTCTGTGTCTTAACACCCCACAGCCCATTGTCCTCTGGTTGATGTGGTAAAACATTGGGTATGTTTCAAATTTGTCTGGAATCTTTTTGTTGAAAATAAGCACAGTGTCATTGGCTGCCAGGTGTTTATACACAGCAAGTCATAAAGCTGCTCTTGATCCAGGGTATTTAAGTAAAGAGGAATTTTTGTATCGTTTTTATGAGCCAGTAGAAAAGTTGCCCTCATTGAATGGGATCATGAATATTGTGTTAAACCAGGAAAGTTAAAATCCATGCATGCTTCCTTGTTCCCCTGATCCCTCGGCTTTTGTTGTTGCATTGGCCCATTGTACCCGAGAAGAGATCAAGGGGACCCCTGTCGGTTGTGGATTATTCCTTTGTAGAAGCGCCACTGGAGGGGATAGAGGATTAAAAGAGCAGACAGTCGATGGGGATTCTACAGGAAGTTTCTTTGCCGTGCACTGCACATGAATTGTTGAAGTGGAGTGTTTTCTATTGAATAGCCTATTTGGTGTAATGTTTTTTTGTTTTTCAAATATATCAAGTGCCCAGATCCACATTAACTCTTTACCCATTCTAGGCGGATTTCAGTAGCTGCAGCACCGTAGGAATTTGCCTCATTTGGATATTTATGTCATATATGGACAATTAACGCTGGAATTGCCTGTGGCCAGATGATGAATTTTTATTGTGTTTACATGTTTTCCCAGCTGCTGGATGAGTTAAGCGGGCACTGCAGCGAGTATGAAAGAAGCATTGTTCTCTTTCCCTCAATTTCTGTTAAGCAGTAATATTGTCAGTGTTTCTAATTTGGTGTGTGTTACAGCCAGAATCCTTACACTAGTCTGGGGACGGGTTTTCATTTCTCATAAGCTCTTGTTTCTTCTTACTTACTTCAGGGAGCCATGGACCTCGAGGCTGGGCAGCATCATACCCAGAATGTGCTGCGAAGAACCAATCACCTGTGGACATTGCAGATGTACAAGCTTCAGTTTCAGAGGAGTACCAGGAGCTGGTGTTTGAGAAGTTTAACATTGAGTCCTCCAACCAGACCACCATGAAAAACACTGGAAAGACAGGTCAGTAACATAAAACCAGTTTAGTCCATTCTTAACATTTAACACACGAACATAAGGATACCAAAAATGCTGAATTTAAATGCATATTTGTTTTTTTATTTTTTTGTCGTGAATGTTCTAATCATTCAAGGGCGAGTCATAAGTTGGGCAATATGACAGAGATTTTGCCATACCAGTAAACTGCATTTTACTTTTGGTTGTATTAGGCCAATAACCAGCCAGTGTAGCAAATCATTTATCAGGAAAGCATTATGGCAATATTGGGTTTACCTGATATCTGCGCCATTGCTATGAAAGGCTTTCATTTTTTTTAGTATTTATTTCTCTTGATTAGACAATAAAAGATGTGGTCAATTTATCTATAAACTGCTTTTAACTGACTTTCCAGGAAGTTTACAGTGTCACACATACTGACAATGCATCCAAAAAATTAACATACAGTGAAAAAAGATGTAATCGATATCACCCACTCCTTGTGAATTTTAGAACGATAAGAAATTGTGAATCTTAAAATCAAATTGTACCACTTGAAATGTTTTTTTACATTTCAAAACCAAGCTCTAATGATTCAGTGAAGCCCTTAACAATCACACATAATATCATCCTTCATGATTCAGATTCTCATTCTCATTCATTGGTTTTTTTAATCATTCTTTTGTTTCGCTTCTTTGTACTGCCACTCTTTTATCTCTCACCATCCTCTTTGTGTCAGCCTGCATGCCATGTTTAGAAAAAACATTTTGAAGCTTTCTCGATTAACTGCTACCTCATAACATTGGCACTTTGTTTTGCATTCGGCTAATCCGTGGACCATTGGTCTGAAAACCCTGACCTTAATTGATCTCCCCTGCTTTTGGCACTGTTTTTCTCAGAGAGTAGTTTAATCTTTTTTTGCATTTGATCATAATGAGAGTTGTTTGCCTCCATGACAACCAATGCCACTGGGACAGCTGAGCGATGCTACCGACTGCTTATTTACAAAGTCGGAAATAACACGGCTGGATGTAATTTCAGGCACAAGCAGTACAGAGGGAATTTTAGATTGCTAAATGCTGTGAAAATCTAGAATATGGCACAATATTACCACCGAATATTATCATGCAAACGCTATTTAGAAAAGGTCAACTTATAATTCCCTTCACAGCATTGTAAAAATTATTCATTAACAGTCTGCCCAAAATGAGGAACTTTTTTTCTTTTTTTGTATATGAAACTAAAGCTTGCTATTAATTCTGCCGTTTAGGAATTGCCTTGACATGTCGTGAAAAGTAGACTTTTGAAACATTACATTTTTGATTGAATAATGAATTAAATATTACATCACTAATACAACATTCACTTCAGAATAGACCCCTTATCTGTTTATCAACACGGCGGATGCGCACGCTGCATAGCTGCAGAAGGAAAAATTGTTTGGCTGGTTGCCATGGTTACCGTTTGGTTGTATTGCAGTTGCGGTGTTTCTTTATAGGTCCATGGTGTTAAATAGCGATGTTGTCAGCTTACTAAAACAGTTTATCAGCGAGTGATAACATTGGTTATGCGGAAACATTAACACTATTGAACAGGAAACGTCTTAATGACCCATACGCGTTGCGGGCAGTTGAGTGGATAAATGACGAGAAGAAATGGCCCCGACGACTTCAGTGGCCGGACTGCAGTTGGAGAGTGACAGTGAAGACCGACAGAGAGAGGCAGAGATGCCTTTATTTCATAATGTTGCTTTTTGATTTAAAAGTGATCATAACTAGCCTATAGTGATCATCTGTTTTTAGACTGACTCCTGCTTTCGGGGCGTTGGGCTCACGAGCCGACCAGTTTATCAGACCAGCTGTTTGAGACGGAGATGAAAAGGAAAGTGAAACTTATAGTGGAGCAGTTAAATGAATAAATATTATAACCAAACACAATAATATGTTGTGTTATCTGCTTTAGTAGCCTATAGTAGGCTAGCACATGTAGACCCCACTCGGTTTTCGTTTATTGATTTTTCCTAAATGGTATGACTTACCGGCTACACGTGCAAACCCCTACTGCCTAGTCAAACCATAGAGTCAAACACAAGGGAAGAGGACGGAGATGTATAATGTCTGGGTCATTGTAAATAAGCCTCCATTGCTTTCCATTACTATAGCCTCGTCTCCGGTCACTGTCCTTATTGTAAACATTTCACAACTCATTTATGTAATTATACAGCGGTGCATTTGGGCATTTACTAGCTTTATCACCATTCAAACAAAAAATAAACGGTTTGTGCATCCAACAGCACAACAAGACATGATTGTGGCTCGTGTCGCTCTTGTCTCTTTCTGCGGCTGACATGCGCAGTATAGCGGGGAGTGACGCTGTGTGACGTAGGCTGATAAGGGGTCTATATAAGGTGTCATTAAATATTTAACAATTTAAAATAGCGTTTAAAGGTGGAAAACAAAATCTGGAAAATTCAATCATGATGAATAAATAGATCGATCAATCATATTATGGTTTGTTAGCTCCCCGCATTGACTTGCTTTTTCTGACGCTCATTCCCACGGAAGTTTAAAAAAACTACAAAGAAAAGCCTATAGCAGTGGATACACTCTCTCCAAACTCTATTTTCAGGGGTACATTTGATCACCTTAATCGCTAAACATTTGGAGGAATACAGTATGTTGATGAACTCGATCTTTTGTGATGTGTTGAACAAATGTTCATACTCCTGAGCCATCTTTTGTCCCCCCCATCACGATGCATCCTTGACATTTTGTGTTTGCCAACTCCAATCTCATCCATGTGCTCTCATTGACAATCTTTTGTTGATGAATTGTACTTGAGTTGTTGAAGATGACTGAATCTTCGGTGTAATTGTGTAGCCGGAGTGTTGTGGTCCTCTGAAGCCGAACAGAGTTCTGTATTTTGTGCAATGGGGATTCAACCTGCAATGGTTCACACATCGTAAATCTTTCTTTTTGCTTTGCTGCATTTACTGCCACTTTTCTGTTGCTTGAGGACCCACTCTCTCTCACATCGTTATTATGTTACACACTGCTTTATTATTTGAAGGAGATACGCTACGTTAAGTTACTTTGAAGAATAAGTAGAGGCGGATTTTACGACGGCGGAGGGCTGCCACTGAACAAACATGGGAAAACATTGGACTTGGACTTCTTTTTCCTGGGTTCCTCAGTCATTACTCTCCTTGGACTGCTAAATTAGATGATGAAGGGGTATGGCTATAGGCGAATGGATATGGCCAAACATATTATCAAGATAAAATTTCACAGCAGTCGATATCGATAGGCTATTTATCACAATAAATGTGAAGCCATGCGGTGTATTTTTGTTTAAACTGTTCCACTTACTGGCCTGATGCTTGTGAATCGTCCACTAACAAAAATCCTTGTGTATTAACTGGTGATTTAGCATTTATAAACATTACTGAAGTTGAGAGACCTATCTTCTTGAGGACTGTGGCTTTCTCCTGCGTTGAGCTGCAGCCTTCTGTGTTTTCTTCACGGTTACTGTTACTGGTTACTGATCCCACTACCATTCCGTTAGCCAAGTCTACTTTTATTCCAGTGTCATGACTGGCTATTCATCCTCTTTTTCTTCATCTCTTTAATGGCAAGTGCAAACCAGCGGTTTAGGTGCATCAGCAGTGCACACCCCCTTTCCCACTGTATGGTGGTTTAATTATATCAAACCTTTATTGAACATTTATTACATTTCTATTGAGGGAAATTCTATTAAGATAATTGCTATTGTTTTATTGCCCAGCCCTATGTATGGGGATACTTCTAGTCTCATACATAAATCCTTTAGTCAGAAGTTTACCAGAGTGAGACCCTTGATTTAAATGTTAGTAAAATGTGTCTAGTGCCAGCAACATGCTCATGTCAATGCCATATTGCTGTCTTTTTTGGACCATTTGTTGTGGGCAGGGTTAACAAAATGTGAACACAACATTTGTTATTTAAACATTCCAGCAGTTACAGAGAAACAGTATCATTCATTTGGTGTCTATGTTTCTGGCCAACGGTACTTTATTCATGGTCTTTCACGAGGGAAATATGCCCTTTAGCTGCTAAATGCTCGTATGTCTTCGCCAGCTATAGCCGGTAACTGTGTCTATATGCTGTTTGGTGCTGAGCAGGTTAGAGGTTAGAGGCTGCATGCTGAGGCCGAACACTACGCTATGAGAGCAGTGAGAGTGAACCAAAGTGGCAAAGTTGAACAATATAATAAGCTTGAACTGACTATAAATCTCCGTAAAGCGTAGAGGAGCTTTAGATTCATATCCTAACTCTCTCTAGGTTCATAACTTGTGAGCGACCCCTTTCACATCGTCACATTGTTTTCACATTATCATGTTGTCATTTCAAAAATATAAACTATAGCTGCTTTAAAGTAAAACTTACCTGACATTATTATTATTATTATTATTATTATTATTATTATTATTATTATTATTATTATTATTATTATTATTATTGAAGTCACAAGATTTTGACTTTTTTCTGAATAATTGTCGGCTATTGTGTTTTTTGTTGTGTTTTTTTTTTTTTTTTTTTTACAATATGGGGCACTGAAGTTGAAATGTTCCAATGCTGCCCAGAAGGGCTTTAACATCCTTCGTACTATTTAAAAGTCAACATTGTAATTAAGAACCGAGTGAACAGATCTTAAAAGTTCATGGAGATTGATTTCCCAACGTTCCCTTGTGCCGTGATCTACTTCGAGATCGAGCTGATTGGCCGCCATTCAAGCAGTGCTCCTCAACAAAACATTTCTCAGTGAAAATTCAAACAACCCCTCGACCAAATTCATGAGCAATCGAAAGACCCAGGAGACATTTGCATTGATCAAGGATTTACTTTCACACACACTCCCCTTCTTTCGCTGGCTGTGATTCAAGGTCTTTTTGGCTTAGCTTCTAATTCCTGTTCTACTGTTGGAGGGTTCAAACACGCACTTCTAATGAAACTCCCAGGGCCAGCCAACATCCCCTTTCCTTGACTTTCCTTATGTTGCGGACGGGATTACACTACTTCAACATCAGCAGTAAAAAGAGTTTATTACCATGCCTCCCTGTGAAAATGTGTGTTTGCAAAGGGGTTGCACAAATAGAGCCATGTGAGGGCTAGTTCTTTGCTATGCATACAGATTTTCACTTTGACCTGATGCTGTTGAGTCTTGGAAATCTCCTGTATCTAAGACATTTTCCTTCATTGAGTGCCATCGGCTTAAGCAGCGCGGGCACATGAATACTGTTGGCAGATTCTTTCTTGCCACACAACAGGCAGCTCAGCTCATCCCTCATCCAACAAGGTTCTCTCCTCTTCAAACCTCTTGCCTCCTTTTCTCTTAATCTCACACTCGCTTTCACCACAATTTTCTCTTGCTAGCAATCGTCGGCATTGGGGATCTGTTTTTAGTTACCTTGATGTCACCCATTCCCTCGCCACAGTTTGTTCATCATGTCATCCGTGTTTACTGGCAGTCTGTGTTTGCTTGTACACATGCTTATCCTTTTAGTTTGTTGATTAAAGTGGGCTGTCCTTTATCCAGAGAGGCTGAGCAAATCCCCCTGTAAAATGCGGGGGATCAGCCGACCGAGCACTGGCTCTAATCTGGCTAATGATGTCAAATGTAGATGTGGTTAAGGGTTCTAGATACGTTAACATGTAACCTCAGCCAGGACTGGATGATAATCGGCCCTGTCACACCAGGGTGTTTCAGGTGCAATGGATAGCTGGAGAACTGACGGAGCTTAAACTCACCTGTACATGACACTGCTGGAAACATTTACAAATGTTGGCTTCCAGGAAACCAGACAGGCTGAACTTTTAAGGTGAATCCAATTTGCTGTTGTCATGTAACAGTAACAGCAGCAATGTCTGTATTTTAACATCAGGCACAGTATTGAATGCTCCACTATAAATTAGGAAATTAGTTTGACCTTTGAAAACCCTGCTGGATATTAAAAGTGTACGGTGATCAAACTTAATATTGTATTTTTCTCTACCGAAATTAAACTTTTTGGAGATGCTGGACCTTTTTTTGGATGATAGCAGCACCATTCAAATCTGCAGTGTCATCCGATGTCTAGCAGCAGTTGTAATGTTTGAGGTTATTAAGGTTAACTGGTGGATTATGGCTGCAAAGTTTCATTTTGCAGAACGTTTTTATATCAATTTACTTCCAAAGTCTAAGGCAACTGATACCTAACTACACCTGAAATTAATCCATCTATCCACCCATTCTATCTATCTATCTATCTATCTATCTATCTATCTATCTATCTATCTATCTATCTATCTATCTATCTATCTATCTATCTATCTATCTATCTATCTATCTATCTGTCTGTCTGTCTGTCTGTCTGTCTGTCTGTCTGTCTGTCTGTCCGTCCGTCTCATGGCATTACAAATGTCACGTTAAAGAGAGAGGCTTTGCCTCCACATCTTTCTATAGCAACCCAATAGAACGTCAACATCAGTGGCGTCATTGTGCACGTGCCTACCTCTAATTTCACTTGTGATGGTGAAATGTTTCCCAACAAACAAACGGTGGTCAGCCCCCATTTATCGTAAGGCCCACAGGTGGATTTTGAAAAATATAAAGCTATTTATTGCATGGATCAGACTTTTCAAAGATAAAAGCAAATTACAAAGGAAATCGAATACATAAACAAGATGATAGGATTCCTAACACGGACTGGTGTATCTGACTGAATAAAGACATAAAAAAATAAATCCAACCTCAACTACCTGTTCAAAAGCATAAACACGTGTGAAGCAGCACCTAGTGTTTTTACATCTAGGGTTGCTGACTTTGTGCATGTGTACTTAAACTGAATGATCATCTGGCCCAGTCCCTAGACAGTAAATTGAATGCCTGATGGTGGCATTCAAACAAAACTCTAATCCATAATATTATTACACTTTGAAAACAGAAAGGGTTGGAGACACAGTGGCGTGTTGCTCACCTCAAATCACAGCTGCGCCGACTGATAACTTGGATGAGAATATATAGTACGTCTGATGAAAATTGCATCCTTGTAATTGGAAAGCTAGACTTGGTCGTCTCCAGATTTTTCAGGGTTTGCAGCCAGGAAGTGGGATGAGCAGTGACATTGGGGGCAATCTCACAAGGGACCACACACTCTACAGACATGTGAAACACTGGAGAGGGTTGGTCACAGGGGCAGGGCGTCAGGGAAAACTGTGGAGCTGTCAAGAGGGACATGTTGCTACCTGGCAACCCAAAGCCAGAGTCCAGATAATTAGATATTTTGTTAAATATTTTGTTAAATTTTGTTAAAGAAAAAAAAAAATATATATATCAAATCTGTGTTCACTGCAGCCGTTTGTGTCCCTGCAAGAGGGGCAGCCCCTTAACATGTCACTTTATCAAACCCACATTTTTACACAGCCCTGAGGGCCTAAAAAGCTCATCTTTGACGATTTGACAATTAACTTGAAAAAAATAGCCACCATAGACCAAAGCTTTGTTGCAAGGGCGGGACTTAGCAGCAACCCATAGGGGGCACCACAAATGCCAAAACCATTTAACTAAAAATACGCATTTATTGAAAGGCCACACCCCTCCCCATAAGTCTGATTAAATTGACCCAATAGTCCAGTTGAATGTGCTCCACAAAAAAGCTTTTTGGACCATAGCGGTCCGCCATGATGGATTTTTACCCAATTTTCACACGTGGGTAGCTCGTGGTAAGTCTGCTTCGGATGGTTTTGACATTATGGCTAATAATCAAATCCACTTTAGAGAATATTAATGAGATTTTTACTTAAGGAACCGCACTGTTTTGCTCTATGTGCGGGCACAATGCACATTCAACATTTTCAAGGAAATTTTCTATTTTCACATCTAGTTTAATAAATACAAGTTTATTTAGAAAAGGAAAAGTTTGCAAAGTTCACATATGCATCAAACATTAAAACAAATCAGAGGTACTCTTTCACCCTCTCCAAGTATCGATTGCCCTATTGGTGTTCTATACTGTATGTCGCTATCCAGTTTTTTTGTTCATACTGACAATGTCACAGAGGGAGACAATTGACTGATCAGAAGCAGGCTGTCGTGTGTCGCGTTTTATTATGGAAAACAGTTATATTTAATATTTTGAGACAAACAAAAATCAATTAAGTTAATTATTTTGTGATGATAAGATAATTCAGTTCTCATCCCCCCACAAAAGATGAAGATTAATAAACTAAGAATTAAGTTTTGATCTTGAGATAATAGGCGTAAAATAAAAAGAGCAATAGTAGAATCAGTTCTTTGACTATTAATCCCCCTTTTTTCTGCCATTGCTGGAGTGTACTTCATTTTCCTTCTTAGCCTGATTTCATGCTATTTTTCCTAACCCTCTTTATCTCCAGTTGCTGTTCTCCTGAAGGATGACTACTTTGTGCGAGGTGCTGGACTGCCGGGACGTTTTAAGGCTGAGAAGATGGAGTTTCACTGGGGCCAGAGTAATGGATCATCAGGTTCAGAGCACAGCATAAGTGGCAGAAGGTTCCCCGTAGAGGTAAAGCATCTTGTCACTACGATACACTTTGATAAATGTGCAATAGGAGCCCTCGAGGGTCAACATAGAATGTTGGAGCCTGGCAACTTACTATAGTGCTTTATATGAAAATTAAATAATATATGAATATGATATTATAATTTTTTTATAGAGACCAACAAACACTAAAAATAATCTAGCATTAACTGAATGCCATTCAAAATGAAAGTTAAAATTCACTTTTGCTTGTAGATCAGGTCTGTGGCATACAATAGTTATTAAAATGCAATAGTGTTATTGTTTTTTAAAACATTCTACAGGGATTTTCGTTATCACTAGCTCAATAGTGGCTAAGAGTTGGTGCAGATTAGATGCAACTCATTGATGCTTCTGAAATACAATGTTTACCTAATTTCCAAGTAGCACCATTGAGGACTAAAGATTTGCAGACCATTGTAGGACGCTATTGTTGCATTGCTTTAAGTTACACAGATCAGAATTTTAAATCTAAAGCCAACTTTTGGCTCAATTGTTCGATATATATATATACACTCAACAAAAATATAAACGCAACACTTTTGTTTTTGCTCCCATTTTTCATGAGATGGACTTAAAGATCTAAAATTCATTCCAGATACACAATATTACCATTTCTCTCAAACATTGTTCACAAATCTGTCTAAATGTGTGATAGTGGGGGCGCCCTTAGCTCAGTTGGTAGGGCGTCCCCCCCATGGGCCTCGGCCAGCAGCAGACCCGGGTTCGATTCCAGCCCGCGGTCGTTCTCTGCATGTCACTCCCCTCTCTGCCCCATTTCAACTCTGTCTCTACACTATCAATAAATCATAAAAATGCCAAAAAGATATCTTAAAAAATAAAAAATAAAAAATGTGTGATAGTGAACACTTCTGCTTTGCTGAGATAATCCATCCCACCTCACAGGTGTGCCACATCAAGATGCTGATCTGACATCATGATTAGTGCACTGGTGTGCCTTAGACTGTCCACAATAAAAGGCCACCCTGAAATGTGCAGTTTTGTCTCACAGCAAAATGCCACAGATGCCACAAGCATTGAGGAAGCGTGCAATTGGCATGCTGACATCAGGAATGTCAACCAGATCTGTTGCTCGTGCATTGAATGTTCATTTCTCCACCATAAGCCGTCTCCAAAGGCGTTTCAGAGAATATGGCAGTACATCCAACCGGCCTCACAACCGCAGACCACGTGTAACCACACCAGCCCAGGACCTCCACACCAGCAGGTTCACCTCCAAGATCGTCTGAGACCAGCCACTGAGACAGCTGCTGAAACAATTGGTTTGCATAACCAAACAATTTCTGCACAAACTGTCAGAAACCGTCTCAGGGAAGCTCAACTGCATGCTTGTCGTCCTCATCGGGGTCTTGACCTGACTCCATCTCGTCGCCGTAACAGACTTGAGTGGGCAAATGCTCACATTCGATGGCGTCTGGCACGTTGGAGAGGTGTTCTCTTCACGGATGATCTCGGTTTACATTGTTCAGGGCAGATGGCAGACAGCGTGTGTGGCGTCGTGTGGGTGAGCGCTTTGCTGATGTCAATGTTGTGGATCGAGTGGCCCATGGTGGCGGTGGGGTTATGGTATGGGCAGGCATCTGTTATGGACGAAGAACACAAGTGCATTTTATTGATGGCATTTTGAATGCACAGAGATACCGTGATGAGATCCTGAGGCCCATTGTTGTGACATACATCCATGAACATCACCTCACGTTTCAGCAAGATAATGCACGGCCCCATGTTGCAAGGATCTGTACACAATTCTTGGAAGCTGAAAATGTCCCAGTTCTTGCATGGCCAGCATACTCACCGGACATGTCACCCATTGAGCATGTTTGGGATGTGCTTGACCGGCGCATACGACAGCGTGCACCACTTCCCACTAATATCCAGCAACTTCGCACAGCCATTGAAGAGGAGTGGACCAACATTCCACAGGCCACAATTGACAATCTGATAAACTCTATGCGAAGAAGATGTGTTGCACTGCATGAGGCAAATGGTGGTCACACCAGATACTGACTGGTTCTGAGTCCCCAGACCCCCAATACAGCAAAAAATGCACATTTCAGAGTGGCCTTTTATTGTGGACAGTCTAAGGCACACCTGTGCACTAATCATGATGTCAGATCAGCATCTTGATGTGGCACACCTGTGAGGTGGGATGGATTATCTCAGCAAAGCAGAAGTGCTCACTATCACACATTTAGACAGATTTGTGAACAATGTTTGAGAGAAATGGTAATATTGTGTATCTGGAATGAATTTTAGATCTTTAAGTCCATCTCATGAAAAATGGGAGCAAAAACAAAAGTGTTGCATTTATATTTTTGTCGAGTGTATATAAAAAAAAAGATTCTCTCAAATTCCCTAACTGAAGTACAAATCAACAATAATAATACCTTTAATTCCTTCCCTCTTTCAGTTCCGTGTCACGGATAAAGTTTTGTTGTTGAGTTTAAATGAAATAAGCATTGAAGCATAATATCTTACTTTTCTTGCTCTTTGAATGTTTTGTTGCACAAGGTCGCAAGCGATGTCTTAATGTCATTAGTACTGCAGCCGAGAAACAGACAAAAGAAACAAGTGTGCTGCAAGTTATAATGGAAAAGCAGGGGGAAAATGATAACCAGCTCTTGTAGGGCAGATATAAAAGGGTATTCAGTCTGAAACCTTTTGGCATTATGTATTCAGGTTCCTGGATTAATGCAGAAATCCCACACTTTTTATGTGGTGCGGAGAATTGGTTATTAGTGCCTTTCAAATTTCTGTCATTTACAATGCCATTCCTATTCATTATCTAAAATGAATGTGAAAATGTGTCCTACTCTGACATTTTGTGGTGTTGTATAAAATATACTTTTTTTTCAACCCCTTTATTGACAAATGGTTAATAATTAGTGTAAATATAACAGTGTGTGAAAACAGGAAATGCCTGTTGGTGTGCCTCTCTGTCCTATCTCCAAACACACAGCTAAAGTCGTCCTGTGTTTGCTTCTTGGTGCTGTTCTTTGGAGCCTTCTCTGCAGGCATGGCTGTTTGATGCTGAGTAATTAGATTTATTTTTGCCACATCATTTTGTGTTCAGCGTAGTGTTAAAGGGCACCGGATTATAAACAGCCATTACAAAGCTGTTGTAATGGCGCTTTGATGGTGTGCTCTTCAATACGATGAAGGAATTCTTCTTAATGACCAATTTGGGCAGCTGTTTGAAAAAAGAAGAAGAAAAAAAAAGCTGAGCATGAACAGGAAAATGATGCCCTCTAGATACGTAATTTTATAGATGTGAACTATGGATTATGTAGTGTAAGGGTTTTGCATTGATCTCTCTTTATTTTATTTTATTAACCTTTATTTATACAGGTAAAATCTCATTGAGACCCAGGGTCTCATTTACAAGAGAGACCTGTTCAGGTAGGCATCAGCAGCAACACAAAGTTACAGACTAACTAAACATACAGGAGACACAACACAGAACACAAACGGTAAAATAACGCAGAACAAGTTAAGTACAAGTGCAGACCCCCACGGACTGTCTCAACAGCCTTCCTACTAGCAGTCTAAAATCCCCTAAAGAAATAAGACCGGACAGCTTCAGCCTCTGCCAAAGAACATGTAAGCTAATGTGCTTGAAAATTAAAAAGACAATGCTCCTTTTATAATAATAAGGAACTCAATGATACAATCCTGCCATGGGCTATGGGAAAAAATTATAAAGTTGCTAACTAAAAGAAGAAGACTGAAATGTTGCAAAAAATAGGAGATAAAATCTACACACTGGTGTATTAGTTGAAATTCTTTATTGCTCTTATGAATACAGTATGTACAGTATAACAAATTGTGCAGAACTAAAGCTAAACAATCTAAGACATTCATTAAGCTTGTGAAGAACCTAAAATATAGGAATATAATATAAAATATATAAATGAATATACTACTGTTCATGTGACAACTGTGGTATAACGTTTTCCCATGATCAGTTTGTCAAGATAAAAAGAAACATGAAACATGATGTCCTGATGGTTGGCCACATAAAATAAACAAAAGAAAGAGATTACTTATGAGTATTTGTGCTCATGAAATCTGTGTATTTAATGCTAATGTGCTGGCACCTTAGACCGAAAGCACTACTGAATACAAAGCAGCAATCATGAGTGAAGCTCTGCCAATTGGACGCAAAGGGAGTCTGGTACATTTTTCATAAGGATGGGTGACCCACTTAAAAAAAAAAAAAAAAAAAAAAAAAAACATTTATTCTGTTAACATGCATGTCAGCAACATGCCGACAAGATAGGATTGACTTGACATACACTGTGATGTCGACTGAGGTTTCGTAAGTGACACCATGCAGAAATTACATTGAAATGGAATTAACGATACAATTATAAAATGGGGACAACAAAAGATTCATATTCTCCAGTAAAATGCACTGTGGACCTGACCTTTTCTTACAGGGAGTACACTAAAGGAATCTTCCATCCACATATCTGCAAAGATATTACTCTATATGTAGCCTACATGGTGCACCATACATGGGGATACAGCACAATGCAGGGGGCTTTTTAGAAAATGATTTGTATCTTTATCGACAAGTCAGATCACATGCATCAAACATGATGTATTATTTCACAGTCGGCACCCCGAAGGTGAGAGAGTGAAATGATGAATTGTTGAAAAGGGAATGTGGTTATGCAGGCTCTAGCCTTTGGCCATTCAACTTCTTGGTGGCATTTTCATATTTTATATTTATACCTTGACAGAGTTTGATGTATATGAAATTCTATTACATCTGACAACCATGAGCATAGCAAGAAACTCCACCTTTTCTAAATGTTTGCTTTTGATACATGCATTGATCTTTTACGGCAGATGTCTTTATTGTTGTTGTTTTGTTCTTTGAGAGTTGAACAGTATGACCTTGGGGGTTGAGCTCCTGGGCTTATTTGTCTCTGCTAAACAGAGACGGTTTTCCAATCTGCTGTCTAATTATCCCTCCACTCCAAATGAGTCACATTCCTCTCAGAGCCGCTTGTAACATACTGCATAAAGCCTATACTCTTACAGTTGAAAACAAATTAAATATTCCCACCTGCCTGAAAGCAAAGGAAAACAAACATAAATATAGTTCACACATGTACAAGGGGTGAAAAAAAAGACAAATTCAGTGACTATTATGAAGCTGCTCTCCTTTTTGTAAGTAACATGGTCATGTGTAAAACCAGCCCTATGGTGCTGCTTGGCCCATGGCTCCTGACATTGACATTATTCTAACCGGGGTCTTTTTCTGTGGGAGTGAAGTGGGGAAATCAATAGATGGACCACCTGTTCGCTCAAACAGCACAATGAAAAATGAAGCAGGGGCTTTTTTTTTTGCTCCAGGGTACCACAAGGAGATCTTTTCTAATAATATATTAGGGTGTCACCGAGGTGAGATTAATTATACATGGATTACAAATCACACCTCGGAAGGGTATATGCGTTTACACACGGTACTGCGGATGTATGAAGTGCGAGGGTGGGTGCTCGGTACAGTACGTTTTCAGCAAGAGAAAAGCTCCAGTATAGCACTGAAAGCATAGCTGCAACGGAAAGGTGATTAGGAATATGCATTAGCAGTGTCAGAGAGAGCCCAACACATTGCCAATAGCAGATTTAGGAAAAATTATTTACTGACAACACATATGCAATATTTACAAGAGAAAGAAAAAAAATTGCAAAGGCATAAAACACAGGGCATTGAAAAAATCCATTCATCATTTTGGCAACACATACCAAATACAGAGATGCAGAGATAAAACACATGTATATACAGAAAAAAAAACAACTACAGGAAACACTACAAAATATATGAATACGTTGCAGCTGTCAAACATGCCTGAACGAAATTAATGCCATGGTTTGTGGAGCATGGATTTACTGAAGCCAGCAAAGCCATCAGTGGTGTTGGAAAGTGAGTGATTGAGGTTTTTTTCGTCTGGAAAAAGCTAACGATAGGTGTACAGCAAATGTCTACAGCAGTGTTTTGAGTCTTGCAGTCTGAATTGGTGAACATATTTTTTTGTCTATTTGCATCTTTCTTTACTGACGCGAAAACCACTGTCACCCCATTGTATTGTCTTGCACTGTCCCGTTTTAATTGCCTATGACATTAAATGTGGGTAATCTGAATTGTTCAGCAACACCTCATTTACATATCAAGTGAAATTTTGTTAGTTCCATACCAGTGTTCTAGCACTTTTGTAGGGGCTGCTGGTGAGAGAATAAACTTGGACCCCGTTTCCACTTGGCATTAACATCTGACTTTTGTAATCGGATCACATGAATAAAGCTTTAACTACAGGTGAAAACACTCTCAAGACGCATTGAGATCGGATCACAAAAACCACATTCGGAGGTGTTTACGTCGCTTGTGTCCGATGTGTCCGCATTCATTTGGTAGTGGAAACACCAATGTGACTCTTGTCCACATTAGGGACCTCCTACTCAACTGCTGCCCCCTGCCTGAGCGGAAATATGTTGAAAAAGCAGCTTTTATAGAAGCCTCATGAACGTTAGTTGCATCCGCCAGTATTGCAAATGACAAGCTTTCTGTCCTCTGTTTTCATTTCACTGCGTAAATCTGAAAACACGGAAATCGCTGCTATTGACTGGAGAGCTGCAAGGCAACAACTTCCTGTTCTTATCTGCTTAAGAATAAAAGTCAACTCGCGTTTGGCTAGTGACAGGCTTTTAATGTGAAGGCGCACAGGAAATATTCTGTTCGCATATGATGCAGTATCTTAACTGCATACAGAAAGCCGTGTAGGTTACTGGTGGTGGTGACAAGAGTGTAGCAGACGTTAGAAAAGCCGCCCGGCGAGTACACATCTTTCAACAACCAAAGAGGCGTAATAACTTATTCGCATAAGAGTTTTCACTTTTATATACTATCTATGATATTTACCCGCATTTGGCGAGAGTTTGTAGAGCCCTCTAAGCAGTGTTGTGCATCGCTCCTCCTTGTCTAAATGAGACAGTAGCCTATCTCGTCAACCTAGACTGGCAATTATCTTCGCATGTAGGCCTAATGCATTTTAATAGCAAATGCGATTAAAACTGTGGCACTGTACAGCCCTGTATGTTTACTTGTTTGAACCCCACCGGTTAAAAACAGCAATGCAAACGGAAATTATGTACGTGTTGATTTAAATACAGCGCGGGTAAATGGAATCGGATCACAAGTAGACAAAGAAGTCACATTTGAAAATACAAGTGGGAACACACGGACTGAGAGCTGGCCACTTGTAACCAGATTCAAAAAGTCAGATGTTAATCCCAGGTGGAAACAGGGTCTTGGATGGTTATGTGTGATTGGAGGGAGTGAATCATACTGTTCAAAAAAAGACACATTTTGCCTGTGAACAACAGAATAAAGAAAGGAAAGAAAACTACATTTGTGCTGCTGTGATAAATCTGAGATATCTCCGTGCACAACCTTATATCTTGTAGGTTTTTTTTTGTCTTGCTTAAATTTCTCGCCGTCTTGGGAAATCATGCCAAACATGACTTTCTTTTCCACCTGTTTGTGTCTAAATGGAACTTGGGAATGCAGAGCAGCTTTCAGCACTTGTGATTGCACTCACTTTGTTGCCGAGAAACGAGAGAGAGAGAAAAAAAAACAATGAGGGGCTATAAAAGTAACTAAGAGTAAAGAATGGCTCAGGAGATGTGAACTGCATGGGCTGTCTGCTCCACAGAGAGAACTGGAGCTACACTATAAAGTTCAAATAATATATTTTTTTTGTCTTCCAGTTCCCTCCAGTTACCTCTGATCTCTCGCAAGCTGTCGTTGGTTATTGGTAGTCACGATTTTCAGATTGGCTGTCACATATTTCTCCCCACAACAGTATGGTGCATTTTGCCCTGACAAAAACAAACATGCCTGAATGTCCTTTAGAGAGAGATTGGTCAGACCACCTGTCCGTCCTTCTTTCAATCAACAACTCCTGTTGAGATATCCGTGGATGAGAATAAAGTTTACTCCACAGAGGCAGGGGGGTTTTGGGCTGGAGCTCACAAACATGCGGGGGAAACTAAGCGTGCGATCAAGTTATTCAAATTGCTTTTTTTATTTGTTTTTATTTGCTGCTATGAAAGTGTTTGATAATTGAATATCAGGTTTTTCCAGTGTGCCGTTAACTAGAGCAGGTCACATGAGCCAAGCAGAGTGAATGAATGAAGCCTGAGGGGGCCATCTTAATTAGGTAATGTAGTTACTAACATCTGAAGGGTGATGAATGGTCGGAGCTCCCTCTTGCTGAGTTCTCAGACAACAAATTAGTTCAATTAGAGGCCACGGTTAAAGGAACTCTGAGAGAAACTGATCACTTAAAGGATCTAGATCGACTCATTTTGTAACAGGTTTAGGCCTTTAGTACGCATTGTTTATTGTTTTTGGGTCTGTTGTCAGTACAGCTAATTGTGGTTTCTTCCTTGAAAAAAAGAATAAAGCAAGCACAGCCTTTAATTAAATCAACGTCTACGACCTTTTCCATATTTTCAATTAACTCAGTTTAGTGACATTGTTACGACCCTGGGCCGTATGTTTCTAGTTCTGTTTTGTTCTGTGCTGTTTTCCTTTTGTTTTCGTCTGAGAGTGGTTTGTGGGAGTGAGACCTCAGAATTCAACACAACTTTTTTTTCCTACTGGCCCGCAGGGCCAGTGGATCCGAGTTTTACTGGACCCTTGTATATTTTCACTTGCCCTGCACACACTTTTTTTTCTTCATAATTTAGTGTCAATAATTATAATACCTGTATTAGAAAAATAAAGAAAAATAACCAAATCTAAAGGGAATATCTATACTGTAACAGTATAGATATTCCCTTTAGATTTGGTTATTTTTCTTTTAGTTAATGATATGAAATATTGATATTGCTCATTTTCATAATATAAAACCAGGCAAACATATTGAATTTGAAGCCTACAACTGAAAGTATGTTGAAGGGGTCGTCCAGTATTTTAAAGTCCAATAGTTTGATGATTGTTTTTATTCTTGAATTTGGGCAGTTTAATGAATAGTTCACCTGCAGAAGTCATGTTCAAACATAAAAAAAAAAAAATAAGAGATGAAGGTCTGATCATTCTTTGTGGTGTGGTAGGCTGTTTTTATTATATTACTTTCTCTATATGCATTAGGGATGTGAATGTGTCGACCGAATGACCGGTTTTCCACTTGCGCTAAAGTTGACTTTAAAAATAGAATAGAAATCCGAAAATCAGGGGGTTATGCCGTTTTTTTAATAGGAGATTTCACCGTGTATGCGAGTTCACGTCTGGTCGTGAGCGCGCTGCAGGAGCGTCACTTCAGCATGAAGTGTCAGCTTCACATAAGAGTCCAGTGTGGGACCATTTTTTCAAATTATTGATAAAAAACAATGCAGTGCAAAATATGCAGCAAAAGTTAAACGCTCGTCTGAGACTATGACGTTAAATCACCTTAGAAACACAATGCCTTCGTCCGAGCATAGCAGCGTTTCAAAGTGAGATCTCGCCAGTGAGTGAGCCGTCGCGCAGATGAACTGTGGTTTGTGGCTAAAATAATAACCGGGGATATTCCCACCGTTAGCGATTTCAATGGGAAAGAATTCCGCGATCTGATTGTATGTCTCGAGCCTGAAAACACAGTGCCATGTCGGCAGACAAACTGCGCGACTATAGGAACTGTCCAGTGAGCCGAGTCCCTCCGTTGGTTTCTGTCAACAACCGACACAATCACCGGAGACGCATTCACAGCGTTTAAATAAAGCCTCTCATTTGTGTTACCATTGGGGCTTGCATGCAAATACTGTAACATTATGGCGGCAGCTAAAGGAAAAGCGCAGTTTTCACTTAATTTTCTGCACCTCAACCTCTGCAGTGGGAAGAAAGAAAGGGGGCAGAGTAAGTCGATTGATTTGTCGACTCGCAGGCGGACGGTAGGCAGCTCTGCCAATGGAGCGAGAGTGCGCCCGCTTGTTGCTCCGCCTGTCAAAACGCCCACGCATCGTTTGTCCACTGGCCTTTCATTAAAAAATATATTTTATATTAGGTTTATTATATGGAGTCTTAAATAAACACTGCTTTCATTACGACTATCAACGCGCATTTCAATGAACCATGATGTAGTCTACAAAAAGATACTGAACTGTGATTGGCCGTTACTGGCCCGGGCGGGCCAGTGACTGGCCAATCAACTTGCCCTGCATATGATTTTACTGGCCCCGGGCCTACGGGCCATGCGTTATGTCGAACCCTGGACCTCTGTGCGTGCATGAGCTTTTCTATACAGGTGCAGGTGCGAGTGATTGGCTCCATAAGTGGCGGAAGCTGATTGGCTCACTATCAGCCTCCGGGCATTCAAAGGCTCCGCGGGATTCACTCAGCCGGTGGCATGATTGGCAGCAGCAGCTCGCGGATTCCCGAACCACTTCCTTTGTTATTTACTATGTGTTAATTATTATATTCAGTTGTGTCCGGTAGGGGTGAGTTGCCATTTATTTTCCAGAGTTTGTCTCATTTGTTTATTCTATGTTAAGGTTAGGGTTTTGCTCGCTTTTTGTTTTAGGTTGGGTCTTTTTGGCAGTAACTCACCCTGAAGCTTTGGTTGTTTTCTTTCATTACTGTTCAGTTGAAATAAAAGTAATATATATTTTACTTTCGTAAAGTCTGTGCGTGGTGGTTTGGGGATCGGGGAGTGGGCATTTTAGTATTTGTGTTGTGTCTCTGGGTTCCCCTAGACCGGGGCATAACAGACATGAAAGGGTGTTTCCTTTGAAAGAGGCTCCAGACTGTGAGACGATGGACAGCTTTAATTGCTACTTTTAGAATAATTTGCTGATTTTGCTGAGCACGACCCACAATATCTCTGCTTTGAAATCAGAACGAGAATCCTTTTTTGTATTTTCTTCTTTTTTTTTATATATAAATTGGAACCCTGAGCCTTGACAGGTATACGATCTCTTCTGTGTATGCTGGTTTTCATATTATATTCACACATCTTAGGCTTCATTGTGCAATCAGAAAGCTATGTTGTGGGTGATTTAAGGTAATTGGGAGTCATGATTAAAAGCATTGCATTCTGTTAGATCTCAAACCAAAGGGAAAGCGCACAATCCTTTAGTTCTTCCCTCCCTCTGCTCACTCGTGACTGTCTGTCTGACTGTGAGGACAGTTGCCCTGAGGAATGGGATGCTGTATTTCTCAAGCCTCTTCCAGGAGTGGCAGTACACAAAAAGGAATGACACAGATTATAGGAGATTTATGAGAGTGATAAATACACCCCTCTTTCATGCCCCTCAAAACAGCTTTTCATCAGCTCTGTGTCCCAACTGATTGATGAGAGGACATTTTGGTTCTCCTTGTCCACTCCTCAAACTGTTTATGCTCTGATGTTTCCCAACCCCCAGATGCAGATCTACCTTTACAATTCAGATGACTTTGACAGCCTCGGCGCCGCCATCAAGGAAAGACGCATCATTGCTGCCATGGCCGTCTTCTTTGAGGTAAAGTATCACTGGGCACTGAAGGTCTTAAGACAAATGTGAAGAAAATAAAACTAAATAAGTGCACTAGTTCTAGAACATAGACATCCCTGCTGGCAGCATGTCAGTCCATCACTTCGGTGCAGCCTTAATCATCTCCACTATAAGTGGGACTGGATTACTGTGAAATAAGGCACTCTCATTCATGTCCCCCCCTAAATTTTTACAAGCTTAAAAGAAAAAAAGTGGTTAAAAGGAACCGAAAAACAAAATAGCAGAAAATGTGAATTCCTACAAAGGAAATGGTACCGGGAAGGAAAACCAACATTTTGAGCCATTAGTGCCTTAAATTGGAATTATATTATGTAAAGGATGAAATTAACATCTTTTTGAGGTCAGTAAATGATAACTATTTATTAGAAGTGTCTTCGGCGTCTGTGTTGTGATGGTGAGCGTTTGTCTTCAACTAGCAGCTGCACATTGTTTCTGTTCTGTGGCACGTTGCAGATTGCTCACTGAGATACTGCAAATTGTCCCCTGAAGGTCTGCGCACATAGGGCTCTTAATGGACAAGAATGGTCTTAATTTCTGTAAAAAAAAACATCTCAGAGATTTATGAACGATGAACAACCACACACACCAGCGGCACTGACCCTTCAGGGTGCCTCTCCATGTTGCACTCTTAATTTCTATTAGCAGGATCTTTGCGATTAATGGCAGATGATCAATGCAGGCTAACATTCAGCTTAATGATACATAGTCAAGGGTCAGCTCTCAGGAAGAGGGAGGCTGGAATGGGGACACAGGTGTTTGTAATTTAGGTCCACGCACACAGACAGTGATAAAACCACAGGTGTATAAGGACCTAAATGCCTCCGCTGGGTCCTGACAGCCCTATTGCTTACTGCAATTAGCACCACCGTACACAATCCGCTGAATAGCAGTTTACAACGCAAAAGGTTTTTAAGCGGACACACACACACATTGGCTTAGATATACCATTTCTAATCAATGAGGAGGGTTCTTCCCGTGCTCCCCAAAGGCCCATTAACGGCCTCTAAGGTGTGCATATTATCCACATTCAGCATTCACTTCCACACAATTATTCTCCTCTGACTGACCTGAATTAATGTTGAGCAAGGGGGACTTTGGTCCCCGCATCCCAACACTGTTTTGTCCAGTCTTGTCTCGTAAGTAGGACATTGGGAATATTGTCAAGTGTGGGGCTTGACAATATTTGCCAGTTTTCAGTCAGGCTTATAGATAAAGAGGTGTGAGTTTTCTGTAGACACTATAGCCAAAGGCCAAATTGCCTCATATAGTCAGTGGATACCTCCAGCTACAGAAGGACAAAAAGCTCATTAAAGGAGATGCGCTCAGTGTCATGAAAATCAGATAAATAGATGGTGTTTATTTATAGGCCTAGTGCCATGTTGCGTACAGAGGTCTAAAAATTTGATAATTTGAATGGAAAAATGAATGTAGTCATAATAATAATATTCCACAAATAAGCATGCTATACTCCTTTATTTGGTGGAGTAAATTTCATGGACATTTTATTATATATATTTTTTTGTATAATCTGCCGTTACAAATGTACACATTATATTTACAATATTAACAAGTAGCGTGCCAGAGACAACAGACTGAATCAAGTCTGCAGTCAACCTACAAAGTCTCACACAATTACACAAATGTCACTATAAAATGGTATTAGATGCTGCTAGATTATTATTGTAGAGACTTAGCCCTTTGTGTGTCCACCCCCCTCTATTTTGTTCATATTGATTTTCGTTAGTCATTTTGTTGGATTATTATTCTAGTCTTGTAATCTTTTGTGTAATCCTTTGTCTCTGGACATTTCCCTGCAGCTGGGGCAAAAAGACAATCCTGCTGTGAACCCCATTATCCAGGGATTGAAAGGAGTAGTACATCATGGTAAGTAATGGGAAAGTCACCCCCTCTACAAACTCTGTATGGAACAATCTTATATTATGTACATGTGGGGAGTACATTTACACATGCCTCAAAATATAGGAGAGAACGGGGTAAGTAGGCACACTTTTTACTCTAGTGAGAATTGCTCATCACCTAAACATATTTCAATAGTCATTCCTACATTAAATTGAATCTTAAGGTGTTGGCTTGAAATGTGTACCCCTCACTTTTTCTATTTTATTGTAATACAGAGGAAATTAATCATCAAAGACACCCTTACACATTGTGATAACCAACTCCATCAAGGGCTCGGTTGTCACACACTATGGGGTTGTTTGTCACAATGTTATCTTAATGGGAATAATCCTAAAAAGAAGGCAAGAAAGCAGACCTATATTTGAAAGTTTAATTGCATTGTCAAGTTGACAAATATTACTTACTGTAGCCTTGGCAGCTGGTCTAGTTTGGGATGCACTGGGTTGTTCTGATTTTGTTGGTCTTTTTCCTTTTGCATGCTAGCTGCCGTTTCCTGCTCTATCCTCTCCTTCTCTGGGGTGTCAGTGAGGATACAGCTTGACAATTTCTTTCGTTATTGGGTTCCTTTTCTGGCTGCAGCAGATGTGACAACCAACCCCCAAAAAATGTGACGACCAACCCCAACTTGAATGTATTGCTAGCATCAAGGCCAACAACCATCAGACAACTAATTAGCTTGCTAACCACAATCTAAACTATAGTTTAACCTTCACACTTTTTATGGGTAACAAGTGTTTTGTTATAAACCCATTGTGTAAAAGCCTAGAAGAAAAATACTAAGGAGCTAAATATTTTCAATTTGACATGAAAAACACAAACAGTCCTCTCAAATTCAGCAGTCTAACTCCAAGATATAACAATTGTGACAACCAGCCCATGTGACATATAACCCCGTTATTCCCTACATATATATACATACATTTATAAAAATATGATTTTTTCCTTCCTGATTTTATTTATTAATTTATTTACAAAATACCCAAATCTCCTCCACACGAGACAACACTGTTGAAATGAAGTTCATGCGGGATATTCAAAAGCGATTATCGCTCACTAATCACTTTGTCACTGCTGCAGTCACTGTTGTTGGCTGATCCTTGCAGTAAATTCCTTAGTGACAGTGCAAACGTTATGCTCCTCCCCACCACCGTAGCAACAAAGATTGATGATCTTGTGTTCACCTGCTTAAGCATCTGTCTTTTTATTTCCAATCCCAAATGAGAGTCTAAACACAAAAATATGAGCAGAGTTTAACTTCAAAAGGAGGCAACATTTGCAAGATACCGCCTCTCTCTTGCTAGTGTTGCTCCAAGGAGCTTCTCACACTGAGAAAAAAAAACTTTGAATTAATATATGAGGCTCATTTAGACATCACTCTGTTATATTCGGACTCAGACATACATGTATTGGCCATTGTGGCTCCTTGCATGAGCCCAGATTCACCTTTCAACCATTCATGTCTCGTCTTATATACCATTGCTTTAATTCAGCATGGCATATCGTCTTTAATGACTGCTGCTGCGCTGGCTTCACTGCATGCATGACTTGTGCAGACCATAAGCAGATGTTTGAGCATGACTATGTAATCCTTTACTGTAGCTGGAGACACAGCAGCTCTTTTTACACGGACGGACACGTGTGACATGTTTTACAACCTGCCTGAAGGTCTTTATGTACGCACAAGCATACACTGACAAGGACAAGTAAATGGATGAGTATATATAGAGGCAAGGAGTAATTGCTCTCAACCCATGCTGGTTTCACAAGACTAAGTGCAGGGCTTCATTGAGTTGCTTCTAATTATAATTTCACTCCCCACACTTTGTGGTGCTGAATGTTTGATCTTGTACAATGTGTACTTCTGAGGTTATGAACTTTGTTGTTGTTGAGCGTAGGGGAGAACGGGGTAAGTAGGCACACTTTTTACTCTAGTAAGAATTGCTTATCACCTAAACATCTTTCAATAGTCATTCCTACATTAAATTGAAGCTTAAGGTGTTGGCTTGAAATGTGTACTCCTCACTTTTTCTATCTTATTGTAATAAAGAAGAAATTAATCATCAAAGACACCCTTACACATTGTGACAACCAACCCCATCAAGGGGTTGGTTGTCAAACACTATGGGGTTGTTTGTCACGATGTTATCTTAATGGGAATAATCTTAAAAAGAAGGCAAGAAAGTAGAACAAAATTTGAAAGTTTAATTGCATTGTCAAGTTGACAAATAGGCCTACATAACTTACTGTAGCCTTGGCAGCTGGTCTAGTTTGGGATGCACTGGGTTGTTTTGATTTTGTTGCCCTTTTTTCTTTTGCATGCTAGCTGCCTTTTCCTGCTCTATTCTTTCCTTCTCTGGGGTGTCAGTGAGGATACAGCTTGACAATTTATTTCGTTATTGGGTTCCTTTTCTGGCTGCAGCCTTGAGATAACATGTGACAACCAACCCCCCAAAAAATGTGACAACCAACCCCAACTTGAATTTCTTGCTAGCATCAAGGCCAACAACCATCTGACAACTAATTAGCTTGCTAACCACAATCTAAACTATAGTTTACCCTTCACACTTTGTATGGGTAACACGTGTTTTGTTATAAACCCATTGTGTAAAAGCCTAGAAGAAAAATACTGAGGAGCTAAATATTTTCAATTTGACATGAAAAACACAAACAGTCGTCTCACCTCAAATTCAGCAGTCTAACTCCAAGGAAGACTATGTAGGTGACCTCTGATCCCAAATCTGGATATTTACATACCAAAATTTCACAGACAGCGCCTTCTGGTTCCGAGATATAACGATTGTGACAACCAACCCGTGTGACAAATTACCCCGTTCTCCCCTACTTGTGCGGGAAAAAAAAAAAAACTTTCTGAAAGAGCAGGAAAAGACCACTAGAAATTATACATTAAAAAAAGGTATACGCCCTTACTAAATTCCACTATAGTAATTAAGAAAATAGCCTATTTCACTGATTGGTCTGTTTTCATGGGAGGACATTTCACCTGTGGGTTTTTCAATTGACAGGAGGTATTTAAGATCCACTTTTCTCTTGTTATATAACCTTGATAAATAAATCTCCAGCCGTCTCCAGAAGTGGCTGAACCATGTTGGCTACACAGACGTTGGTTCTACTACCGCCTCAGTATCTTGTGTGTCCCACCGGCTGAAAGAGAACTCTGTGTGTGGGTGTGGTGTGCTTTTTGGACTCTCTTCCTGCTGGCTGCTAAATGCCCCCCCAAACCCCATCCCTCCCTCGCTGTCAGGGTGCTTGGTTTTCCACCAGCTCGTTATCCCACAGTCATCCATCCATCAGCATCCCGGCGGCCCACGAGCGATAGGGCACGTACACTGTCTGAAGACGGGGAGAAGAAAGGCTGTGAATACGCAATTCAAATTTGAGTACAGATGAGGCATGGGGGGGAGGGGCAAGGCTTCCAGTATGTCAGTACTCTTATCAGTCCCATCACAACAGAACCCTTTTTTGATTTTTCAGTAGTTTTTTTGATAAGGTCATGAGCTGTGAGAGATTGGATTTGACATCAATTCAGCTCTATTTGTTTTTTATTTTCATGTCTTTTTTCAAGGAAAAACAAGCCCACAGGCACACAGCTTATTTGCAGGTGATATAAGGGATCTTTCTGTGGATGAAAAACCCGATTCCTGCATGATATTTTTGTATTTATTTTATATTGCTTGGTGGTTCTCATCATGGAGGATACAACAGATCTGGTAATCATTTTTGATCTGTCCTAATCCCGACCCATGTGGCCTCTTGCCAATGTTGTTACACGGCGCAGAGCTGGGCTACCACCTAGCCAGAGATCAGCTGTTTTAGCAGGGCCATTTTATCTTGACTCCTCTCCTTTTGCTCCTCTCTCAGCCCATCAGAGGACAGAGATCTCGCCAGAGCGATAGCAAGTGGTGAGGCTTTTAACTGCTGTCTCCGTCATTCCTACTAGTGGAGGTTTCAGGAAAGCAGTAAAAATAAAAAATGCCACTGGGAAAGTGAAATGAAAACAACTCTGTAAAAATGTTTGTGTAAATGTTACGATAAGATATGCAGAATGCTCTCGCAAAAGCATCAGTGCATGAAATATATGGCATTTTTGCTGCTTGTACGGAAGTCTCTGCTTTTGCTGTGTGTACTGACAAGTTTGATCCCCTTTTGCCTTACCCAGAAAAGGAGACAAACCTCAGGTCGTTCATCCTGAGGGATCTGCTGCCGTCGTCTGTGGACAGTTATTACCGATACACCGGCTCTCTGACCACGCCGCCCTGCAGCAAAGTAGTGGAGTGGATCATTTTCTCCAGGCCTGTGTATCTGTCTTACTCACAGGTGCGTCAAGTCCACACACACACACACACACACACACACACACGCACACACACACTACAGTAGATTTCCCCCCACGCACGGATCCCATTTGCACACAGTCATTGGAACACTTGCTGTCCCACAGGGTCGGCGGCACAAGCAATTTTTCCCCTCATCTATCTCTCTCCTCCGTTTTCCCTCGTTCCTCCCCAACTCCTCTGCATATGAAACCATAACTGCCTGTATGGCGGATGATCAAGCAGGAGAAGAGGGGAGCCAATTACTAGCATTTGAATGATGGTCTGAGATGGTTCTTATAACTGCACATACGTATTATGGTGTTTGTCAGTCGAATACCGCTGCTGGCTGCACATGGAGGCATAGTTGTATTGTTCAAGTTATTCACATGGAGAAAATGTTGATCCATTAAAATTTTTATTGATCTAATTTATTTCAGTGAAGGTTGAACATATTTTTAAAATAAAAATTAAGCATTTTACAGCACCCACCTATGCGCACTACAGCGGCTTACCTCCCTAACTGTTTTTGCCATTTGTGATTGTGAGGGATAATATATGCCAGATCATGCCCCTTGCTTTTTTGCTGATCCGATACACAGCCCTTTGCTGGATCTTTAATACATTCAAGTCTTGGGTTACCCAGCTGCGTATCCTCTAGAGCGTTGTGTGCTGTAGAAAATGTTGCAGGGCTCGGTGGAATTTCTATCAAGTTGAAGGAGGACAAATCTTTTCTTCAGAGATGACTCTTGCTGCAAGAATATTGACTATCGCTACCATGTTTGTGACGCTCCCAGATAGCCTTTTATGAACCTGTAATTCATTTCTCCAAGCACGCATAGGACACATTGATTCCACAGTATCTGTAATGTGTAGTCATTACAGAGCGCGGCAGGAGATCATTCATGGCAATCAATGGCCACAAATTTGCCCCATTGAGGAGTTACAGCCCTGCAGGTAGCCAGGGCGATGATTGAGGTCCGCGCCTACTGGGGCCTGTGGTGTGAATATGTTCTTGCAAACACTGGGCTCCATTTGTGAACAGTCAGGGAGGCTGGCAAGTCGCTCTAAATGCAGTCCTGCATGAGCTATCATATTCAACACAAATACTCACACACACACACACACAAACACACGGTAAGAAAAATAAATTAAATTTGCTTCAATCGCTGTTGTCTGTTTTTCTTTTCATCTAGCTGGACTCCTTTTACTCCATCTTCACAACAGAGCAACAGGATCATGTCAAGTCCGTGGAATACTTGAGGAACAACTTCCGGCCCCTGCAGGACATGGATAGTAGAAAGGTCTTTAAGTCGGCTGTAAAAGATGCATGGCAGAGAGATTTGACTGCGATCCTGGAAAGCCCTCATGGCTCTGAGGCTTCGAGAGGTAAGCTTTGTTTTTCTGCATTTTATCCCTTTCTCCCCTGCCTTGAGCACTACTCGTTTAACCCAAGGTTCTCCTGTAATTACATTCATGTAACTATAATCATTACTCACTATTTTACTAGTTCTTCTGAATCACTGCCTATATTACTCTGTTATATTATTCTCTACTCTTGCTGTAAACTAAGGACATGGTCATTGATACTACAGTACAGCCAAGTTTGGATTAGTATTATATAATGCACACTGCGTGCAGTCCAAGGTTACATCAGATGAACAAACCATAAGCTGCCCAAAAATCTTACCCAAGGCTCTGACACGAGCAACAAAAACATGATATTTTTTTTGATATTTTGGTTGTTTACAACCTTCAGAAGTTGTCCTTGTTTACCATTCACTAAGCTCCAACCCCTCAGGTTGTCATGTTTTCAATTATCGCACCGTACATATAAAGCTTGCAATAATAACGGTGGCACATTTACTTTTAGTTCTTAGTATGTTTTTGAAAACATGATTCATTGATTGCAGACAAAAGTGGGCTTATTTTTAGACTGGTGACAACTGGCACTAGTTTGCTAATTGAGCTAATACTATAGTAGTATACTATTTAACTGACTCTTTCTCTGAGTCAGTTAAAAATGCTGTTTCCTCCTGACCATTTCATGTTTCCAGCTGACTTGTATTAAAAACGAAGAGCCTGTAAAGGGGTCTCGTATATGCACTTGATGGCTGCACACACATTATCGTGCAAAAAAGACTGAGTCCAAAGCTGCATGTCAACAAAATTAAAGGTGGAATTACTCATTTTACAAAGCAATACATATGCTTAGAAGAGGATTAGGACCACATGTGAAAAATAGATTTGAGTTCTGACTTAAAGCTCAGAGAACATTTTATAATCTATATTTTGATCCGTCAACACTAATAAAGTTTGACTATTTAAAGAGATGTATTGTGTTGCTTACAGCTACTGTTCTACCTGTAGTTAATTATAACTAGCATCTACATGCATTCAATTAAAAAAAGATTAAATGCAAAGCCTAAAAAAATAAAAATAAAAGTAACATTGAATTTTCTTTCACGCTTCAGTTTGAAATCAGATCAGTCTTGTGCTTGTCTTCATGAGAAGCATTCGGGAAGGAAATTGGTTACGACAAATGCTAGTTTTCCAGTTGTTGTGGGGAAATGATTTAGCAAAATATAAAGCATATCCACTGGGTCGTCACATCCTCTGATGGTGGAAGTAGTTTCAGAATTATTTGTTATTTATTGCCGTCAGCAGTTCAATTTTGACCATATGTTGAACATGCCATTTATTTAGGAGCACATTCAAGAAGCACGTCTTGCTCCTGAGCATTAGGACCGTTTCACAGCATGCAGCTATAATCAGTTGGTCAGTAAATACAATTGAACCATAGAAGGAAACCGCCTTTCTATTTCAGTTGGGTAAAGAAATAATGAAATAGTCATAGTATGTTCTGGTGTAATTAAAATCAACACAATAATAATGATTCAAATGTTAGGGGCATAGTTTGTGCACGTCTTTCTCTCATTGTTAAAACTCATTCTCATATCAAAGAACGTATTAATACAAAGCACAGCCCTCACGCAGGGCCTGATCTGAGTGCTTTTGTTCGCCTTTCTCTTATGTGTGCATCTTGCACGGCTTGCTTTTAACAGAACAGCACAGGAACTATGGAGACTAATGAGAACGGCTGCTGCGTCTCAAAGTAGTGTTGTTGGTGTCTGGCGGGGAGAATTGATTGGGTATGGTTGTGATGAAGTTGGAGCACCCTAACAAGGCCGATCAGCAATCATCATTAATATGTGGCACAGCTAAAATAGAACCATACAAATTAAGTTGTGAAATTGCTTTTGTGGCATGTCGGTAGGCAAAATGAATGTGGACCAGCGTCTCTCCCTTTTTTCCCCTCTGCCCCACCTCTCCCTCTTTCTCATTTTCCCTGTGTCCCTTGCATTTCTATTCCACTGTGTTAAAATGTAAGAATCTATACTTAATGGGAGACACTGGGAATAAACAGTGTCAGTCTTATCTTCAGGGGTGACATGTGTCAAGGTTGTGTGAGGGGGGATATTTAATCTGCACACATTAAATGATGGCTTGGCTTGTAAATGTTACTATGAGAACCAGGGCCACACCTTGACTTGATGTTCCATCAGTTTGGCTTTTACAGCTGCGCAAAGTTGTTTGGCCATTAGAGATGCATAGCTAACCTTTTCTGATGCAATGCACAGGTCACGGGTTAGTTTGTGTAGCACAGATATATTGTTTGTACAGGGATAATGCCAAGTGTGCCATATACGGCAGTAAGTGTTCATTTGCGTTGATTTTACACTGTTAATCTGCATGTGTGAAAACAACAAGCATTTGAATGCAAGCCTTGTTCTCACGTGGAGACCAGGTTTCACGTACCTCTGTTTAGAATGTGGTCGGTCTGTGGTGATATTTTCCATAGGGCTGCAAAAAACTATTATTTTTATTAATGCTCACTCTGCTGATTATTTTCTTGAAGAATTGAGATTTGTTTTCCCTATAACATTAATTAATTAATTAACACAAATTAATATTTATGAATTGCCCATCAGAATTGATTGTTCTGTTGTTTTTTGCATTGCAGAACCTGAAACCAACACATGTATAGCACTTTTGCATGGAAAAAGACTCAATGAACAATATGATATTTTACTATTGGCCAATTAATTTTCTCTGTCGGCTTATCGATTAATCAAAGAAAAAATATTGACATTAACATTTCTGACTTTGTGTTTTCAACAAAATTGTTGTTTTTGCCATCACTCCAATGTCACAATGGCACATGGCCTCCTTTAAAACATATTGTACTGTCTTGAGAGGCGAGAAGCAGCGGAACTGCTGTTTGTTGACAACAGTCAATTCATCCCCTTTATGGTGGAAGCTGCCAGGAGAAAGATTCATGTTCTGCTCTGAGTGGTTTTGCAGAGTGAGGTGAAACCACTATGAGGCTTATTTTGGTGTGTTGGGGGTTTATGTATTCCGAAAAAAAAAACTGAGTTTTTCAGTAGCCACTAGCAAATAACTCTGCTAGTGATTAAACATTAGGTCCTATTTACCATTCGATTCACACTGTGCGGCAGTTGAACATTTTGTTTTCAATTGAAACTGAGATAAGTTACAACAATCTAATTTGCATACACGACTCAAACAGATTAAGAGGAGCGCTAATTAATTTTGTTGCCAATCTGCCATTAAACGATAAAGGTGTTCATAAAAGGAACAACCGCCTCAGATCAATGAAGTCTCAAATGAATACAGACACCTGGGTTGATAAGATATTTATCTTGTATATCTATACCTGCTGTTGATTTTAGCTAGTACACCAGTGTTGATGGTGAAAAGGATGATGACTGTCATGACAGTAATGATACAGGCAGTAAAACCTTGATTATGTCCTCAGCTGTTGTTCAGCTACTGAAGTTGACAACTCGACATCCGGCAGGTTCTAAGGCATCTCACACCTGTCACACTTCATCAACACCCCATATTCTTGCTATTCTTTTTTCTGTCCCCCGTGTCCCCCCTGACTTATTTCCTTTCCAACCTGTCTCCATTTGCATTATTTGCACTTTAGCTTCACTGTGTAAATGGAGAAAAACTGTGGCGACAATTTCAATTTGACAGAAACCGTGTGTGCACATGATCAGTTGACACTGGCTCTTGATTGCTGTTGCCCTTGTGTGCTGAGAAGCATGTCCAGATTGTCCCTTCCTCATACTGACACTTTCCAGTGTAAATATCCACGCTGCAGCCTACACTGCCACCTTGAGGCTGAATCACAGCTTTGTCTAACATCCTCCATCCTGTTTAATGATTCACAGAAAAAGGAACATTTAAATCACGTAAAGGGCAGGAAGTTGCAGTATTACCTGTACCACATGTTTAGCACAAAGCTTAAAGTTGATTTATATTCTATCTGCAGTGTTGTGGCATGAGAATGACTCAAGCGTCCAAATTGACAATCTACACTGACGTGTGTAGTCCCGCCTGATCATAGTCTAGCCTCCTGGCTTTGTTAATGAGTTACTGTATTATTCCTTTACTTATTTTTACAGTGTTTTTCTCGAGTGGAAATGGCTTTTGAGTCAAGTCAGAAGCAAACAGTAGTAATAATAGGCTTGTTTAATGGCAACCTGCATTCTGCCCACCCATGTCAACGGACAAAAAAGCCAAAGCCCTTTCAGTTTCACCTAGCTGCATTCAGACAGTATGTGCCTGTTTGTTTTACTCCCATTCCTCTACCTCTCTCTTCCAGTGTGCAGCAGTGCCCCAGTGAGCATGAAGATCAAGACACTGAACCGAACAGCGCTGATGGTGAGCTGGGAACGCCCCCTGACCATATACCACCCACCCATCACCAGTTACATGGTCTCCTACAGCTGGGTTAAACCAGACGTTGTTGATGAAAACACCTTCACCAAAACTGGGGACCAGAGCATGGTGAGCGTTACTATCAATTGTTGTTTAAAATATATATATATATATATATATATATATACACACACACACACACACACACACACACACACACACACACACACACACACACACACACACACACATGTATGTATGTATGTATGTATGTATGTGGTTAAAACAGCTCTGACTGGTTTGCAGATTGTCTGTCCTTATCACTGGCGGGATCAGAGGGTGTCTTGATCTGTGTGTGTGTGTGTGTGTGTGTGTGTTGAACCCTGCATATGGCTGTGATATGAGGGCCCAGAGACACCCCCTGTCACTCACCTGTCTAAGAATAGACTGTGGCACACACTGACTAGTCTAGCTGATGTATATTTGATGTGTTGACTAATGCACCTGTGGCCTTTTTTCATTGAGTATGTGATGCAGGTCTGCTCAATGAGAACTTATTGCAAAATAATAATTAATAAAAAGATTTGAGCAAAAGCAATGTTAACCAAATACTAATGTTATACTTTTTTATCTTATTTTAGCATTTTGAGAAAATAATCATGTTGGGAAACATCCAGTGTGTTTCAAGGCAGTGGATGCAGCTGTTTGAGCGCTAACTGTCTCCTTTATGTAACCAATGCCGGCAACTGTGCAATCACAGACCTTTGGATCTCTCTAGATACATTTCTGACACCACCAGTGATCATACAATTCTGCCCGTGGGCCTTAAGCATCGAGTTACCAATTCAGTTCACACTGTGTCTCTCCAACCGAGCATTCACTGTCTCTACAGAAATATATCCCCTACCCCTGCAGGAGGTAGCACCTACGGGGATGTTTTTTTTTCACACTATATATTTTTCTCCCTGGTCTTATATCCTTCCGTTTGTGGGAATCCAACACCCAGCTGTGCATCCCTTCAAAGCCCACTGACCCCCAGCTGTCTTGACAGTCTGCATGGCTGCCTCTTTAGATATAAACAGTGCAGGGGCAAAACACTCAGACACTGGTTGAGAGGACCCAGGATCAGTTCTCTGTTGGCATTACTACCTCCAGTTGGTCATGCATTCCAGTATACACAGTTGTCATCATCATGGGAGGAAAGCTGGTGAGGGATCGTGCATTGTTTCTGCACTAGCGGTTGATTAGAGCAACTGAATCTGCAGGGGAATGGCTTTAACCTTTAAACACACAATAGGCTCCCAAGCCTCTCCAATGTACAGACCATAGATAGTATATAAAATGGATGTAGCATCCAGGCTGACCTCAGTTATTCCAACTGCATCCAATCGTCCTGGCCTATGTACGTCGCCATCTTGTCAGAGTTTGACTCCACCTCATTCCCTCTTGCCGAAAAAAGGCATTGATGTGACTTCGGGGGGAGGGAGATACGCCCATCTAGCTGACGTTTACCTCCGAGGCAAAGTGAGGGCTAACGGGCGGCTAGCTGTCACTCAAGAGACCGCATCTTAATTATTCAGATATTTTAACCTCCAATAGAATAAATACTAGCCAGCTAGAAAAAAATCCCCCCCCCCCAGTGTTGTCATAGAGATATAAACTAAACATACAGACTAGAATGTATTTTTAAACCAGGCCTTAAATAGGTTTAATAATGCTGTGAAAACGGCATATTTAACATGGGAGTCCACCAGCCCTTAGTGGCCACCCGGTGATTATGCAATTTGTCACTTGCGCATTGGATGCTGGTAGAACTCGCTGTGGTTGGGGCTTGGTACAGACGGATGTGTAGGTCACTCGTGTACAGGATCTGACACTAAGAGTAATGTTTTAACGTTCATCATTCATTCATTGTCATTCCACGAGAAGATGTGACATTGTGACACGTTCGGAAGCAAAAGGCAATTTACGCAAAAGTGAAGCCTCCAGCGCAAGCATGCCGAGTATGGGCCTTTGGGTGAATTAAGAGACACCAACAGGCTCTTCCTTGTTTTGTGCAGTCAAACTTTTGGAATGAGCAAAAGTCAAACGAGAGATGTATATGTAATTTTTAATTTAAAAACACAATTGACCTTGGTAATTCAACTATTTTGTAGCAAACCCGCAAATCAGACACAAGTTATTATTCCGCACAGTTTTTACTTTTCTGAGTCTCTGCTGCAGGATGGAAAAATAAAACAAATAGTTTCTTCATTTAAAGAGAGAGTTTTGATTAGTGTTGCTCAACACCTGCGGCTTGTTCACAAAGCTGTCACGCCATTCTGTCGGATGTGGACCGTAGGAACCATCTCAATGCAATTTCAGTCTCCCTGCCTGTACTGCATATGTGAAGTTGAATCATTTCTTAAAACCTATGTTTTTAATTTTGTAGCCTTGCAAGCTGAACGACCCATAGTTTGACAGTTATTTGGCTCTTGAGGGCCACTTGGATTAGACCTAATGGATTTGTATAATTTAACTATTTGTTGTTTTGTTACATGTCTTTGTAAGAGCATGGTAAGTTTATATTGTTACTCTAGATGAATTGCACGATTATTGTGTCCATGAGGTTCTCTATTTAGTTACAAGTCATTAATACAGTCACCCAGACGCTTTACTGTCAATGTTCTCTCTCTCTCGCTCTCTCTCTCTCTTTCTCTCTCTCTCTCTCTCTCTCTCTCTCTCTCTCTCTCTCTCTCTCTCTCTCTCTCTCTCTCTCTCTCTCTCTCTCTCTCTCTCCTCTCTCTCTCTCTCTCTCTCTCTCTCTCTCTCTCTCTCTCTGCTGTCAGTCTTTCGTTCTTATTTTGCCCACTTCATTCCAATTTCTGCGTCGTATCTCTGGATACCTTTTTATCTGTAATATTTTTGAGAAATACTAGCTCTCCAACACCAGAGGCAATCACACATTCGTTCCGAGAGCCATTTTAATATAAGTAAAGGTAGCTGCAAACACAATTAAATTAGGCAGGGAATGGAGGAATTTGAATGCATTGAACTTGTGGGTCTGTTGTTGACAGAACAGGGGCTCTGCGCTGTATATTTTATCATAGTAGGCAATAAGATTGAACAGCATCCACAATTCTAAATGTATTTTTACTTCGTCACATTTAAACATCATTTACAATGTGTTTGCAAGTGTTTTTTTTAAGTGTCTGCATATGTGTATCTTTTCTTTTGCAGAAAGCGATCATCACTAATGTGTCCCCTAAGCTCCTGTACCTGTTCAGAGTGCAGGCGGTGTGTCAGCATGACCTGCGCAGTGATTTCAGTCAGACACTTCTGTTCCAAGGTACTTGTCCAAATCATAATGAGTCATGATGTATTTTCAAATGAAATCCAACAATTTTTTTAAATGCTGGCTCTTCTCTTGTTTTTCAGCAAATACAACACGGATTTTTGAAGGCTCTCGTATTGTGAAGACCGGGATGGTGAGTTGACCCCGAAGATAGACACGTTTTCTTTTTGTGTATGTTGGAAACATTCATGCGGTAAGGTTCTGTCTATAACCTCCTTTTCCCTCTTCCGCTGCCAGCCCACTGTTTCTCCAGCGTCCTCGGCGGACATGGCTCCCATTAGCTCCGGCTCCTCCACTTGGACGTCCTCTGGCATCCACTTCTCCATCGTCTCCATGGCAACAGGCATGGGCCCGTCCTCTAGTGGCAGCCAGGCCACGGTGGCATCGGTGGTGACGAGCACCTTGCTGGCGGGCCTGGGCGTGGGGGGAGGGGTCATCTCTTCCTTGCCTAGCTCCGTGTGGCCCACACAGGCCCCGCAAGCCACGCAGAACCCCGCCCGCCCCTCCGCCGCCCCGGCAAAGTCCAGCACGGAGCAGGCGGGCACCGAAACAGACGCTCCATCCGAGGAGAGCCAGGCCACGCACGAGGGCGGCGGCGATGAGGAGGAAGGGAAAAAAGAGGGGGAGAAGGAAGGGGAGCAGGAGGAGGAGGAGGAAGAGGAGGAGGAGAAGAAGAAAAAGAGCAAGACCAATGCACCCGATAATGACGAAACGCGAGTGAACAGCACTGTGGCCAAAGAACCATTAATCCCCACCCCCGCATCCACAGCCAAAGAGAAAGCAGACGCCAGGCCTACTACGGTCAAAGGCGCAGGAGGACCTTGGAGCAACGGCACCGATGACCGGTCGCTGCTAGACATGTTAGAGAAGAATCTGACAGATGTAAACCCAGTCTCCACGTGGGCGCCTCGTAATGACAGTGCAGAGATGCAGATTCCCACACTGGCTCCAAAGATCAGTAGTGACGGAAAGAGCCTCTGGCCTTTCTCTGTCCACACTGGTAAGCTAGACCTCCCCTCTCTCTTACACACACAGACATGACACAATATGTTGTTTATTTGTTCTTTCAGTCCTTTCATCTTTCCCAAATGGGAAAGGTCCCATTTGAAATGACAGTGAGGCTTTGTGCTTTTGAGGCCAGCTATCAGACAATGCAAGGCTCCTCTCCAAAGCAGAACGCTGCTAACACTACAGACAGTTACGGTGCACAAATATCTTGATTTAAGACAGTACCTACAATGGTTACCATCTCAGTGAAGCTCCAGGCTTTTTTCTCACTACAACACAAGAGGCCTGAAGGCACGAGTAAGCCATCTTGCCAAAGGGGTTCTGCCTCAAGCTAATCCTTTGAGATCCCTTTTGAGAAAAAGATTAATGATTAGAATGTTTGCCAGATTTTTGTACCATCGCAGTGTTAGACATAGAAGTACCAGGAGCATTGATTGAAAGCTGTAATGAGGCTCAGTGTAATCTTGCAATACTTCTGGTCCAATCAGATTGTTTTGACATACACGTTTTCTCATGAATGTTTCACCATAACAGGTGTGTAGGTGTGTTATAAGCTAAGTATTGAGCTTACAACATAGGCACATTAAAAGTTTTAAATTAGTTGGTGTTAAGTCAGTAGAATATCTTCAGGCATGTATTTATGTGTCATTACGTCCTGTTCCAGACAGGACCATCTTGTCCAACGTGACCCGAACGCCTCACCCTGGCATGGGCCGCATGGTGTGGATCGTCCCGTTGGTGGTGGTGTCTGCCCTCACTCTCCTCTGTCTCATAATGCTGCTGATTGTGATGGTCTACTGGAGGTGAGTTCCCTATACACTATCCCATTGAGAAATGGGCTCATCTTAAATAAGTGTATCACTGAGTCCTCCATATGGAATACTATAGCAGCCCCTGTCCCACATTGACCCAATCCATACTTTGTTTCCCCCCTTGAATTTTCAGACCCATTTGGTTTGAATGTGTCTGTTTTTATAGGAGTATCTGCAAGTTGTGTGCACATCAATTTCACACAACTTGGGAGTAAAGACTGCTACACCAGGCCCATCACCCTATACCTGGGTGTGAGGGTCGGGAGACCTGAAGGCCCTGCTGTGTGCCGGGAAGGGTCCCAGCTGGGTCCTCATCTGCTGGGCTAATTTCCAGCCATGCTATTGGAGTGTCAGTAATTACACAGGCCATGCCACTGGCACATGGGGATGGGGGTGGGATTTAATGAGTTACAAATAGCACCATGGACCTCAGCTGGTCTCATTCTTATTCACCGTCTGCATAGGTTTTTTTTGTTTTGTGTTTTTTTTGTTAATATTTGCAATGTGTCAAATCATATACGGGTGTGGTAAGAACAGCCTGGTTATCAGCCCCATAGACGTGTTAAAAAAACAAAGTTGGAGACGATAGGACTGTAGTGGATTCAGTTGTTGGCGGATTTTCTGAGAGTTGTGTTACTTGGGAAGAGGAAGAGCATGGGCAGCTCTGAGATTGGAGAAGGCCATCACAGATGTTGTTATGACAACTCTGACATTTCACAGACAATGCCTGCTTCCCCTGGGGAGGGGACGATGATGAAAGATGAAATCAACCCATTCACACTCTTTCCTTTTTCTCAACCCATTCACACACTTTCTTTTTGTCGTGCTCTGTATAGTGCATCTTTTGGTGACAGTGCAGCTATTGAAACCAGCCAGTCAGTTTCTCTGCTAACAGATGTTTTGGTCATTAACAGCTATATTTATAAATGTATATTTAAAAATATGGGACCACATTTTGAATTTGAATACCCTCATGTTACTCGTTGTAGCATTGTCTCCAGTTAATCTCAGGTCATGAGTCTGTCTCCGATGGAATTAATTGCTGGCGTTACAGTATGCATCTGGAAACCTGTGAGGCTTGAGGTGTTTGTTATAAACACACAGATGTTCAACGGAGAAAAAACATCCAATTTCATGTTAGTGACTCAGTATTTCTGCTACTGTGCAGGTGTTAAATGGGATACCACTCTCCTGTTTTATTTTTTCTTTTTTTTCTTTTTTACAACTGAAATCCATTCAGAAAGCATATTTCCACTATTACTGTAAGACTAGCGAGATCAGAGAGGAGGTGTGGACTATGCTGGTTAGTTAACTACATGACATCCGCACCCACCGGGAGCCATTAGATTGAGAGGCTGTGACGCAAGCCAGGGGGGAGCTCTTCTCCCTTTTTTGTTTTTTACTCTCTCTCTCTCTCTCTCTCTCTATCTCTCTGTCTCTTTCTCTGTCTCTCTCGCTGTCTCTTTCTCTCTCTCTCTGTCTGTCTATTGTTTTCCTATATGTTCTTAAATTCAGTGCAGCATTTTATTTTTATTCCATCGTGCAGCATTTTATTTTTATTCCATCCCTCCTAAAGAATGACCAACATTTGCTCCCTCCTCTGCATCAAGTACAGGTAGGATTAAACCTGGAAAATGCTTACACTGAGATGAAACATGGGTCTTATATGTGCAGATGTATTCAGGCATTATTTGTATTGTGTGTGTGTGTGTGTGTGTGTGTGTGTGTGTGTGTGTGTGTGTGTGTGTGTGTGAGGAGATGGTGGTGGCTGCAAGGTGTTCAGGACCTTAAAGATCCTTCACTTACAGAAAGTCTCTTTTTCAAGACTTTTCTAAAAATGAGGACCACTGCAAATAAGGATCTTTGGGATGTAAATTATTGTTGACAAAAAAAGGACAAAACTACAATTTGTCTTTTTCCAAAACTGTGATTGAATATCTTCAATTTTTCAGTCTATGAAAAATGTTAAGATAATGTTTTCAATTTTGGTGAAGGGGGATTGTCCTTCAGGGGGGTAACAAGATTTGGAACAAGAATGTCCTATGGCTTAGTTAAACATGTTGAAAGTTTTGTCTCATCACTGCAAAGAACCTTGTCATTAAGTTTTTTAGGGCTGCAACAACAAATCGATAAAATCGATTAAAATCGATTACTAAAAGCGTTGGCAACGAATTTGGTCATCGATTCGTTGAGTCGCGCGATTAATAAGTCACTTGCAGGCGCGGCACTGTTTACATCCAGCCGCCGACAGGTTCATGCACGCCCACAGCGAGCCTGAAAAGCAATAGTGTGAGCGGCCACAGCTTGTATTTTGGTCATATCTAACACTGGACTGCAGGCCTATATAAAAGTGTTGTACCTTTGCTTTCTTTGGGTTAAAAAAAACTCCTTCAACTCAGTATCCGTCTAGTCCAAAAAAACTACACCGAACGGTGTAGAAAGTCCCGTCAGTTAAAAATAGTGATCCAGATTTTAAATCCATGTTAAAATCGGAAGGATATAGAGCTAGTTAGCTTAAAAAAAGTAACAAACATGTCAACTGTGATGTGTTCAGGCCGGCTCAGTAATTTGATTGATGTGTTCAAATGCAACAAAAAAAAAAGAAATTTGAGATTTTGGCGAAACTTGTTTTCCCAGCAATATAAAATAGATAGTAAAGATGGAATTATTAATATCTTGAGCTATGATCATATCAGCAATTAAAGCAATAATACAAGTTCTATTTCAACAAAATAATAGAAAATTATCAATAGTGATATCAATAAAGACTTGGATCGTTAAGGAGTCTTGAAAATGGTATCAATATCAATACAAATTAACAATCTCCTGTCATCTGAGAGAAATTAAGATGATTTAATTTTTTTAACCGTTAGTATTTACAGGTTAAAAATATTATCGGTTGACTGGTTTACCATGGACATCCCTTATATACTGTATAAATGTATATCATACATTGTATGTTTTTTTTTGTGTTATCCCAGTTAAGTTTATTATTATTTTTTTATAATTTAATATTACTTTTAATAGTTCCGGGACGTTGGAGCAATAACCTGGTGTTTTGACACTTCAGTCTGCACTGTGAATTTGAAGTAATGTTCAGTTTTTGAATAAAGATGTGGCATTTACAAATGTTTCTTTTTTTTATCCGATTCATCGATTAATCGAAAAAATAATCGACCGATTAATCGATTATTTAAATAATCGTTAGTTGCAGCCCTAAAGTTTTTATATGAACATCTGTGCGTTGAGTAGTAGCTTCTGGCAGCAATTACTCACACCATCCAGAAAATGCACCTTTTAAGTTTATTTGTTGTCCTCAAATTGGAGTGGGATCCCTTCAAAGCGTGTGTATGTGAGTGTGTTTGTTGCCCTGGGTTTAGTTGTCTCCAGTTTGAGTAAAGAGCTAATTTAGGCTCCGTGCTTTGTGTCCCAGTGAGTTGTTTACCTGTTCCCTGTAGTCGGCTCAGACTGTGTTTCCAGTAGCCGCTCACCGGTAGCGACTCTTATCCATGTGCCATCAGCTGTGTCCCAACTTCTCTGGGGTTTTCATTAGCACTTTACAGCCCTTCCAGTGTCAGTCTATTCAGCTGTTTAGATGCTAATGATGACAGAACCGGATCTGAGAACAATGGGATAACAACTCCCTAATAGACTTCACTGTGGCTTCAAACTGTACTTCTCTCTCTTTTTTTTCTCTTGTAGGAGATTCTTCCAGACAGCCCACTTCTATGTGGAGGAGAGCAGCTCTCCACGAGTGGTGGCCAACGAGAACATACCAATCATCCCTATACCAGGTAAGCTGTATTTCCTTAATTATATTAGAATATTTATAGATGCAATGCATATTTAGTCACTGTCCATGTACCGGAATAAAGTTTTTAAATGTCCCAGAAAATGAAAGTCATAAAACAGCAGCTTTGTACACTTAGAATTTGCATTAGCTTATTATCTGCCTGGATTGTTAACATTTTAATTTTGTATGGGAAGTAAGAATGAGATTGCTGTTAAAAGTATTACTATTGCACATATTTATGTGGGGCATGCAAGCATACATATGAACATACCTCCATTACATTTTCATATCCTGTCAAGAAAAGAATAGGCCAAATCAGCCGTAGTTTATTTCAATTGATGACCCCTAAAGCCACATTTCACCCAGAACCATTCGGATGAACTGTTTAAACTGCTAAGTATCTTGGCACTAATACAAGGGAAGGAAAGATATTTTGATAAATTAACAGATTAACCAAGGAGAGTTCACCTTTATGCCTTAACCACTGGGGCAAGTCAGAGCCCTTAAGGTTCCAGCTGTGACGGCGCATTAGTTAAGACATTGGCCAGTATCGGCAGCGATGACAGCTGGGTCCCCTGCTCTATTGTCCCAGTGTAATGGTGACCAGCCTCATCAAAGAAATCCCCCATGTGTGATTGGGGGCTGATTTGGCTCGGATGAGACAGATGCTCCTTCCTATAAATGCTCAAAATACAAAATCTAGACATTTGTGATAGAGATTAGTCTGTCAAAACAACACAAAACCCGTCTTTTCTTTTCTAATCTCTTCTCCTCTTTCCTCTTTTGTTCATTACATAGACCATCAGTGACTGATTTGGTGTCAGAAAACTATGAATTACATTTGCTGCCTGGTTGCATCAGGATTGCAACTCAAATGACAAATGGCACTGGTTTCCATGAGTGTACTGCCAACACACTCCCGCGTGTGCACTCATTATCAGAATACATGGTGGCTGGAACCAAACCCTAACCATCCACCACCACCATGAATAACACACACACACAAATACACACACACACACACAGACACGCACACACAGACACACACACACACGCAGACACAGCAATTTGTACATCCCTGTTCTGTGTTTCTCCTGCAGATGACATGGAGGCCGTCCCCGTTAAACACTTTGTGAAACACATCATGGAGCTGTACAAGAACAACCTGCAAGGTTTTTCTGAAGAGTTTGAGGTACACTTTCAATTATGCTTCAATGACGAGTGGTTGTAAAGCATAATTTACCAAAGTTTTGTTTTGTTTTTTTATGAAAAAAAAAAGATAGTTTGTGGCCTTTTAGCTCTGCTCTGCTGGATGTTTACGCTGATTTATTACAAACAAGTCAAGAGGAGCAAACATGAACTGACAGGTTACTCTAGACAGATCAAATTCCAGTGACAGACAACAAGTCTTGCAGCACTTAACTATATCTTGTGCATTTAGTTATGTCGAGTTTATTAAGAAATAATTCATCTATCTAGATTATACGCCGTTCCTTTTATTTGGTGATTTTTACTGGACATCAGGCCGCCGTGGTTAATGATAAACACACGTCCTTCAACTGCTAACATGGTCGCATGTTTAGAAGGTAGGCTATGGAACGTCAAACGCCCCCTGTTCCGCAACAACAAGCTGACCGCATTTATACAGAGAGGCGGAACTGATTGTGTTGGCAATCTTACAACCCCCCGAGTTTAGAATAGTAAAATTCCCGGAACAATCTCTTGCACCTTCCTTCCCCCGTTCCGCAACGGTCACATTTATACAGCAGGGCGGAGGGCCGAAATTCCGGCATATTCCCGGCTTTCACTGGCTGTGTAAAAGGGGCTAACTGACTGTCGCTTCAGTCTAAAGGCCAGGACACACCAGTCCGACTACCTGAAAATGGTGACTGCCGATTCAGGGAGCTCCAGTCTTCCCGTCGCGGCCGAAAAAGTGCAAAGAACACACCAAACCGACTGTTGCCTTTCCGTACGCTCTGCGCTTGCGCGGGACGTAATGTCTCCATAACAGCAGGCGGCGCTAATCTGTATTGTGGCCCGAAAAAATACGTAAGCCGGAAATAATGGGACGGCTCTCTAGACCAAAAACATAGATAGAAATACATATATATATATTTATGGACCATAAAGAGCACCATTTTTAGCAAAGAGTGTCGAGCATGGTGTCGAGCAGTCAACAAGGGTTGATGCATGTGAGTACTCGCTGAACGAAACAAACAAACACATCAAAACGATGGCTAACTGTTGTTAGCTGTTTGTGCTACCCGCCTCACTTCCGGGCTTCACTGATTCGCTAGCCCTCCACAAATCAAATTGCTCAAACTGAAAGACTGTCCGCCGCCGATTGAACATGTTCAATCGGCTCAAAAGAAGCCCGACGACATCAACTACGACCGTTTTCACGGCACACACCAAACAGATTCGTGTCTCCGTCCCCTCGAAACTCTACGACGGCGATTATCGGGCCAGTGTGTCCTGGCCTTAAAGGAGCTGAACCGATCCATAATGGAAAAAATACACGAGTGTTTGTTTGACCTGAAACAAACAGGGCAAGGTGTGAAAGCACCTTTTAGACTGTAGAACACATTAGTTAAGTAAGTACTGAGAGCATATTCTGCTCAGTACACTTCTCCTTCTACTGTGAATACGTTGCATGGAAATGGGCCTTTGGTCTGAGCCGGGCTTTAGATCATATTTTACGCATGTGTTTGTATGCATGGTTTCTGATTTTGAACAGATGGTTCAGAGAAAGATGGAGGAAAAAAAGATCAAGAGGGACGGAGGTTAATTAGATAAGGTTTGTCTGCCGGTTGACTGGATGGGAACACATTCTCTCTGTGTAACCAGGTTAAGAAATGAGGCAAAAGGCTTCAACCCTAGAGAAATTCTCCTAATTAGCTTGTGAAGCTTGTGTGCATAATTTTTCAAATGTGAATCCACGATGAGGCCGTGTTCCGAAATGATTTGTTGTATTTTAGAAGGTGGGTGGGTGGCATAGCGGAGAAAGAGGAAGGGAGGGCTGTCCCGCTGGATACCTGAGTTCAAACCCCAGTGGCAGTAAGCATCTGCTCTGCTCTGCTGAAGTGTCCTTGACCGAGACACCGAATCCCTGCTAGGTGTTCCCGAGCTCCTTATGCAGATGTCAAGTTAAAAAAAAATGTTTCCCCTTAAAGGTGCTATGAGGAACTTTCAGGTTTTGTTAATTCTTACACCCCCTTTGGTCAAAATGTTGCTGTTTTTCCTGGTTGAGCGTACCCATGACAAAGGCATTAGAAGAAAAACTATATAAATATAGCATTCTTTGCACTGATGGTCTCATCTGCTGTTACATGTCATTTATGATCGTCAGAGGAAACATTAGTCTGTTTCAGAAATATTCAAAAGTTCTTTGTAGCTTTTAAAAGACCAATAGTAGGGGAGACCGGGGTAAGTAGGCACACTTTTTACTCTAGTGAGAATTGCTCATCACCTAAACATCTTTCAATAGTCATTCCTACATTAAATTGAAGCTTAAAGCCACTACGAGTAACATGGCACGTTGGCGTCCCCTTTGGACAAAAGCGGTAGTATTTTTACGACGCCCGCTGTCGCAAAGCTGTTTTCTAGCGCGTGCCAGGCACGTGAGTGTGAACTGAGAAGGGAGCAATATAGCGCATGTCCGTGTGTTGAAAGTGTGAGGACTCTTTTCGGCTCCGTGAGAGTGGTTTTGACACTGCATGAACTAATGCCAGTCACTGCCACACGCACCTGATTGCAATGAGTTGATGCAGGTTCACCTAACTACTCTCTCTCTCACGGAGCTGAAAGATTACGTGTCCTCACAGAAAGCGAATGAACGAGAGACAGCAGTTAGTATGGATCACGATGAGGTAATGTGTTTATGTTGTTGTAAATAATTACTATTTCAGATAATGGTTATCTGATGATGGTGAAGCAAAGTAAACTTTGTGTTAGTACCAACCGCTCATTAATTTAGGAGTAAACACTGCAGTCTAGTTTCGCTCTTGTGAAATTGTATACACGTTGCTTGGCAACGCCCTCGTCCCCCCGTAGCCTATATCACTCTCCCTTTTGGCTTTTCTTCATTGCATTTTCTTTTTTTTCTTTGATGGTTCAGCCTCGTTATCAGTCATTATGACGACAAATAACTGTATCAAACAAGGCTCCCGCTCCCCTTCCCTCACCTGGAGGGATAGGCTTCTCAATTCACGTTGCTGCGCCACACTGAAATCTGCGACCAATACGAATATGTGACCATAGAGCTTGCACGAGCGAACCGAAAATCGGACTGGGTGTGCGACCAGACCAAAAGCAGTAATAAAAACTATTTAAAAACGTCTTTCTTTGCACTGATGGTCTCGTTTGCTGTTAATGGTAATTTATGATTATCAGAGGAAACATGAGGCTGTTTAAAAGATATTTAAATGTTACTCGTAGCCGCTTTAAGGTGTTTGCTTGAAATGTGAACCCCTCACTTTTTCTAACTTATTGTAATAAAGAATAACTTTACCATCAAAGACATATTGTGACAACCAACCCCATCAAGGGGTCGGTTGTCACACACTATGGGGTTGTTTGTCACAATGTTATCTTTATGGGAAAAATCTTAAAAAGAAGGCAAGAAAAAGCAGAACTACATTTGAAAGTTTAATTTCATTGTCAAGTTGAAAAATAGGCCTACATAACTTTATGCATCTTAACACAAAATGAGCAAGGAATTAACAAAAAGGAAATCCATATTAAGACCAACCTACTGTATGTAACAACATAAAGAACAAAACAAATAGGTCTAACAATAATAGCCTACTCAACTAGGATACACACATTCACTATCTGAGTTACAGTGATGGCAAATGTAGGGTCTGCTCACTCTAACTAAGCAGAGATTGTGTGCCCACTGGTTGCACATACAACACTTCTCCCTTACCTCCCCTGAACGGGTGCTGGGGAACGTTTCCATACAAACCAAACACAAACTATCCTCTTCATCTCATGAAGATTCCTCCTCCTGTCTCTTTATCTTCTGTTTCTTATTCCCCAGCTGGGGTGGAGCTAAATATTTTCAATTTGACATGAAAAACACTAACAGTCCTCTCACCTCAAATGCAGCAGTCTAACTCCAAGGAAGACTATGTAGGTGACCTCTGATCCCAGTTGTGGATATTTACATACCAAAATTTAACAGACAGCGCCTTCTGGTTCCGAGATATAACGATTGTGACCTACCCGTGTGACAAATTACCCCGTTCTCCCCTATTACACAACAATTTTTTTTTACCTACGAATAAATACAAAATACTGATTCTATATAATAGCACAGTTTAAGTAAATATAACTTATTTTGATACGTTGTTTTCTCTGCCTACTTAATAAAATCCATCCGTGTAATTGTTTCCTTCTCTCCAGGAGGTCCAACGCTCAACGGCGGACCTAAAAATCACATCAGAACACTCCAATCACCCTGACAACAAGCATAAAAACAGATACATCAACATTGTGGCATGTGAGTGAGCTATAAAATCAGATTATGATGTGTGTACTGCAGAGGAATACAGTAACTCTCTCATAACTCCTAATAACTCCCTCCCTCCTCACGTTTCAATTCTTTTTTTCTTTTTTAACAAATATGTCGATGCTTTCCCTAGATGACCACAGCAGGGTGAAATTACGAGCTCTGGCGGGGAAAGATGCCAAGCATTCGGATTACATCAACGCCAACTATGTGGATGTGAGTTTTAGCAACAACTCGACACATTTAGTTGTGAATGAAGGTCCTTGTTTGTTTTTCTGTGTGTGTGTGTGCGCGTGCGTGTGTGTCTGTGTGCGTGCGTGCGTGCGTGAAAGGTTGTGAAATTCACCTGCAATGTTGAGAGTTTTTGTGATAGAAATAATTATTCACAATGTGAAATGCCATGCTTGCATTCTTGTTTAAAATACAAGTTCAGGGTTTATCAAAAATCAACAGACAAAGCAATACTTAATGGAGTTCTATTTAGAAAGGATATTAATTAATGTTTTAAGTTTCTTGTTAGCTCTAGGAGTGGATTTCATGGCCTACCAAGTAGTTGTTTCAGAAAGCAGATATCGGCTGCATCCAGGGTTTGTGGGTCATTTATAGAAATATTGATCACATCCTACCAGTAAACATTTCCCACCACTCTCCTGTTTCAGGGCTACAACCGGCCCAGAGCTTACATAGCCGCTCAGGGTCCTCTCAAGTCTACGTTTGAAGACTTTTGGAGGATGATGTGGGAGCAGAACACCCGAATCATCATCATGATCACCAACCTGGTGGAGAAGGGGAGAGTAGGTTCACTTTAATGATTAAAGATATTTATAAAAAAAATCTACGTGGTATGATTGTTTATAATTCACTGTGTTTTCATTGTTGTGTCTTTCAGAGGAAATGTGACCAGTACTGGCCGTCGGAGAACAGCGAGCAGTATGGAAACATTGTGGTGACGCTGAAGAGCACCAAAGTGCACGCCTGCTACACACTAAGGCGCTTCCTCATAAGGAACACTAAAGTGAAAAAGGTAACTCGAGAGTCGGATTTGTACAAACTTTATTCTCACTCTTCAATATTGTTTATATGTTTATAATATTAAGGATTGTCTGTTGTAAAGACACTATTCCAATTTGTATATCAGTTGCAAGGAAACATCAGTCTTGCTGTCCAATCAAACGCCTTCAACTAGGTAAACAGAATGACATTGTAGTCTCCCGGGCTGTAGCATTACTTCTAATCAGCTACTCATTTGCAGGTATGACTTTGTTTTGCTTAAACATGCCTACATGGAGAAATATGTGTGTTTGCAGTTAGTGGTTAAAAAAAAGTTGACATAAATGTGAAGCAGCATTTTGAGTGTCAGGCTAGCTCTGTTGTCCAAAATCTCTCTTTTCCTCATCAATTCGAATTGGTCACATAACTACTTCTTTCAGTTGTTTGGTTAGCATTGCAACGGTTTCACTCTCTTATCTGTAATTTAAGAATGAGTTGGAATGCTACAGCCACCTTTAAACTGTATTGCAATGAATCTCCATTCAGTAAACACTTTTGTAAACATGTTGTAACACAGCTCAGTTTGTAATTAAAACATCTGACGCATCCGGCCCCATGTACAAATAAATGAAGAGCCTGCATTGTATTCCCACTAGAGTCACACGTGTTCTCTCATGTTGTAGGGTCAGAAGGGGAACCCAAAGGGGAAGCTTAATGAGCGCATCGTGATTCAGTATCACTACACTCAGTGGCCTGACATGGGAGTGCCTGAGTACACCCTCCCGGTCCTTACCTTCATTAACCGCTCATCAGCGGCGCGCACTGCAGACATGGGCCCCGTCCTGGTGCACTGCAGGTAAAGTATACTGACTGTGGAGCTCCAGTGGCCCAAACAAATGTTATTTACAAGTGCTGGATAGTCACATTTGCGGATTTGGTTTAGAGTTCCCTCCCTCCATGGGTCTGCCGTTATGCTTATACTGCTTTTATGATCTGCTCCCTCAGTGCAGGGGTTGGACGCACAGGAACCTACATTGTCATTGACAGCATGCTGCAACAGATCAAGGACAAGAGCTCCATCAGCATCCTGGATTTTCTCAAACATATCCGCACACAACGCAACTACCTTGTTCAGACTGAGGTAAGTAATCCTAAATCCTCCTTTTATGTTGTGTAACTATATATATATATTATATTATATCCATGTCCATGTGATACTCTCAGCTCAAGTAAAGGTCGCACACAGGGCAAACTGTAATACACTCAGAACCAAGCAGATAAATGTATAACACCAGAATGACTCAGTAACTGTGGAGTCGTGTTTTTCTGGCTCTATTTAGGTTTTGCCTTTATTTAATTACAAAGAGCTGTCTACCTTCATTTCACAGTCTGTTGTTTATTCTTGCCGTTTCCAATAAATGATATAAGCTTGATGTGAGGTATTTTGGGAGCATCTTTATATGATGATAGGCAGTGCTTCTATCAATAAAACAATGCAAAAGTTATAACTGACACTCTGGGTGCTCTCTTGCTGTCGACACATGTTAATGAAAGATGGAGTGAATACATTCGGACCAAATGAAAATTAAACAATCCAATTACATTATGCAACTCATCGTGACATTATAAAATGTTATTTCATTATACTCAGAATAACAGTGTTTCACAGGCATTGGTATGACCTTGAGTATGTACATTGTATGCTACTTTATACTTCTACTCCTATGCATTTTGGAGGAAATATTTTAACCAGCATTATATAAAGTAGTAACAATTAGTCCCACCTTTTCCTTCTTCAACATTTATGCATCCAATGTAGCTACATTTACTGAAGTGCTAATTGCATTCCTGTTCTTTTCTTTTAATCTCTGTTTTTGTGTCACAACAACATTCTATTTTGCCATTTTATTCCATAATGCCACTTGTCATCACAATCTGTCAATCATCATGACTGTCTTTTATTGGCCTTTGCTTCCATCTGCACGAGATAACATCCAATCACATTACTACCTCTGCCCTGATGAAAATCTGCTCCAATAAAATACAAGTGACTCGCAATAAAAGGATTCCATGAAATCAAATTTAATAAACGGAAGCTGAGATAATTTTTACATTTTATGGTTATATATTTTTGTATTTATTCACATGACTGTTGATGTCATATCCTCTTTGTTGATACATATATATATTCAAATATCATTTTGAAACACTTGTGCCACCCCCATAGGAGCAGTATGTTTTCATCCACGATGCTCTGATGGAGGATATACTGAGCCGAGAGACAGAGGTGCCCACCTGGCAGCTGCACAGTTATGTCAACAGTGTCCTCACACCCAACTCGACAGGCCGCACGCAGCTGGAGAAGCAGTTCAGGGTGAGTAAACCCTCTGGGAGTGTGACTGGTCTGCTTACGAGGCGCTGTCACCGTCCAGAATTTTGTTAGCAGCACGATGCACGGTGTCTTTCCCCACTTTCAGACAGGGCGGAATAGATTAAGAGTCCTCTGATGTTGGCTGTAATAACGCCATGTCTGTGTCCCAAACGCTGCCTCCTTCCTCACTTCCTCCTGAGCTTCACACGATCAATATATGAAAAAGCCCCGCTGCTAATCCTGGATGTCAAACAACATTCTATCTTTTTAATTTTTTTGCAATGTTTGATGTTGATTTACCAGTGACTCTCAGGACTAAAATCATATTTATCTGATCTTCTGTTTTTTTGACTTCTCTCTCCACCCAGCTGCTGACTCAGTGCAACTCGCGTTTTGTGGAGTGTTTCAGTGCCCACAAGGACAGCAACAAGGAGAAGAACCGCAATTCCTCAGTGGTTCCCTGTAAGTGTCTTGTCTGTTTTACCACGACTCATTTGCAATGGAGCTGAGGTGGGAACCAAGGTCTAACATGTGAAGTCGTTGTAGTCTGTGTTTGCAGCATCAAGAGAGCTGCTTATTGTGCGTTGACATATACACATTTGGACACTATTATTAGCATATTATACAAATACAAACTGTTCTGTGTTGATTGATTGTCATTTGGCAGAGAAGAAAATAATCAGACTAATGCAGGATTCTACATTTTTCCAGTCCGTGAAATATTAATGATTTATTACGAAACAATTCATGTCCCAACATTTTTATTTATTTCCATAATCCAATAAGTTAATCTTTCTATGCGTTCACTGGGGAAAATGAGGTACTTGTTGCTATAGCAACAGCGAGGATTGGTATTAAATGTTTGCATTATCAGCCAGTGCGATATGATGGCCTGGGTTTGCAATTTTGAAGTGTTTTCTTTTTTTCTTTCTGTCTCTTTCTCCCCGCAGCGGAGCGAGCAAGGGTTGGCCTCACCACTCTGCCTGGCATGAAAGGAACAGATTACATTAATGCATCCTACATCATGGTACAGTGTGATAGTTTTGCCTCGTTCACTGTGTTCTTTACAGAACTTTATTGACACCTCCGACAGTTCCCGGTGACAGTTTCTTAGGAAATGATCAGTAGTGCATCAGCTTTCACCATCATCCATCAGCGCGAGTGAGAGGCTCACATCTCTACCTCTTGTCCCCCTCAGGGTTACTTCAGGAGTAATGAGTTCATTATTACCCAGCATCCTTTGCCCCACACCACCACCGACTTTTGGAGGATGATCTGGGACCATAACGCACAAATTATCGTCATGTTGCCTGACAACCAGGGCCTGGTAAGTAAGCCTCAAAACCCAATGATGGCTCTTGTTTTTCTCTGTTTGATTTTTTTTCTTTAGTTTTGAAATGTCTTATATAGATTAGATGTCTAGTCCAGTATAATGAGAGATAATAGAAATAGTAATAGAGTTTGATAAATAAAGGTACCTGCGACATACCTTTGCTTGTCTTGCTGTTGTTTCTCTGCAGGCCGAGGATGAGTTTGTTTACTGGCCGAGTAGGGAAGAGGCCATGAACTGCATCGCCTTCACCGTCACACTCATCAGTAAGGACAGACTGTGTCTCTCCAACGAGGAGCAGATCATCATCCATGACTTCATCCTGGAGGCCACACAGGTACCTGCTTTAGCATATGGTGTTCCATTTAGTGCTCCTCTCTTAAAGGTGCTGTAAGCGGACTGGTTCTTTTAGCTAACTTCCTGTCAGTGACTGCAGTTAGCAGTCCCCTCGCTCGTCCCTACGTCGCCACATTAATGCACTGCGATCTTCAAGCAGCGAGTTATCTAGCATCATCTCAGATCCATAAGTGTGATAAAACATCATAAAAACCCTCAAAACAGACATTGTGAAGGATTTTTACCTGCTCCGCCATTGTAGTCGCATAAACATTCACCCTGTTCACCCTTCATCTGTCGCTGTGGCGTGCACCGGCAGATAGACCATGAGTTAGACGGGTGTCGGTTTGTAGCGTTCTCTCCTGTGTCTGGATTTTTCTTAAATTTTCATCTCTACATTTAATGAATGGAAATGCTCTTAATGACAAACAATTTATTGGAATTTGGTAGAAATGCTGTCAGTAATTTATATCATAAAACCAAAATGTTCATTCTACTCAAACATATGCCTATAAATAGTAAAACGAGAGACACTGAACATTTGGAGTGGTCTCATAATTTTTTCCAGACCTGTATTTTATCTTAAATCTGCCGAATTATACCTGTCACTGTTTTAATTAGGCTATATTGTACTTTTACCCATTTAATTTTAATTAGAGCCATTCTACATCGCTGTCTAAATGTTTCAATTGTTATTGTGTCTTTATCAGCTTGTTGTGAATTTGATGTATTTGCATTGTACAGTATATTGTGTACGTATTGTTGTTTTTGCTTTGCATTTGTTTGACTGGACATCATTGCAAATGAGGGTCACCCCTTAATTGATCTCTTGGGAATAAATAAAGGTTAAATTAAATGAAATATAGCTGATATAGCTAGCTAGTCAGGAAACATCACTAGTAAAGGGTTCTTTGTCATTATTGGCATTTGATGGTCTCCCAAAAGAAGCATTACATTATTCTACGTCACTGTACTTTGCTCTGAGTGCTGCTTCTCTCCCTGTGTGTGTGTGACAGGACGATTACGTTCTGGAGGTGAGACATTTCCAGTGCCCCAAGTGGCCCAACCCAGATGCCCCTCTCAGCAGCACCTTTGAGCTCATTAGTGTCATCAAGGAGGAGGCCATGACTCGAGATGGCCCCACCATTGTGCATGATGAGTACGTTTTCCTTTACCTCTACTTGAAAGAAGCCAACAGCACACACTCAGGGATTTGAGACCAGGTGTTATCTCATGGTTCACTTTATTCTCCTGAGATCCTGTCATAAAATATTCCAGCACTGTAGATTATATTCCATTAGCCTTTTGATTTTTATCACGTGTGTGTGTGCGTGCGTGCGCGCGCGCGCACATGTGTGTGGAGGGGTTTTAAGGGTTCAGTAGTGGTAAAAGAATCCTGAGACGTTTAAATTACCTTGGATTTGTTCTAGTTAAGCTGTAATACTTGCACCGGTAGGACTACATCTAAAGCTTTCCTTGGCATGGGGTTTGAAAGTCCTTTAGTGTGCACCTGCACTGAGAAACTACTGACAGCTCTCCAGATAAACAAAAACACCACTCTAAAGTCTCTTAGTAACCAGGCAACCATAACAACTTCCACTGTTGCTCCCAGCTGATGTCTTTCCCCACAGTCCTGTGTGCCTTTAGCGCAGCAGCTGCCTTGAGTGAAATCATCGGCAAACTGTTTATCACTGACGGCCCTGACAATCAATCACACTTCATCCCTCATTTTACTCAAAGCTGTAACTGAAGCTGACACAGACTAATTCATTTACGCCAGACACTTACATGATTGGATGCAACCAGAATTATTTGTGAACACCAGAACAGGAAGATGCTTTAGACGGAGCTGATTTTGAACCTTTCCACACACTCAGGTATGGAGCCGTGTCAGCGGGTATGTTCTGTGCTCTCACCACACTGTCCCAGCAGCTAGAGAATGAGGGGGTCGTCGACATCTACCAGGTGGCTAAGATGATCAATCTAATGAGGCCTGGAGTCTTCACCGATATAGTAAGTTCACTTTTATGTCAATTACAAAAAGGAGGGATTCAGGCATTCAACATTTTAACATTTGGAACTATTGAACCTAAAATGTAAAGCGGCACCAGTATTTTAATAAACTTTTTTTTTGTTTTTTTGCTTTGCTCTGTTGAGAGCTGCATGAGAGATAATTTTGTCCAAAATTCAGCTGTTTTTAGGTTATAGTTTCTACCAGGCTCCGACTAGAATATCCAAGGCTTTAGCTGCCAAATGTTCCACTGTGTTCACCATTAGCTTGATAACTTAGTCGGTCTGCAATATAGTGCAGTTTTCTTTTTTTGTCGTTGCTAAAAACTGGTTTCCAATGTTGTCTAATGATATTTAAATTAGATGGACAATAATTGTGTGGGGTGTAAAAGTAAAGCAATGAGTTGAAGAGGCTATCTGAAGAGAGTTGCAGAGTTGAGTGTTCATTTTGTTGCATACGTCAGTAGTACGAGAGCTCCCTTTTACATTAGTCATTTGATTCATTGCTGTATCTTTAAAAAAAAAAGTATTAATGCAGATTTCTAAGAAAACATGGTCATGGTGTTTTACAGTTGTGCTATGTTGAACCAGTTGCGTGTCTTTGTTTGTGTTTGCAGGAGCAGTACCAGTACCTTTACAAAGCCATGCTCAGCCTGGTGGGTAACAGTGAATGTGGCCTCAGCCCCATGCACATGGACACTAATGGGTTGGTGGTGATTGCGGACGAGTCGGACCCCGCAGAGAGCATGGAGTCGCTCGTCTGAGGACACTCTGACAGGCACTTAATTTGTAAAAAAAGAAAAGAAAACTCAAGAACTTTTGCAGAGGCCTTTTTTGCCAGACTATTGATTAAATAAATAACCTTATTCATTTTTATACTGATAAAGTTTTTTGATATTTATGTTTTCGTCCTTTATTTCTTTGTCTTAAATGTTATACTGCTGAGCGTTTGCACCTGTTCGAAGTTGACGTGAGAGAAAAAGCAGCTCTGTCCAGTTTGCACTATACTATCAGTGTTACTGCCTAAATCCAGTGAGTGAAAAATGTTCACCGTTATAATCCTGGCATCACAACACACACACAACGAGAATCTTTGGAACTGCATTGAGACGAAACCTGAAGCATGAAGACCAGGATGAGTTACGGGCCGATCCACTTTCAATAAATGACTCAGAACAAAGCATCACTTCACGACGTAGCCCAGCATGCATTATGTCACTTTGTCACATGTTTATAGAGGCTCCGCTCCACAAGGGCAAAGTTTTTTGAATTTTTTTTTATCACATGTTAACAGACTATTACCTGCTTAATATTCATATGTAGTCCACATATCTCACTGCTGTCGTGTATATTGTACTTATGGCTTATTTTGTTGAAAGTGTGATACAACATCTAATGTGAATGTTGATTGCTTTTTTACAGGGATTTATATTGTTAAATTGTTTTGTTCATACATATATATATATATATATATATATATATATATATATATATATATATATATATATATATATATATATATATATATATATATATATATATATATATATATATATATATATATATATATATTCTTAATAGCCAACCATTGTTTGGTTTTGTTTTTTATCGGCGTTGGTGTAGATTAATTTTTGTTTTTAAGCTTATCATAAATAATTCACAAATCTTCATCACTTTTTCAGGCTTTTTTTTTAACCTCAGCTGTCTAAAGCGCAACTGTTAACACATTTAATGGCTCTATTTGTATTGACAGTACAATGTCTACACACAAATATTCATCCCAAACATACTTCCATTTTTATTGTTTGACAACATGAAACATGAAATCACAGTGGAAGTAACTGATTTGCTTTTTGGACATGGGTCAACAAAAGCAACCAATTTTAGATAAAAACAAATTGATATAAATCAATTAAAAAAGTTTAAAAAATTACACAGGTATTCAACCCTGAGTCGACCTGGATCATCTTTTCAAACAAAATTCAAAGTCCTGCCACTGATTTTTAGACAGGATGGAGGCCTAGACTCTGGCTTCGGCCACTCCAGGTCAGGACATTAACTTTGATCTTTTTAAAGACGCTCCTGTGTGGCTGTGGCTTTATATTTCGTCATTGCAGAAGAAAATGAAATCTTAACATTTTACCACATTCATTTGACTCTCTACAACACTGCACATTGCTTTTTAGTTCCATCAGACCATAAAACCTTCAGCTGTGTGGCTGACTCTCTCACATTCATTCATGGGATGCTTTTTTTTCACCAGAGGCTTGTTCTTTGAATTTTTTTTCCATGAAGCTGTGACTTGGAAAACGTTTCCAATCTCACCCTACAGCTTCTTCAGAGCTCCCTTGTGCTCTCACTGGTACTCTTGCCCTTCTTCTCAATACACTCCGTTTTTCGTTTTTTTTTTTTTTTAGGATGACCTGCTCTAGGCAAATTTGTGCTGGGCTGTGTCATACTCTTTGCATTTTTATAATCGTATTAGGGAAATCCAGTGCCTTGGAAAACGTTCTTATATCCTTCCCCTGAATCATACTTTTCAGTGAACTAGTCTCCAGATGAATTTGGACTATTAATTTGTTTTCATGAACGGACAAACTACATCCAAATATATTTGAAATCTATTTGTATGCAGGCAGGTTTTTGCACCAGGAATGAATAAGATCTCACAGCAAAAGGATGAATACCTGTGCAATAATTGGTTTTTGTTTTGTTTTTTCGCTCCATAGCTAAATCCTAATTACAGCCACTGTGTTTCAAAGTCACTAATAGATAAAACATTTAAGAAATCCAAAGGAGGGTGAATACTTTCTGTAGGCAATTTCTTTTTTGGGGTGGTGGTGGGGGGGGAGTGTTGATGCTTTATTTGTAACCAAAGATGTGGTTCCAGTTTGTAACATAGGAGGTTTTGTCCTGAGATCTATTTAGTCTAACAAAAAATAAATTAAATTGTGCAGTACAGATTACCAGTGTCAGAGGTGTGATTCTAACAAGAGTTTGGCATGTTTCTGTTTTAGCCTCAGGGGCTCACGTTTTATAGTAGAGCAAATCGAAGAACGTAAGGCTTCTCTCACATTACACACAGGTTTAAAGTTCAGATTGTCAAATGTATTTTATCGGGGCTTATATTCTGTCCACACACTATTTTGTGGCTATCAATTATAAGCCCTTTTCAACCCTGGACATCCCTTCCTCTTGTTTGATTGGTGTGTATCCTCATGCTCTATGGTGAACAACTTTCCTCTGTGAAAAACCCACTTCTCTTGACAAAGGGGAGTTTGCTAAATTCAGTGAAAACTCCTCCAACATTTGGAGAAAAGTCCACATTACTGATCACTTAGCTCTGCAACACACCTTTTTTATTTGCAAGCAGATGTGTTGTATTTCCATTTGATTTTCTTTTGAATGAATGCCAGCGTCCTCTCTGTTCAATATTTCTACGCTTGTTGAAAAACAAGAGTGCTGTGGCTGCACACAATTTACTTCGAGAACAAAAATGTCTTTGGCGTTAATGTAATATTTGTGATCATAGAAGTGTATATTTTCATACAAAGATTTGGTTCGTATAGTGGCCCTGTGACAGATTGTACTTTTTGTGGGATATGTATTATCAAAGTCCCCACAGAAAAAATCCCCCACAGTCATACCCCTCCCCCTGTGAAGTCTGTGCTGATATTTAATCCAGATTTTCCTGACAATTTCTCGAAGGTCGAGGGGGCCAGTGTGTTATCCTCAGTGCATTTCAGCCAGGTTGGTGGTTAAATCTATTTTGTAAATGAAAAACTGTTTTGTCCATCATATCACATGTTTATATGATAGTATCATAGCCTTATATCTCTATGATTCTGTCATATACCATATTATAGTGTAATAGTGTTATTTAATAGGTAATTGTATTGCTATACATTAAATAAAGTTTGGGTTTGGGTGCACAGCATCCTTGTCTTACATGAAACTACTGCTGGAAGTGTGTTGACTTAAACTGGTCGCATGAAAGGAAAAGGAGCGACATGTTCATCATGTCGCCCCCTGCTGTCAGCCCGGCACCAAACAGCCGTTGAAATAAAAATGTACAGACTATGAATACACTCAATTACATGCTAAACTAGTATAGAATTATCCGCAACAGAATGCACTTAAGTAGCCTACTTATTATGCAGAATATCTGGAAAATAAATACATATAATGTGGAGTAAAAAGAAGAGTATGCTATTTTCCTCCGTAATATGGTGTGGTAGACGTATAATGTAGCAGGAAGAGGAAATACGCATGTACAAGTAACCTTATGGTTGCCATGGAGAATGAGTTACCTGTGTGCTACATGTTTAGCCCTCCTTTTTAATATACTAAAACAAATTGGAACCATTAGAAGTTATACCTTATTATTTATAGCCACGCTATTAGAATGTACTGAGTGAAAACCACATTGTGTCAGTGTGTACTTGTGTCAGCTTAAGTGAACATGACAGAGGATGCACATGTACAGTAATTTTTATTGAGAGGCCACAGCTCTTGCATATTACAACTGTTGGCCTTCATAAGGCAAAAGCAAGAATGAATCCACCAGCTAATTCACACAGAAAACAGAAAGCGTTTAGGGAGGGTGGGAACCCACGGGCATGCAGCGATGGCTCAGAATGCAATGTACAGCATTTTATATTTATATATATATTTATATAATATATACAAAACAACAGTGAGACCCAAACAAATGCCAGACATCTCATTCTACACAGTTACAGAACAAAGACAGACCAACTTTTTTTTTTAATAAAAAAAAATATTTTTGCTCTTTTCTCTGTAAAAGTGCAACTCAATTAAAATAGAACCAGTTTCAAGGCCTTTTAATGTTGAAATAAAAATAGAATCTCCCAAGTTATCAAAATGGAGCTATGAGAATATTGCATCTCTCGGATACCAACTCGTTGAAGTTCAAGATTCCTGTTGAATCATGTCCAATTAGTACTTGAGATAAGATCACATAGCATTGACACATGATAAAAATGCAGGTCTGGACTTACTGTTGATGTTAATAACAGTGAGTAAACAACAGTGTATCTGTAACAGCCGTACACAAATACAGAGGCTTATTTTTAGTTTGAAACAGTTGGCATTCACTTATAAACAGACAAGACAAAGAAAAGGGTCCACACACTCATCATCACGACAATGTACCATTAATGAATGTAGAATACGACAAAGAAGCGCCATAAAGGTTTGCATTGGACAGGGACACACCTATTAATCTCACTCAACATTGTCAAACAAATGGTTCTCCATATTGCTTAGTAACACATAGAAATGAATTTGGAAATGAATGACTCAAAGATAGGTGCCGTCTTTTATCATGACACAGCTAAACTGCCAATCATGGTTATTTTTTAAACATTTTCTTTTTCTTTCCCTCAGTATAATTACTATTTTTTATAGTTAATAGTTCCTTCATAGGCATTGAGCTGACAAAGAGGTCCTAGAGTGGCTATCTGAGTTGGTACATGCATCAGTAACCAGGCTAAAGTCAAAAGTTTGAAAGGGGTTGGGGGTGGGTTCAGGGGGGGGAAGGGTTGGGCGTGTCAATGTACGAGCTCTAGTCGTCGTCCTCATCCTCCTCGTCGCTGTCCTTCATGGTGATGCCCGCCATGCCTCCTTCCCTCACTGAGGCTGTGGCCTCCTCCAGGGTCAGCCTGTTGCGCACTGTGTCGTACATCTTAGTGTTGAGGGTGGAGTCCAGGACACCCTGCAGGCGAAAGTCCCGGTACTTTTTCTAGAGGGGGACAAAGACAAACGGCATAAAGTGAACACAAATACTGTAGTTTTGGGTCTTGTATTCTTTTCAAAGGAAACATGCTGATTTCCAGGTTCAAAATTTTAATTTTGGTTTCGACTTCGAACTGTTTTCATGGTGTAGTGTCCAAAAAAAAGTTATATTCCTAACATTACCATTGCACAATCCCCGATTTTCATCCTCTGTCTGAAACGCTCCGTTTTAGTTAAGCCCCGCCTTCCAAAAAGGCCAAGGTCAGCTCTGATTAGCCAGGTCCCCACGTGGGGGGAAAAGGCAATGCCTGCCAGCTCAATATGGCGTACTGATGGTAAGATTAAGAGAAATCTGGGCTTGTGCTTATCACAGGTAGAGGTAGTGTTAAGTTAGGCGGGTAATGAGGGGGCATGGCTCCTCCCCTTATGACATCAGGAGAGGAGAGAAATCTGACTGGTGTTTTTAAACACAGGTTTTCAGAAAAGTGGAAGTGGAGTTAAAGAGAGGGGGTTAATTTTTACTTTGGGAGTCTGTGGACACACCGCGGGAACCATATTAATGTTGAAAAATCATGAAAAAGTACAGTTTGCATAATGGGTGAGGTGAGTTTTAAAACCTGACAGGCTTTTTGTATATACCTTTGTGATCCTGATGAGGATTTTAAGCTGGTAGACATGGAGCTGCTGATCCATGCGTTCAGTGAGCCAGGTCCCCAGCAGGTTCATGGTGGCAGTGTACCATTGCTGAAACACATAAACACAACACTCTCCAGCAAAACACACACTCACACACATACTCATAACATCATGACATCATTACATAAAACTAACCTTTAAAAGACGCAAATAAAGAACTACAACGAGACACATATGCTAGATGGTGATAACGTTAACTCTAAAGCACCCGTTTCTATTTTCAACAATCACTTAAATTAAACCTTCTAGTAGCTGAAGGACAAGTAAGGCCAAATGTCAAGTCGCCTGTGTGTGCAGAAGAAATACCAGTTAGTGAGGATTATTGTTGACGCTTTATCGCCCTTCCCAATCCTGCATTTCATGAGTCAGAATCAGCGATCAATGCAAGATTTGTTTATTTTGACTACATTCTTACATTAGTGTAGTCAAAATTAAGAAATCTTAAGGGGGCGCTCATGGTGGTTAGAGAGTCCACCTCCATGAGGCTCAGTCCTCGCAGCAGACCCGGTTGGAATCTGACCTGTGGTTGGTTCTCTTCATGTTATTCTCCATCTCTGTCTCTCTGCACTATCAATAAAAGCATTAAAAATGCCCACAAAAATCTTATCAGCTTAACATAATTACATGAATACCTCTAAAACTCACAAATTTGAAATTAATACACATTGCACTTGTGTGTGCAATGTGTACCAACTGTTGGTGCATCCGGTCAAGAAATACTCTTGAAACAAAACTCCTGTAAAATGTTGAATTATTGACTTTACACTTTCTACACTACATAGGAATTGAATCCGCTGGTATCCGCTGAAGTATTTTCTGGAAGAAAACACATATTGAGCTGGCACACATGAGAGTGGTATTGATCCTCCGATTCAATTTTTAAGAAAGCGAATAGGTGTAATTTTCCCAAATGTCACACATTAAGAAGCTGCTTGGGAAAACAGTTTTAAGGGCCTTTAAATATATCTACTTTATAATTAATAATCAATCATCAAAATTGGAAATAACACAATGAATCTACTAAAATATCCTCCTTGAATTTGGGCCTTACTGTTATGCCCGACACACACACAGACACACACAAGCACATCCACACAGAAACTGCATTAATAGCACTTTGAAGAGCTGAAAAGAGCAATTTTAGAGGAAATACTCCGAGCACTGAAACTACTGCTAGAAAATAATAAAACTGAGGGGAGTCGTAGAGCGTTGATATATTTATCCACCTCACTGTAATTACCCATTGAAATACTCAAATCATTTCTCAGAGTCAATATTTTATAAAGCAGCATGGCCCATCAATTATAGGAGGCAATTACTTTATTATAATTTATTCAAGTGGAAATGAAGAGCTTGTGTAATATACGCCCTACACTGAAAATTGAAAAATACTGTATGGGGAATCGAAAGTATAGTTTTGACCGATTTCATTAGCAAAAGAAAAATAGAATGAGAGTGAGTAAATGGTTAGCAGGCAATGTAGCAGCGGTGCTTTTTTCTTGTACCTTTCCTCTACTTTGCCTTGGGTGGTAAGTTTCCCACACTGTAGAAGTCCAAGTAACAAGAGAACAGCAGCCATGTCTAATAGAAACAGTAGTCACACCTCCAATTTCGAGAGAAAAATAAGTCAACTAAACATGTGAGTAGGCAGGAACGCAGAAAAGGTTTCTTGGGCCTGAATTAGAAGCGTGAGGATTTAATTAGTTTGCTCGTTGAGGTTTTGTTTTTCTCTCTTTTTTACATTTTTTTAAAGTCGAGATTAGTTGAAAGGTTTGAACTTGAGGCGCCCCGATATGCAGATGCCTGTCCACTTCACAGTCGAGTTGAGCGTGCATGTGCATGCAGACCTCGCAGGTGGGTGGCAGAGTGTACGTGCTGAGGAAGACTGCTGTATGTGCAAATGAGGAAGAACTCTGAGGACGAGGGTCATGCTAGAAGATGTACACAGGAAGATTATTTGAATCTCAAATCATGCCAACCAACATAATGTGAGAAAACAACGCAACGCAACACTAGAGATAAGTGCCACTTTTTTTTCTTTTCTTTTTTTTCAATAGAGGAGGCAGCAGGAATGGTGTTAATTAGAAAAAGAGGAGATACAAAGGATAGAAATAAAACAGTGAAAGAAAGAGAGATAAAGTAGAGCCTATATGCAACAGCTGTGAAGGTTTTTCACATGCATGCAAATGGATGGATGGAAGTGCATTCAAATGAAGAAAAACAAACATTGACACCCTTGAATTAAAAGTTTAGTTATAAAATGCTGCGACTGAAACATTCACAGCTTGGGAGAAACCTCAGAAGGGATCAACGTGACAGTGCTTGGGTAGGATTCCGGTGGACTATATGCGGCCACATAGAGGACACAATGGGGGAAAAGACTTCACACTGACACCGGACAACACAGGAGGGACACAGGAGAGCCAGTGTGGACCTCAAAAGACGAGAAGCAGACCCACTTCACAACAACAATCACTCCTCACTCCAAAACAAACAAACAAACAAAACAAAAAATCATATTTATCTGGCACAAGACTCCTTCCTCAACAGCCGACACATAAAATACCAAACCAAAGGGAGACTTCTGAGTTTCTCTGGCACATTAAAATAAATTCTTGACGCCACTTCCTTGACTCACAGAACTGAGAATCTATCCAAACACACACAAATCCGTCACACACCTGTAGAGACACAGGTTTGTAAGGTACACATAGTTTCTGAATGACATGAAGCACACACATCACAGCATTATGTGTCGTTCGAATCACACATGGAGGACACATTGCTGTCAATGCATACCATTTAGGATTATGTTTTTGTAAGACAGTGCTCTCTTTGCCCTCCAACACACTGGTTCCCAACCTTTTTGTCTTGTGACCTTTTAAAGCCACTTCATGCCTATACTCACATCCCCCTTAACAAAAGAGGCATAACTTTGGACTGTTAGCCAGAGGGATATTTCCGTCTCTAATTGTTTGATTTGAGAGATCTGCAGGCTGTTGCACCATGTGTGTGTACAGTATGTTCAAACGTAGGTAAGCTATATATTTGTTTTTTAAACTTGAACTGGTTGCACCACACAGGTTAGTTAGGTAAGATTGTGCTGCTATTAACGATTTTTTTTCATGATTGATTTATCCGCCATGTCTTTTCTCAATTGAAAGATTAATCATTTGGTCTGTAAATGTTACCATCTCCTAAGGCCCGTTGCTTGTTTTGTCAGTCCAAAATGTAAGGTCATTTATCCAATTACCCCTGTCCACTGACAACATGACTGAGCTGTAGCTTTTATATCATTACCGCAGTCACTCAAGCTTTTAAACAAAAGTTTGAAAGAAAACTCAAAGATATCTGGTAGACTGTCACATAAGATAATAAAAAGAAGCAAATGCTCACAGGATACAAACTAGAACTTGGTTTTCACAGGAACGATTGATCATTCAAAATAGCTGCCAATTAATTGTCTGATGATTTCTAAAGATAGAGCTTTGAGAAAAATGACACCTTCAGGTGTACCAGCAGGTGTAACACACTCCTTATTAACTGGAGACACTATTTAAAGGTGAAGTAAGCGATATATTTATGTTAATATACGTGTTAAATCGCTTTATATTTATACAGTGATCATGTACTGTATATAGTGTGCTCATTTAATAACTTTGATCTCTCAGTCACCCGCTCTGCATGTAATCGGCAAATAAACTTTTCTGGGATCCCACAACTGATATCCAATCAGAAGAGAGAATGCTACAAACCGGCACGTCTCACTGCTGGTGCATGGGCAGAGCGATAGATGGGTGAATGTTTATGCGCCTACAATGGCGGCGCAGGTAAAAATCCTTCCCAATGTCTATTTTGATGTTTTTTATCATGTTTTATCACACTTACGGATCTGAGATGATGCTAGATAACTTGCTGCTTGAAGACTGCAGTGCATTAATGTAATGACGTATAGGGACGAGGGAGGGGACTGCTAACTGCAGTCACTGACAGGAAGTTAGCTAAAATAACCGTTTTGCTTACAGCAGCTTTAAATAGAAACAAGAGAACATGTGTGTATCTTGGGAGAGAGTTTTCTTTTATGTTGTAATTCAGTGTAATAAATCCATCCCCAACAAGTTGGATCCAGATCAAGATTGACAAATAGTTGTGTCATTATTGAGGTACAGACAAATGTGTTGTTTCATATGCTCTGCCACTCCACACCTGATACTTTACTCTTTTTAATTAATGAGTCCATATCTGGCACTACTTTTTCTCCCTTTTTATCAGATGGATTTACTTGGCAAAACATCACACTGCTCCAATGTTTTCATTACGGTTGACTAGCTTAAATTGTAGTGTAAGTCCAGATGCTGCAATGATACAAAGGAGGGTCTTATTGAGAAACTACTGACTGGACTCAGACTGGTGCAACAGGTTTTGAAACTATTTCACAAGAAAATAATTTGAGAAGAAACATTTTAAAATTGTTTGTTCCTATCCAGTTAAAGGGCTCTTTAGGTTAGTGGGGTCTTGTCCCCCGGGTTGGGAACCACTGTTCTGAGGGACCAAGGGTATACGACATGTCAGCCTCCAATTCTGACATCATGCTGTCCCCTCGACCTGTCCAATAGTGCATCCTTCACCCAACACTTTCAGTTCACAGAGGAACTGTGTGGCCACTACACTGTGGACTGAGGCCGAGAGGCTGAGTGCCATTTATTCAGGAGGCTGCCATGCTTTATGTGGAAAGTATCTGAAAGCAGAGTACAGAGCTGAGCTATAAAGACAATATAAGTTGATGTGTTGTATTCTTTCCAGAGAGCACTGCTTCAGATAATCCTTTTTTTACATTTGAGGATGCTTTTATGGACTCTTTGTAAATAAAAGTTTCCTTTTTTTTAATACACAAAGGCCCAAAAGCACAGTGGCAATGCACACTATATAGAATGTAGAGGGCAGTGGCTAAGGTTCAGAGAGAAGAGAGACGGAAAGAAAGAGAAAAGTCAAAAGAGGGAAGAGGATCAGAAAAGCCTCTCCTGCCAGGTTGAAATACATTTCCTTGTCTTAAAATGGGACTTATCCCTCTCTGCCCTGTTGTTTTGCCACATTGTGGTAGGCCCCTCCCTTTTTGTGAGGAGGAGACGGCATCTTACTTACATCAAATAACCTTTCTATATACACCTCCTCATTGACCTTATCACGAAGAATATCCTGAGAGTGGCGCACAAAGGTCACATAGCCGTCCGCCACGTCCATTCCAGGTTTCTGGGAAAGAGAACAGGGTCAGGGCTCAGGAGGCGAACATTGACAAATTACTGTTATCCAAAAAGGCAGAAAAATTATCACGTTGGATGATTAAAACAACATATTGTGCTCAGATGTACAGTATCTGCTTAACACATACTCCTAATCACACACACACACACACACACACACACACACACACACACACACACACACACACACACAGCAGTGGGGCATTTTTGCACTTACAGGTACATCCACATATTTAGAGGCAGCTTTCACCTGAAATCAGAAAAAATGATCAGACACATATATCAGAATATTTTTTTATTATAATAAATTCACTGAACCAGCCCATTAAAGACAACTAGGCTGAATAAAGAAAAGCTTAATCTCACCGTGAATGACATGAATGATGAGAAGAGAGTGCCTTCATCATATCTGGAGATCTTTGCCAACACACTCTCCAGAATGACAACAAACTGAGAAATGAGGAGGATTCATTAATAATTTAACAGGACCAAGATATACGATATTCACCAACTTTAGCATCTGCTAATTAAAGGTAGCTTTTGTTCACATGCCCGTTTACAGAGCCTAATCTGTGTGTTAACATCCAATTTTTTTTCCAGCGCAGACACAGTAGTGGAATGTAAGGATCGAAGGAGTCATTATATGTATCATCGGGGAAACTATGAATGTTTGTGCGAAATCTAGCGCAAATCCATCCAGAAGATGCTGACATTTTTCATAAAGTGCACTATTTGACCTGCTGGTGGTGCTAAATTCAGGGGATCAGCCCACAGACTGACATTGCCGTCCACAGAGCCACTCTGCCAGCATTGCTAAGAATCCAAACTTGTAACAAGCATCAGTATTCAGTTTTTGTAACAGCTGATATATGTCTCACCTTTGCAACCAGAAACTGGATCATGTCTTTCACAGTTTCCTCAATCAGTTCATCTATTGTGGTGTGGTACTGTTTCTGAAAAAAATGGGAGAAGAAGAAAACATCAATTGAACAGTTCTTTAATTTTTTTTCTAAAATAAAACTACTGAATTGCAATTTCTTTAACATGCAGTCACCGCTCCAGGTGAGGTTATTTACCTCTTGGCCCATCTCCATTGCGCACAATTTAGCTGATTGGTCCTTGGCATCAACCATCACGTTGAACATGGTGCATAATGTTGGAGAAATGCGGAAATCGGTGGACTTGCTGCTCTTTGTCAGCTTGGACTCGAATGCCATCTTGGTGCTGCGATGCAAGTGAGATAGTTATCATGACACTATAATATAAAATATTCAGCCAAGCATCTGGTGCCTCTACATATTTTTCTGTCAATCACACACACACACACACACACACACCGCTTGACACAGTTCTCGATCATGTTACTCGACATGAGCTGGATGCGGCTCTCGAGGTGTTTGGCAAAGTCATCCTCTGGCCAATGCAGGTCCCTGATGAAAGTCTGCAGGGCGTCCAGCTTCCAGAAGAGGTCCTCCGAGGTCCCAGAGCCGTTACTGCCATCGACACACACACACACACACACACACACACACAAGTCAGAAGACAGAGGTCACCCCGCTAGAGAAAAGAGAAAGGAGGAGGTGGGGGAGGAGGTGCTGTGGCAGGTGCAGAGGAGGATGCTGTTCCTCCAAACCTTAACACATCATATTTCACTCCAGCCATATACTGACTGATACGTCCAAATGTTTTGTTATAATTCCTGTTTGTTCAGGGTTTTTTTCTGGACAGTCAGTGTATGGATGCAAAGGAGCAGGCAGGGTTTACTGCAACAAATCAATAACCATGCTGTAGAGTATGATTATTGACTGGGATGTGAAGTGGCCACATGCAGGTAAAGTCACTGCAGCTAGCTACAGCAGCTAATCAAACTTTTTCAAGACAAAGGAGGAATTGGAGAAGTGAGGGAGGGCATGTGAAAAAAAGGAAAAAAGAAGGCCTTTGTGGCACGAGTCAGGATCCTCACACGCACATGCACAGACAGACAGACACACACACACATACATGCACACACATGTTCACACAAACACACACACACACACACACACACACACACACACACACACACACACACACACACAAACACACAGATAGATTTCCCTTCATCACAGGCCCTCTCTCAACATCCATGTCCCCAGGCTGGCAGGCCCCCCTGGAAGATTTACCAAACAAACCATGCAGATCTTTGAGGGCATCTTGAGTAGAGCTCATTGGGAAAGCTCCTCTCAGAAGATGTGGAGTCGGTAGGTGAGCTGATAAGACATTGAGGTCTGAATGCCAGCGTCCGCATCTTATCAGCTCCTATCCAACACATTTATCTCCCCTCCCAATCAGACTACTAGCAGGTGGTCAAGGTCATAGATTAACCTAAGGCCATAGAGAATCTACAGTAAGCTGATAATCTCAACAGCAAATGTTTTAAGATGGGGGCACACTGTTTTTTTTCTGCACAGTCAATCCCCAAATAGCCTCAGAGTACTATTCTTTTTGTAAATATATACATATATAAATATATACTGTATATACACTCAACAAAAATATAAACGCAACACTTTTGTTTTTGCTCCCATTTTTCATGAGATGGACTTAAAGATCTAAAATTCATTCCAGATACACAATTGTACCATTTCTCTCAAACATTGTTCACAAATCTGTCTAAATGTGTGATAGTGAGCACTTCTGCTTTGCTGAGAAAATCCATCCCACCTCACAGGTGTGCCACATCAAGATGCTGATCTGACATCATGATTAGTGCACAGGTGTGCCTTAGACTGTCCACAATAAAAGGCCACCCTGAAATGTGCAGTTTTGTCTCACAGCAAAATGCCACAGATGCCACAAGCATTGAGGGAGCGTGCAATTGGCATGCTGACAGCAGGAATGTCAACCAGATCTGTTGCTCGTGCATTGAATGTTCATTTCTCCACCATAAGCCGTCTCCAGCAACTTCGCACAGCCATTGAAGAGGAGTGGAACAACATTCCACAGGCCACAATTGACAATCTGATAAACTCTATGCGAAGAAGATGTGTTGCACTGCATGAGGCAAATGGTGGTCACACCAGATACTGACTGGTTCTGAGTCCCCAGTCCCCCAATAAAGCAAAAAAATGCACATTTCAGAGTGGCCTTTTATTGTGGACAGTCTAAGGCACACCTGTGCACTAATCATGATGTCAGATCAGCATCTTGATGTGGCACAACTGTGAGTTGGGATGGATTATCTCAGCAAAGCAGAAGTGCTCACTATCACACATTTAGACAGATTTGTGAACAATGTTTGAGAGAAATGGTACAATTGTGTATCTGGAATGAATTTTAGATCTTTAAGTCCATCTCATGAAAAATGGGAGCAAAAACAAAAGTGTTGCGTTTATATTTTTGTTGAGTGTATATATATATATATATTTATTTTATTTTGGCCTGTATCTCCACACCTCAGCTCAACAACATGCATGTTGAGATAAATGAGAGCTTTTCAGCCTCTCATTTTAGAAAGCAGAATCCCATTTACTCTACGTCTCTCAGAGAGCTCTTGGCATGAACATGGACATAATCATGGGAAGTTCACACAAGAGAAAATGTGCAGAAAAACATGTACAGATTTCTTTGAACAAATAATCTCCAGTTGAAAACACACAGACAAAGTTCCTGTGCTTACACATATTTAACAATAAACTGTTCATTTTTTTTAATGAACTTTGGCAGGGGGGCATCTTCATACCAAGGCAGTCTGTGCTTGCTTAATATTGTCTAAAGTAAACTAGTTGAATACACACTCAGAGTCAACTATAGCAGCCATCCATGACGGGGTAGAAAAGCTAGGCATTTGTGGAAGGTTAACTGATAGTCCTGCTACTGGCACTGGCAGATTTGGTACTTTGGGAATTTGGAGGTTCACATTTGGTAGATTCACATTGGGCAGATTACTTGTTAAACTCCTGCAGAAAAGACAGACAAAAAGAAAAAAATAATCCATAACAGTGGTGTGGGAGCTGCATAAAGCCATGTAACACTCATCATCAAAGTAACATAAAAATCTGAAATCAGGTAAAGACAGGAATGAACAATAACACACATAAACGAGAATGACTCTAATCGTCAAATAAACACATTATACGAATACTTACAAAGTAAAGAAGGCTAGACTCAGGATGCACATTAAAATGCAGTGAGACGGAGAAGCAATGTCATACCAAAAAATAATCAAAAACAAATGAAGTGCAGCAAAAGTAACTTTTTTGCTTTATAAGTCTTAAATATAACATTTGCAATAAACAATGCGAAAGCAGAAGTGTGAAAGCTGCGACAAATAAATTATAACCGCAACATAACAGACTAGAGGCCTTTTGTTCCTAGCAACATTTCAAAGCACACATTATGAAAGTTAGTACACAAAACAAGACAACAGAAATATAAGGTGTTGCCCCGACCCAAATGTGTGAGAGAAATTGATAAGTCGCGTACATCAGTCAAAATCTATGTTTTGAATAAACAACCCATTCTTTCACAGAAATAAATAGGTCCTTCAGCCCAATCTCGGCTCATTCTTTAAAAGGGAACCTACAGGAAGCTGGGGTGAATAATACAGGTGCTCTTCGAGATTTTCTCAGCCTCCACGCAGTCAGTCTGCCGTCTCAATATAAAAGCCTTGCATCTCGGACCATCCTACAGCCTAGATATAAAGACGGAAGCTCCTTACTTTACTGGCTCCCAGGACTCCCGGTCAAAGCCCTTGTGAATTGACTGTGCGATGGAGGACTCCATCAGATCCACATATCTAACCACCAGAGGAGCATACAGATCCTGAAGGTGTTTGTGGAACTTTCCATTGCACAAATGATCTGTGCCAAAAAAAGAGAGGCAAGAAGATATTAGGGCCCTTGTTTAAGCATAAACAAAAAATACCTGATGTGGCCACAAGAGGAATGTGGGAGTGCACCAAGAGCTTACAGTCCGTGCGGAGGAAGTCGTTGAGCAGCTGGAAGAGGGGGAAGCTGTCCCAACTCTCAGGGGACTGGATCTCCAGAGCAGCATCCATGTCTATGGCGTAGAGGGCAAGGAAGTTCTCTGCATGCTCCACCATGAGGTCAGTCCACCATGCAAACGCCTAGAGACACAGCAGGGAGGGGGAACTAACAGGTGAACAAGGGTTCCAGTTTATGACATGACACAAGAAAGAAGGGAATAATATACAAAACTGGAGCTCATCTGGACGAAAAATTAAATACCTCTGGATTGTTATATGCTCGGTTTATGTTGAATACATTTTTAATGATAATTGTTTGGCATTTTCTAAATATGTCTCTTCATCCTGGGAGAGTTGGAGCAAAAGAACATATGAGAGATACAATCCTCCGATACTTGTGTCTCAGTTAGGGGGCTGTGTTTGTGTGTTTCTGTTGTATTTTCTATTGTGGGATATATCCTGGATTCTTTGTGTTTGTTTAAATTATGTTTCCGCGTGTAAGTTTGTTTAATGTAGATATATTGTGTTGTTAGGCTATGGTGGTGTGGCAAGCCGGGAGGCTTTGTTTGATATTAGTTAATATGTCTGAATAATTCCATGTGGGATAGGTCAAGTTAATGAACAGACACAAACATAAAACATGAATTCATTCATTGGGGCGACTGTGGCTCAGGTGGTTAAGCTGGTTGGCCAATGATCCTAGGGTTGGTGGTTCGATCCCAGCCCGGCCACTTGTGTCATGGTCGTTGTATCCCTGGGCAAGACACTTCACCCACCTTGCCTCGTGTGAATGTGTATGACTGCTGTATGTTTGAGGTGGTGGTCGGAGGGGCCGATGGCGCTGAATGGCAGCCTCGCTTCTGTCAGTCTGCCCCAGGGCAGCTGTGGCTACTATGGTAGTTTACCACCACCGGTATGACTGTGTGTGAACGAATTGTCTGGAACCCTGTAAAGCGCTTTGAGTATCATGAAAGGCGCTATATAAATCCAAGCAATTATTATTATTATTATTATTCATATGTTAATGTGATCATACGATCAATACATGTTATTTACTTTCCTGCCGAGAGTTCGTTGACAAGTATTAATGAGAGGTATTTCCTTTCAAACATTATTATTAAAAACACACTGTCAAACTTGCCTGGACTATGTGCGAGTGTTTGTGCATTTTCCATCTAATTAGGACTTAAAAGGATTAATTGTCCATCAAACTTATACGCAACTTAAAAAATAACAAAAAAAGGTTTCAGGTTCATATTGATGACAGAGTCTATATATTTAAGGGAAAGGTGATTTTCTTCTCATGCAAATGTGGAGCTCACTGCATGCTTTTTCTCTCAAGCTAAGAGGCTATGCACCATTCACATCGCTGACAAACCCGTTGCCCACTAGATGTGAAAGTAACTCATTCATGCACATTGTCGTCTAGACACACCAAAGACTGCAGCACGCAGCTTCTCTGGTGTTGGGAGTTCCAATTACTTAAGTAACACGTTAGATTCGGCTGTCCGTTTTTTCTCTCACAATCAGGACTTCCCCGCCCTTTGGCAGCAGAAGTATGGCAGTTGCTTTGCTGGCAGTCTTGGTTTTGCTCATCATTCAGACTAACATCTCTGCCAAGTTCGATAATTGAGGTCCAATCTTTTCCATACTATGCTGCATGCTTCTTTTTTTATGTTTTTCAAGTTAAGTTCCACTGTTGGCTTAACAACCGCAAAGGCATTCAAAACCTTACTTACCTCTCTACTTACCTGCCCACCCCCAACATTAAAACAAGCTGTACAGTTCAAGTGTTAGAGAAACAGGCAGCAAACAAAGCTCTTCTCCATCACATTCAAGGAGAGATACTGCATGTTATTGCGAAACAGGAGGGGTTAAAGGGAAGGAATGTAAAAGCTTCCAACTGGTGAGGGAGGGGAAAATGCTCAAAGGTCAGCAGGCAGAGTGGCCTCCAACCTTTGATAGAGGTTAAGGTACACATACAGGACCCTAACAGCTCTATGGCAGACCCAGCGTTCAGCCAGACAGACTGTGCTGTATCAATGCAGCCGTGATAAGGGACCAATCCTAAAGGAGTGTACTGGTGCCGAGGAAGGGGGTGGTAGGGAGATGTGGTATAATCTACTGGACATGCATATTATGGGAGATTCTCATTCCACTTTACTACATACCTCTTTTCCCTGCTTGGACAGTCACCAATCATATGACAGTGAGAACACAGGAAGATGTACAGAACAATAATGTATTTTTGAAGCATTTCTCTTAAAGGCTTAATTTTTTTCAATATTTCAAACTAAGAATAGAAAGGAGAGAGGGATGGAAGAGGAGAAGCTGGGGGAGAAATGCTTGAACAAGTGCGGACTGTGAAATTAATCGCTGGATGGAGGGGAAAGAAATGTTTATGGTGGATCAAACTTCAAAGGTTTACATGAGGCATACTTTGGGAAATTTACTGGTTCAGCATGCTTGGAGAGAAAGGAAACCTCTTCATGGCCCGATGAACATGCTTCATGATCACAATTATGTTGTGCAAGCTACAGTGCCTTTTTTTACGCTTTAAACAAGTTTGCTCTCCACTGCTGTGCCTGAAAAACCCACCCATTGCCACAGTATCTACGAGCTCATTCTCTGCCTAGAAAAGGTGCCTGCTGCCATAGTGGCGCACATGCCATACAAGGGGGTCGTGATGGGGACTGAAGAGGGAAAAACAAAATAAAAATACTGTACCGATTGATCTCCAGAACTTGTGACTGCCGCCTGTCAAGCATATTCAGAGAGATACAATGAATCTGCTTTATCTGTATATTCTAAGATCACAATGGATCACCTTCAGATCTACAGAACTGCACATGTTGCATCATGCTTTCCTATCAGCTCAATGTTACAGCAGCAAACAGGATGCAATAAGAAAACGAATTTCAGTGGTGGAAAGAAACAAATTACATTCACCCAAGTCTTGAGTACAATCTTGAGGTATTTAACATGAGTAGTGTAACAAAAATTTAGAGTAAAATAAGTGCCCAGATTCTATAATTGTCGGCCTAAATCACAGTCTCTGATTCCATGCAGCAATGCTCTGCAGAACACCAAATAGAGCTTTCCTAAATTAAATTCATCTTTGAAAGGGTTTTTCTTTCTTTTTCCTTTTAGTTTGCCACGGATGAAAGGAGATTTTATTAATAGACGACTGACAATAAGACTGACTCCCTGTTGTGGGGCGGAGTGAGATAAGAGTGTATAATAATAGAGGGAAAGTGTTTTAAAGGAGGAGGAGAGGAGGAGACGGTTCTCACTCACCTCCGCATGGTGTTCCTGGTTCTGCTGGAGGACCTCTATGACTAACTCCGCCAGGCGAATTGTTTCCTCCAGCTTTTTGGCAGGCGTGACTAAGCCGCCTACGTTCTCTGAGACAAAAGGATGAGGGTGAGGGATGAGTGGTTAGTCAAGCACAGAGATAGGATTCCTGAGGGGGGGGGGATTATTTTTATGACTATTCAGAAGATTTGTTTCCTGTCTATATTTTGACCATTTAATAGAAAGTATAAACACAGCACTTACACTGTGATGTTTCGCTAGCATACCCCGATAATAAGTAAAGTGTGTTCCCACTCATACCGTATGTATTTAGGGTTGCATGTCATAAAGCAACAGAGCTGATATGTTTTTGTAGGATAGTCAAACTCATGTTGGAAGAGTATCAGGCACTACAATAGTGTGGTGTTGAGATGGAGGTGCAAGGTTGCATCAGAAACATGCATATCGTGAAGCGGTACTGAACAAGCCTTCTATATTAGGAGCTATCGCATTGCATGTTACTGGTTCAAAAATACACTCCTTGAGCATACACTGTAAAAATTATTCATTTCCTCTGCATTTAAAATTACTTCTCGAAGCAGGTCATACATAGTTTTGAGTAATACACTCATCATGCAGCTAAATTCATAATGCTTTTGGTTCATTATGCACTTCAGTAGTGTTATTCCTCATAAATCAGCCGGTAGCTCATAATTGGTTACCAATCATTAGAATGAATTAATATGTTTACAGTGCCATTGACTAAATTTTTGCACATAAACAACTGCTTTGGCCCTCTTTCACTTATTCTCATCGATCTACTTTCAAAAGCTCCAAATCAGTTGCTTGTACCTCTGCTGACAGTACGATCAGGTAAGACAGTTGCACGTCATGAAATGGGACTTTTCAAACAGTACGACTATGTGAAATGATATGCATATAGTTTGAACATGGAACTGAATGGCTAAACAAATCTGAAATCAAAAGCACATATATACGCAACTCTACATAGAACAGTAATGGGATTAAGTCTGCAATCGTTATCTCAAATATTGTTTAGGTATTTCTACTCAAGCCAAATGGAAACATATTTATTTTGGGGTTTCGAGGTAAATTATAGTGAACCGCGATTTTTAGGTTAAGCTTTGGATCCTCCCGTTGAGTTTTTCATCAGGGGAAATCTGAGATGTCTAGAAGAGTCGAAGTAACACTCGAGTCTTTAGGGTAAGCCGTCAGGGAAATTTAATCAATACTAATGGATGGAGCACATGGATATGAATTACAGTCAGTAACTGTATATTCTGTGTTCATAATGCCCTTTAAAGTGGGAGCACTGGAGGCAGATCAGTGGTTTGGTCTAGTAGAAAAGCATCCTGGGCTTTTGTGGTTTCATATTCATATATTACGATTAAGGCGCTATACAGTGTGTAATGTATCTAATATGTCATTTTATATTATAGATTGAATTGTTAATTCACAGAACACCAATATATAATATACTATATTTCTAATACTTTGTTTTTAATTTGCTTTCTGTGTGTACGTTTCCATATGTGTGTGTTTCACTTGACTGCCAGACACAATTCAAATATGTGTTGTACCGAGTATAAGTTGCAATAAAACCATAACTTTCTGCATGACATAATATGGTTAAACTGACACTTTAAGTATTTAAATTGACTCGCACATTTTGAATGTATGATCATATAAGGTAATATATGGTTATGGTAATATCAATTAGAAAACTTATGGACATATACAATCCCCTTATCAAAAGTATGACCTTAAATGTCAGCTAATGTGTGTACTATTTGAAGACAGGGGTAATATTCAAATGCTGCTCACGTGCCCCCTTTTTACCCTTTTACTTTTGTATGTAGGAAAATATGACTTATTCTTTTTGTATAAGATTGTATTACTTTATTGTTCTGTATGCAAATGACTAATATATATATATATATATATATATATATATATATATATATATATATATATATATATATATATATATATATATATATATATATATATATATATAGGGGAAGGTGGGGTGATTTGTGCATTTTGGAAGTTGCAAAACCCCTTGTTTCTAGAAAACCGTGGAAGAAATTGGAAATGTGACCACATATTTAAGAAGAGCCATCCATTTGACTCATCCTGTAAAGAAGGGAGACACAAGGAATAAGATATAAGCACATTTAAGCTCAAAAAACTGTGTTTTGCCTTTCAAAGTAAAATTTCCATGATCAAGGTTTTTTGATTATTGTGTCTGAACAATTATAGACACGTTTGAAAACATTTGACACATGTTTTAGTGCTTTGGTATGCTACACTTTGAGTCTATATAGTTAGCACAATGTCAACCCTAAATTGCTGCATCATGCCTATTATCCAAAATTCTGGGGATGGGGTGATTTGTGCGCAAGGGCCTGGGTGAGTTATAAGTAAGTAAGTAAGTAAAATGTATTTATAAAAGCACATTTATGACAGTTTGCACTGTCCAAAGTGCTGTACATAGTGCATTCAGTAGGTAAACAATGAAGGTAAAATAACAATAACCAAAATAAAAGACGTAAAGCCCATACATCCACATAAACACAGATAGTAGTGCAGAGGTAAGTAAGTAGTGCAGAGGTTAATGGGGAGGAAACACCAGGGTGTACATATGGGTTTTGAGCCTTGATTTAAAGGCAGTAATGTAGGGGGAATCACATTTGTCAGGTGGCAGTTGGTTCCACAAGCACGGAGCAACTAGTGCAAAGTACATTTCTGAGAGTTGTGCCAGTGGCATGGCTGTATACGCTGGTCACCAAAAGAAAGTGATTGTCTACAGTAGCTCAGAAGAGAGTGACATCTCAATTCCACTTAACGACACCACTGATGAGAGTTCAGATGGCCAGAAAGATGATGATGGTGACTTTGTCATTGTGACACAATGACGCACAAATCACCCCACTACGTGGGGTGATTTGTGCGACAAGACAACTTTTTTTCCGAAAGCTATATTTCTTAAACAGTTTATTCCAGATCCAAAGTTTTTATTGCCAGGGATGCACAACATCCTGAAATATATGTACATATTTGAGTTGGAGACTTAACTGTCAAGGCCTCACTTTAAAATCACTTTGAGTAAAAAGTTGCACAAATCACCCCACCTTCCCCTATATATATATAGTCATGCCATATACAACCAGTCTAACGACTCAATCTGGTGATTGATATAAGGTAATACAATCTCCAAGTATATACTTCATCACAAAAAGAGTTGCTTTAAACATGCCAAGACATGAATATACTGATTGTATATTACAGATGTTTATAATATACTGTATGGAAGGTGTGTTACAGGTAAATTCGGTGCAAACATGCATATTTTCTGAATGTATTCACAAAATACTTGTGTGTCTGTGTGTGTGTGTGTGTGTGTGTGTGTGTGTGTGTGTGTGTGTGTGTGTGTGTGTGTGTGTGTGTGTGTGTGTGTGTGAAGGGGTGTGGGCTAGAGGTTTAATGTTTATGTGCACTGTGGCTAAACTACAAGCTTAAACATAGGGTTCACCTGGATCCTTTTGATCTTTTTGACCTTTCTCAGCTTCAGCGAGAAAAAGGGGAAAGAAGAGATAAAGAGGAAATGTTAAGAATTAGCACGTTTCTACGGTTATTGTCACGTTACAGTGGGGAGGGTGAGCTTGGGGTTATAATTCATCACCATGTGACTCTTTCAAAGAATCTGCTGGGACGATCTCAGCTCCTGGGAGTGAGGTTTGTAGGCAACAGACAAAATGTCACAAACGTACATACAATAAAGAATAGAAACACTGAAATATTAGCCTGTGGAAAACTGGAAAATTAAAACAGTGATAAGATGTTTGTTAACAAACAGACAAAGCTTGGACTGTCTTAAACAGGTAAGACACACAAAACAGCTGCTAGGATCATAGACAGGACACGCTGGGTGACTTGAGTTGAATTGATTTAAGACAGAACAGTAGCTTTTAAATCCATACACTCTACCACTCGCCCTGTCCTCCATGTACAATAGCTCTGTATTGATGGATACTCCTTTGCTATCTGTGGTGTCGCGGTGAAATAAAAGCCTACCTGTTATTTCGGCACAGCACACCACTGACACATGATCAGACCAAATGACTGGAGGAGATAACAATGTAAGCAATGTAAAAATGCATTCAAGTCAAAGGGATGGGCATCCAACTAAAAGAAAGAAGCTTACAGACCATACTGCACATTCAAGTCCATCACATACAGATGGTTCTAAAAAATTAGGACCCCAACTGATTCAGCGTGATACTGCTCAGATCACTCAACCAGTACGCTACCCCACTCACTCACTCACACAGACAAAAGGCACAGATAACAAAACAAGCATGGCAGCAGCAACATCTCCAAAGAAAGTGGAGAAGCAGAAGGGAAGGGAGGGTAAGAGGGGATGAGGTGAAAGAGTGTTGGAAAGAAGGAGGAGAGAAAGAGAGAGACCGGGGAGAGGATGATGGAGGTACTCACGGATGGTTAAATCCATCACTTGAGACGCCAAGCAGAAGACAGGGTGCTCATACATTTCCCTCTTTCTCCCTATAAAAAAGGATCGGTGCATGCAAGAGTCTAGGGTCAGAGAGGTGGGAAGGCTAGAGGTAACAGGCTGATGGGAAAGAGGGCTGTCCAGGTGAAAACCACATTCTGTTGGGCAGGAGGCCAACACCGCAGAGCCGAATGTTTGGTTTATTTTGGAACCAGGGCACCTCACAAGGACAGAAATTCACACAGCATTACAAGATAGTAAGGTTTGAATGGATCCTTAGTATCTGTAGCACCCTGAGGGATTTCTTTCAAAGGCATAAACAACATCAGCTCTCTTCTCTTTGTCAATTATTTCAATGGGTAAACTAGAAGTAAGGACACAGAAAGGAGAGGATGAGAAATTGGAAAATGTCTTGTCATTTACTGTGTGTCATTTTTGGATATGTAATCGATGCCAATAAAGAAACACCATGTAGTTATGTCTTAAAGCACATGCAGGTGGCTGATGCTGGTTTGTAATTCAAGTCCAGCATTCATGTGGTTGAAAGCAGCCAATTATCACATAGTCAAGTGATAACTGTGGCAAAGCCCACGACTGTGGGAGAGGAGGAGGGGTGGGGGGGGGGAGCAGACACCAAAGAGACAGGGAGCGTAAGTTATTGGTCATAAGACAAAAGTGAAAGGAGAGGTACTGCTACTTGAAGGCAGGGGGTGTAACAGCATAGTCAACTGGAGGAATCAGAGAGCTCAAAGGTAGTGGGAGGGGGAAATGGGCCATCTACTGTGAGCTGGGAGTCAAAGAGGACATCAGTTAAGCTGAACTCCATTCCAGTCCAAATATTAAATGTCAGAAGACCGGGGTACTGCACAACTGTAATAGTCAAGGCAATGATAATGAGAGAGATCAGCACATCAACAGATTTCAGGGCTTTGGATTTGAATGCATTTTTAATCACACACCTCTACACAAAAGCCAACTTGACCTACTGAACAGCACAGAGCTAAAGCAGGCCTGAAACAAAGGAGAGAGTTATTGAACTGAGAGACAGAAAATGTCAGACACAAGCTGTCACAAATTATCCGGGATGCCACAAATCATAGGATATGGACAGAAATACACTATAAATACCAAGGGAATTCACCATTAATTATTAATCTTCAACATTAATAAATGGCAGTGGCAAGCACAATCTCAAACTGGAGTACGGAAAAAGGAAGTCAGACAGTAAATGTGCATTACTTTGTTAAAAAATAAATAAAGAATGTTGACACAACCACTGACGGAGCATTTCAATCTGCAACCATACAGTATGATTGCATAGCTTTCACTGACATTTTAAAGACCAGCATGATTGTTTAGTGGATGTTTCAAATCATTACACCATAAACAAATTCACTCCAGCAGTCATTATGTGATGCTGGATTGTGTGCTTCCAGTTACCTTCAATTGTAGCGTACTCTTTAATCCGCTGGTAGTTGAGCTGAGCGGCCTGCTCCAAATTTTTGCGGATCACTCCTTTAACTTCTTCTGGCGGAACTGGGGTCACAATGTCCTTCATCAGAACCTGTAGGCCAAAATTAAAGAGGTATTATGTAACCTGTTCTCAATACATCCCAGTCGGGGTTTTCGTGGGGTAGAAAAAGTATTTATTTTAACATTTACAAACCCTCTCCAGCAAAGATAAAGTGGCCTTCAGCGCTCCCTCAGGACGGCCAAAGGGGAAAAAGTATCTGCGAGGGGGGGGAGATGTGGACAGAAAATGTAATAGCAGTGAACAAATACCCAATGGGAATAATATTTTGTGTCTCGGTGAGTGGGCAGTCACCTGAAATTTACAATGTGGTTTTCCAGTATCACACGCAACCTCTCTTTGATGTCTTCGAAGCGCTCCTTCTCGTCCACTTTCACTGTGCTCAGCCCATCTGGCCTACAAGGATCACACCCACATACTTAACCACAGTGGTAACCCTGCAGGGCTTCAAGTTACTGTATGCACCCTCCTCATCAGATTCCAACCCCGGCTGAAAGCGTCAAACTTCCAAAGGAACTGACTGCGAATAGCTTGAGATAAGTTTCCCACTTTTGTGTTACACGTACAAATAAATGACAATGTCTCACCTTTCTTGCCCTTGAACGAGTGGTATTTTGGAATCCTTTCGCTTTCTAAACTTGAAAATGCGTGCTTGTTTAGAGGCAGTGCGAAGATCGGGGCTCTGGGAGAGCTGTGGGGACATTAGGGTCTCATAGCCCAGCGGCCCCCAGTAACTGTTGCCCTCTCTGACTTTAACGGACGCATGGGAGGATGAATAATATGGACAGTAAGAGACTATGGCAACAAAAGGACAGAGAAAAGAAAACAAAGAAAATGGTAGAAAACAAGGGAATATGTAGAGATATTGATTAATAACATAACGTAACACAAAAAGCTGCAACAAAATTGACATAACATAAAAAATAAATCAACATGAATATGGCAAAATTAAACAGATGGAAGACAAAAAATGTCTAGGACGCTTCTGATGAGACAAATGTTCTTTGCGTTTGTGGCGATTTAGTGCGATCCACCCACTCTGTATATAAGAAGTATAGGAGGGCCTATAGGAATACAATTGATATCTGCTTCAAATGAGCACTTAATGTGATTTCAAATCCTATTCAGCAATGCAAGGCGCAAAACATAACAACACAAAAGAAGAGATGAGGGCACACCTGTTCCCATGGACATGGGAGGCACAGAAAGCGAAGCTGTAGTGAAGGAGAGTGGGGTCTATGATAGCCCCACTCTCTGCTCTTTCCAGGAGATCACGCAGATAACACAGATGTCTGTGACAACCTCGAACACCGTTCCTGGCACAGTACTCATCCAAGACAAACACCTGGCCTGGGCTGAACCATCCCTGCACAGTGGAAAACACAGAAGGGGGGATTGAGTCACTGCAAATCAAGACATAACAAAAACAGCCCCCCTTCAATAGACAATATAAGGGCTCACTCACCAAGCAGCAGAAGGTGTCATTGAGCCTGTGGTCCAGTGTGAGTCGCTGCACCAACTCAAAAAGCGAGGCGTGGTCAAAGCTACAGGGGTTAGCGGAGATAAACTCATCCATGCCGTGTTTCTGAGCTCTGTCAGCGTCTATTGGGCCAACGGCACAGAAAAAGACAACGGTTCAGAGGAGGAGACAACACAGTGAGTTTCAGTCAAGCAGCAAGTATTCGCTACAACAGAAACACTGGGATTTTTTTGGTTGTGCTACTTCTAAGGGCAAATTATAAACACTTACAGCTTACATTGTCAACTTGCATTGTGTCAGACAGCGTAAAGAGATTTGAAGTATTGGTGAATGAGATTCTATTGTATGTGCATGCATGCATCTTAGTATGTCACATTCCCTGATGTTTTGCAGGGGGAAATTAATCTTGAGAGTATCCGGAACATGTTGGAAAAAAAGTGCTGTTTTAGATAGATCTGATGCATTCTTCTCAATGTATTCAATAGATTCTGCCATTCGCGATTGTTGAATGTCACTCAGGTCCTGACAAATATTTGAACGTGTGCTAATAGAAAATGAAAGGGATTATGGCAATAGATAATAAATTAATCCAAACATCTGTAGAGATGGAGTATAAACTGTTGATTGAATAATAGAATAAAAGATAAAAAAGTTATTGACTGGAGATTTTCCGATTGTCTCTAGTTATGGATCCTAGAAAGTCGGATTCATTCGGTTTTTTGTTTGTCTTCTTGCTTCATAACTTTTGCCATTAACCCCTTGTTTTATCAAGAGGACTTTCAAAAAAAACAAAAACCTGCTCTTTGAAAAGAACATAAGCGACATCAACTTTGAAAAAAAAAACTTAATGAAACAATAGTAATGAAACTCATGAATGAAAACATTGGTGTTCTTGATGCTCTAAAACCGTAATAGAGAACATCCTCTTAACTGAACGGATCATAGTTTCTTGTGCTGGATAAATAGTACAGCTGTCAGGAAAACAAAGTGATGGGAATGAGGATGATTAAAATAGAGATGCAGTCATGTCCTTGGTACGGATGACGGGTATCATGTCTATGAGACACTGACATGAGTGATGATGAATTGGGGGAATTTGTGTGGGAAGTAGTGGAGGCTTGATCTTGGCTGGGCAGAGCTGAGGGACCAAATTGAGCATGAGGGACATCTTTAAATCTCTAGGTCAGTGAGAGGGCAGGGGGAAAGGGTGTAATACAGGGTTCTAAACTTTCACTGAATTTAACTAAATTATATATATTATGAATAATAAAAAGAACCCACAGAGGGCTACACCTCAGGAAATTAGTTACTCCAATCTGATGAGAAAAACCTGTGAGACAACAAGTAAAATGTGGACGGTGGAAATAAGAGATTCTTGGAGTAAGAGGGACAAGACAGGTAGAGTATGTGGTTATGTTAAAAGAGTAGGACAGTTATCACGTGATGTCTAGAGACACTCAGAGAAGACAGTCAATGGTAATAGAGGTGAACCGCGTGGCAGGATGGAAAAGGATGGGGTGGGTAAGACAACTTTTTCATGGGACAATAAAGACAGTGGTCAGACAAAGTGCTGGACGAAAAGTGATGACCACAAGAGAAAGATTTACTCTGGACCAGGAGGATACAAAAGAAGTGATGTGGTGAATCAGTGTTAAAGATAGTGAGAAAAAATACATCCAAAGAGTGAACAGAAGGTGCTTGGGGATGTGGCAAATAGTGAGTGGGCTATATCTCCTTCAGGTTGGATTAAATAAGAAAATTGAGTTTTAAGTCCAGAATACACTCAGTACTACAGTAACATTATCAGAACTTACAATAATGCTAATGACTTCAACCATTAATAAAGTTACCAAATGACCCCAAAAGTGAATAGGCGAGTATACTTGCATACGTGTATACATTATCACATGCTGGAGAACAGTGTGACTTTATCATTGAGCTTTAAACGTCATGCACATCTGCAGAGCCATTTTCAAATTTGCTTTTTTTATCTCTTTTTGGCATTCCTTTTTATTTTTCTCTACGCATTTGCAAGTTGACAATACTTGAATATGTTGCAGTGTATTCATGATCTCTACAGAGCATACTAACAGGCATAACACTACCGGAGGACTCTAATAGGGTAGCAATACAATTTGGTGCAAGTACATGGGTAAATAGCATGAAGCCGACAGAGGCAAAACTGTATCATTCTCTGGGAGATGGTGGGGGAAATGGATGAAAAGTCCTGTGTTTGTACAAAAGTATGGACATATGACACAGGTGTTCTCCTATACAGGCAAACAAAGGGCAGTCCAAAGAAATCAAAATGAGATCCCTCCTTGCTGGTCTAGCTTCTATCTACAGGCCCATCTACTGTAAGAGGAAGGGGGAGGGCGAGTAGGGGGGAAGGGGGTCCGGAGTATTTTATCGTAAGAAGGGGCGGCATTAGCTACTCCTTGTCTTTGGCATTCAGAATACTCCGCATACATATTTGCCAACTCTCATCAAGGGACGAAAAAACTAAAAGCATTTGGGCCCTCTGAAGTAAAGCAGGATCAACACTTAGGAAGTGCCCAAACAAATTTCACTTATGCATGAAATACATTTTGAAAGAAATCGCTGCACCACCGACTGCCGTCATCATTCACACTTTATCAACACTTATTTCTTGAGTTAAATGCATGTGATATTAGCTGCTATAAAAAATCATATTTTTAAACAGAACATAAATTCTTATTATCAATTTATAATCATATTTCCGATTTGACAGGAAATTTGCACTTGCTTTCCTAATAGTATGCCGCATTTTATCATCGCATTGCTTTACTCTGAGGGATCCAGTCACCAATGTGGATAAAGAGAGAAGGCAATTATGCAGTTACAACTATAATATCATCCTTATCTTTAATTTCTGAGTCATATAATAAGTTCTTGGAATAAAATACATGCATCCTATGCTGGCACGAATGGATGCGCATTTGACCCTCAAGTAGAGGTCGATAAATAAAAAATAAAAAAAGCTATCAACTAATATCTAAGACATGAGGCGAGACGTGAAACAGGAGTATAGAGGGAAAGAAGAAGAGAAAGAACGTTGCAATTGTCAGATAATCAGCGGGGATTATCTGAGCTGTGCCGGCTACAGGGAAGCACTTACCCTTGAGTCCAGCTAGAAGACAGCAGGGTAAGAAGGGACAAACCAGAATAACATAAAGACTAGCAACAAGGCTGGAGGAGAGCAATCACGAGAGACCCTGACCTAGCAGCTGCATTACTCAAGAAGGGTACAGGCAAAGCATGAAGAAGAAAACACAACTTAAAAACAACAACCTATATACCAACATGAGAGTTTGTGAGCGGTGGTGTGTGAGTACATGTGAGGATATGTGAACTTGACAACAGATGTTGAGGCATATAAGAGAGAGAAGGACGGAGAGAGAGAGAGACAGAGAGAGAGACAGAGAGAGAGGGAGGAAGAAGAAGAAGAGAGAATTTACGATCCTCATCACTCCACTGCAGTTAATTTATTCTGGATTCTGGACAAGTACTTAAGGAGTCAAGAGCTTCACATTAAGTACTGTCACTCCGTATAACTGCAGATCAAACAGAGGGCTTATTTATAAAAGGGACATTGGCAAACATATACACCTACCCGATAGTAGTAAAACCCAAGTCAGGTTTATGAGCAAAAGAGGCCCATGTCTTTTTTTTTTTTTTTAAGCCGAGAGACTATGAAGGTCCTGGAAATATTCAAATAAATCCAGTAGGGACACTATTGGTGGTATAGGGAAAGTATTTTAACCAGTCAGATAACACACACATTTTTTGCATTAAATAGTAAGTCAGCTCTAACATGATTTAAAGGAGCACTCCACTGATTACAGACAGTCTTTCAGTCTGCATATCACGCTTGGTAAATCTGAACTTGTGAAAACAGTGTCATGTTGTCAAGCCCTCATTCAAGTCGTCAAATATTGTCGTCAAATGTTAAAAGTGTTTTTGCCTGGCTATGTTTTTTTCCCCCTCTACATTCTGGCATATTTGCACAATTAAAATGAGCATGTTAAAAAATTTTTTAGCTTTTAGCAGTTTTTGTTTACAATTCCCACTAATGTATACTAATGTAAAACTATTATTGGTTTACTTTTGAGACTGAAGAAAAACATCATTCAGGAGTATCTTTTTTCTAAAAGGTTGGATGTTTTTTTTGTGATAAATGTTAAAGATAAAGCTGTTCTCAGAAAATGTAAGTCCAACTGCATGATACGTGTTTAATTTCTGTGTTTTTAAGATTTGATGTGGTTATGACTCCTAGAGGATTTAATGACTTAAATGACAGAGGAACAATGTGGATATATTAGTCCCACACAGCTTCTCAAAATTACGCTGATAATGTCATAGTTATGTCTTCCAGGTTAATTCCGGTTGGATTACTGCTTGAATACCACACACATTATTTAAAAAAAAGGTCTGCATTGTTGGAGGTGTGGAGTTTTAAATGTTTTGTCCACCAGGCACTGAGGGTCACACGGAAGGACTTTATTGAGTAGGAAATGTATAACTTTAATAAGTTTTTGGTTTGGACCTATACAGGGGGGAAAATTAGGATAGCTCAGCATCTTTGATTTAGAATATGTGTCCACAAGACATGGTATGTATTTAAAACATAAAATAATGGAGTACAATATCCTCACTACACTCATATTAATTTGTCAGGATTTCTGCAAAGATCATTATATGGAAAGTCCATCACAATACTACTTTTGACATTCATCAGAAAACATATTTAAGTGATCTAGTATGAAACTGGTTGGTTTGTGGAAGAAAAGAAAATAATTCACAATTTGAGCTGATAACTCAGAACCTTCATAGGACTCTCGTTTTTTGATCCACTGCAGCAGAGTCAGGAGGGCTGTGTGTATGTTATGGTCCCAGTGCCATTCAAGACCACCAGGGAGTGAAACATGTACGCGTGGTGTGCCATAATGTTTCAGGGATGGGGGTAGGAGGTCTGTGCCACTGTGAGGAGGCTTTGAATGGCAACAGCTGGCATCAGAGGAGTCAACTAACCACAAGAACGATCACATACTGGACAAAGAAACCAATGGAGAAACAACATAGAATTTATGTGATAGGATTCTGAGTAACTGATCCAATTCACGTCTCCTTTTAGAGTTTTACTCCAATTATATGATTTACAAAAAGTGAAATTGACTAGGCGGCTATTTAAAATCATCATAACAATTGTATTATTATTACTATGACTCTGGGTGTCCATTTTGTAGTCTTGAGTTAATAATGCCAATTATTTGGACTCCAATTTATTTAAGAAAAATAAATAACGAGCTTGTTCATTAGAGTGGGAAAAAATAAATTGTTTCTTAAACTATGGAGTCAAACGATGCACACAAAAAGTCTTGTTTTTTTCTGAATAGCAGGATCTATTATTGTGGATTGGTAAAAAAAAAGTATGTGACATTAAGTTCGGTAGAACAGAAAGATCTATGTTAGTGTAATTATGGGCAAAGATTTGCTTAATTATCTCAAATAAGAACTGACAGCACAGGTAAAAAACAACTTGAGTATATTCAGATAGTGTGAAGAAAAATGTCGCTGGCAGAATTAATGGTGATACTCACAAAAAATATAAATATTTCGCCCTTCTTTAATGAGGGGGAACAACAGAGACGGTTACAACAGAAGTTGGTACAGATGCCACGCTACTGTATATAGTCTTACCTTCACTTTGCTACCTGACCTGTGGGCTGCATAGAGGTGCAAGTACAGTGACAGATTGGTTAAAACTATTAAGACATGTTGCCTGGCTTGGCCGCCATTTCTGTGACAAGGGGATCCTTCTGAGAAACTGTCTCAGAACCACAGCTGCCCTCTTATACTATGACTGGATTAGAGCAGGCCTACAGTCAGGACGAGAGCAGCACACACTGGCACTGTCAGTCTGACTTTAACTCCAGCAGGCTTGAATGTTCAAATCATATGTGTGGTGACCTATTTAGTTTTGATTAAGTTTGCAAGCCAGATCCTGCCGCTGTGTGATGAAAGTCTTTTCCGGGTTGGTTGTTCCTTGTGAACAGACTGATGGAATAGCATGGGATTGCACCTTCAAAAACACTGTGGGAGTGGTGACAATGAGTGGAAGTCCTTCAGATGCTGGAGGGATCTGTGAGAGATCAAGGCATGTGCGTGCGTGCTTGTGTGTTAGTTCTACCAGCACGTTTTCGTGACTGCAGTGTTGAGCGCATGGCGTGAGACATTTATGAAGTTAGAGCTCTTCACTGCTTTGTGGCTGAAAACTGCTTTCTGCTTAAGTGACCGTGTTGTGTTTCGGTGCTACTTACAGAACTGAGAAATGGGAGCGTCCATTTGGGCCGAGGCACCCCCTTTGGAGTTAAGTTTCTGGACCTGAGTAGGTGGGACAGGCTTGTGAGACTGGCCAGTGGCCCGATACATGGCCTGGACCCACAGGATGCGGTCTTGCTCATCATCACTGGCGAAGATCACAGTGTCGCCCTCTTTCACCGCATTGAAGAAAGCCCTGCCACCATCCAAGCCTGAGGGCACAGGATGTTAAAGAACAAGTGGTCAGTGTCTTACAATGTGTTTGTGTGTGTGTGTGTGTGTGTGTGTGTGCGTGTGTGTGTGTGTGTGTGTGTGTGTGTGTGTGTGTGTGTGTGTGTGTGTGTGTCTGTGTGTGTGTCTGTGTGTGTGTGTGTTTGTGTGTGTGTGTCTGTGTGTGTGTGTGTGTGTGGAGATTAAATAAACTTGAATGAATGAATATATCTGTAGTTATAACATGTATTTGTGCCAACACACCTGGCTGGGGGTCACTGTAGTCCACAGTATAGCCGTCCAGCTGGAGAAGCTCCTGCGGTTCTGACTTTTTCTCTCTGTAGCTGCACATGGCAAACGTGTACTGACTCACCTATAATATAAAGGATTACTAATCAGTCCAAGCAGCCATAGGAAAAGCTAAGATACAGGAACACATTTCAGTACAATACAATAACAGTGCCAACACATGCAAATATCAATATACACTAAATTTTGTGACTCAATGAGAATACAAATTTGTATTTTAAATTCATAGTCAGAAACAGCAACAATCTAAACTAAGAGGGTCATTGTCGCTTGAATTTGATTAAACGCCGTTTTATTCTTTTGATGACCCACCTGCACAAGGACAAAGAAGCGCTTCTTCCAGCGCTTCCAAACATTCTTCCCAAAAGCCCACAGATACCTGTCAAAAGATAGTCCACACACAAGGAGAAATATCCCAGTCATCATGTCACATCGAAAACAAAAAATTATTGGTGCACAGAAACGGTTGATTATTGTATGCTATAGAAATGAGACACGTTGAAACAAATATAGATTAATAGCTTAATGGTTATGGATTAAATAGAATAAGTGTTGTCTTATTTGGAGTTTTTTAGTTACATTCTGATAAAAAATAAAAAGTAAATCCAAACTACACATTGGTATCCACCAGGGGGAGTGGTGCACTTTACAGTATTTTTCCATGGTACGTGACTAGAAATGAGGCCAAACAGCTGAGAGGGCTGTAGTTCTAGAAGAAAGACATGGAAAATGAAAGGCACACATGAACATCACTACATGGCATCTCTTACCCGCAGTGTTTCATGTTCTGTGGTTTGTCCATACGTATGGCCAATTTGATCCTCAGATCTTGGTCGGGACACGCCTTGGTCACAGTCATCTTATGGAGTTCTGACTGCTTGGGGCTGTTAGGAGTTGGGTGGAGGACAACCTGCACCCAAACCAAAAAAAGACAGCGATAAGTAAGACTCCATAATTAGAAAGCGTCTATATATCCAGGAGGTGTGAGATCTTTGATCTCATCCGGTGCAACATGCAGCAACACCAATCAGCTCATTTGCAAGGGCTGCTGATTATGTGTGTGTTTGTTTTTTACTTTTCTTTTTTCTTTTTTGAAAATAGAAAGCAAAAAGTGAGTCAGGGTAGAGACAGAGAACAGTGCTTTGCTCTGCCTCCCCGAAGAGGAGGCCTAATCTCTCTTTGCTGAGTTAAAGAGCTTTGAGGAAGCTTGCCTTCCTGCCAACACTGCTGCAGTGGGAGATCAAAGAGCCTCGTCACAGCCAAGGTCACTGCCACTATAGGGACGTCTGAAGCGCCGCTGCCTCAACTCTAACCAGCAACAACACCTTTACCAACCATTCACTACAGCAACCTTACACATTTACTCTTCTGGAATATGCAGGATGGAGCACTGATACATGTTCAAGATATACATTTGAGTCAGCAAAGCTCAATATTTGATTAATGTTCAAAGGTCGGAAATCTGTTGTTAGAAAAGGGAAACGTTTTTTGTGAGCCTACATTTATCTTCAAGCACATCAATGAAACTGCAATGGGTGCTGGTCTAAGCACAATGTGAAAGTGTCTCAAATGTGGTTGCCGGAAGCACAAGCTTCACACAAAATGTGGTGTTTACTCTCCGAGTAAACAAATTCTGAAAATTAAATTTAAACATTCAGTGCCACTCGAGATGCTTCCCTCGTTGTGGAAATATTCTCATTAAGACAACCTCTTTCCCGGTATTAACTTATTATAGGATAATCAAAAGGATGTGTCTGAAATATTAATTATTATTATTATTCATAAATTATCTGTGTTTCGATCAGAATATTTCTGTGCTGGTAAAACAACAACAACAACAACAACACAAAAACAAAATAACAGAGGTGTTACCCTGCCCAGTTCTTTGTCCTCCAGTGCCAGCACCCCTGTGCTCTCTGTAAACAGTTTCACCTTGACACCCGGCAGAGGGTGTGTGGTAGTGAAGTCCCCCTGGGTGCCCCAACTGAAAGACACAACACAACACACGGTTTAAACACTCCAGAGATTAGCTTCCATGACAGCACAAGCAGACAGCGTTCCCGACCACAACGACCTCACCTCCAGCAATCATTGAATCACTCTAACATTTCTATAAGATTTGGAAAAGAGATATTCCACCACCTTTTTTCCAAGTTAAGTCACACATTGATAAACAAAATAAAACGGCAAAAAAAATCCAGTAAACGTCACCTTTACAGGTGAGATTCATTGTTTATACACACAAATGCAGCACAGTATACATTTTTATACTGAAGCAAGATTATGGTCACTGTCACTAGTTTTAAATACATCCCCTATAGTTGTACACCAGACCTCTAGAGCTGCACTTGGAAAGATTTTTGTATAACAAAACACCAGTCTTATCAGCCAAATGTATTCAGTAGCAGAGAGATGCCAAACATTATCTCGAAATTAACTTCTGCGGTCAAGTGTATGTATTGTATTTATTAACCCTCTTAACATAGGCAAGCCTTGAAAGCAAGACCATGTATTCGTATGTTATCGTTAAACACTGAGTTAAGTCAAAGTACTTTAAAATTAAAAATGCATTAAACCAGATTCAGTTAAGTCCACCTGACCTGCATCTTTTTATACTTTGGCAAAAGAAACAAGAATCATGGAGGAAACTCACACAAACATGAAAAGACTCTAATTCAGGCACAGAACGGAAGAGGCTTAATAATTTGACTTTAAGAATTAAGTTTGAGTCAAAGCTTAAAAGGATATGTTCACAATTGTGCAAGACAGTCATCATGCCATACTGTATGTAACTCAGATGGCTGAAGCCTCAGGCACTTTTGTGAATTAAGTTTTTTTCGCACAGAAATAAGACTGATTTTGTCCCCAATCTCCTGCATTGAAATTGCATAAAGAGGTGATCCTTTCTTTGTGGCCAGTATGGATGGGATGGATATTTGAAGCAGCCAACAGTGCTTTTAATGTATATAATCATGTGAATAATGTTTAAAGATAGATTCCAGAAAATGTTAACCTATCCTTTGAGAGCAAACTAGTAATAAGGATGAAAGCTCTCAAAGCAACTACGCCTCCACAAGCTGAAAAGGATTATAGGAAACAAAACAAAAAAACTGGAAAAATGCAACTCAGTGTATTCATGTTACACAACCTACAGTATATGGGCTTTTGTTACTTGTTGTGGGCTGCCAACATGTTATGCTGCCTGGAGCAGGCATAGGCGACATGCTAACTCTACGTGTGGTGAAATGTGGTGGACATGGACTTTGATTGGCAGCCTTGAAATGATACTTTTCTTGTAACCATTTTCAACAGTTATAAATAATTGCAAGTTGATCTACACAGACACGCTGCAGTTCCAGCTAGTGCAGAGCAGAAAATATGCTGACTGTCGGTGAGGAGCTGTTGGCATGCTGTATTGATAGCAGCATTGAGCTAGCATGAAGGTGACCTTGTGGATCAATCTATGTTCCATTCATGGACGCGACGCTCAAGTGGGCCAAATTAAATAATAAATAGGAAAACGACTAGACAATACGTGAACACGATCTTTGCGGTAACGTTAACAATATTGACCCCTTGATCAATTTATCAAAGTAAAGAGTGAAGTCACAACAGTCATTTTAAAGCATGTCCAAGCACACAGATAATACAAACAATTACTATATGCAAATAATCTTCAGTAGTATGTACATTAATACATGTATGTCATGTGTGTTTCAGACCCACATTACGAAACGCCTGGTTCTCCTCTAATCCCTTCCCTCATTCATGTCCCTCCATCTCTCTCTCTCATTCTCTGTCTTCATAAAATGGCTCTTTAATTAAGGAGATCAGAGGGAGGCATTTGGGCCTTAATATAGCTCATACTTGCATGAATGTTTCATGGACATTTCTCTTGTATCTTGTGCTGAGCAACACTGGTTTATTTAAAAAAAAATGTAGATATATTAAGCAGAAGATATATTTGCCTTTACCAGGACACTATCATTCTCATGAATTGGGTCATAACTAGAACTGAGGTAGCAAAGCATTTCAAGATATGTGCAGTGTGCACTGTTGGGAAGTAAGGGAAATTCACAAACCATGCCATTTCATGTCATAACTGACAAATTATAGGATTACTCAATGGGGTTTGCTGTTCAGGCTCATCACAATGCTAAATCAAATGAATTTATCAAACCTATATTTTATTTAGTTAAGGTTCAGGTAAAGGTGTATTTGATTACAAGAGCAGATTCTGCTGTACTGAACCAAATACAAGAGGTGATTTTAAAGTTATGCACAACCCCACAAAGTAAATACAGTGTCTCATATGCAGAGTGCCTTTGAGAAGGAACAATGCTTTAGAGAGTTTAGTAACAAAGGTTTACTCTATATTCTTGTGAGTGGATTTTGCACAGGACATCTGAAGCAAATCACAGGAAGCGCCAAAGATCAGTAAAAGAATGGGATTTAGTCCTGGATCGGATACACTCTACCTCCATGTGCGCCCGACATGCTCTTGTGCAATTTAAAGTAGTACATCGTATCCACATGTCTAAAACTAAATTAGCTCGTATGTTCCCCGATGTAGACCTGACCTGTGATAGCTGTAAGAGCGCACCGGCATCACTCTTTCACATGTACTGGTTGTGTCCCACCTTGACTGAGTTCTGGACATCAGTTTTTCATACAATTTCTGAAGTACTTCAGCATCAAATTCAGCCGAACCCTTACACTGCAATTTTTGGCATTGCTCCAAATCCGGGCTTGCCTAAAGTGAAGTTGAAGGTACTGGCCTTCACCTCATTACTTGCTCGTAGGGCTATCTTACTCAAGTGGAAAGATCCTGCTCCTCCTTCCCACTCACATTGGATTAGAGACATTATGTCATGTATGAATTTAGAGAAAATACGTTATACTACCCAGGAATCCGAGAATAAATTTGACAGAATTTGGCGCCCTTTCCTAGATTATTTTAAAAAACAACAATACAAGAGTAGCTTTTTTTTTTTTTTTTTTCTTCATATCGATTGTTTATTTGTTTCTTGTAGCGTGTATTTCGTTTATGTAATTTTTTAACATTGTGTATTGTTTTTTTTTTCTTTTTTTTGTGTGCTGTTTTTTTTTGATGCAGGATTGTTGGTGGTTGGGTGGGGGGGTGGGATATGGGCGGGGTGTGTTCGGGGGAAGAAAAAAGGGGAAAAACTAAATCATTGTACTGTATTCGCAAATCTTTTGATGAAGAAAAAAACCTTTGAAATTAAAATAAAAGAATGGGACAAAATCTCAAGGGTCTAGGTTTTAAGATGAAAAGTGTTAAATTGTTGGAAAGTTGAAATTACTAAAATACCATTTTCCCCTTGGAAAAAATACATTGTTAAAATAGCCTTCTCTGTCTAGAGCCTGTAAGTTGCTGTTAGTAGTTGAATCACTGACTGTAGATAAAATGACAATATGTAGGTTATGTAAGAAAATGTCTTAAATGTAATCTCATACACTCAAGGCCAAATTTGCCCAGCCTGGACAGGGAGGAAGGCATCATCCGTTACGCTTGTTACCCTTCCACAGCTCAAAATAATAAAGATACAGCTATGTGACCTTTCTAAAGACTTTGGTTTTTGCTTTTTACCTTCACTTGTCTGTGTCCTTTAAAACTGATACCAGATGCTAAGATGTCCTTTTCATGATTAATGGAATTATAGCATTTACATGATTGAAATATGAACAATAGTACAATATAAGGAGTTTAGCCATGGCTTCCATTGCTGCCAAACACTAACTGGACATAATCACCATCTAACAATGATACATTGAAGAGGGATTTTTTTTTTTAAATGTCCTAGTGCGATTGACTTTCATAATCTAAATAACAATACTCACAACAGTTGTTATGTACAGGAAACAGCAGCCAGCTGACATATTTGATGTGGATATTTTTTTCAATAAATAATATACACATAGATAACATTTGTAATTGCATATTTATAATTGGGCTGATTTTGCATTCATATGCACATGAATCTTCCTTCCACAGGGTTACTTTGCAGTTGGAAGCTGGGTTATATTCAAACAATGTGCCGTGGACAATACTCTACAGTAATGTAAATACATGTGAAAAAAACAAATGTGCGGTTCTTACGTTGGCTTGGAGGCTTCTGCCTGGTCCGTCTGGAGTTTCTCGCCTCCCTCTACCTCCATGGTGCAGTAGACAATCCTGTTCGGAGCCAGAGACTTCAGCCCCACCACTTCCATGATCACCACCTAGGGAACATAGACACTTTACACGTGCCGCCGTGGCCCTCGTACTACTAAAAGATAGATTTAATGAGGATTTTCAAATCGAACAGCCCATTAACACTACAACCATCGTTCCTGTCAGTCTCTATAATGGAAATTGCCTGTAGGAAAAATCTACCACGTTAAAATCTTAAACATAGTTCTTAAAATTGAGAATTCAACATGGTACCGACACTATTGTAACTGTAAATTCCTTATGGGAACACCAAAGGCAGAAATATGTGCTGTCATGAAAGTGCATCAACTTGATCCACTGATGTCTTCATGGTGCCAATATATTGTATCTTTGACTGGCACTGTTTATATATCAGTTATCAGTCCAGTCATCAAAAAGATGCATGCTGTGGGTTGGCACACGTTAAGGAAAAGATTACAAAAACATTACATGAATGTATGTTCTGTAAATGGGAGTCAATCTAAAGACTATCAAAATAATTAAGATTAAGTAAACAGTAAAGTATACAGATTCAAAAAATTAGGCTCTACCAAAGCACTGTGGTAATTACCACCTCACACAAATCACTCATTGCTGTTGCTGTACTAATACATTCTGGATTTCAACTCCATAATGGGGGGGGGGGCACCTGCGTAAAGGAAGAGTGTCACACTCTCTGCACATTCCTTATTCTGAAATAACACTGCATCTTAAGCAGTGAGGTGCCATGTTCTGTTGTGACAGCTCATCTCAGAACGCTAATAACGCGATGAGTCATGTTCCCTGTTCGGAAGCAGGTAAAAGGGTGTGTGTGTGTGTGTGTGTGTGTGTGTGTGTGTGTGTGTGTGTGAGCGAGTGTGTGTGTGTGTGTGTGTGTGTGTGTGTGTGTGTGTGTGTGTGTGTGTGTGTGTGTGTGTGTGTGTGTGTTTGTGTGTGTCTCAGTCTGTTCGTCACACCACACATAGTCTGTTCAAGCCTCCCGAACAGGTCTGCTGTCTGTTTCTATACTTAGTCTCGAACAGATAAGTAGTCGAAAACAGCTCTGATGTAGAAGTTGTGGTTTGGCAAATGTAGTTTTTGCACTGAGTTAAGATATTTAATGTGATAATGTTTGCTTCATCTGGCTAAGGTTACGGCAATACAAATATCAAAGTGATCTCAGCCTCGTACCTCCAAAGTGAAAGACAGGACCACATCAGACTTGGACAGCGTGTTCTCATCCTCCTGGCCCATATCGATGATGGAGGTATTGTGTCCCCGCTTCATCTTCTGTATTTTGAACTCCCCTCCCTTGGACACGGGCATGCTCTCCAGATTGGCCATCAGCTGATTCACAGAGGCCTTGAGCTCCTCAATGTACATGACCTCCATTTCTTTAGACACAAATTTGGGGAACTTGCCACCCTGTTGACGAAACATAAGAGAAAAATTACACATCTTGATGACAATTCACTTTTGATCTTTTTCCAATAATGGTGTAAACACATGTTACTACTGCAATCTTTCAACTTTGGGTGGAAGCTACCACTATGATGTATACACCAGTTAAAACATATTAGTGACATATTAACCATATAACAAATGATATTTAAAACAGTCGAACTCCCCCGCACAGTCTGACTCACCCTGGCAATCTGGTCGGCCATCTGAAGACGTCCATCCAGCTCTCTTCTGATCTGGGCAGCCTGCTCATCCAGGTTGTCCAACTATTGATTAAAACAAGGAGGAGGATATCAATGAGGTCACAACTCCGCCAGGGATCCGTGTCAAAGTCATCTACATGTCCCTACATGTCCCAGCATAATTTCATTTCCCAGGAAAGTTCAGAAATCCAAGGTTAAACCTTTTTGCCTGCTAGTAGTGCCACAGAGCAATGGTTTTTAGAATGGACAACCGTTTTGTTTTGTAAGTGGACAACGATGTACATGTAAGTTTGTGAGCATGCAGACGCCACCATACACCTCCTGTTGTCAATTGCAAGCTAGCAAACATATATATAATGTTTAAATGATTCCTAATTAAAACTTAAATAAAAATGATTTATGGGGAAGAAAATGCATTTGACGTAAGTCAAGGTACATGTCAAGGACACACATAATCAAGGTTTGAGATTCAATTGTGTAACTTCTACAATGCCAATCATCGAGCCTCAAGCTGAGATTTTAAAAAAAGGGCTACAGAGGTCTGAAAAGCTCACAATTTTTGGGTTATTTTCTTTTTCAAACTTGTTTTCAGCCCGTACTGATGCGGCGTAGTGGAAGTATTGAGTGTTTGGAATGTTTCTATACTAGTTGGGTTCATTCAGAAGAAAGAGAGATAATTCAACTTTCTGAATGGGCTGAGCTCTGATAGGGGTTGTAAAAATAAAGATCATACCTTACTTTAGTTAAGTGATAAAGAAAAGTGTTTCCATTCCAAACTGTTTTGGCACACTGAGGCAAAACAAGCAGTAATGTAAATTCTTAAAAAAATGCCTGCATTGGACCACATCGGTTCTTGACAAAGATGCTTGGCATCTGTTAGCCTAGTTTTTGGCCTGAAGTAATGCAAAGCAGATAAATTCATTGCTCTCTCACATCACTAATGAATGGGAGTTTCATATTAGCTGACACAAGAAAATAGAATTGAGGGCTGATGTCTCTCTCCTGCTCACTGCTTGACTTAATTTATTCTTTCAGCCAAAACGGCTCATTTGAGGGCAGCAGCCTAATGGACACATTTTTCTCAGCAAACCTGTACCTTGGGAGTGACAAACCTTTACAACTAGAGGTGCTATACAAGTCTTCAGTGACATTTATTTTGTACCTCGTCTTCCCAGATGTTGCAAAATCATCAACATTTTAATTGTCATTCAAGCTAGTTTTGCCATCTAGGATCTCACCACAAGATGCTGCTAAACACTACAATATTACACACTGTACCCTTAAGTATCAGTGGTGATCTGCAAGTGAACTGACTGTATAAGCAATACCTGAAACAACCTGTCACCCTGATGAACACAAACAAGGCAAAAAGGTTTGATGCTCAAAGCACAATATACTGCAGAAGTGTTGTGCAACGGGTTTACATTTTTGATTGTATCACTAAATAAAGAATCATCCCCACACAGCGGCATGGTCTCTAAAACCTAGCACCTGAATTGTTTGCGTGTCAGTGCTCTGAACTCCTTTGGTCTCATGCTGCTGGGATGCGTGCCAGAGCTGACCTCCCTGTGCCTTATGCTATTTCACCCACTCCAATTACATTAACAGGCCTTGTCTTTCAGGCTTTACCATATTGATTCTCTGCCCCTTCCAGCAATCCTTTTAAGGAGAGAATGAGCTGAAGTCCCGATGCAGCTGTTTACAAGAGGGGAGGGGGCACTGTAGAAGTAATACACAGGACATGAAGGATTGGGTAGTCTGAAATTTAAAAAAAATAACCACAGTGCTATAACATACAATACGATATATGTATTGTTTGCATGCTTTTCACTGTTTTAAGTAACTGCGCTCTTAAATCTAGATATTTTGCTGCTATGGATTTGTCCTGCATTACCTTATCTCTGTAATTGTTTCTGTTTACTGATGTGCACGTAATGAAATGATGTCAGCCAGATGACATCCTAAATGGACGAGGTCTAGTGTGTTACCAGTGCTGACCACTAAACATCCACCCTGCTACATAACCCAGGGTTCCTGTTTAGTAGAGCACATAATCAGACTGTGCCACCAGCTGCAGCAGAATGTCTGCACTTGCAGCGCAGTAGTGCTCAGCACTGTTCTGCCACACAGTGACACTTTAACAGTGGCAGATATCCTGTTGTAGGAAGTATGGCAGGTAGGAGTTGGTTTCTTCATTATTATTATTATTATTATTATTATTATTATTATTATTATTATTATTATTATTAATAATATTATTATTATTATTATTATTATTATTATTATTATTATTATTATCAGAAGTTATGGTTATCCATAACCATAACAGTGACTGATAATGATTGGATTCCTTTCCCCCTGCTGCTGGCAATCCTACAGCTGCCTGTCAAAACACTCAAGAGATCTGGGCACGGCTGGACTGCGAGGCCAGCAACATCTGACTCGTGCAATCCCTAAAGAACTGTCACTGCCATGTCTGGCAATCCAGCAGCTTGACCTGGTGGGTGTCTGACACTGCATTTTTTACTGTCTCATCTGGGTGCCTTCTCCTTGAAAACACAAAAGACTTTAATCCATACGTGCAGGTGAATTTCTCAAGACTACAAATGCCCAGCAATACTTCCGATTCACATTGAATACAAAGTGTGACAGAAGATAATATTGGTGTCTATGAGTATGTGCAGCTTGGAAGATTGTATGCGGAGTGGCTAACATGAGAGGAGTGACTCTGAAGCATGTAATGTGCAGGGGGATGGGGACAGCTCCTTTCATTGCTCCCTTATCTCTCTCTCTCTCTCTTGACAGTATAGTGAAAAGCAAAGATTGTCACGGCTGTGTGGGAGACGGTATAGAGAAGGAGGCCAGTGTCTATGTGAACTAAAAGCAACCCGTACTGAGCACCACAGCACCCCAATGTTACCAAGCCTACAGCCACTGAAAGGTCACTGCTGTCAACGGCCCACAGGCACAATATGGGCGGACAGGCAATCTCATATAAAATAGGAATGGCTAAAAGGAAAGTTTCGCTCTACGTTACTGAAGCTGACCGCAGCACTGCAGCTAAATAAGGGTGACACCGTGTCAGTGTTAGCCAAGCTGACAGCAGGTCAAAGGTGACCTAGCAGAAGCAGGCGGGTAGTTAACAGTAGAGCTGATGACAGATTCACAGGTGGATGCTGGGACATTAGCAGCGGACAGCACACCCGGCTTGGATTGGAGCTACAGTAGATGAGACCTAGAAGAGACGAGGTAGCTGGTCTATATTTAGACTTGCTGTGTGAGACTATGTGTCTGTATGTGTTGGTTAAAGTACACGGTGTGAGGAAAAGCTTCTCTTGTGTGACTTTGGAGGCATGCTAATTGGGAAATGTTTAGAAATAGAAAATGTCAACTTCTAACATCTTAATCAATTTAGGAGTACAACCATGACACATGCTTCTTCAATCTGGTGACGATTAGATAAGGTTTATTTAATTTAATTTTTTTTATTTTTTTTGGGGGGGAGGGCATTTTTTAAGCTTTAATCGACAGAGTGGGGAAAGACATGCAGCAAAGGGCCACGTGGGCTGTAACCAAACCCGCGCTACTCCGACAAGGACTTATAGTAGGCGATGCACTCTACTTTGGTACCCTGGTTTATTATCTCTGCTGAACAAGTTTAAATCTTCCCTAATCAGGTATTCTATATGAGATTGCTTTGTACTGTGAAAGGAGTCACTTATAGGGGGAAATGATCACCCCTACACTTCCCTCGGGCTCTAGAGAGGATTTGTTTTACTGTTTTCAACTTTTCTGTTTTTGTTCACCTTCCCCAGCTTCATCTCTAGATGCAGCAAGTGTCAAGTCAAGTTTTTTTGGCAAATAAGCTTCGAGAAACGTTGGCTATGCTACATGCTTAGTATCATGGCAGACGAGGGGAACATAAAGGAGCATTCAGAAGCAAATGAGCCCTCGGGGGTCGTTGGAAACCAAGAAAGAGCTCAAAGTAGAGCCCATACGTAAGTTCATCTGAATCACAACTCCTAATAAATCTTAATGTTGTTCTGTGGCTGCGATCTGTATGAACAGGCAGTCATTTGATTACATAGTGACCATAATGACCATTATAATTGCTGCACTGGCCTAAACCAGCCAAAACTCAATTACTACAGGTCTAAAAAAAATTAAAAAATAAAACGACATGTTCAAAGTAATCATCATTGGCATTTTACCTAATAGAAAATAAAGTTTTACGGGAACATGAGTCCTTGAAAAGATTAGAGATTTGTTGGTGGTGTATTTAAACCATGACATCTCTATCAAGGACAATTTGTATTTTTTTTATCCCTTTCTAATAAACACTTTCAGATTCCAAACCGCATGGGTGCAGTCAAGCTTTACCCAATGTTTCAACTAGAGCTGCAACGATTAATCGACAAATCGATTATTAATCGATAATTAAAATAATCGCCAACTATTTTGATAATCGATTAATCGTTTCGAGTAATTTTTTAATAAAAAATTTCCAAATTCACTGATTTCAGCTTCTCAAATGTGAATATTTTCTGGTTTCTTTAATCCTATTATGACAGTAAACTGAAATATCTGTGTGTTTTGGACATAACAATACATTTGAGGACGTCAACATGGGCTTTGGAAAATTGATCAACATTTTTCACCATTTTCTGACATTTTACGGACCAAAACACTAATCAATTAATAATCGATTAATCGAGAAAATAATCGACAGATTAATCGATTATCAAAATAATCGTTAGTTGCAGCCCTAGTTTCAACACCGCTGTCTTTTCAGCTTAGAGGTGACAGGCATAGCAAATGTCTTCATCCTCTCCCAATCCTGTGTGCAGTGAAGAGGCTCCATTACGCAATTATATTAGCTATAGGCTACAACCAGGAGAAGCTCAGGCCTCAATTCCTAACTAACAGTTGCTGACAAGACAGATTAGAGGGGAAAAGGAGGGGTCTCCTTCAAAGCATATAAGATGTAAAGCTGATTGGAGTATTGTCTGTCATTCTGGGGGGGCCACAGGCCGTGATTTACAGCTCTGCTGGGGGGAAAGTCTCATTTTGATGTGTTTGACTCCCAGGTTTAGGTAATTTAAAGCCACTTGGGATTAGGGAATCATTTATCATTTAGTTAGTGGGTGTCCACTGGTGTGAAACAATATCGATGGTTAAAACACCTCAGCATGATAGTATGTAAGCACTGTTATCATTACTCCAGCTGAAATGGTTTGTCGATGTATTGATCAATATACAGGAAATTATTTAACAATTTTGACTAGCAAAAATGCCAACTGGTTTGTTTGGATTTTCTGCTTGTTCTATGTCATACCTGATAATAAATATTAATATTTAAGTTTTTGGGCTGTATTTTGGAACCAACTAACAATCTGATTATGTCTCATTAAGCAGTGAGAAATGGTTTGACTGTAGGGTATGTATTAAGAGGGATTATTGAGAGGGAGATATTGTGTAAAATGAATGCTGAAGAAATTTAGGCATATTTGCAGTTAAAAAAAACAGTTAAAGACACTCAATCAAAACAATGCCGCTATTCTAAAATATTTTTTTAAATTGTAATGTTGGAGTTACTGTTTCAGTTTCTTCCTTTCTGTAACAACATCTCAGAAATTTCTGTAATGATAAGGACCACAAATCCTCTGTCAAAGTGTAATAAGAACGTGTGAAATGTTGTGCAGTGTCAGAAAGTGTTATACTTTCAGCACAATGTGAGTAACACAGAGAGACGTTTCGGTTAGAGGATTTGAGAGAGAGAGGATATCTTTTCATGTGCTGGTTCTCTGCTCGTACTCTCTCCAGGCAGTGTGAAGTTTCTGTCACAGCTGTTATACTTTAACTAAAAATAAAACCTGAACGATACCACATCCCCGGTTCTCCGACACACCATTTCTTTTCATTTTAGGGAATTTTTCTATATGCAGCAGAAAAGAATAAAATAATAAATATGGCTGGTTCAGGCGCTGGCCATAGCAGTCTAATCAGTCCTTCATTATTTCAAGGAGCTGCTGGAACGTCAGCATGAGATTGAACATAGACTATTGCTTGCTTTCTGCTATTTGAATGTTACGGCAAAAAAATGGAAATCCCCAGTGATAACGGCAAAAAGAATGATGGCCTCTGAAAGCCAGCCAATTCATGAAAACCTTACATAAAAACCCAGCAGCCATGAGCCACACTGCCTGGATTGCTGTGACTTAGTAAGGATTTTATCATTTAGTGGAGGGCAATATACATGGGTGCTGGTTTAATGAGGAGGTGTTCAGAGTCAACGTGAGTACAGGCTGACATATTAATCACAACAGCAAAATTAAAAGAGAGAGAGGACTCTGAAGAGAAAAAGCTGGGAAAGGAGCTGCAGTAAAAATGGAAATTTGAATGATTTTATGCAAATTTTGCACTATTCATTTATTATAGTGACTTATAAAAACAGTCAGTCCCTTTTCATAACTATGGCTTCGATCCATGTATAATTTTTTACCTGTGTATTAAGTGTTAATAATCAGCATTTCACCACAGTATAAAGCTGTACACAGTACTCGTTTCTGCAGTGTACATATAGCCTCATATGCTGGTGTAATGTTCTTCTGTAGGCTCAGAGTGGGAGCTGTTCAATGGTGTTATGTTCTGCATACAGGTATCTGACCCTGTACTAACAGCTCTGTTGCTAGCACATTTAACAAAAACTAGGTTAAGCATCTTCAAAGGCTTGGGAGGAAAAAAATTCACACTGGTTTTGGAGGCTACTGTGATAAAGTGTGCCTTAGCATTAGAAGCATCAGACAAATGAACACTCTGCAGAACAGAGCCTATATTGATCTTTGTCAAACTGAGGCATTTGAACAGAACTGAACAATCTCATTTGTTTAACAGCATCTCATGACACCGGAGTACATTTGTTTTTAAGAAACTGTGGCAGGGAGGATGATACCTGGTCCAACGAAATTCAGCATTTTAAAACATTCATCATTGGCTACCAGGAGGTAATGAAGAGGAATATGTTTTAATGCATTTAATGATGAGCAGATCTAAAAGAGCCAGAGCTCCAAATCCCGCCGTGATAAGACTTTCAATCAAGCTCCTGAAGATAGACTACTGCTGCTGTCAGCATTCCCATAGAGAGCAGTAAAAACAGCAAGGGAAGAAGAGTAATGTCTGTCACAAGCACTGCAGTGTCCACTATTACCCATCTGTGATCCAAAAAAAACTCAGCTACAGTATAATATGGGTGGCTCAGGACATATATCTTGAGTTGACATATTTAAATGTATTTTTTTAAGTGTCCCTTCTGAGTCATAGACAAATGTCATGTTGTCCATGGCAAATAAGTATTAATAAACATACAGCTAGAGTAATTAAATCATCATTAACCTAAGCATTAAACAAGGTAACTAAATGATAAAAGGGTGATTGTTTCTGAGCATTTGTCTGATTAAACATCCCTTTTTGTGGATTATATAGACATTTTTCTAATTTAGTCTAGTCCATTATCCTAATGTCCAACAGTTGTTTTATTCAGATTGCCTAGAATAGTGTGTTTTGCTTTCAGACTTGGGCCAAAGAGGGTTTTTTAGGCTATAGCTTATTTGCAATCACGTGACAGTTCTGACGCACAAATCACAAATGGAGGGCAGGAAGTCAGAGCACCATGTACTGGAGCAATTGAGTGAATAGTTGAAAACAGTGAGGGGGAACCTAAAAAGAGATATAAAAATATCTTGAAAATATGTTAAAAAAAAAATCTGAAAATAGTTATTAGAATTACCTGACAGGCTTGATAAAGCAGCTGGTGCTCAAACTTTTTGATGCCAAGGATATTTTGGAACATCTCATAAAGCTGGTCCTTGCTGAGGATCAGCTCGGAGGCTGCGCTGGCTGTCATGCGCTGCTGTGCCTTGCGCGGGTCCTCGTCCCCGCGGTAGATGGTGTCAAACTTGGCCATCCAGGAGCTGAGCACCGTCTCCTTGCTCAGGCCGTCAATCTCTGGAAGGCTGCGAACGCGCTTCTCGATGTGCCTCTTGAACACTTCCCTGAAATCGTTGGCCGAGAAGCCGCCACTCTGGACCATTTTAGCCACACGGTCACTCTTGAGGAACACCTACATTGTGAGAGATCAATTTCACGTAGTGCAGTTATGAAAGAGATTATGGAGATCCATAAAATAGAAACACTTACTTTATATGAGTTGCATTACTTGGGTATGACTCAAGACTTATGAACAGACTGATACTAATAGTGATTATGTAACCTTCTGATGACCCCTAGAGGTGGGGTATCTATTCTAAATGTCTATGTCTAAGTTTATATCAGGTTACTAAAGATTCTAAGCTCACATTTGGTTGGTAAGGGGATTGATTGTAGCTTAATACACTAAGATTAATGAGACCTCCAACCCACACAACAACACGTGACCACGACTTGAGAGAATAAAAGTTTTGTATTTATAAAGATATCTTTGAAAACTAAGTTGCACTTGTTCTCTCAGCAATGTAGAAAAAATAGAAATATCGACCCAGAATAATGAAACAAAGTGAAATAAAACTGTACCTTAGCAGCACTAAGTACTTAAAATAAATAAAATATATCCCGCATGGGACTAGAAAAAAAACACAAAATGATCACAGCTCAGGAATCTTAGTTCCTTCAAATATACCTTATCAACTGTATAGTCAATTTGTCAGTTTAGTCTTGGGCCCAAGAACCAAAAGAAAAACAAAACCTGAGTACTCAGAATAAAGAAAAAAAAGTGTCAAAACAAAATAATCTTCAGTTCGGTTTGTTCATTTTGTTCCTACCACCGCGTGGATTTGAGCACAATGTCCATGCAACTACAGATGTCCGATGAGAGATGATGGATCCAATAACAGCGATGATGGTGGAAGCAGTAGAATCAGTCCAGTTGAAACAGTTCGTCCCTCGAAAAAAACCAGCCAGGATAATCGTCAATATACACTTTGAAAAGCACTGGTCCGGAGCTTCCACTCGATTTCTCCCGAACCGACCACTAGTAGTTTTCCTTATCTCTATTGTCTAAATTGTAGTTTCTCACATTAGGTAGTTTATCAATATCATTATTTTCATCTTATTAGGCTACTTGTTGTTGCATGTGTCTCGCAGTTTCTCTGTCTGCGTCATCGGCTGTCGGCCGTTCATGCGCCTGTGATGCGTTTAAGGGGCATTGTAAACTACAGTATCTAGTGATTATTTTCTGAAAGTGATGCTTTTAGGGAATTCCTGTGACTTTGGAACTACAGAAATTAACCTGGGTTACACACTCCCCCTCTAAAATACATGCGTCTCTGCATGAACATTAAAATCATCAAGTTTGCGCAAAGATGCTGTTTGGGAAAATACAGTTCCCAAGCTCTGAAAAAATTAACTTATAGCCAAAATCAAAGGTTCTCCCAACTCATCATAAGTGAGCTTACGAGGTTGGCGCCTCTCTCTACCAGAGCGTCTTAACTCAGGGGACTCTTGGGTATCAGATGCCTTATCTCCTATGTATACAACTACAGGTTCGGCTGCGACATTATCTGTGTTGTCATAAACAGGTGACATACGTGCTATGTCTGGTTCTGGGATATCAATAACTACATAGTCTGGGGCTCTAGAGTGTGAGGTAGAATGTGTAACTACACTGCCACTGTCTGAGCTATTCAGAGGACATTCTGATTGAAACTCATGTCTTGGGTTATCAGAGTGTGAGTAGTTTTGTGGCTCAAAGGGATGAATGTTTGGGTTTAACACTACTGAGGCTGGTTGAGGCTCATTGGGATCACCTCCTGTTTGCAAGAAAGGGTGTCTTGTGATAACCTCTGGCACTTGTGTGCTAAGATAGAGTTCATCCTCATCACTGTACAACTCATCCTCTTGACAATCATCTCCCTCTGTGTCTTTTGTTGCTTGTTTCCTCAGTTTCATTTTTCTTGATTGCTCATTGTGTGAATGATTATCCTCTTTTTCTTTTACAGGAAGGAACCCACATGGCAAAAGGAGATCTCGGTGCAATGTGCGCTGTGGTCCTTCTCCTGTTTCAGGTTTAACCACATATACAGGGCTCTCTCCAATCTTTTTGACAACGACATGGATTTTCTGTTCCCACCTGTCTGCGAGTTTGTGTTTCCCTCGTATGTTCACATTCTTCACCAAGACTCTATCTCCTTCAAAGAGCTCTGCTGCTCTTACCTTCTTGTCAAACCGAGCCTTGTTCTTCTCACCCATTTTCTGGGAGTTTTTTGTAGCTAGCGAGTAGCTTTCTTGCAGGCGTTGGCAAAGGCCTTTAACATACTCTGAGTGGGTCTTGTGGTTTCCCATATCAGGGTGGATTCCAAGATCAATTGGCAGTCTGGGCTGCCTCCCAAACATTAACTCATAAGGGGAGAAGCCTGTTGTGTCGTTTCGCGTGCAGTTATACGCGTGGACTAAGGGCTTAACAAAGTCCCTCCAATGGTACTTATCTTTCTCTTCAAGGGTCCCTAGCATACTTAAGAGTGTCCTGTTAAATCGCTCCACTGGGTTCCAACGAGGGTGATATGGGGTAGTGCGAACTTTGTCAGTTCCAATAAGTGTGCAAAGTTCTTTGATGGTTTTTGATTCGAAATCTCTGCCCTGGTCACTGAGCAAGCGACTGGGAAATCCATAATGGACAATGAAATGTTCCCACAGGGCTTTCGCAATGGTTCTTGCTTTTTGATCTTTCGTTGGCACTGCAACAGCAAACTTTGTGAAATGATCTGTCATAACTAATATGTTTCTCGTATCTCTGTTGTCTGGCTCAAGAGATAGATAGTCTATAGAGATGAGTTCAAGGGGGTAAGTAACTGAGATGTTTTGCAAAGGTGCAGCTTTTTGGGGCATAGCTTTTCTCCTGAAACATCGTTCACAATTTTTGCATTTTTCCTCAATGGCTCTGGCCATTCCTGGCCAGTAGAATCTGGCACGGGCAAGGTGTAGTGCACGCTCTGAACCAAGGTGACCAACATCATTGTATACACCATGAAGTGCTCTTTCTCTTAACTGTTCAGGTAAGACCAATTGATAGACAAGGTTTTCTCTGTCCATCCACTTCCTGTGTAGCACACCATCTCTGAGTTCAAGCCTTTTCCATTCCCTAAGGAGGAGTTTGACATCTGAATGCTCAAGGTTTGTCTCTCTGAAGCTGGGCTTTATCGCTCTCTCCACAAAGTTGATGACACGTGAGATACATGGATCTGCTTTTTGAAGGTTGCGCCAGTCAGTGTCTGTCATGGAAGGCAAGGTGTCTTCACCGAAGATGTCGGATATCAATGAGGGGTTGACGGCTAGAGACTCTGCAACAACATATTGCTCTGGCTGGTGTTCACCTTTAAATGTCACCAGGTGACGTTGACATAAGGCAGAGAACACTTCCTGGCCCATGTTTCCTCTTGGGTCCATGAGACGTCTTTTCATATCCTCAATCCTTTCTCTTTCCTTGACAAAATCCTCATCCTCACGAGGTGGGCTTTGAGGCCGACGGGATAACCCATCTGCATCGCCGTTGGCATGACCTGCTCTATACTTGATGGAGAACTGGTAAGTAGAGAGAGCGGCTAACCAGTGGTGTCCGGCTGCATCTAGCTTGGCTGAGGTTAACACGTACGTGAGGGGATTATTGTCGGTAAGTACAGTAAAATTTGTCCCATAAAGGTAGTCATTAAACTTCTCACAAACAGCCCACTTAAGAGCTAAGAACTCAAGTTTGTGAGTGGGGTAGTTTTGTTCACTCTTGGAAAGACCTCGACTAGCATAAGCCACAGCTCTGAGCTTCCCCTCCTGCTCTTGATAGAGGGCTGCCCCTAGACCTTCTCGACAAGCATCGGTATGTAAGACATACGGTAGTTGTGGGTCTGCAAAGGCAAGGATGGGTGCAGAGGTCAATTTGTCAATAAGAGTTCAAAAAGCATTTTCACACTCGGGAGTCCACTCCTCTCCGAGTGGTGCGTTTGGGCTCACATGAGGTTTGGAGTAGTCTCTCTTGTACACTTTGCCTCTTTTCTTTGGTGCACAGTAGCCTGCTGTCAGGCTGTTGAGGGGTTTGGCTATTTTGGAGTAACCCTCGACAAAACGTCGATAGTATCCAGCGAAGCCTAGAAAACATTTCAACTCCTTCCTTGTTGAAGGGCGGGGCCAATCTCTTAAGGCGGATACCTTTGCAGGGTCAGTATGGACTCCCTGAGCATCGACTACATGACCCAGGTATTTCACAGAAGTCTTAAAAAAGTGACACTTTTCTGGAGACAGCTTTAAGCCGTAGTCTTTGAGGCGATTCAGTACCTTCATAAGCCGTGCTTCATGTTCTTCCAATGTGTCTGAGAACACTATCAAATCGTCTAGGAACACAAGCACCTCATTAAGGTGGAGGTCACTGACACACTTCTCCATAAGGCGCTGGAAGGTGTTTGGAGCATTTGTGACACCCTGTGGCATGCGATTGAATTCAAAGAAGCCCAGGGGACAAACAAAAGCAGTTTTAGGCTTATCTTCCTCAGCCATGCCAACCTGATAATAACCGGATTTGAGATCCATGACGGAAAACCATTTGGCACCACTGAGGGCTGCAAATGTTTCTTCAATGTTCGGAAGGGCATATGCATCCCTGATGGTTCGTGCATTTAACGTCCTGTAGTCTATGCATAGCCTGATCGAACCATTCTTTTTACGCACTAAGACTATTGGTGATGCAAAGGGGCTCTCTGACTCTTGAATGATTCCTGCATCAAGCAGTTCTTTGAGGTGTTGCTTGACTGCCTCTCTGTCACTGGGATGAATAGGTCTCGGCCTCTCCATAAAAGGAGTCTCATCAGACAGCCTGATGCGATGCTTTACAGCAGTGGTGTGACCGTATGACAAGTCATCTACTGCAAAGACTTCTGAAATGGAGTTAAGCTTAGTGGTGATGCGCTCTTTCCATTGTTCAGATAGCGGTGAGTCATCAAGGTTGAGGTTGAGGTTTTCAGTGAAGGGCCTGTCCTGACACGGTGCATTTTGTTTAGGTCCAAGTTGGGTGATGTGCTGGGCTGCACATAACTGAGCAACAATGGATTTCGGCTGCAGTGTGACATTGTGTTCACTTAAGTTACGCAGCACAACAGTGACCTTGTTTCTAGAATTAAAGGGAATGTCAATCAAAGAAGCTTCAAGGAACACGCCACCTGGTAGCGCATGTTGTTCATGTGGTTCAAGCACAAATGCTGTATTCTGACAGTGTTTTCTCAGTCTGACATCACCCATGATGCAGCACTTTTGTTTTGCAAGAATGGTGATGGGATCGTTTCCATGCAGCTTGACGGGATATGCATGGTTGTCTGTCTCATGTGTGCGAGCAATGTGCTGGAAGATCACTGCAAGGTCTTTGGAGCAAAGTTTCTGGATGAACCCTGAGCCATTTTGTTCAAGTGACTTATCATAAAGTCTGAATAACACATTAGTCCCAATCAAAAGTGGGGTTCCACTGTTAAATGGACAGTCTGGGACTATAAGCGCTAAGACCTCAAGCTCCTCTTCCCTGCCAGTGATGGGTTTGGGAAAATTGATGCGAGCTTCTATGTAGCCAAGATAGGGGACATTCTGTCCACCAGCTCCTTCGATTTCAAGAAGAGCATTAATAGGACGAATGGGTAGGTGAGACAGGTTGTTTCTATAGAAACACTCGGAAACTGTGGTTACTTGTGAACCAGAGTCCATGATTGACTCGCAAGTTACTCCCTCAAGAGAGACTGAAGCTTCACAACGGGGACCAACAAGTCCTGAAGGTAAGAGTTGCTCTGTACTGTCAGCCTCCATTGTCTGTGTCATTACTTTTCTTTGTGCTTTAGCACTGTGAATCAAGCTCTTGGGACGGGGGTTATGTGCTGTCGCAGCTCGTGGTTGTCCCATGGCAGGAGCTGCTTTTAGTTTAAATCAAAGGGCGAAGCAGTTTGACGAGTGAAAAACTTGTCACGTGCCTCTCTTAGTTCTGCATTTTTGCTGCGGACTAATGTCTGGTTTGGTTCATTTGAACAATGAGCAGCAATGTGGTTGTCTTGTCCACACTTAAAACAGAACCACGCTCTTGGCATTCCAGGAACTTTAACTGGTCTCCTGTTATTTTCGCTAATTGCGAGACACTCCTTTCTCTTGGTGCTCTCACTCTCTTTTTGACTCTGGGATAGCTTCTCAACTTGTTTTGTTAGCTCAGCTATTTTACATTCAAGCTTAAAAGTTTCATCTTGTTTTGGTTTTGGCGCTGGGAGGGGCCTGTTATCATGAATGAGGTTGTGTGAGCCTTTGCTCAACTTCTCTACCTGTTCAGTTAGCTCATTCATTTTCTTTTCAAGCTTTGATGCTTCGGTTTCTTTTGGGGTGGGGGCAGGACCACTATCATAGGAGGGAATGTCGAAGATGTGATGGGCATGTGCGATAGCTTTAGAAGCACCAAGATGTTTTTTCATTCTGTCTAGCTTTGCTGAACGGTGATCTTCCTCGGCTCTCAACATGAGGAGAAATTTACGGAATGGTGGGGGGTTGCTCTTTTTGGGCTCTAGCTGTAGACCTATGATGATGCTCTGATCCCAACAGCCCCGGCAGAACTGTCTGAGTAAGTGTTCGTTTGAATTTTCAACTGAAATCTAGAAATCGTTTTTGTGAGGAGGGTGTGGAGTCGGTTAAGAAATGCGGAGGGTTTCTCCCCATTGTTCTGGTTTGAGCTGAGAAAGGCTGCAAAGAGCTCCTCTCCATCCTCCACAACACCGAAGGCAGATTCAAGCTGAGTGACATAAGCACTGGGAGGTGAGGAGATTCCAAGGGGTTTCACCACATCAGTAGCTGGATTCAGCAGGCTTTCAAGAATTTTCCTTACCTTGTGTGTATCACTAAAGGAAGGATCTTCAAGAAGAAGGTCAACCTAGGTGCGCCAGGTGTCATAGTCAACCTCACCATTAGGCTTTGGCATGCGACCAGAGAAGATGCGCAGACGGACAGGCATGTGTGATGAAGTTCTTGAGTCATTTCGGATGACATGCTCCACAATCACTTTTTGGATCTGAGGGGGGTTAATGACACTCTCATCAATGTGAACTGGGCTCACTGGCACACTAGCAGATACCTTAGGAACATATATGGGTTCTGCAGGTTCACCTTGGTTATCATTGTCAGATGTGTTATCATTTTGAGTTGTATCTTGGTTCTCTTGTAGCTCGCTTGTGAGTACACTTAAGAAGCCTGTTTTGCTACTACCTGCGACTAGCTTTAGTTCACTCAGGTATCTGAGGGCTATCTCCCTGCCCATCTCTAATGGTTCTCACAGACCATTTTAGGGAAGGATCTTTGGGGCTTGCTAAGGTGCCTAAGGTAATGGAGTATATTCTAGAGATGGACCGGTCAGACAAATACTCTATCAAGGCTCTACCCTTTGGATGTTCTAGCTCATCAGGGATCCGGACAATTTTTGACACTTTCCCATTTACTTCAAAAACATGAGCTATCTCTTCATCTGAGTAATCTCCCTCAATGCCTGTTACCAAGAGGGAGCTCTGACCCTGAACGTCAAACTGGTTACAAATATCCATAACTAATTCGGTGCAACAAATTATTAACGTACAACGTGTGTAGCGTGGGATGGAAGGTCAGGTTGCTACTTAGGGGCCACTCACACTAGGGCCGCGGCCCCGTGCCAAAGCTCATTAGCATACTAAAGTCTAGAACGTTTGGCTAGTGTGACCACGCCAACTTGTATTCCAGCACGGAACAGCCCCTTGGCCACGGCACACTTGGTAGAGGTGTGCTGTGGCCAAAGTACAGATGCTAATGAGATGACACGCGCACAAGCAAGCGCACAGGCGGCGTTCCTGACGTGAACTTATTAAGGATGCATAGTCCGTTAACGTCCGCTGCCTTACTAGTCGGCACCAGAATTGCCCACCACTTGGACTTGTAGCTATAATGTGTGAGAATTAACGTGTGTGTAGGCCTAGGTGTGGGCTAATAAAAGAGGGAGAGAGCTAATTAGGTGAGCGCAGAAAGCAAAGCAAAAAGGTTTTCGTGTTTACTCACGTTCGTCAGATGATTTTTTTCTTTTTCCTCCCGTCAGCTTTCATAACTGCCTTTACGCATGGCGGTGGAGACGAACCCAAAATAACGCACCGCGGTCCGGTGATAAGGAAACAGTAGCATACACCAACAAGAAACTTTATAAAGACACTTAAAAAAACGATCTCTGCCCATACAAAAAGTTCTGACTTGGATTTGATGGAGCGATCGATGTGTATAAAACCATCCGGACGAATGTCGAATATAAAACCAATCTCACCCCGGTCCGTTATATTAATAATAAACAGCGTGCTGCACAAATATGAGACTGTCCACCGCGACCTATTACGTCAAGGCTACATTAAAAAAAACAATAGCTTAGCTCAAGGATTCTCGTTGCTCTAATGTGGAAGTGGAATATTTGATGCAAATTTGGCCGGATGAAAATATTCACAAACAGTCGTATAGCCTACAAGACTATGCTCCAAATCCTAAACGCGCACGGTGACGTAGGCAATGTGCAAGTGTGCCCAGGCCACAAGCAGTGTGAGCACGGGCCAGCGGGGGGAGTGGGGAGGGGGGGGGGAATCGTGCTGAATCGTGCTGAGCACGGAACAGGCAAATGGCACTAGTGTGAGTGGGCCCTTAAACCAGTCTCCTGGCTAGCTCGCCACTTTGTGTAACCTTCTGATGACCCCTAGAGGTGGGGTATCTATTCTAAATGTCTATGTCTAAGTTTATACCAGGTTACTAAAGATTCTAAGCTCACATTTGGTTGGTAAGGGGATTGATTGTAGTTTAATACACTAAGATTAATGAGACCTCCAACCCACACAACAACACGTGACCACGACTTGAGAGAATAAAAGTTTTGTATTTATAAAGATATCTTTGAAAACTAAGTTGCACTTGTTCTCTCAGCAATGTAGAAAAAATAGAAATATCGACCCAGAATAATGAAACAAAGTGAAATAAAACTGTACCTTAGCAGCACTAAGTACTTAAAATAAATAAAATATATCCCGCATGGGACTAGAAAAAAAACACAAAATGATCACAGCTCAGGAATCTTAGTTCCTTCAAATATACCTTATCAACTGTATAGTCAATTTGTCAGTTTAGTCTTGGGCCCAAGAACCAAAAGAAAAACAAAACCTGAGTACTCAGAATAAAGAAAAAAAGTGTCAAAACAAAATAATCTTCAGTTCGGTTTGTTCATTTTGTTCATTTTGTTCCTACCACCGCGTGGATTTGAGCACAATGTCCATGCAACTACAGATGTCCGATGAGAGATGATGGATCCAATAACAGCGATGATGGTGGAAGCAGTAGAATCAGTCCAGTTGAAACAGTTCGTCCCTCGAAAAAAAACCAGCCAGGATAATCGTCAATATACACTTTGAAAAGCACTGGTCCGGAGCTTCCACTCGATTTCTCCCGAACCGACCACTAGTAGTTTTCCTTATCTCTATTGTCTAAATTGTAGTTTCTCACATTAGGTAGTTTATCAATATCGTTATCTTCATCTTATTAGGCTACTTGTTGTTGCATGTGTCTCGCAGTTTCTCTGTCTGCGTCATCGGCTGTCGGCCGTTCATGCGCCTGTGATGCGTTTAGGGGGCATTGTAAACTACAGTATCTAGTGATTATTTTCTGAAAGTGATGCTTTTAGGGAATTCCTGTGACTTTGGAACTACAGAAAATAACCTGGGTTACAATTACATTCTGTCTCAAACAGCAATTGCCTGTCTTTATCAGAATTTTTTTTTTTTTTTTTTTATTTTGAGTTGAAAAATCTGAGGAATATAAGTGAGGCTCAATACGGCCAAGGCTGTATTCTGTATCGTGCTCATCACAGTCTAACAGGGATAGAGACAGACACGGCTATACTGTTGCAGCATCAAGAAAAGTAACCATCAGAGCTGTCACTGACAGTAACATTATGTTCCTAGCAACCCATTATGGCTAAAAAGCAGTGACTACTGTAGTGAAACATTACAGCACAGTGGTACATAAGCCTTGTCATTTGGTGTATGTTTTGGTTAGTATTGTAAGATCATATCAATCATGCAGTCATACAACCTCAGTATTCAAGTGTTATTTTTGAAAGACCAGACTTTGGAACCACAGTTCCATCACGCTCCAAGCTTTAAATTGTAGTATATTTCACATTAGCTATCACAAAATAAACAAAATGTGTGGTAAGCTGTCACATACTGCAGAGGTCAAGCTGTAATTACCTTCCATGGAAGTCTTTAAAGTCAGACCTCTTTCATAATGGCTGTCCCTTGTTTTTCCATATTGGATTTAGTTTTTAACGTATCCCACTATCTGCCTTGTATTTTGTACTATACGCATGGTAAGATGACTTTTTCATCTGTGGATTGAATAGTGAGGTTGGAAAAGATGGCTGTGTCAGCCACATGCTCTGACTCATGCAGTGAAAAGCTTCCGCCACCATTTTACCACTCAGCTGTCTGACTAGAAGCATTTTGACATGAAAGCTGTACATCACATTGAAACACATTTTTTAAAGATATTAATAGATCATGAAAATTCAGCTGGATTTTTACGTTCCTGAAAACGCACACACACAACATTCACGTATGTAACAACACACGTTCAGTCATACAATTGGAAGTGTGAAAATCCCTGCACTCAGATATACAAAATGGTTCATAGTGTGATTGTGCTGCTATGGTTACAATGTGTTGGTACCTCATTGAAGCTCTGCACAGCATTGATAAATGCCTCATCAGCCACAATTTGTGTGTCTCCATTGAGGAAAGCCTGGAAACGATCCTTGGTCTGCTGAAGCTGCTGCTTGGTTATCTGTGGAAGCAAGGGCAAACAGAGGATACCACAGCCTTAGAGACAAGACAGGAAACTGTTTTGAAACACGCATAATTTAGTTTTAACAATAGTATCCACCCATTTTTGAATAACCTATTCAGGACACAGGTTGAGCAGAGCATGGGAGGCCAAACTTTCTTTTCCCCAGAAACTACATCAAGCTCCTCCAGGATGAACACAGAGCACTCACAGGCCAGTTGGGGGATGTAATCCCTGTAGGAGTTTCCTAAATCTACCTTTGCATCCTCTTTTAGACAGGCATGCCCTGAAACACCCAGTTTCTCCGGTGGATGTCATATAGCCATTCTTCAATGAAACCTAAATGACAACATAGTCCGTGAAAAAAAAGGATGGTGATCCCCTAAAATGTTCTACAGTGTGCTACTTACAGCTAAGTTTCCACATGTGGACATATACCCAAAGCGGATTATTTTAATATCTAGTTAATGGATTGGAACCAATTTTTGTACAAATGTTCATGGTCCCCTGAGGATTGATCCTACTCCCTGAATATCCCATTAGTGTCACCATGATGTCCATATTTGAGGTTTTGAGTGAAATGTCTCAACAACTAGATTGATTGATGACATTTTTTCTTTGCATGTAATCTATGGATCGGCACCAATTTGTGTACAGACACTGGCATGCTTAACTAACAGGGCAATTATCTTCTGCTTCTATTTTCCTTAGTAGGATTGTAATAGTTTAAAATATATGTTATTTTATTACCCAACAATCTAGCTTTTATTAGACGTATTATTAAAATGATCTAATTTAATAAACCAGAAGTTGTGTTGCACACGTTTTTTCTACATTCTTCTCTTTGTTTCACCTTGGTTTCTTACTCAGGGCTAGATGTCCTTGAATACATTTAACACATGGTAACTGAGTCAGTGACCTAACTGTCAATAAACGGACAATCTACAGTTCAAGCTATTGTGTATATCAAAGAAGCTCAAGGACCTGCTGGTTACTTGTGTGACTGCGTGAGTTTCAGATGCACATTGCAAGTGACAGACTTGGAGTGTAGGAGTGAGATGGAAAAGTACCACATATAATGAAGCCGTTGAGGCAATGTGAACGCCATCTGCGCTTCCATCGCACTGCTCCAGTTACGTTCAGAAGATGAGGATAATGTAACATAAAACTGTCAGAGCCAAAGTGAAAGTGCCAGTGTTTGGTCTTATGAGAAAGCTTCACAAAGGTGTGTGTGTAATACAAACACAGGTTGATGACCTCTCTGTTGCTGCAAATAAAAATAATATAAACACAAAGTCAGAGCCCCACAAATCATTTCACCATAAAAGGCTACTATCTACTTCATCCAATTCCCGATTGTTGCAGAAGAGTGACAGGTTGCCACTTAATGTCCATACATAAAATATCCACTTACAACGCATAACAGCACATCAACATCAGGACTCATCAATACTTGCCCTTCTGCTTCAAGGTTTCAGCTTCTTCATATTTGTAACAGTTAGATTTGAGAATAAAGGAAGAGTTTGGACAAGGACTGCTAAGCTTGAGATCATTGTGTTCAAGGAACATCCCGACGAAAGTAATCTTAAAGCTCCCATATTGTGCAAATGCACTTTTCCGATGTTTTTGAACATAATTATGGGTCTACGGTGTGCCTACAGATTGCCAAAGTATCAAAAAAAAGAAAGCTCTCTCCTTTTCTCACTCTCCCCTTTTCTGAAACCCTCCACCTCTCCACCCTATACTCCAGTCAGAATTCTCCCCGTTTCTGACGTCAAAAACTGGAAAGCCAGAAGCTTCCACTGTGCAGTCCACCCCCCTATTTCTAATTGGTCCACGGCCCCGAGATCCTCTCGAAAAATATTTCTTCACCCCCATGTTGTTTGCTTGTTGCTAAGCGACAAGATGCCTGTAGTACGGCAAAACATGATGAATGTTGCATAATCCACTAATTTATCTTAACCACAGCAGCCTCGTTTTTAATAACACAACGGATAGGAAGCTAGCTTTTGCTCATAAAAACATATTTCTATTCCCCACACCAGTCTGGAAATGCCTCGTTTTTAACAGGACAAAGGATTGGAAGGTATACTGAAGAGGTCTGACTTTGAAGATAATTTTTTCACTGATTTTAGTGGTATTGTTAGCAGCTAGCTCCCGAGCTAGCTTCGCAGTAGCCACCATCTTTTGCAGCATTTTTATTGTGAACATGCCGTTTCCATTAGCGTGTGGCTGTCAGTGCATCTGTATGAACATAGTCTTTCATGTTGACAAGGATAGGTCATGTCAAACTGTTCAAAGTGCGTTACTAGCACTAGACTTGGTTCTTCTCATGGGTAGGCTAAACCTAACTGTGCTAACAGGCTAAACGTCATCATTGTTTACAAACAGACAGAGGGCGAGGCGTATCTGGCGTCGTATCCGGACAGGGGGCGGGGGAGCTCAAAGATTGTATATTTACGAGGGGAGCTGCAGCTCTTTTTAAAAAATAGGCCATTGTGAGATTAGCTGAACATCAGCATAGTACAATAAATTATCTGAAAGTTTTTTTCAGCAAACAATTGAAGAAAAACGTATTAGGGACCACTAAGACCATATAATATGGTGTATAATAGAACCGAAAAGTGTATAATATGGGAGCTTTAATACAGTATAACACCCATATGCAAATTAGACTGGTCTAATTGTGACACTCCAAGTCCAAAGTAAACATACTCATCCTTGTTTTATTGTCCATTTCTGAATGTCAGAGGAGGAAGATAGATACACCACGCATTTTCTCATAAATTACTTTGTATTGCATACTGCACAGACATATATTAATGTATAGACTTGCATTAATTTTTCTTCTGAGAACACATTTCTTATTAATTTCTATTTCTTAAGCAGGGCTCATAGGTACAGTAAACATTTTAATTGAAAGGAATTAATTAAAAAATATGTGCGCATTCATGCTTAAGCTGAAGAGTAGGCATGCTGAGTGATGAGCTACATTTCATCCACAGACAGATTTGATTCAAGCAGACTGAAATGTATTATAGCAAAGCTAGCACTTATCCCACTAGACCCAAGATCACACATACTGCAGCTTTTTTGGATACAACCCAACAGTGGTACATAGCAACTGATTTACTGTTTAAAGTATACAGAAGCAGCTAGACTATGGTGTGTGGATAAATAGTTATATCTATCATTGTTGGTGAAGTGCTGTAATACGAGATGAAACAATTAGTCCATTGATTGAGAAAATGTTTCAGACAGCAACTACTCCAGCCTCTCAAATGTGAGGATTTGATGTATTTAACTAAATATATTTGGTTTCTATGAATGAGATCTGAGATAATTTAGTTTATTTTAGTGCCACTACTTTCAGATACTTATATTTAATTTGATTAATTGATTAATAGAGAAAGTAATAGGTGGATTAATCGGAAATTAAATGACCATTAGATGCAGCTCTGGCTGTAATCCATGTGGCCAAGGACATACTGGATTATTATCCTCAATTTATTGTCATCAACCATAAATAAAGTTTACAATGAGTGTGCATGTGTGTGCGTGCGTGCGTGTGCTTCGGTGTACTTGTTTAGTCTAATTTTGAAAGCCGAAACTGAGGTACACAGAAGTAAACTGAGTTACACAGAAGTAAACTGAGGTACACAGAAGTAAACTGAGGTACACAGAAGTAAACCCGGTGAAATGTGTTCAGCAAAGAATAGTGCGGCTGCATAAAGTGTTTATGACTTTTAGTTCTACATGCTCTTTTACTTCATTGCTGATTGGACAAGTCCGCTGATGAGTAACCAAATTGATAGATGAAAGAAAATGCCTCCATTTTCATCAGTATGGCCAGACTCCCTAGACATACTTTCTTGCTTTGATCTTATTGATTCTCTCTCTGTGGCTCAAGATTGCAGCGTTACACAATGATTCATAGGCTTGCAATGAAGCAGGCAGCATCATTAATCACCCTTCACATATCAATGTGAGGGGATATTCACATTGCATTAGCCTGATTCACAGTGACTTCATTACAGTTCAAAATTATTATGGATTTGAGTTTATACTGATACAATATTTGGGTCACTGTGAAACATTGAATTATCTATGAATCTTTAATTCAAAATTGGTTTTATGATCAATTATATTTTTTTTCTGTAGTCTATATCACTTACACTTCAACTAACTAGTTGAATATACGTGTGTGTACGTGTGTGTGTGTGTGTGTGTGTGTGCACCCATGTGTGTGTCTAAATACTGAGTGAACATACAATACATTATATACAATAATTAAGTATATGTTAATATTTTTCTATTTGAAGTTTTAAGTCTGCATGGCTTGTGGGGTAGACCACATAGCAGCTGTCCACTCAGCGCTTGTGATGGGTGGAGTAATTAGCTAATTGAATGCAGTATACTGTAGCTGGTGTAGTTCAGCGCATTTAAGCCTTTGCTGCTTTGCTGACTCACACTTAAGAGTCCTATAGCAGTTACATAACTTTGAATTGGGAAGTTAGGTGATTTGCAAGAAAGTTAAAATACCGCCGATTTGAAGTTTCAAGGGTGGGAAGTGGTAAACTTGTTGTAGATTCATAAAACATAGACCAAAATTATACATGATAGTCTAAGGATTGAGGCGACAAATACAGTACATCTAAAATCAAGAGACTAATCATCAACATTGGTATAGTCCGCCAACCTAAAGAGGAGGGTAAACTTTACTTTCACAAGATCAAATGTGCAAAAGTGATGATGAATGGATATAATGCAAACTAAAAGTTCTTTATTGTTCTCATTATGTTTGCTCAGAAAAGAGCTGCCAAACAATGCAGCAAACATGCTATCGTTGAATCCTCTTGCCAGACAAAGCATATTTCAGTCATGTTGCAGCTGACAAGAGCGGCCCCACATCTGAGTAAATAGCAAACATGAGTACGGGAGCAAGGACTTAATGACAGCTGCACAAAATCTACCAGCAGCAGGCCTCATCAAAACCAAATCACCAGCATCATGTAGTGACTGTGGCCACAAAACTTCAACTATACAAAGACAGATGCACAAGCTATTATCCTCAACTAGACATGCTCGCATAGCTTTGTTCTGAACGCAAAGCCTTGTGTGGGTAAATACTACTCTGCTGGGTTAGTAAACAGCCAGGTGTATACTCTGCAGACAGAGCCTGTCACACGGCAAACAGGGATAAAACAGGGGAGCTCTGGCTCTATATAACCAGTCTTCACACTGTTATCACATTCAGTAGCTGTGCCACTGCTGATATATACAGGAGAACACTGTGTTCACAACCAGCTAAGCCCCTTCTTGTAACATGTCATCCATAATCAAACCACCAACTCACTGGCAGGAGCCATACAGCTGAGCTGGTTCCTCATTATGCTCATTGAATAACCGAGCAGAAAATAAAGCGATTACCTAGATAAAACATAAGTGTTACAAGGGCCTGTGAACCTGTGTGATATAGGGAGGATAACATCAATGGACACTTTGCATACATTTGGTTCAACACATTAAAATAAAGGACATCTATTCCATTGCATTATAAGAGCTGTATAGTTCACTAAAATCACATACGAAAACTTGCTGATTTGCTCTGCCTGATTTTGATTGCATTGATTTGATTACTTAAAATTAAATGCATTTAAATTTACCACAACACTTAGCAAGGAGCAATGTATGACCTATTTTATAATGTTCCAAATATACTGTATACCAAGAAACTCGTTGTTGAATTAATACATGTGACAGATACCTCCCTGAATGCTTTTTGTGCTCATACTCAGCATAAAAAGTAGCCTACAAGTAGTGAACTTGCTGAGAATCATCAGCAGATTAATTAAAAATTAAAATAATTCAGTCCCAGTTATACTTTTTGTGAGTTTAGTAAGAATCTTTGAATTTCAATAAAAATTATAACAATATAAGAAAGTTAATGTCAATTGTTTATCTTGTTAAAGAGAGATGTTTTAAACACACTATCTGGAAGGTTTTGCAGGTGCATTGCCAACCCAACCCAGGGCTACTAATGTCTTAAGTTAGTCCATTTTCAAAATAACACCTGCAGTTTTCCCATTTTTTTCTGAATGCGAGAAAAGTGTAGTATTGGGAGCAGGGAATATATCTTATGTAGCAATGAATAATGCCATTATGAGGACATGTTAAATATACACAATTCTGCTTCATGTCCAACTGTGTCTTTAAGAAAACATGGGTTGATTGAACAAACACTAGCTAGCATTCGTCAACCCAAATTAAAATGCTGCGTTGGAAGGCAGCCATGATAGGCTTAGCAAAGAAACATAGGTCCTAGTATAATGAACAAATGCATGCTGTCGTCTAAGGGAGAACCGTTGGAGGAGACATTGCGTGAGATTTTGGACACACATTGGCCCCTTATGAGGAAGCGAACTAAGCGGCCGCTTAGGACCCCGACTGCCTGGGGGGCCCCCTCCAAAAAAATAAAATAAATCTATTTTTTTTTTTTTTTTTTTTTTTTTTTTTTTTAGTTTGTGTGTTTGATATTAACATCATATTATGCAAATGTGAGTTATCATACAAAAAAAGGAATAAAATGTTTTGGTCTAGATAATTAATAGCCTAAAAATGTAATCAGCTCATCTGGGAGGAAATCCGAAATTATCTGATCATGTCACGTTCACATCCATGCACAGTGTGTATTGAGTTTATTTAAAAACAATTGGAAATGGGGCTGCCCTCAGTTACCCATGGACAGGAGGGTGTTAGTTGTAAAACTAGCTGAGGCTGGTATTGTGTCTACGGTGCCCACCATCTCTACCATTGTGTCCTTGAGCAAGACACTTAACCCCAAAACTGCTCCAGGGGCGCTGTACTGCGGCTGACCCTGCTCTCTGACCCCCTCCGAAGTGTGGTAACTTGAGAGGGGATATGCAAAAAGACTAATTTCAATGTGCCTTGTGTACAACTGACAAATAAAGATAACTTAACTGTGTATAGTCTATAGCCTATTTCAGCCTTGTCTGTGGAGAAAAAGATACAGTAGCTGGACAACAGAGCTCTTCTGCTTAGTTCCTCACACTGCATTTAAATGCATTCATTGGGGTGCTCCGGTGGCGTAGTGGATAGAGCGCGTACCATATTGGCTCCGGCCTTCGTTGCAGTGGTCGCGGGTTCGAATCCGACCCGTGGACCTTTACTGCGTCATCCCCCCTCTCTCTCTCTGTCTCCCCATTTCAACGCTGTACTATCTAATAAAAAATGCAAAAAAATAATCTTAAATGCATTCATTATATTACAGAGAAATATGTCCCGTAAAAGAAAAAGAGCTCCAAGCCCAACCCAGAGGACCCTCTATATTATTTTATTTTATATTAATATTTTTATGGAAAATCCATGTGTCCTTCTTCAATAGCTTCTAATTCATCAGACCCAGTGTCTCCAAATTGTTTGTTCACACAAAATTTCTCAGATTTAGCTTCATAATTTTCCTCTCACCAAGTGCACCAGATTCATGCATTTCACTTTAAAAAGGTTAAAAAAATCTCCCGGGGGGGGGCATACCCCCGTACCCCCCTAGGAGGTTCTGAATCTCAGCTGTCTAATATTTTCGCACAGTGGAGGCACTAGCGGAAAACACTGGGTGTGTGAATGATATTTAACAAAGATCTATAGTTTCAGCAGCGCTAACATTGGAGAGGGGCCCCCTAATCATATTTCGCTTAGGGCCCCCTGAAGGCTTGGGCCGGCTCTGCACTGTATATTACATGCAAACACTTTTGCAGTGCGAAATTTGCATTTCTGTAGCTATTTTTTATCAGATGACACAATTGCCATGTGTACAAATATCAGGTCACACGACTGGATTATTCAAATGCATAGGATTTCTTCCTTCAAAAATTCTCAAAAAGTTGTAATATCCTGGTTATATTCAGACAGGAGACGTTTAATTTGTGAAGCGGTGGTTTGTTACCAGGTTGCACAGACTGTAGGTTAGTGGCTTTTTTTCCGGATGCTTTTCAGTTGTCACTCCATTTGAAATCCACTTTCATATATCTACTGTATATACCATTGTGGAACGCCTATATTCTTCAGCACCAGTGTTGCTAAAACATACCGAAACTGCTGATACTTTACAAGAGAGACCAACATTCCTTAGCAGCAGCTTTTAAGTTAATGAGACATGTTTTATTATCGATTCAATGCTTGAATTTAAAACTGACTATGATGATTCTTTCATTGTTAAAAGATGCCTTTTTTGATAGGCAGAACACCATTTAAAGATCTTACATAATTATGCAAATTATGCAAATGCCATCCTTCCATACTCCATTTTCTCTCTTAAGTTGGTTTCATGAACATAATAAGCTCAGACAGTTTCAACTATTTATTCTATGTGTTTGATGATCACATATAAAATTGCTAAATGACTTCTAATTGTGTTCAAGAAAAACAGTCTTCACACATTATGATTTATAAATCCATTGAAAAAATATTGATCACTAATGAAAATCCCTTAAAGCCACTACGAGTAACATGGCACGTTGGCGGCCCCTTTGGACAAAAGCGGTAGTATTTTTGTCGTGAAGCTGTTTTCTAGCTCGTGCCGGGCATGCGAAATGATCAGGAAGCAATATAGTGCATGTCCGTGTGTTGAAAGTGTGAGGGCACCGGACTCTTTTCGGCTCCGTGAGAGTGGTTAGTGACACTGCATTAACTAATGCCAGTCAGTGCTACACACACCTGATTGCAATGAGTTGATGCAGTGTCACCTAACTACTCTCAAGGAGCTGAAAGATTCCGTGTCCTCACACAAAGCGAATGAACGAGAGACGGCAGTTAGTATGGATCACAATGAGGTAATGTGTTTATGTTGTTGTAAATAATGACTATTTCAGATGAATAATGGTCATCTGATGATGCTGGTGAGGCAAAGTAAACTTTGCTTTAGTAGGCTACCGCTCATTAATTTAGGAGTAAACACTGCACTTCGCTCCCGTGAAATTGTGTATACGTTGCTTGGCAATGCCCTCCCGCCCGCCTATCTCTCCCTTTTAGCTTTTCTTCATTGCATTGTATTTTTTTCTTTGATGGTTCAGCCCCGTTATCAGTCATTATGACGACAAACAACTGTCTCAAACAAGGCTCCCGCTCCCCTTCCCTCACCTGGAGGGATAGGCTTCTCCAATCGCGTTGCTGCCACTGCGCCACACTGAAATCTGCGACCAATACGGATATGTGACCATAGAGCATGCACGCGTGAACCGAAAATCGGACTGGGTGTGCGACCAGACCAAACGTAGTAATAAAAACTATATAAAAACGTCTTTCTTTGCACTGATTGTCTCGTTTGCTGTTAAAGGTAATTTATGATTATGAGAGGAAACATGAGGCTGTTTAAAAGATATTTAAATGTTACTCAGAGCTGCTTTAAGTACAGCAGGAGTGTGTTCTTTTTAATGTTACTCATTTTACTCATGCCTCTTCCAATGATGCCAGTTTCATCTGACTCTCTCCCTCAGCCCCCTCGGTTTCCATCCCTATGTCACAGTGTTATCTGTCCTTTTATCCACCAGCTCAAATGCCAGTTACATAAATCATTGTCATATACTGTTATCATGTCCATCCACTAAACAAATGTATAAGTCATCAGGTCAGGAAAGATTAAATAACCATGTCCATGTATGACTATTCTGTCAAACTGTGATTGTCTATGCCAACGTCTTGCTGAGCTCCGCAAAAAAGCTTTTGTGTCATATTGCTTTTGCTGATAAGCCAAAAGATACATTTACAGTTAACTTTCATTCACATTTAAATGTATATTGTCTCTAGCCTGGCACTGCCCGCCTACCTACTTCCGCTCAATTTTCATTTTCCTTCAGTAGTCAGTCTGGGCCTGCGGTATATTAGTGGGTTTTCTCCGCCAAATTTTTGCCGGTCCAATCAGTCAACAGAGGGAGTGGCTGAGAACAATGACGTTGAGGTCGTCCTTCAGTCAGAAGCCGGCGCATGACATACGTCACGACCAAACGTTATGTGATTGGTTGGCAGATCCAGAGTGGCACTGGGCAGATCCAATAGTTTTAACCTTCAACAGACACCCACCTTCAAGTGAGTTAACGTTTGTCAATTGAGTGATTCCAGACCATTCTGTACAAATGAAATTAAGTATGATGGTCTGGTAAGACCAGGCTATATTGTCTCTACATGAAAAGAAAATAAGAGGAATTGTCACTTATACCAGCACAAGCACCATCCATTTTCGGTATGGGCAGGTGTGTCATCACTAAGTACAACAGTTTTTAATATATACATGGTGGTTCAAGGTGGTTGTGTTCAAAATGTAAGAACCGGACAGGAAACCCAGACCATGTGAAACCTGTTCACAAAAGGGCACTCAGAATCCTTTGGCAGGCTCAGTACTAAACACCTAATTAGCTAATATATCCGAATACCACGGATTTGGAACTCTCCCTCAGAGTACCAATGATCTACTGTATAGCATCAAAGAATGCTGAGCCAAGGGGCGCATTATTATCATTGCCTGCTGGCAGGTGAGTTGATTGGGTCAATAAAAAGAATTTGGATCCTCAATTTCTTGCTCGACTTCTAATGTTTGATTCCATTTGACTGCATGAGAGCATCCACTTATGATTTGAATCCGCGTAAAAGATGAATATAAGAGCTTTTTAATTTGTCTGTTTAGTTTTGCTTATTACGAGACGACTAAGAGTCTATGACCACACTAGCAACTTAGTGTGGCTGTTGTTTAGAACAGCAGGGCTTTGAGCTAATGTTTGTGGACAATGCTATCATGTGATGTTCAGCAGGTTTCATGTGTACCACCTTGACCATATTATATAGTGCAGGGCCATGAATGTCTGTACCCAATTTCATGGCAATTCATTCAATAGTTGCTGAGGCATTTCACAAAAAACACAAATGTGAAATTACTAATGAATTTGAGGAAATGGAAGAAAATCAGAGAGGAACACCAAAGCAATTAGCATTCATTATCTTGTAACTATGAAAAATCTTGTGCCATTTTATCCACTAGATGTTGAGATATTTCATTGGATGAGTGGACGTTTTGAACTGCTGGTGGTGTTAGATGAGGTCAGGGGTTCACCAGAGTCATAGGCTTCATTCTTTGGGGAACATGAAAGTCTGTAGAGATATCTAAGGGTGTATTCACACTGGGAAAGTCCGCTAGTTCACTTGCTTTGGTCCAGACCAAATAGAGTTTTGATTTTTTTGTTTGGTGTGGTCCACTTTCATATTGCCCCTTTTGCAAGTGAACCAGCATTACGAAGCAAAACCACACGTGATCTGAGGTTATTCATTCATTGGACAGACATTCTAGGGTGGAGAGAAACAGGAAGCACGAAGTTAAAACTGCAAAATATATATCATTGATATAATATGGGGTTAAAAATAATAAAATGGCATCTAACCTATAAATAAAGAGGAAAAACATCGGATTATTGTTGTTTCATATGGTTATAATATGTAGCCCTATGTCAATGCCACGTTATGTGGCGTGTAGCCTACAATGTGAAACATCATTTTTACTGTAGTTTTGGTGCTGGACGCGCATCACGCGAGAAGAATAGGCTCAAGATGACACTCAGCTGATTAAGCTGTGTATCAGCTGGGTCGGCGCAGTTCAGCTCCAAACTGACACGGGGTATTGACGGTCCGTACATGGGAAGCAAAATAAAAACACACATTTCTTGCGCAGCGTGAACCTGTTGGCACTGTGCGAGAGACGCTCCCCTCTCCTTCATCTGATCGCTGAACACATTCAGCATGTTTATGCGTCCTCTCGATCAAATGTAATATATTGTTCTGGGCTCCCGGTCAAACCACAACTTATCGTCCTAATAATGGCGACAACAACACTTTCCCATAATGTGAAACTGACGGCTATTTATTAAAAAAGAAAAGAAAGAAAAGGCACAGTGCCTCCTGCATTTGGGTCGGATCGAGTCCGGACAAATTCACACCACAAACGAACTGCAGCAGAGTGCGTTTGGAAACGCACCGAGACTACCTCTTCAGCTGGGTCTCGGAGCGTTTGTTTGGTCCGCCCCCGAGTGCGATTGCTGTATTCACACCTGCCTGAAAGATGCGCACCGAAGGCAGAAGTGCATCTGAGTTCGTTTCAACCGAACTAAATACGGCATGTGTGAATACACCCAAAGACTTGACCAAGGTAGGGATCTGAACAACCTCCCAACAGACCGAACAACAGACAGAACAACATAGCAATCTACAGAAAAACATAACAAAATGTGTTTTGTCCTTTTAATTATGTTGAAGTCATATTTGCTAACAGTAGTATTGCCATAAGTTAAAGCAGGATATTGTATTTGAGGTCAAACCAAAATGATGCCAAAATTCTACAAGTTACACCAATACAATTTCTGTCAATAACCTCAATAATTTACTAAGAGCATAAATAGGGAGGGGGGCATTAGCGTAAGTGTGTCCCAAGATAATCAGCCTTGCATGCAAGCACACGAGTCACCAGTTGAATCTGCACACATGAATGATCAACATTTGTACAGTAGGCCTTATATTGCAACTTGTGAAGGTATGATTCAAGACTGAATAAGAGAATATCTTTCTCGTCCCTCAAAAGGAAAGTGACTGCCTTTTGCTTCCAAATTGTGTTACCCTTTCACAAGGTTATAGAAATACACTTCAATAATCAGCAGTGGAGCTTGCATGCTCTGCAGCCTAGCCTGTTCCTCAGTAATAGCCCATCACTGCAGTTTGTGTGCCAGAGCTTCTAATAACGGATTATCATGGAGCTGCTCCACATGTTTTGCTGAGGCCTTTAAGTCTTTTCATTAGAGAAATTGCTTCATCATATTTCTTTGACTAATCTACAATAGCCAAAATTGTAATAAGCTGCATATTAGATTGTGTGGCCAGCGCTGTAAGGAATTTACCTAATAAATGATTGTTTACTGACGTCGGAGGAAGCCACATTTAAAGCTCACAGAAGAGAGGGATCAATAACCAACAATATATAACTAAATATAATTAAATGAGACAAAAAAAATTACTATACTGCACAATGCCTTAAAACAAAAAATGCACCTGCTTTCTAGGAAGTAATCTTACTCCTAAGTGTAAAACTAACATCTAAGTGCTCTGCAGTGTTACATTTCTCCTTATAATTCAGCGTCCACCTTCAGTGTCATTCAAGCCAAGCAAATAAATTAAGAGCAATTGCGTTGCCAATTGCTTAAGGTGTATAATTTTTCTGAATTGGTTGGTTTAAGCCAAAGGACACAAAATTGGACCAACTCATGGTCTAGCGGCAGACCGTAGGCAGACAGATACCTTTAAATTTCCTGGTGTTACACAACATTGGGTTGCTTGTCCAGATATTCACTCACCCACAGCAAGGGCTTGCAGCTGCCTAATACCAGATATGAGAGTGCATTACTAAGTATACATGGATGTAAACGCTGTGGTTAATGCCTCCCACATGCACTTGTGCATGAGTCAGCAGAAAATTCTGACCTTATGGCTTCAACTGTGTCCAAAGGAAGTCTGAAGGTTAAAAACAACACTCTTAAGAGCAATTTCAATAGTATTGTTTACAGTGTTACCTCGCTTGAGTGATAGACAATGGCCCATTGATTAACTGAGCTGCTTGAACCTTCAGCAGGTACGCGGACCACACTACTGTAAATGCAATTTCTAACTTGTGAGGAGAGCTACAAGAAACTGCTACTACAGTCTCATTGAGCCATGTGACAATCAATGTTCTCATGGAATAAAGGTAGCCTAACATAATACATTGTAACGGATTGCTTGTGTACCTTAATTTGCATACAACATAAAACTGACAACCCAGCCTTGGAGTACACGTGTCAGTGGTCTAATTCTGGTGTGACAGACAAATGAACAAATCAAGAGGAATAAAACTGGAGCCGTTTTCCCGACTAAATGATCACTTCAACCTTCCTTTTAGTGCAGTAGGGCCCCTACATGGTGACTTTGTCAGTAAGGACACCATGACCCAAAACTGGCTTCAACATCAAAGGAGTATCACAGCAGCAACATGAAACCAGGATGTGGGCCTTGTCCCTCATAGTTACTCATAAACTGGACCTATTGTTGTAAATGGTATGCAATAAATTCCAATGTGTGGACATTTGTAATACAATTAATTCATTGTAATCCATCGAGAGGATTGGCAAAGGCGGGAGGCTATTAAGCAATTCTTCTCAAGAGGTCTGTGCCTAGAAGTCACCTTGGGAGGCCAAATTGACGGGATAAGTGATGGCGCAAGCGGGTTGGAATTGGATTGCAGGATGTAGATAGAGCCACAAGGAGCTGCATATCTAATGGAAAGCATGACTTTGGTGAGATGTAGGCCAACAAGGACAATGAAGCAGTCCTGTTTTCAAATCACCGTCCAACCATCTATTGAACGCCCTTTCATTTAATGGGCTAGCTGGGACTATGTGTGTGTGTGTGTGTGTGTGTGTGTGTGTGTGTTTGTGTGTGTGTGTATGTGAAGGAACATGGTCTGCAGCTCTGCAGTGCCCTACTACCCTACTCAAAGCGCCTTTATGTGCTCCTGTCATGCTCCGAGGATTTGAACATTTTGCTTAAAAAAACTAAACAAACCGTACATGCGTTGAGTGGGACGGTGCTGTATCCTGCCGGTGCTATCGGATGGGCCTATAGTGACCAAAACCACTTTGTGTTATACCTTATGTAGGTCATCAATGACAACATCTGCTATATGCGGGGGGGGGCATTTCGTCAGCATGTGGCTATTAATTATGCCTTTGCACCGAAGGCCCTTACCTTCTGCTGTCGCCTTGCCATATCTGTGGGCTGTTTTGCATTGAATGGGTAAGCGACGCATCGCATCACAAAAACATACAACTGCAGCTTCTTCTTGCGGTCGTCTTCATCCCTCTGCAGCTTCTCATGATCCTCTTTCTCCTCGCTGGCGGCTGACGGGCTCGGGCTGGTTGGACGGGCACTGCTGCGGCTGCTGCTGGGTGCAAGTCCACCCGAGCTCTCGCTGGTCCTGCTCGGAGAGATGCGAGATCCGGCCTGAGGTGCCATCGCCTCTTTGCTTTCCTCCTCCACCTGCCCATCCGATTCCTCCTCGCTGGACGACGGATCCAACATCTTGTTCTAGAGGCGATGCGTCCCTATACCCTAACCTACTAAAGGAGGTTTTTCTTTCTTTCTTCCAAATCCGTTGTCTTATCCTTGCCTCGATTTCATGTAGATTTAATGTAGATTATGCCCAAAGTTAAAGAAAGGGATTGGCCCTGGTTGTACTCGCTCGCTGAGGGAGATATCAGCAGTACGAGTGGTGCTGGAATATGTTTAGTCTCCTTCACACCGAGCTTTCTCCGCCTGCGCCGAGCACTCGTCGATGCTTACGTTTTTTTTCTGTGTTTTATTGGCCAGTCACTGCTGCGGATATGAGAGGAGGAGGAGAGAAAGGAACGGACGGAGAGGGTGTGTGTGTGTGTGTGTGTGTGTGGGGGGGGGGTGTTTAAGTGCACGGATAAGGGGAAGGAGAGTGGCTTTCATTCTCGGCGAAAGCGGGCGATGGCCTCTCCCTGCCTGCTAAGCGGGGACGCAGGCGCGGGGAGCTGGCCATGGTCCTGGACAGAGAACAGAGAGTGGAGGATGCGCCTCTATCCTCTACCCGTCGTATATCCTCGTCCTCAAGTTCTGCAGTGGTACACCTAAGATGGCTGCCACATGACTTCTCTGATATTGTCACTGAAATGGGGAACATTAATTCCGTCCATGGGCTGCGCACGGGATGCAGATTCGTAGGTGTGAACTGTTCAGAATGGCTCCCCCGCGATGTGACGTGAGCTGTGTTGTTGAAGGGTGGGGTAGCCATTAAAACAGCTCGCGCACTGTCGATAGGCTTCTGGTCCAGAAATTGATTGTTGCAGCATGTGCTACTGTCTCCTGTCAGGAAAACGCATTACGATCCAGTCACACACACGCTTTTCCTCTTATAAGTAGCCTACAGATTTATGTTTTAGGAAATCGTTAGAAGTATTCTGGTATACAACTTCATTTCATACACTAATACTGGAGTTCCTGACCAATGCAAATTTACAATATATATATATTTTTTTTGTTAAGGAATAGCAAGTTATGTTTATGTTTAAATGGGATCTTTCGAATCCTTCCAGTGCTGCCTAACGTGGCACATGGTATAAGGCACCAGGTTAAAACATTTTCACCCTAATTTATCACTCGAAAATATTCTGGATCAGACCGGTATTTTGTTTCGGCCTTAAACTCTAAAATAAAGTTCTTCATTTAAGTCATTTTCTTATTTATTGACATCAGGTTTCTAATCTAACACTGAGGTGGAATTAAGATGTTATTATGACAGATAACATATTGTGCAAATGAAAAGGCTACTTTGATTTGGATTTGAACATTCCAAGACAAAATCATTCTTATAATACTATGGGCCAACAGAACAGCAGGGACTGTATAGGTCACACACATCATATCAAATCAGCTTTATTTGTGTAGCCCAATATCAAAAATAGACATTTGCCTCAGTGGGCTTCACATTCTGTATAGTATACAACCCTCTGCCCTTACACCCTGAGCTCCACTGAGAAAAAAACTACCATTAAAAACCCCTTATATGGGATTTAAAAAATTGAGAAATGTCAGGGAGAGTGACAGATGAAGGGATCCCTCTCCCAGGACGGACATCATGCAATAGATGTTATGTGTACAGAAAATAATAGAAAATTGCACAGGAATACAATAATTGACTACATGTACATGCTAATACTAAAATAAAATATGAATAGTGTGGATGCAGGAGGACACACCTCCTTTTTTGACCGCAAATCCTGTTACGGGCCCTTTCGACCTACTTAAACTGATAAAGATGTGTTGAAGAAAGACGCTATCCTAGACTTTCACTTATTTGTTTTTAGTATAATTACAAGAAGGTGTACATTTTAGAACATTTCAACACGTCTGTCCAGCAAACGTACTATCATCTTGAAAATCTAAGTCCTCATAATGTCAACCCAAAGTATTCAAATTAAACCACATGCCAGAGTTGATCTGTTGATTCCCCTCTGCTGAGGATATATTTTAGAAAGTGGGCTTGTGGAGCCCTTCTGATCACCTCCCTCTGTTTATTATCTTTGTCGTTCTCAACGTTGAGTTGTTGAAGTGATATTTGCTTACGACTCGTTGTTGCACGTTGCATACGTCTTGAGCTCAACCCAAAAAGCAATGCTTCCTTCCAATATTGTTGCATTTGATACTGTAACCATAACAGAAACTTTTCTCTTCATGTGTTTTCTATAATTGTTACTCATCTCACGTTTCTCACTGTCCCCGCAGGTTGGGAACATTTGACAAGACCTTCCTGCAATTATACAGGTGAGATGAATTAATTATAATAAAATTAAGGATGCTTGAATTTCTTTTTTGCTGTTTCGGATTCAGGGTTACTGTGCATGCCAACTCACTGACCCTCTCTGTCATGACTTACTGCATGGCTGAATTATGCTGTTAGGGTTTAAATATTCTTTTTGCCCCCCTATTCTCTATAACGTTATGACATTTTGAAATTATTTAGGTGGTGGCTTCAATAAGCCCACTGGGTTTTTTGCCTCTACCTGCACTGTATTCGTTTGTTATCTTTGTCATTCTGTACATTTTAAATTGTGCAAGTAATCAAAGAACGTAAAACCTAGACTGTACAGTGCAAGAACTCAGAAGACCAACCATTTTTCCTTTGCTGGCATAAAAGTACTTTTCCCAGGTTTTTTCATTTAACATACTGTAGTTTGAAGCCATTTAACGAAACACACTGTATTGTACTATGCATTATATAAGAAAGATATAATTAAAATTGTGAAAGTCTTGGTATCACTCCCTCCAGGAAATAAACGACACCATGGTTCTCGATACTGATGGTTTTATTGCTGCTCCTTGTCATCTCACCGTCATTATATCCACAATCATCCACTTCAATATCCACAGCAATTATCCACCGTCGAACTAAACAGTATGGCAATATAAACATAGACACGTTCACATACATACACTGTAAAAAGTAAACGCAAATATATTCCGAAAATAAATGTTATGCACTGTACACACATACCTCGCTGGCTGCACATAACCGTGAGGGAATGAGGTTTCTTCTGCAAAATACCCGGTTCAAAATACAAAAAGGAAAAATATCTTCATCACTTCTCTGCTCTGACTTCTCAAATTAACACATGGGGAAAAACGTTTGTGCTCACGTGCATTGGCTGTAACACCTTAAAGTGTGCATGTGCAACGGAAACTGAACTTTAGTTCCTACCTAATATTACAAACTCAATATTCATGAAAAACTAATTAAATACATAAATGTAACAAAATATTAAATAATCACAGAAATAATATTTATGGCAGTTAAACTTGGATTGGACTCCCATCAGTAATTGTCAAACATTTTTAAAAAATGACACTCCAGTGGATTTTCTACATTAACGCACAAATTATGGTTAGGATTATTTAACCTCATACTGCCCCTAATTTCTTTTTACCATTCATTGCACCCCTCTGACCCTGCATGGTGTTTACCTCCCCCACTATCATGGTACGCAGTGCCAGCACAACCTTGACAGCGTTTATATTGTGAACTCAGCATGTACATAGGATGAGCTGGCCTGCCTACCTCTGAGATGAAATGCAATCAGACAGCTGGACTGACTAGCTGCTACTCCAGATGTTGCTTACGTGTCTGACCAGCAAATTACCCCTCAGGTAACCAAGCTTTCAAGGACTCCTCATCTCTAGCTTTGCCCTAGTGGATCTACTGTTGCCCTGACTTGGCATTTATTAATCCCCCTGTATTTTTTTACGCATACGGCTTGAAGTCTGCCTGTGTTTCCCATGATCCTCAGAAAAGTAGGCTCTCAATAGGCTACTGCCAATTCCTGATAGCAGCAGAGACACCCTCTCAGTCTATTGTGACTGGACACTCTTGAGATCCTTTGGTCTTGCACTAAACTCAGCAACGGAAATCTCCAAACCTTTTAAACATTAATAATTGACTGATGTTCTTTGCCTCACTCCTCTATTTTAGCCAGAGTGTGTGTACACATTAAATGTTGATGTTCTAGGGCAACACAAAGGCCAGTGTGGAATTGAAAATGACTAGTTACAACAGCTGGACTTGTTTTTGTTTGTATTTTAAGAAGGGTATGTATTCATGCCTTCATTTCATATGGAATTTCCTTCTTCTTCCTTCTTCTCATGAGGTTTAAAAAACAAAACAATCTTGTCTCAATACTGTCCAGTTCGTATCAGTCATGTAGCTTTAATTTTATCATATCATATAATCTTCATCAGAAAAACGAATCTACCCAGTTGAGGTTCCAATTTCATCGACATATTTAAATGTTCCAGAAAGGTTACAAAATAGCCGTTGTGGATATGGTTCTGTGTTTGTAAGGTTAAGAATAAACATTGTATTTTCAGTGTGTATGCCAACATGAATGCACATTTTTAACCTGCATCTTTTTGCCACCTGAGGACAATAGAAAAGTTGAACTGTCTTTGTTTACCGACAGCAGATAAAGAGCACTATTATCATTCATTTGGAGTTGAAAAGTCCAACTACTTTTAGCACCATTTTGAATAACACTTACTCCTGAGAGAAATATCGTTCTCTTAAGCTGCCTAATGCGCCACTATGTTCCATTTCTAACTTTGTTTACAATTTAATGAGGGGCAGGTATACAGTTGTTTTTCTAGGGACTGAACACAACACTGATGAGAGCATCTAAAAGCATGGCATTGTCCTGTAATCCGCGGTGGGTTCGTCACTTACTGTAAAGCCCCTACATTAACAGAAAAATAGCCATGTGGTCAGTTTCTGACATGAAAATACTAAGTATTAAAATACTAAATGCTTTTAAAAATCTACAACAACGTGACAATTAGGAAAACTCAATTTTTTTCACCAAAGATGAAGAACATCCTTTAATTAGGTTGAGAATTTATGAAATGTCCCTTTTAAATAAGAGGACATGTGATATTTAGTCACGTGACCATTTGAAAGCAACTTTTTGGCTTTCTACAAATGCAAACACAACAAAGAAATGTTCATGGAATAGGTTCAATAAATTCAAATAGGAGTACATAAAGTGACTGCAAGTTAAAATGTACCATAGTAGATACTGTATGAGATGAGATTAATGATTTGAACTTCCTTTGACTCTGACCTAGAAATGTATTATTAATTGACGTCATACTCTATAGGGACCTGCCTTAATTGATCGTCACACCTATGAAAATGTGAAATAATGAGAAACCCACAAATAGAACCAATAAAAGCACACATGGTGTGTGTTTGTGTTCTTGAGTGTGTCCTTTGCACGTTGTCATGTTGCCCTTGGAGATTTGACACTGACAGCATATGTAAAGCATACAGTGCGACGTACATAACTGCGTGAAAATGTGTCCATCACTTTCCTGAAAGCTAATTTACCCTTTGTATATTTGTAAAGAGTGTGAGGATGTTGTATGCTTTACAGATTGTTAAGCCCCTTGTGGCAGATTGTTATCTTATGTTGTGATATGTGGTTTATAAATAAACTTGACTTAACTTAATCGAGAAAGGAACATGTGAAAAATGTCATTATTTATGCAGGAACATATGTATCCTGTGCTCTTGAGATCATTCATATCTGAATTCCTCTTTTTAGACATTAACTTGGTGTTTAGTCACCAGTCATGCACTTTAGGTTTTTGTCACACTGGAAGTCAGAGAGAGAGAGCGAGTGAGAGAGAGAGCGAGAGAGAGAGAGAGAGAGAGAGAGAGAGAGAGAGAGAGAGAGAGAGAGAGAGAAAGAGAGAGAGAGAGAGAAAGAGAGAGAGGTTTAGAGCTTCTCCGGAGTTAGCTGCGGAGCTCTTTGAAATATTTAAATGCTGGGAGCGTTTTTAATGTGAGATTGATGTAATAGGGTCAGTGTCAGCATTGCAGCTACTGTAGCCATCTCGGAGTGGGCTTCACACCCAGCAGATATTGTACATGATGCTCAGCGTTCTTACCAAGAACATGTTTACATCTTGGGTAACTGACATTTCACAATATGCGTTTTACGAAAGGTTTAGTGGATATATGCATTGCAGAGAAACAAGTTGCAGAAGAGTTTAAGACAGACATGGGTAGTAACGGAATAAGGGGAAGCCAATTTTGGGGAAATTACCGATCTGTACTAATCCTTTTACATAACACAGTCTACCCTGGTTTATTTATTTATTTGCCGAATGCACAAACGGAAAAGATTCATCTGATACTTTCGTTTTCCCTCTCTAACATTAATCTTGCTCTGAATTAACATCTTCTGTTCATTTTAAGGGAATTTCTCAGTTTAAGGTCCTTCCTTCCTATCATTTCCGGCAACACTAGAAAAATCTATTTTTATAAACTTATATTGCATACACTAAGCCAACATTATTATTTTTAATGGGCTTGTAGCTTTGCATGTTCTACATTAGCCTCAGGCCAAAGGGGTTCTTCTGCAAGAAATAACTAAAAAACACTATCAACTCGTGGACAGTACATTTTCTCAGTGTGTGTATTTTCTATTTTTTTTGCTAAGGAAAAAACTGATGCTCGTATTTTCCTCCCTCAGTTTTTCAGCATACAGACGGGAGATGATGCCAGAAAAAGATTCATTAATAATGCAGCGAGAGGCTGGAGCAACATGACTAAAAAACCCTTTAGTTGTCGAGCCAGTACCATCTTTTCTGATAAACTTGAATCAAGAATTTTCTCCAATCAGTGCACAAGGCTGTAGATAAGCTGAGATGTGTTTAGCTCATTGCACATGCAGGAGACACAACCATCAACTGGAGTTTGAAGGGAGGAAGAAAGACAGATCAAATGTAATGAGAAAGTAAAAAGAGCTCACTGCAGCTTCATAGGTTTTCCTCTCCATCAGCGAAGCTAAGCACTGCCCTCTGTTGGCTGAATCACTCAAGATCAGTTCAAGGTTTCTTTTATTCTAGTTTCAACCTATGGTTTCAACAGCAAAAGTTGCAAGCATAGTGAATATTTGCCTACATCACTAGGACAATTAAAGTCTCAATGGGTTACAGATGTTGTTTTATTGGATATAAGACAAGTATTGGAAAACAGATTAAAAAGTAAGTGATTACAAATCTTTTTTTTTTTTGGGCTTTTAATTTTTAGGTACAACAAAAACACATACACAAGGAACAGCTGTCTCCGAGTTCAAATGAAATCAAAATACATCATACAAAACATAATAAGCTTTCATACAAAAATGTGTACAAATACACATGAACAATTCCAAAAAACTAAAAAACAAAACAAGCAGCAACTAAATAAAGTTAGAGGGCCAGGGTTGATAGGTGTTGTAAGAAAAATTGGATTCACTTAGGTATTGATGATTAACTGTCAATGTTGGGAGATACAGATTATCAGTGTAAGAATATGAAGTCATAAGGACAACACAATGATTAATTTACACAAACTGCTTTCTGTGTGAGGTATACTCTTTCCCCTCCAAGCTCCCCCAAGTCCAGTGCAAACCAGTTCTACTTTAGCATGTATACTTGCTGTAGAATGTGAGCACAATTTAAACTAAAATAATAGAGTTTTTCGAACTAGGATTTTACACAAGAATCCTCTTCAAGTTATGTAACAAAATGGCCTGATAATGCAGGACCTGCTTCAAATTGATATTGGATTTTATGATTGCAAACTCCCAAATTTCCAACGCATTACAGTAAAATCCCCAAACGTGGATGGAAAGTGACTGAAGGATATGTGGGATGTTACAGGCATAAACTGACAAAACCCCAATAAACCCTTTTCTTGTAACTGAGTTATTCATGGTGAAACAAATTGTTTGAATACATTAATATCAGTCCACATGCAAGCATCATTCACAAGAAGTAATTGAATGGGTATTTCAAAACTAATTTTAGGATTGTAAATGGAGCTGTTGTAGTCCTTTTTTCCGTCCAATATCACACACTGTTCTTATCTTTGACCAATGTCTTCATCTGTTCTAACCAAGGTGGCTGCATCAACCTCTATTTTTACCCTCGATGTAATGTTCCTGTCAGCTTGTACAAAATGGAGTTTAAAATACTTCACATGAATTCTGCCTTTTGCTTTCCAGCTCTGGGTATCTATCACTAGCAGTATTGGGTTTTAAGAGAAAATAAAAAGGCTGTGAAAAGACTGGCATCTCACTACCTTTGAAATTCCCTTCACCTCCCATGAACCAAAAAAACCAGCCTGCAGTGATCCTTTTGCACAGAGTGTTTGAGGTAATTTTTCAGCTGAGACTCAAATTGTGATTAGTCATTTTGCCATCAACATCAAAAGCCAGCCGGAGGGAATAAGTCAATCAAACTCACCTTATTTTTTTTAAAGGTGTCGTTATTCGTTTTTCAACCTTAACTTGGCAGTTATCTCAGTCATTTTCAATAGTTTCATTCTTCCAGTGGCCCATTTACTCCTATAAAGTATATAGCTACTGTATCCTGATGATTCATAAAGTATATTCAAATATTTGTATTTGCTGTCTTGTCAGATGTTAAACCTACAGCAGCTGTATAGATGGATTCGGTTTTTCTGAGCAGACTGTCCAGAAAATGGAAATGAAAAATCCAGTAAAAAAAAAAAATGGGTCCATACTCCATCATTTAATCTCAAGTGTGATGTTGTGCGAATCTTTTGTCTTGTGAAATTTCGACAGATTTGGCAAAGCTGCTGTTTTAGAAGTAAGAATTAACTTCCCCCTAAAATTAAGTATTTTATAAAATGAGTGTATGCCTGAGATATCTTTTGAATTAGATGTTTTAATTAAAGAGACCCTTTATCCCAAAAGACCAATCCGAATATTCTTTATCACTGACCAAAGAAGAAGAGTAGTACATTATTAATTTCTCTCATGTGCACATTGCTTAAAAATAAACCTGTAATTTGGATTTGTCACCAGGAGAGGTCAGCACAATCGTTTTTATAAGACTGCTAAAGGCCTAATCATTGGTGGAATGTTAGCACATGGCTAATACGCTGCAATGGATCATATTGAGCATTTATCTATTACTATTCCTATCACAATGTTAAAGGTGAGGTGAGCGATATATTTATCATAATATACATGTTAAATCGCTCTGTATTCATACAGTGATCACTTATATCCCACAACCTGATATCCAATCAGAAGAGAGAACTCTATAAACCGGCACGTCTCACTTCTTTATAGGTCCATGGTGTACGCGCTGAGAGCAACAGAGGGCCTACAATGGTGGAGCAGGTAAAAATTCTTCCCAATGTCAGTTTTGATGGTTTTTATCATGTTTTATCGCACTTCCGGATCTGAGATGACGCTAGATGACTCGCTGCTTGAAGACTGCAGTGCATTAATGTTGTGACATAGGGACGAGCGAGGGGACTAGTAACTGCAGCCACTGACAGGAAGTTAGCTAAAAGTACCATTTTGCTTACTGAACCTTTAAAGGTGAAGTAAGCGATTTATTTATGTTAATATAAGTGTTAAATCGCTCTTTATTACATCTTAATATACAGTGATCACTTATATAGTGTGCGCGTTTCATAAAGCCGATCTCTCAGTCACCCACTCTGCATGTAATCGGCAAATAAACTTTTCGGGGATCCCAATGCTGATAACCAATCAGAAGAGAGAACGCTACAGACCGGCACCCGTCTCACTGCCGGTGCATGTGCGGAGCGACAGAGGGGTGAATGTTTATGCGTCTACAATGGCGGAGCAGGTAAAAACCCTTCCCAATGTCTGTTTTGATGTTTTATCACACTTACAGATCTGAGACGATGCTAGATAACTTGCTGCTTGAAGACCGCAGTGCATTAATGTGGTGACGTGGGGACGAGGGAGGGGACTGTGGCTCAGTTGGTAGAGCGGGTCGGCCGATGATCAAAGGGTTGTAGGTTCGATCCCCGCCCTGCCACCTGTGTCATAGTTGTTGTGTCCTTGGGCAAGACACTTCACCCACCTTGCCTCGTGTGAATGTCGATAGTTAGCCTGCTATCGGTGTATGAATGTGTGTGTGAATGGTAACGTGTAAATGGGAACAGGTCTCCCTTGTAAAAGAGTCTTCGGACTCAATGGGATATACCTGTATAAATAAAGGTAAAAAAAAAAAAAAAAAAAAAAAAACTGCTATCTGCAGTCACTGACAGGAAGTTAGCTAAACTGACCATTCCGCTTACTGAACCTTTGAGTGTTGTAAGATGAAACTTCATGTTACAAATATTATCTATGTTATTTGAAATAATTGAATCATACTTGCTGCTATCCCAAAACAAATTGTGCAAACACTTAAAGCCACCACGAGTAACATGGCACGTTGGCGTCCCCTTTGGACAAAAGCGGTAGTATTTTTACGACGCCCGCTATCGCAAAGCTGTTTTCTAGCTCGTGCCAGGTGTGCGAGTGTGAACTGAGAAGGGCGCAATATAGTGCATGTCCGTGTGTTGAAAGTGTGAGGACTCTTTTTGGCTCCGTGAGAGTGGTTTTGACACTGCATCAACTAATGCCAGTCAGTGCTACACACACCTGATTGCAACGAGTTGATGCAGCAGCGTCATCTAACGACTCTCTCTCACGGAGCTGAAAGATTACGTGTCCTCACAGAAAGCGAATGAACGAGAGACGGCATGTATGGATCACAATGAGGGAATGTGTTTGTGTTGTTGATGTAAATAATGACTAGGCTATTTCAGATAATGGTTATCTGATGATGGTGAAGCAAAGTAAACTTTGTGTTAGTACCAACCACTCATTCATTTAGGAGTAAACACTGCAGTCTAGTTTCGCTCTCGTGAAATTGTATACACGTTGCTAAGCAATGCCCTCGTCCCGCCCGTAGCCTATATCACTCTCCCTTTTAGCTTTTCTTCATTGCATTCTCTTTTTTTGCTTTGATGGTTCAGCCCCCCGCTCCCCTTCCCTCACCTGGAGGGATAAGCTTCTGAAATTGCATTGCTGCTCCACACTGAAATCTGCGACCAATACCGATATGTGACCATAGAACATGCACGAGCGAACCGAAAATCGGACTGGGTGTGCGACCAGACCAAAAGCTGTAATAAAAACTATATAAACGTCTTTCTTTGCACTGATGGTCTCGTTTGCTGTTAAAGGTAATTTATTCTTTATTATTATTATTCTTCCGGACAATTACACACAATACATAATTTTCTCATTGCATATTCATACATATTACTTTGTGTTATCGTCCGAAGGGAAGCAGGAGAAGCCAAAGGCTTATCGGGTCCCGCCCCCACTGCCATAAGATTCAGATACACAGATACACAGCTACTACAGTTTCAACATTTTTTTTTCTTTTTTTTAAGAAGAATCATTCTAAAACACAGATAATTTTAGGTCTCTAATTTCCTCTCTGCCTGTGACAATGCACCCAGGTAAAAAAGTAATATACTTTAAAGTACTAAAAATGTACTTAATTTTTTGAAAGTACATTTCTAGCACATTTTCACTTTATGTGTTAAAATAAAGTAAACCAAAAATATATTATAAATGTATTAATTACAAATATATTATTTCCTCAGTAGTACTTTAGTTTACTTAGATAAAGTACACTATTTATTAATTCATATTAAGTATATTCATATAAAATATACCAACACTGAAATATATATAAGTGTTTGATTAGTATATTTATTTAAAATGTACTTCGAATGTGTTAAATATAAGTTTAATGTCAGTGTATTTGCATCTACTTTTATCAAGTGCACTTTTAGCACCCTTTCAATAAGTTCACTTTTATAACACTTTTTTTCATATCATTGTTAGCACAGCAGTGTTAAAGTGCACTTAAAATAAGTATATTAATAATTGAATACTACTTCAGTGGTAAATTAGTGTATTCTTCATAAGTACACTATAAACCAGAACAAATTCATCAGTATGTAGCCATCCCAGGCGAAAAAAAAGTATACTTTAACATACTAAATTTAAGCACACTTAGTGTACTTCATAAGCACAACATTATTGTACTCAAAGTGTGTTATTTTCGAGTACTAAAAACGTACTTAGTATACTAATGATATATCATTATTGCTACTTAAGATATACTAAAATACATCTTAGTGTACTTGACTGTACTATTTTGAGACACCATTAAGATTAACTTAAATATACTTAAGTACACTTTTCTCTACTAATACTGCACTTATTTATAATGTTCTTAAGTTCGATTTAAAGTATACTTAAATCCACTTTTCAGATTACTATTAATACATTTAGAATATACTGGAAATGTATTTCTAATTTAATCTGAACAGCAACAACAGAGCACCTTTCAATTGACCATGTGCTTTTATTTAATGCAGCAGTCACCAGTATTTCTAATAAAAAAACAGTACAACCTTGTGTATTTCTTATCATCACATGGAAAGTATTCTAAAGCTTGGATTGTTTCACTTACATTTGACAGCAATCAGAAAACATATTAGACTTATGAACATATTAAGATGTGTAGATAACAGGAAATTTGCTTTGCTGCTTTACAGAAAAATTAATCTTTGATTAATGCACAAGTGCTTCAGTCTTCTTATCAGAAGTGGGATTTTTGAAGCATATTTTTCTTATATATTTTAAGTATATTTTTATTAAAGCATATTAATTCATTTAAACTTCATTATACTATACTGTAGGTATAATCCGAGCAGGTGTAGTTTCACAAAGTGCACTCCTATTTTATAAATGTAAATATATATATATATATATATATATATATATATATATATATATATATATATATATATATATATATTTTGGGCTTCGTTCCCTCCTTGCACCATTAATTGTTAATGTGTGCTAAATAAATAAAAATAAATATATATATATATATATATATATATATATATATATATATATATATATATATATATATATATATATATATATATATATTATACATCTCAGACTATACTAATGTAACTTTTAATAAAAAAAATCAGATTTTTTTGTACTTATAAAATGTATATTATGTAGCCATGTAAATTATAGTGTAGGCCTACTTATTACAACAACAACAAAAAAATCTCAATAGTTCATTACAACACTATACCAAATAGGCCAATTTTTTTAAACGTACCCCCTTTAATCTAACGTGTAAACATTGTTTTAAATGGCTTCAGCTTTACATGTAGGTTCTGTTCTGAACGAATAGCAGCGGTGCACTTCCACAGGTGACATGGTGACTCTTCACCTCACCGAACCAAAAAAAAACAGCCAGTCATCGCAGTGCATTTAATTCGACCAATCACAGTCCACGTTTCCGAATCAAATGTGCATACTGGCCAATCGGGGGCCAGTCACCGAGTCACGTGACACACAAGGTTTGCTTTGCTTTATGCTTCGGACATCGGCAGGTGGACTGCTCAGAAATAATAAAAGGGGAACAAAGAAGAACGGAATATCAGTCAGCTCTGTTCAGCAACCGTGATGAACTTCACCGTGAAGAGGGCCAGTCATGGCCGAATCCGACATGGAAAAACAAAAATACTGCCAGCCAAACTACTTCTTCTTGAAGGTAAGTTTTTCGGCAGACAACACAGTTGGTTAATCTACTATTATATGGGCATCCCCTGAGTTTATAAAATATTTTGCAAGCTGGATAATGTTGGTGTGGAATTCTAACCGTTAGCAACAACGTTATAGCATACTAAATGTCTAAGCTCAGCTAGCAAGGCAGGCACACATGTCCACATTGTGAAATAACCCAGTAACAACATTTTAGAATACATTCATCACTGAAATAACAAATTCTCAATTCATCCACAACTTTCCATTATATTCTAGTAAGAAAAAAAATAGGTTTTTAAATAGTGAGTGCATATTTAATCATGCACATTACAGTTAACCATAGGTTTTTACAGGTTTAGCTATATAGCATGGATGAACAAGAGGATCAAAATGGAAACCGAAAAGATGACAATTAAAGCCTTTTTTGCTAACTATATTTAATTTTTGTCCCTTTCAAAGACACCGCGATGAAGAAGTTTCCAAACAACACTGCCGGAAGTGCAAGCCCTCATTTGCAGAATAATTTGCTGACCAGGCCTACTCAAAGGAAACCACTCCACTGGAAAGATGAAGATAGGAGAATGTAATGTTTAATTTCAGTTTGTGTTTTAGTTTGCGAAAAAAGCATTTTATTATTGTGCAGGACATTTCAATGCGGGGCATGCCTCTAAGATAATCATTCTTGTTGTGCTTTATATAATGGGATATTAATTTCTGTACATTTTGCTTCTTTAAATATGCTCTGCCATACCAGAATATTTGCATTTAATTTTGGTCAAGATATAATACTGTACTTGCTTTGTACTCTTGCCTCCACCCCTCTCTTACCCGCCACACTGCAACTCTCTCCTCCTCGGACTACCTCACAAATCCCTCCATAAACTTCACTATATCATTAGAATAATACCAGTTCAGGTATTGGTAGAATGGCAGGGACTACCACCCCAATTCAGAAACATTGGTTCATTCCCCCATTTCAAGTTTAATTTCTATTTCCTTTTCATTATTGTTTTTTAGTTAACTTGTTAAAGAGTATGACTAAAAAGAATTCTCTGGGGTCAGATGATCCAAATTTGAATAAAAATGTTACGATGAAGAGAAACTGTTTGAAAATGTTGTTTAAGAAGTTGTTAATGTATTTACCTCTCCGGGAACCATCACCTTACCGTGGTGGAGAGGTTTGTGTGCCCCTGTGAACCTGAGAGCTGTGTTGTCCGGAGCCTAGTGCTCCTGGTAGGGTCTCCCATGGCAAAGTGGTCTCAAGTGAGGGGCCCGACTAAGAATGGTTCACAAAGACCCCATGGAAGATCAAGCAAGAGGAAGTGTGACCCTGCCCGGAGGAAGCCCGGGGCCCCCGTCTGGAGCCAGGCCCAGAAAGGGGGCCCGCCTGCGAGCGTCTGGTGGCCGGGTCTGCCACGGGGCCCGGCCGGGCACAGCCCGAAGAAGCTACGTGGCACAAACTCCCTCTACAACTGATGGGCCCACCACTCGTCAGAGGAACCGCTGGGGTCGGGTGCGCTGCCTTATGGGTGGCAGTGAAGGGCGGGGACCACGACGGACCAGACCCGGGCGGCAGAGGCTGGCTTTGGGGACGTGGAACGTCACCTCGCTGTGGGGGAAGGAGCTGGAACTGGTGCGGGAGGTGGAGCGCTACCAATTAGATCTGGTGGGGCTGACCTCCACGCACAGTCTTGGTTCTGGAACCGTACTTCTGGACAGGGGTTGGACTCTATTTTTCTCTGGAGTTGCCCAAGGTGTGAGGCGCCGGGCCGGTGTGGGGATACTCACGAGCCCCCGGCTGGGCGCTACTACGTTGGAGTTTACCCCGGTGGACGAGAGGGTCGCCTCCCTACGCCTCCGGGTTGTGGGGGGGAAGACTCTGACTGTTGTCTGTGCGTATGCACCGAACAGCAGTTCGGAGTATCCGGCCTTCTTGGAGACCCTGAACGGAGTCCTGCATGGGGCTCCGGTAGGGGACTCCATAGTTCTGCTGGGAGACTTTAACGCGCACGTGGGCAATGATGGAGACACCTGGAGAGGCGTGATTGGGAGGAACGGCCTCCCCGATCTGAACCCGAGCGGTCGTTTGTTGTTAGACTTCTGTGCTGGTCATGGTTTGTCTATAACGAACACCATGTTCGAACATAAGGATGCTCATAAGTGTACATGGTACCAGAGCACCCTAGGCCGAAGGTCGATGATCGATTTCGTGATCGTATCATCTGATCTGAGGCCGCATGTTTTGGACACTCGGGTGAAGAGAGGGGCAGAGCTGTCAACTGATCACCATCTGGTTGTGAGTTGGGTCAAAGGGTGGGGGAAGACTCTGGACAGACCTGGTAAGCCCAAACGGGTAGTGCGGGTGAACTGGGAACGTCTGGCGGAGGCCCCTGTTCAAGAGATCTTTAATTCGCACCTCCAGCAGAGCTTTTCTAGCATCCCTGTGGAGGTTGGGGGCATTGAACCCGAGTGGTCGATGTTCAAAACTTCCATTGCTGAAGCCGCGGCAGGCAGCTGTGGTCTCAAGGTCTTAGGTGCCTCAAGGGGCGGTAACCCTCGAACGCCGTGGTGGACCTCGGTGGTCAGGGAAGCCGTCCGACTGAAGAAGGAGTGCTTCCGGGATATGTTATCACGGGGGACTCCTGAGGCAGTTGCAAGGTACCGACAGGCCCGAAGGGCTGCAGCCTCTGCCGTGACAGAGGCAAAGCAGCGGGTGTGGGAGAAGTTCGAAGAAACCATGGAGAAGGACTTTCGGTCGGCACCAAAGTGTTTCTGGAAGACCGTCCGGCACCTCAGGAGGGGGAAGCGGGGAACCATCCAAGCTGTGTACAGTAAGGATGGGACGCTGTTGACCTCAACTGAGGAGGTGGTCGGTCGGTGGAAGGAGCACTTTGAGGAACTCCTGAATCCGATTAACCCGCCCTCTATGTTGGAGGCAGAGCTGGAGGCTGATGGGGGATCATCGTCAATTTCCCTGGTGGAAGTCACTGAGGTAGTCAAACAACTCCACAGTGGCAAAGCCCCGGGGGTTGATGAGATCCGTCCAGAAATGCTGAAAGCAATGGGTGTGGAGGGGCTGTCTTGGATGACACGCCTCTTCAACATTGCGTGGAAGTCGGGTACAGTGCCGAAGGAGTGGCAGACCGGGGTGGTGGTTCCTATTTTCAAAAAGGGGGACCAGAGAGTGTGTGCCAATTACCGAGGTATCACACTTCTCAGCCTCCCCGGCAAAGTCTACACCAAGGTGCTGGAAAGGAGGGTTCGGCCGATAGTCGAACCTCAGATTGAAGAGGAACAATGCGGATTCCGTCCTGGCCGTGGAACAACGGACCAGCTCTTCACTCTCGCAAGGATCCTAGAGGGAGCTTGGGAGTTTGCTCATCCAGTCTACATGTGTTTTGTAGATCTGGAGAAGGCTTATGACCGGGTTCCCCGGGAGATACTGTGGGGGGTGCTGCGGGAGTATGGGGTGAGGGTGTCTCTTCTCAGGGCCATCCAATCTCTGTACGCTCAAAGCGAGAGCTGTGTACGGGTTCTCGGTAGTAAGTCGGACTCGTTTCCGGTGGGGGTTGGCCTCCGCCAGGGCTGCGCTTTATCACCAATCCTGTTTGTGATATTTATGGACAGGATATCAAGGCGTAGTCGTGGTGGGGAGGGGTTGCAGTTTGGTGGTCTGAAGATCTCATCTCTGCTGTTTGCGGATGATGTGGTTCTGATGGCATCATCGGCCTGTGACCTTCAGCTCTCATTGGATCGGTTTGCAGCCGAGTGTGAAGCGGTTGGGATGAGGATCAGCACCTCTAAATCTGAGGCCATGGTGCTCAGCAGGAAACCGATGGATTGTCTGCTACAGGTAGGGAATGAGTCCTTACCCCAAGTGAAGGAGTTCAAGTACCTCGGGGTCTTGTTTTCGAGTGAGGGAACAATGGAACGTGAGATTGGCCGGAGAATCGGAGCAGCAGGGGCGGTTTTGCATACGCTTTACCGCACTGTTGTGACGAAAAGAGAGCTGAGTCGTAAGGCAAAGCTTTCGATCTACCGGTCGATCTTTGTTCCTACCCTCACCTATGGTCATGAAGGCTGGGTAATGACCGAAAGAACGAGATCGCGGGTACAAGCGGCCGAAATGGGTTTTCTCAGGAAAGTGGCTGGCGTCTCCCTTAGAGATAGGGTGAGAAGCTCAGTCATTCGTGAGGAACTCGGGGCAGAGCCGCTACTCCTTTGCGTTGAAAGGAGCCAGTTGAGGTGGTTCGGGCATCTGGTAAGGATGCCCCCAGGGCGCCTCCCTAGGGAGGTGTTCCAGGAGCGTCCAGCTGGAAGGAGGCCTCGGGGAAGACCCAGGACTAGGTGGAGAGATTATATCTCCACACTGGCCTGGGAACGCCTCGGGATCCCCCAGTCAGAGCTGGTTGATGTGGCCCGGGAAAGAGAAGTTTGGGGTTCCCTGCTCAAGCTGCTGCCCCCGCGACCCGATTTCGGATAAGTGGTTGAAGATGTATGTATATGTATGTATGTATGTATTTTATTATGCACATTTTCCCTGTAATGTCGTGCATGTTAAAAATAAACTTTTTTTCTACCTCAAGTATGTTCTAAATATGTTTTATGTTTACTTAAAAGTAATTTGAAATTCAAATTAATTATAGAAAAAATATACTTTCTGTGTACTGTTGAAGTGTACTTTGATGAAATACATCTAGTATACTTTCTGCACACATAATTAGTGTACTCACAGTATATTATTGTCAATGTGCTAACAATATACTTAGTATACTAATGATATATCCTGAGTGCTACTTTAGACATACTAAAGTACAACTTAGTGTACTTATCTGTACTATTTTGAGACAACATTAAGATGAACTATAATATGCTTAAGTAGAACTTTTTAATTTTTATTTATGTTTTGTAAATATATTTAAAAGACATTTCCAGTATATTCTAAATGTATTAATAGTAATCTGAAAAGTGGATTTAAGTATAATTTAAATCGAACTAAAGAACATTATAAATAAGTACAGTATTAGTAGAGAAAAGTGTACTTAAGTATATTTAAGTTAATCTTAATGGTGTCTCAAAATAGTACAGTCAAGTACACTAAGATGTATTTTAGTATATCTTAAGTAGCAATAATGATATATCATTAGTATACTAAGTACGTTTTTAGTACTCGAAAATAACACACTTTGAGTACAATAATTTTGTGCTTATGAAGTACACTAAGTGTGCTTAAATTTAGTATGTTAAAGTATACTTTTTTTTCGCCTGGGCAGATATGGCCTTGTCCATTTCTTCTCTAGTAGCCTAAACACATCTGCAAAAGTATTCAAAACAGTCAGTGTGTCTGCTGACCACGGCTACAGTCCCAAAACATGCAGTGTATTTACAAATTCTTCAGTCAGAGAAAGTCTTCCATTTTTTAATCGGGTGTTCTGAACACACAGCTGATAATTAATAATAGCAGAGCACATTGTATTTACGATTTTAAACCTTATATTTTGACACAAACCAGTTTAAATCCCTTTAGTTCAAAGTCCATGCTATTGCCTTCTTTAATCCAAAAAGTCCATGCTTTTGCCTTATTTAATCCTCGTCCCTCCGGAATTGATCCAAATCCTCCTCCGTTTTGATTTGCACAATTTTGGCTTCTTCGGGTGTAGCTCCATTCATTTTGATGAAGATTCTTCCATCTCTCGTCCAAGTTTGTTGGACCTGTCCACATTTTTTTAACCCTCTCGCTTGATAGGCCAAATAAGCCTTTCTCTTGGTTAAATTTTCACTCATTCCAATTTGTTCACCTTTAAGCTTCTTGCCTTGACTGAGCAGGTTTATCTTGTGCTTTCTACTCACAAATTTCAGAATGACAGCATGCGTTTTGGCGAATTTCCCCTTCGTTCTCTAGATCCAGATTAATGGCTTTGCTTCTCAGAAACATTGCCACTTGTTTTTCCACCGTTACATTCCCTGTATCGCCCTCTTTTTCTCCATTCCCGGCACCTGCATACGACCTTGGTTTAATATCCATTCCAGTTAGTATCACATCTCTGTTTTTTGCTTGTTGTTCTTGTTCATCAATTTTATCTCCAAGCTCTTTCAAGAGCTGATCTTTCTTCACATTGATGGCTTGAAGTTCCTTCAATTCGATCATCAGTGGCTTCAGACCAGCAGCAACTTTCTCTTTGATTTTTACATCAAAACGCCCAATCAATTCGTCAACAATCCCAGCCAGCTCAGCCTTCCGCAGTGCTCGCTCCGTCTCCCTCTCACTTTGTATTTCTCTCTTCAAATCTGCCAACATTCCTTTCTTCAAGTCTGCCAACTGTTTTTTAATTTCTTCCGCAAAAACTTTGTCATCTTCCATTCCCTTATCAGTGGTTTTTCCTTTTTTGGACATCTCCAGAGATTTTCAGAGATTTTTAATTTTGTGAATCTGAGTTCTCCGCTGCTCTCAATTTATGATTATCAGAGGAAACATGAGGCTGTTTAAAAGATATTTAAATGTTACTCATAGCTTCTTTAAGTGTGATAGGTCATCAGACTCGGTCTAACAAATAAGTCTAAAGCATTTTCATTTTATTTTTTACTTTTTGTCTGTCCTCTGATTCAGTTAAAGTACTGTACATGGGACGCACCTTTAAATGAGTTAGTAGTTATAGTGTGTTTATTTAAAACATCTAATAAACAAGGCTTTTTTCAGCTTTCTCTCAATGCTTCCCCTCATCCAGATAATCAAAATGTTTTTTTATAAGTTCATCTATTTTAAGATGCATTTCCTCAGTCCCCACATGGACAGCAAATTCTTCAGTTTATAAGTCACAATCAAGCTTGATTTATTTAGAAAAAAAGATCTTATAAGATCCATGTCCTTCTTACCATAAGAGAAAACAACCTATTTGCACACATTCACTCAATCATAGTCGACACAGTCTATTTGCAGTGTTTTGATGTAGGGGTGCAGAGAATCTCTTTAGACTCCTCCCTAGGAAAAATGTCTCCTGTCAGCCCTCCCTCTCCTTCTCGCTCTCTCCCTCGAGTCTACATCACCTGCATTTCAACCTGATGATAGAAGCTGTCGAGACTGTGCAGAGTTGGACCTGAGATCTGTGATTTTGTTATTTATTTTTTTAAATGTGTATGGTTATATTTGCTCCGGTGAGTTTCATTTCTCTCATCTTGCTTCTGCTTCTGTTCACTTAAAATACTGCGTGTGAATTACAATATCAAGTGTGATGGTGATGTATTTGATACATTTCCTGACTGACTTAATGAAATGTGTGCTGGGTTTATAGAATCAGTTCAGTTTGTGCCACATATTCAAAGTCAATACAAATCTCTTATGGAATCTTGCAGATGGAATCTCAAATTCTCTATAGAAATATGAAGATAACATGAGATTTCTGGCTTGTGGGCTTCGCCTAAAAATTAATTTAAACTCACTGTACTGCTGTGGCCACCCTCCAGCACACAGTGAGCAGCTCTGTTAGTCGTCTTCCGACCTTTCAATTATTCAGGCTTTGTTTTCGAACCGCTTAGAAATCTAAATAAAAACCAGTCCTGTGATGTATTCATTTGTATACATTATGCAGTTAAGCTGCTATTGCATACATCAAATTAGTTATCATTATAGATTAATTATACATTGTATTGTTTGTTTTTCATAGATTTTTGCCATTTGTGCTTTTGCAACATGTGGAGGATACTATGGTCATCTCCAGGTTAAAGTGGAATGTGCAGACAGAAGGGAGAACAACCTCAGCATCCAAATTGATTTTGGTTACCCTTTCAGGTAAAGTGGTTGTTTGTGTTTTCTTTTACATTAATCCACCTAGTGACTCTTGTTTGTAATTCCTGTAAGAGCAAAATTCCCATAATATTAATCCATTTCCAACTTTGTGCTTACTTCAGACCTTAATTGAACACATAAACTGAGGTTTTCAGACAAACCAGACATGTATGTGGAGATCACTTCTGCATATTCATTAATTCAGTATCAGTTACACTTTAACATGCTTCTTTTCTATGTGTAGATGGTAAATGGACTTGTATAGCGCTATATCTCCGTTTATCACAGACCCAAAGCGCTTTACATTGTTTTTGTACACATTCACCCAGTCACACACACATTCATACACCGATAGCAGCAGCTACCACGCAGGGTAGGCTTAGCACTAGGGTGCTAAGCTAACTAAGCTAACTATCGGGAGCAATTCGGGGTTCAGTGTCTTGCCCAGGGACACTTCGACATGTGGCGGGGAGACGGGGGATCGAACCTCCGACCCTGCATACCAGAGGCGAACTCCCTACCCACTTTGCCACTGCCGCAATGTGTGTGTGTGTGTGTGTGTGTGTGTGTGTGTGCGTGTGCGTGTGTGTGTGTAATTCCAGAAATCACAGCATACTGAAACTAGTAGCCTATATGTGTATTACTTGGTCAGTATAGCTGCACAATGCTTTCATGAATTAACTGCTTACCATGCAAATTACCCCCCAAAAATTCCCCAGGACTATTTTGCCAGTATTGCTACCAGTAATTCTGTATTTTTCATTTAAAACAACTGGCCCGTAGTGATGGAAAACTCTCTCCATGCTCAATATTGTCACATTGTTATTGAACTCCTTAAGGTCATACAACAAGTTGATCTAATAGATAAAAAACAGCTTTAATGCTTCATGTGCCTGAGGAGATCATGATTTCTATATTTAGAAAATTAACTCAGTCCCTAATTTCTCCCTCCTTTCACAGAGCTTTCAGATTCCTTTTCAATGAAGTACCACAAGGTGTCTTTTCTGTCTATGTTTGTTTGTTTTTAAGCTTGAACCTTGTTTTTTTTTAACCACAGGTTTTCTAACGAACACGCTCTTAGGGTTTCAATGTAAAACCAGTGGATACACGTTTCCTACAGGCTCAATCTTCTCACTTTCACTTTCATCACCACTTGTTTTCCCAATTCGCTGTAAACCTCCTCTTTCTGTCTTGTAGGTTAAATGAAGTGCATTTCAAAGCTCCGTTGTGTGAGGCAAAGAGACAAGAGATCCTTTTCCTGGATGGCGACTTTTCCCCAGCTGCTCGTTTTTTTCTGACTGTGGGTGTTTTTGCTTTCCTCTACTCTCTGCTGGCAACTATTGTCTATGTCTTCTACCAGAACAACTACCTGAGGAACAACAGAGGCCCGCTTGTGGTCAGTGACTTTGTACCTCCAACAAACACTCTGAATTGGAAAAATATAATGTTTGTGTGTTTGACAATTTCTTCCTGTTCCTGCACATAACTTCTTCCCTTAATTTTTCCATTTTGCTCTTTTGTCCTGAGCAGGATTTTTTTGTTACAGTCGTCTTCTCCTTCTTGTGGCTGGTCAGCAGTTGTTGTTGGGCCAAAACAGTTTCTGATATCAAGACGGCCACAAACCCAACACAGCTGTTGCTACTCATCTCTTCCTGCAGAGCTCTGGAAAACAAATGTACAGCTACCCAGGAGCCTGTGTGGGCACGTCTGAATACGTCTGCGGTATGTTTTCAGTCGAAACAAATGAAGTCCCCGAAACACAGAACTGGATAAAACAAGCCATTGACTACTGTTTCTTCCTGTGTCTCTAGGTGTTTGGCTTTGTAAACGTCGTCTTCTGGGTTGGGAATATCTGGTTTGTCTTTAAAGAGACAGGCTGGTACAAGACAGGTCAGCGGTATCCCACAAGGAGTGCATCTGGGAAACGTGCCAGTGAAATGCGGCAGCGGCTCTACAGCGAGAGCAGCTTCGAGCTGCCAGAGGAGAGCTTTGGTCCACAGCTCTCCAGACAAGAAACTTTCACTCAGTCAAAGAGGGGGTTCGGTCAGCAGGTCAACAGACAAGATAGCTTGAGCTTACCGCAGGCATATCACGGGCAACTGGTTTCTCAGGGGCCAATAATAATATCTGTCAATGAGATGTGATTTTACCCTTGGTATGCTATTGTTTTTGGTGAACTAGATGGACGCGCGTTTTTGACATAAAGTCATAATATATATATATATATATATATATAATAGGGCTGTCAAATTAACTCGTTAATTTCGATTAATTAATCACAGAAAAATTAACGCGATTAAAAAAATTAACAGAGATTGATCGCACTTCTATAATGCCCTTTGACCCGGTGCAAAAGTGGTGCGCAGCTGCACAAGCTGCACCTGTAGCTTGCACACACGGCCACACGGGTAAAAGGGCGAAAAGTAAAGAGAGAAGCAGGGGAAAGGGGCCGAGGGCTCCATGGACGGTTTAGGGGATGCTTTGGGCAAATAAGCATGAAGGTAGGAAGACATCTTACTTTATTCTCCGCAGTGTCTGTGCATTATTGATTTAGTGGGTGCAACACTGTAGGTTCAAAACAGAATCTCTCAATCTTCCTCCGTGTGTCTCAATTTTGTTTTCTAGCTGTCTCGTCTCCCGCGTAAACGGACACCCGCCCCGTGTGTGTATGTGTGTGTGTGTGTGTGTGTGTCAATATGTTTGCCTATGAATACGACGATGGTGAATGAATCGGCGTAGGCTATGCGCAGCTGCAGTGCAGCGCTGTCTGTTGTGGGAGATCGAAAGTCGTCATTTAGTCTGCTTGTTTTTTTGAGAAAATTTGGCGCTAGTTCCTAATTTTATTTCATGTAAAAACCTGGCTGAGGGGAGGAGACAGAAGTTACGAGAGACGGAGAGCGAGAGAGAGAGAGAGAGAGAGAGAGAGAGAGAGAGAGAAACAAACTGTAGTAGGCTATACAGCTGTTTATAAACATAAAAGTGTCATAAAAGTATGCGATTAATTTAGATTAATTAATCACAGAGCCTGTAATTAATTAGATTTTTTTAATCGCTTGACAGCCCTAATATATATACATGGCTATTACCGTAAGATTAAATGTAACACTAATGGTGTTTGTAATGAATGTTACTCAATGAATGATTGAATAAGCAAATAGTTTTTGAGCTCAGAATTTGTCCAAGTGTTTTGTGTCTGTGTGAATTACTTTTTATTATTGATTGTTTTAAAGTTTTTGATAATATCTTTCTCTTTTTACCTCCAGCCTCATTAACATAAAGTCATTGAAAAGAAAAATGTAAAAAGAAATGACCAGCGATGTAGTTTTTAGTACTTGGACTTGCATACTGTTCAAATGTTTTATTACCATAGACAACTCTCTCCTTTGTTCCCTTTGAGTTATACATTAAGTAACACATTTTGCCCTATCAATATTTGATGGAAATAATTTTCCGTATCAGTTCAGAAATATAGTTAATCAATGTTCTCTCTATAAATATTTATTGTTTGACTGTATCATTAATTGCCTTTGTCTTTACTGATGAACTTTCTAATAACATAATCAATGTGGCACACCAGTTTGTCCTTTCCTGAATTAATTAATATTGACTTCAAATGGGTAGCAAATGTTGTTACAGTGAAACTTTAAATTGTGTTCGTATTTGTGTGTAAACACATGTATGTATGTTCATATTCTATTAAACTTGTGTCAAAGCTGAAGAATTGAAACATGTTGCACACAAATCAATCTATAGCACATAATTTGGATTGTGGGATATGTTATTGAAGTTCTCATGTTGCTTATAATCCATGTTACTCCTACTACTGATCATTAAACCGTAGTCTGTTACCTCGATAAAGAGATGATTATGTCTATATAATTCACAACATCTTACTAATAGGAGCCTTGTCAGCGACAACTTCTCGCAACAGTTACTGGAGTTACTCAATGCGCGCAGTGCGCATGTACAAGGCTGTGAGAGTGCATGCTCAAACACACACACACACACACACACCTGTGGCCGCTCCTCGCCCCAAACTACCTCGAATATTTCTGAAAACATGTGTAAATATGTCTGATAGGGTTTAGCCTACATGAATGTCCCACGCCCGATTTTTGGCCCGGTGTCTTCGCCTTACCTTAAAGGTGCTGTAAGCAGAATGGTTCTTTTAGCTAACTTCCTGTCACTGACTGCAGTTAGCAGTCCCCTCCCTTGTCTCCACGTCACCACATTAATGCACTGCAGTCTTCAAGCAGCAAGTCATCTAGCATCATCTCAGATAAGTAAGAGTGATAAAACATGATAAAAACCATCAAAACAGACATTGGGAAGGATTTTTACCTGCCCCGCCATTGTAGGCGCATAAACATTCACCCATCTGTGCTCTGCGCGTGCACCGTCAGTGTGACGGGTGCCGGTTTGTAGTGTTCTCTCTTCTGATTGGATATCAGTTTCGGGATCCCCGAAAAGTTTATTTGCCGATTACATGCAAAGCGGGTGACTGAGAGAGATCGGCTTTATGAAACGTGCACGCGATGTAAGTGATCACTGTATGAATGAAGAGCGATTTAAAACTTATATCAACATAGATAAGTTGCTCACTTCACCTTCAAGCCTTGGGGCGACACAACACTACTGGCTACCTGCCAGCTGCCCGAAACAGAAGACCTACCTGCAGAAGAAGCAAGACTCAGGCTCTGGTAACACTTTACAATAAGGTACACAAAAAAAGAGTAGTTACCCTTTTAAAAAGGGTAGTTTACCTTTTAAAAAGGTAAGTTTACCTTTCAAAAAAGGTTAGTTTACCTTTTAAAAAGGTAAGTTTGCCTTTCAAAAAAGGTTAGTTTACCTTTTAAAAAGGGTAGTTTACCTTTTCAAAAGGTTAGTTTACCTTTTCAAAAGGTTAGTTTACCTTTTAAAAAGGGTAGTTTACCTTTTAAAAAGGTTAGTTTACCTTTTGAAAAGGTAAAGTTTACCTTTTCAAAAGGGTAGTTTACCTTTCAAAAAAGAGTAGTTTACCTTTTAAAAAGGTAAGTTTGCCTTTCAAAAAAGGTTAGTTTACCTTTTAAAAAGGTTAGTTTACCTTTTCGAAAGGTTAGTTTACCTTTTCGAAAGGGTAGTTTACCTTTTAAAAAGGTTAGTTTACCTTTTAAAAAGGTAAAGTTTACCTTTTCAAAAGGGTAGTTTACCTTTCAAAAAAGGGTAGTTTACATTTTAAAAAGGTTAGTTTACCTTTTAAAAAGGTAAAGTTTACCTTTTCAAAAGGGTAGTTTACCTTTCAAAAAAGAGTAGTTTACCTTTTAAAAAGGTTAGTTTACCTTTTAAAAAGGTAAAGTTTACCTTTTCAAAAGGGTAGTTTACCTTTCAAAAAAGAGTAGTTTACCTTTTAAAAAGGTAAGTTTGCCTTTCAAAAAAGGTTAGTTTACCTTTTAAAAAGGTTAGTTTACCTTTTCAAAAGGTTAGTTTACCTTTTCGAAAGGGTAGTTTACCTTTTAAAGAGGGTAGTTTACCTTTTAAAAAGGTTAGTTTACCTTTTAAAAAGGTAAAGTTTACCTTTTCAAAAGGGTAGTTTACCTTTCAAAAAAGAGTAGTTTACCTTTTAAAAAGGTTGACTGACTAGAAGTTGAGCGTGTGAATACTCTAGTACAGATAAAAATGTGTGCTGCAACTTGAATGTGTGGAGGAGACTGAAAGTGAGCATTTTTTTCTTTATGGAGGAAAACAAAATAGGGAATAAATGATGAAAAGTGATGCTTGTGTAGACACCAGTGACGATAGTAAAGTATGTTTCACACTGTATGCGACGGGGTTGTCTAATCTGCAAAGGCTAAAGGGATAATCTGTCTAAAACAGTTTACATAAAACCAGCTAAGGCTTAAAACCTCTTACTACTCTCACTCAGATCACAATCAGTTGAGTTTACTTACATGGATAACTTAGGCCTCCAGGCTGTTTAATTTAATCAGTGAAGTTTATAAGTACTGCTATTAAATTCAAGAATTAAGCATACATGGTTTACGGTATTCATGTAAACAGTCAGCAGGTTTCCAACGGCAAAGCAGACATCTTTTATGGAATATAAACTGTATGCATGACACTTAGTGATATTGTTTATCAATGAACTTCCGATTTATTTTTCAATTAAGGGGGACACCACAATTATTACACATTAAGTTCAGTTTACTCTTCATGACGAGGAGTACTGCACAGCCTGTGAAAACAGTTGGTCAAGATATTTTGTGGCTCTGCACCAAGAGAATCCCAGCGTTTGAAATAATGATTTAATCATTGTGAGGTCAACTAACTATCAAAGCAGCATTTGGCGGTGGAAATGCAGTTAGATCTAGCTTTACCAAGCGGACTCAAACCGGGCCGAACCGAAGCACACTGCTCAGTGGAAACAAGGCGTACATATTTGTTTGCATGTTTCTACTCACTGCAAAATGTTTTTCAACTAATCCTCAATCTATGAAATGGCCAAATGTAACTACTGTGCCCTGGTATCTCAAAGTAATCAATGACATGGCAACACGCTTGGATATGGTTACCCAAATGTACCACTCTACTATGAGACACCTATTTGTTTCCTGTTCGGGAGGTCCCTCCTCTGTTTTTTCTTTGTGGTTTTTCTCTTCTCTCTGTGTTCATTCTGATTTTGTTTTATTTACATTCTTTCTTCCAAGGACTGTACAGCCATCTGAGGCAGACATATTTGTGATGTTGGGCTATTTAAGTAGAATGTAGATGACCTGAAAGTTCCCAAAAGATTAATTGTCAAATTGTTTTATTTTCAGCATCAACTGCATTGATCAAATTTACTCCAAAAAAGAAGACATTAAATCTACCAAATCTAAAAAAGACTAAATGTGGCTTCATTTTAAAATGATTGTAGTTATTTTGCCCCCAACCACCAAATATAAGACTGTAAATAATAATAAACATAATTTTGAAGTCATAGAGCTCAAACATAATTTCATCAATACCTTGCTTCAGATAGCAGAGATAGTGTATTTGATGAAACATATTCTATGCATCCACAAGCTTGTCATTAAGACCTCTGTAGTCAGCCCTTCCTATCTAATTAGAGCAATTGGAACAAAGAGAGGCCATGCTCGATTCAGCCGGCCCCCTTCAGAGACACTAAGCACACACAGGTGTCCAGAGTAGGCTCTTTGAAGAAGATTACAGTGAATTTGCCCGCAGCATGACAATTAGGGTCAGGTTCATCAGCAGGAAATAAAAGGTTACATCACAAGATAGATGGCCCATCTCGTATGGGAGAAGGATGCTTTTATGTGTAATTAATCCCCTGTGAGCTTTAACATGTAGTTTGTACAAATAGTGCACAATGTGGAGCACACTGAATGCGGTAATGGTGCAAGACCAATTTCACTGCCTGTCTTATCATCTGAAAGCACACCAACAGGCACTCCAGCTTGTTTAAAAGGAGTTTAAAAATATTGTTCAATAAGCTTTCTTTTCGTTTCTCCTTACTTTACACATAGGCCATAGTTTATTCCCTCTAGAGCGGAAATAAAGTGTAATGTAGCATTCACATAGCATGTCAATCTGTAGTGCAGTGATACATGAGTGATAATGTTGGGCTTTAATGTAAATGACATTGGCCTCAAGGGGGTCGTATAGCATCACAGAAGATATTCCGCTACACAAGCACTTCTGTTCGCTACAGGGGGAGCCAACAGCAGATGGTGTTAAGTTCATTAATTGTATCCTTTCCTGGAAAAGTTCTAGCCACACAAGATTCCTTTCTTCACTCAGTCTTAAACACTAATATTCATTGCAAAAGGAATTTTTTAACTATAATCTGAAACTTCAAGTTAGATTTATTTTATTTCATGCCTTTATAACATAAAAAGTCTTTGACCTCTGTGTCCTGTGGAGGTGTGTATATTACCAAACCATATGAAAAAACTAATTATTTATTAGTGTCTTCAGATGTCAACCTCCAGTAACATTTAGGCTTCTGAAAGATTCAAATGTTGCATGTGCAGGTATGAGAAAATGTCATGGCTCATCTCTGGAAAAATGGCCCTTCAAATCTTTTATCGTCATAAAATGTATATCCCTGATTTTTGCAGTTGTCATACAATGTGGTACAAGTAATGAAAAGAAGGCAAAGAGGTGATGATCCATGCAGAACAATACAGGCCTTCCCCGAAAAAATGTCAGCCTGCGCTCATCCTCAGTCCCAGACGGTTTAGGCTTAGCCACTCTGTCTATTGGACTAATCGTCCTGGTTTGTTTCATTTGTGGTTCAGTTGGTCGTCTTTGCCTTTGATACCCTTTGGTTCCAGTGGGAATACATATCTGTACAATCAGCAATGTTGTATATATATATATATATATATATATATATATATATATATATATATATATATATATATATATATATATATATATATATATATATACTTGGAAATATTCTCTATCTCCAATCAGATTTATATGTTTCTGTAAACAGAAGGTAATTAAACCAGCATGAATAGTTCAGAATAGAATGAAAACAGTGAAACAGTACTTTCTTTTTGTCATGCGTGCATTTATTATCTACTCCATTATAGATTAGTTTTTTTTGCTTTTTCATAAAATACAAGAAAATTAAAAAATTAAAACATACGCTCCCACACATAATGACATGAAAATACCTCTTGCACACACACAGACATGCACACAGACACGCAAATGTTGTACAAGATAACCTCCACAGCAGATGAGTTTCTTTACATTTACATATTAACAGGTGAGATAGAATTCCGTTTGGTCCAGAGTCCGTTCATCAGATCAATAAATCCATTTGGCAAAAGTTCAAGACTTTTTCTCCTTTTTTTTCTCGGATGTATTTTAAAATCTGGAAGCAATCAGAAGGGAAAATGTCCACAGATTTGAGGATGTCATCATGCTTAACCTGCAGTAGACACCTCTGTCTTGCTTGTAGAAACTGAGGTCTCATCTTCCACCATGCCGCCCATTCCAATAGTGGTCAACATGCAGTTACGGAACTGACAAAGAGAGTACAGAGCACAAATTAAGGAACATGGTCAAAATGTAAATAAAAAATATAAATGCTAATACAAGACACTTGAGAATACATGAAACCAACCTGTTTGTTAAACAGCACGTAGATAACAGGATTATACAGTGCTGAGCTCTTTGCGAAGAAGGCAGGGATAGCTGCTGTCAAGGCGGTGAAGGCATGTCCTTTGTTCATGAAGATCCAGCCGGCGAAAGTGGCATATGGTGTCCAAGCTACCAGGAAGCCAAGGACCATCAAGCAGCACATACGTGTGACTTCCCTCTCAGCCTTCTGGGTGGACTCTGACTCCTGTTGCTGGGCTGCAGCCTAAAGTGTTTAACATTAGGAAACATCAGGCAGACAGCTCTGCAGAACTTTCAATGAAAAGTGACGGCAGAATATTTCAATTTCTTTTAGACTGGCCACAAGTTAAACATTTGACTTAAACTGAAACTTCACTTACAGCTTTGACAGTCAGCACAAGGCTTCCATAGGTGAAGAAAATGAGACCGACAGGAATGAAGAAGTGGACGACAAACATGTAAATGACAAATGATTCGTTGTTGTAGCCTGGAGCTAGAGTGTAGTAGTCTGGTCCACAGGAGCACTGCATACCCTCAGGAAGGTATCTGTGTGAGGTTTAAAGAAGAGCAAAATCAGTCAAACATGTAACAGTGATATAACAATCTCACATTTACCCTGTGCATCTATAGTAACCAATACAACAAAAAAAGTGGTTTCTTTGAGTTGCTTAAATGTTAATACATCTGGTCTTACAGTTGTTAATAAAAATGCATGTTGAACTAAAATGTAATATTTAAAAGTATGTTTGTTACCTGGACCAGCCGAAAAGAGGGGGAGCAGCACATGCGAGAGCCATGACCCAGGTGAAAGCAACTCCAGCTCCGGCATGGGTATTGCTGAACTTGAAGCTTCCCATGGGTTTGCAGACAACAATGTATCTTTCAACAGCCAGGACGACCAATGACCAAAGAGCAACTTCACCTGTAAAAGAAAGGTAAGATAAGTTATTAATTCATACTGTGCGTATTATGTTCTTCCAAACACATTGACGACACTCAAAAAAAAAACTTTCTTACCTCCAAGTGTCGCCATGAATCCCTCAATAGCGCAGAAAGTGGCACCCAGAATGAAGTAGCCGTTGATAGCTGATGTGATGGTGATTGTGAATCCAAAGGCGCACATGATCAGTCCAGCCACGGCCAGGTTGACAAGGATGTAGTTGAGAGGTGTCTGGAGCTTCTTGTTCTGAGCTGTTACCACCAATGTCAGAGCGTTGATGGGAGTGCCAGTGCAGATGAGGAAAAACATGTAGAAAGCTAGAAGCTTGAATATAATTGGATCTACCATATAATACTGTGGATATTCAAAAGGACTTCTAGCAATCCCAGTCTTGTTGGAAAAGGGTAGGTAGAAGTTCTTTCCTTCTGTGCCATTAGGCTCGATTCCTCCCTCCCACGCCATCTTCAGTTGCCTACTTTGCTGGAGCCTCCGGTGATGGATACTACTAATCGTCTGATAAGTCACCCAGTGCTTACCATTCAACAGGCAGTCCTGATCGTGGTTTTATACCTTCCCGAGGTCATCCTTGAAATTACATTATTAGATTACAAGAGGATTTCAGGGACGAGGACAGTTTAGGACACACTGATAATTGACTTTAAGAAAGTGACTTAAGATGACGCGTGAACATTCCTGTCTGTAAACTGTAAACTTATTTCTTTATCTAGCTTTATGTTTTACGTATAAGAGAAGGAGAACATGTATTACAATATATACTACTTTATAATATAAAAAAAGATGTTCACGGTATGTTTAAACTTTCATAGTGATAGAAACATAATATTGTTTTGGTAGAAATAATCTTTTGAAATTAAGTTCAAAATGTAGCCTAGAAATTGAAAAATTAATATTCGAAATTCCTCTAACTTCTCTAGCAGTGATACTTTACTCCTTTAATTTATTTATTTAAATGTTAAACTTATTTAATACATTTGATATTTATTTATATTCCAAATGCCTATTTAGCTTCTAAAAAAAGGTGACACCGTTTTCACCCAGGGATAAATGGGTTCTTGTTTTGTTTCGGGGGGTGGGTGGGGGGGGCTGGGAGAAGAAAATATAATTTCCTTAAATAATAATAAGAAATACCTAGGCAAGTAATTATGTTTTAAAGCATTTCAATGTATGATGATTAAAGTCAATGTGGACAGGTACCTGCACATGCAGTGACATTGTATCAACGTGAATACAGTAGCTGATTTAAAGGTAGGCCTACATCTCGAACTGCTAAATCGCGCACCTCACAGCTTATTAAACTGGTCGGCACAAGATGTATTCTCCGGACCATTCACTTTTTAATTGTTATTTTTCGACTCTAAGGTATGTTCATGACTCGTCTGATTATCGCCACAACAATCTGATGGGACACTGGGACACATTGCTGCGAAATAGGGTAAGTCCCGAAACAGGACATGGAGAATGAGCGCTCGTGTGTGCAGTATATTTTCCGAGCGTGAATTTACTAAAGTTCGCCTCCCCACCAGGTGGTGCACTAGGCCTACTCCTTGGTTCCCAATTTTGAACAGAGCATTGTTATTTTCATGCTGCTTACAACTCTATAATTAGGCTATCTAATTAAAATCTAAATTATTTCATTATTTCTATTTAAATAGTCTCACAAATGATATTAGTATATATATCTTAATTATCTTATTATATAAAGTAGCCTATCTAACTATATCTATCTAAAATATTTAATTATATTGTTTCAGTATATCGAGATTTAATAAAGTATGAAGTATGATATACATATGATTCATTCATATAGGCTACACAGCACATGGGAAATATATAATCAACAAAAAAATCAAAAAAGTCAGTAAAATCTGTCAATAAGACAAAATATACAACATGTTGACATAAAAGCATTCATAATGGCCATATTCAGTGTATTACATTGTTAAATAAATATATAGGCCAGCACAATTGCATAGCCTAACTGACGCAAGAACACTGTAAGCAGTATTTTGGCTGTGTATTCTCTATTCTCTATTCCCTATTCTATACTCTCTATTCTCTATCTATGGCCCTGGACCTCCCCGGGACTGGTGCCGAGCTGGGGCTTGAGGGTGGGGTGCTAGGAGGCTGGCTCTGGGTCTTGGGGGCTGGTGTCGATTGAGTGTTGAGAACGGAAGAGTGTAAAACAATGTTAATTGTGTTCATACTACTTGACAGCGTTGTTAGCGTTACTATAAAAGCCTGAGGGGCTGCCTCGGTCTCGGTTTGTCTGGGTCTGAGTACCGGTGTCATGCTGCTAAAGAATTGTCCTGATGCAAAATGCACAACTGAGAACTGTTTATAGAATATCTATTCATCCTTTTCCTTTACATTTGTGCTCTTTTGTCTATCTTTCATGATAGGCTGAGCGATGCCCCGGGCGATCTCTCCCTCTTTCTACCAAGCACTCTCCATGCTGCTCGGAGTTCTGTGCGGAATCAGCTGTCCTAGGAACGGACGCACCCCGGCTGCTAGTGCCTCACGTTGGCATTGATTCACCGTCCATCAGGATAGTACTCTTTCTACTCAAATGCCTGTTCAACCTTTACGTCCATTTTTGCTTCGCTCATTGGTTGTCTGTTTGTCCTCTTACAGTTTTCCCTGGTGGAGACGAGACGTTGTGGATCCGTCCCCGCCTCTGGCAGCGTCTGAAGTCTTCCTGCATCCACACTATTCGCACTTTACTTTAGTATTACCATGTAATCACCTGGTCAATGATCAAATTCCTTCGTGATTTTCTCTACTTATGACATCTATTGCAGTATTTCCGTCCTGGGAGAGGGATCCCTTACTCGACTCTCCCTGAGATTTCTGAATTTTTTATCCCGGTAAAGGGTTTTTTACTGGGTGTTTTTTCTCAGCCGAGCTAAGGGTGTAAGGGCAGGGTGTCATATTGTATGGAATGTAAAGCCCACTGAGGCAAATGTCTATTTGTGATATTGGGCTATACAAATATGATACAAAATAATACAAAAAATATTTGATTTGGATTTTATTTAATTTAATTAACTATTTAAATTATGCTGGATATATATGCATTTTATTTTCTACATTGACCAGATTTCGAACAGGCAATGAAATGTAACCTGAAAAGTTACTGCCACATAATGATTGTCAAGTAAAATTTAAAAATAGACACACTCAAGTAATGTACTTCAGTTAATGAACTTAGTTGAGTTCCACCGCTGGGGGTTGCTGTGTGCTTTAACGCTATTAGACAGTAAGTGTACAGTATGAACTTTGTGCACCAGCATAATTCTCGCTTACTGGCTCAGACAGCACAACATTCATATCAATTTAGAAATATATGTGTTTCAGGTAGTCAATCATTTATTGTCCGTTCAATCATGCATCTGTTGCCCGTTCCTATTCCAAGGTTAGAATAAACTCATAATCACACAGATTGGTATTTGTATACAGTGTATAAAGAAGAAAGACAGTTATTTTTCAAATTTTTTTGTGCAAACAATACAAAAAATAATAATAACAATAAAATAAATGTATAATATATATATATATATATATATATATATATATATATATATATATATATATATATATATATATATATATATATATATATATATATAACATAAATAAAGATTATACATTTACATGAGCACATTTACATACGCATAGGCCTACATATACATCAGTACACATATATTCCTTTATTCTTAGGACACAATGGAGACTGTGTAAGAGGTTTCCACTGAGGTTCCATCTACCAGTTCACCTAAACCAATAGTAGTCAGCATACATGTACATTTATGGAAAAGGAAAATGCGTGGAACACGGCTGTGAAGCTCTGTAAATGATGCCAAAATCAGTTTTTCTGTAATTAATAAAAAAGAGGCTGATGTACATTCACAAAGTCAATGTACTTATAAATGATAAAATCAGCATTTTGTGTCTTGTCACAACATTACATATAGGCCTTTCACACCAAAATGAACCAAGAGTCAGTTCCAGGCTGGTGTTGGGGTCAGTTCAAAACTGGTTACAGCCTTATCCCAGTTATGAACCGGTTGGTTTCACATCGACCGGAGACAGCCATGGAGCCGGCAAGAGAGCAACGTCATGACGTCACTGTAAACGTGTGTGTACGTCGCCCGACGCCGCTGCTCTTGTGGCTAAAGGCCAGGACACACCAGCCCGATAATCGCCGTCGTCAAAAAAAAAGACGAATCTGTTTGGTGTGTGCCGTGACGTCGGCCGACGTAGAGGTCGTCGGGCTTGTTTTGAGCCTGTCGGCCGCATGTTCAATCGGCGGCCGAACGTCTTTCATTTGGAGCAATTTGATTGGTGGAGGGCTAGCGAATCAGTGAAGCCCGGAAGTGAGGCGGGTAGCACAAACAGCTAACAACAGCTAGCCATCGTTTTAATGTGTTTGTTCGTTTCGTTTTGAGAGTACTCACATGCATCAACCCTTGTTGACTGCTCGACACCATGCTCGACACTCTCTGCTAAAAATTGTGCTCTTATGGTCCATAAATATAAATACGTATTTCTATCTATGTTTATGCTCTAGAGAGCTGTCCCATCATTTCCGGCTTTCGTATTTTTTCGGGCCACAATACAGATTAGCGCCGCCTGCTGTTGTGGAGACATTACATCCCGCGCAAGCGCAGAGCGTACGGAAAATAAGCAGTCGACTCGGTGTGTTCTTTGGCCGCGACGGGAAGACTGGAGCTTCCTGAAACGGCCGACTCCATTTTTTGCATAGTCGGAACAAGTCGGACTGGTGTGTCCTGGCCTTAACGCTAAAGCTACCGCTAGCTTTAAGCACAACAACAGCGGCGAATACGTCTTATTTTTACGTGTTAGCTCTCGCTTTGCTTTCTTAACCAAACAGGACCCATACAGCGTATTCTCGCCGGTCAATTTGATCGCTACGTTCGGTAATTATGTTATGTTTACGTCTCGTAGTAGCGGTGTTTTTAAACATGGCGGGCATGAGGTTTTAGTTGGTCTGGTTGGTCAGGATAATCCCTCCCCCGGCCGCTGGCGCAAGCGGTTCACTTCAAACCCTGCTCAATCCTGGGGTATGAGTTGAACCGGTTTTTACGGCCCGGAGCAGGCTTTCTGGCGGTGTGAAACCAAAACACTGGCTCTAACTCCGAACTAGCCCAGAACTAGCACCGATTTTGCGGCGGTGTGAAAGGCCTAAGAGTGCTTGTTTTGCTCCTAATGTGTTAAGACTAACAGCATCAGAACATGTGCAGACTTTGTAAATGGATTTGTGTTTCTTAAATCCAGTCAAGCCAGCAGTGCAAAAAGAAGCACCTAGTTTGTTAAACACCACATATTGTAGATAACAGCATTACCTCTTTGCTATAAGGCTTAAGGTTGCTGCTGATTAGCCAGTGAAGGAAGCCAATATGTTCAGGATGATCTGTGGCACTGGAACATGAAGCCCAGACAATTGAAAAGAAGAGTGAACATAATGACAGACACATATATGACAGGTCACTGCTCTTTTTAAGCAGTGACCTCTTGCTCAAATCAGCTGTGAAATGTATTTAAAAAGAATTAAACTTATTAAATTCACTACAGCTTTGACCCTAAGCATGATGCCCGCTTAACAGATTACAGTGTATGGTGACTTCAGAGAAGGCATATATATATATATATATATATATATATATATATATATATATATATATATATATATATATATAGCCAATATGTTCAGGATGATCTGTGGCACTGGAACATGAAGCCCAGACAATTGAAAAGAAGAGTGAACATAATGACAGACACATATATGACAGGTCACTGCTCTTTTTAAGCAGTGACCTCTTGCTCAAATCAGCTGTGAAATGTATTTAAAAATAATTAAACTTATTAAATTCACTACAGCTTTGACCCTAAGCATGATGCCCGCTTAACAGATTACAGTGTATGGTGACTTCAGAGAAGGCATATATATATATATATATATATATATATATATATATATATATATATATATATATATAGGCGCGTTGCAGCAGCAGTTTACAGCTGCTGCACACACACACCTACTCCCCGGCCTGCCCTGCCCCACCAGCGAGGTAACACATACATGAATGGAGGTAACACATACATGAATGGAGTCAAGAGAGTATTGTTTGCCCCCTAAGCCTCAGGGGCACTTTACACGACAACACGAAACGGTGCAAACGCGGAAAAATTCCTGCGTTTGCACTATATCATTTAAGGTGAGAACACACCGGGCGCGTTGGCGCTTTGGGCCAAAGCGACCAACGCGCCCGATCTGGCGCTTGGTCATTTTGTGTCAAAAAATGGTCCAACGCGCCATGGCGCCTACGTAGCTAGATGAGCCCGCCCCTTTCTTTATATGTCCATGGCTCGCCCGAAACTTATTTTCCCCCGCTTTTTCTATTGCTGATCAACCATGGCTGAGATAATCCTCATCGCTGCGCTCTATGTTTTGTGGGAGTCCAAGGAACGGAGCTACGCAGCTAGTCTCCCCCGATATATTTATTCCCCTAATCAACCATGGCTGCGATCAGATCCGACCCGACACAACAGCGTTCATGTCCACACAAAAACAACAACTACACGGCCAACAATTGTGCCAAAAAACAAATAAACAGCAAGTGAACGGAACAAATAGCCTTAAAACAGCATTGCAGATTCACGCCACTCGGAAATGAACACAAACAGCAAGGCAGCACCATACCAAACACATTTACAGCAGCATTGTGCACAGGGCAGTAGAAAATAAAGGCAAGTAGCCTACATTATCTGGCTGTGACGGGACCGTGGCTGGCGTAGATAGCCTATAGGGCAGGCATAAACACCGGTGCTTCGCTGTACTCGTTGTGAAAGTTCCCCGGACTTAGCCGTTATGTTTGGGTTCATTATATGGAGGTGGTGGCCGCACACAGCCGGGTGAGTTAGCTAACGCTATCCGACCGGTGCTAACTTGTTTATCGGCTTAAGCACAGCCACACATATTCACTGAATTAACCAGGAAGCCCATTCTCCTGGCTCACTTTCCCCACCCGAGCGGCTTCATATCACCAGCGAGCCGCATTTCCTCCACGGTGTTTATAGAGACACGGTCTCGCACACACAGCGGTGATTATCTGCTCCTCCATTTTGTCTCAGATTTTTCTGTCCTCCGTCTCTCTGCCAGTGACGTCGGGTCAAGCTCACCGCTGACTGGCCAACGCGGCTAAACGTCACGCAACGGAGCGTTGAAAGTTAAATTTTTTCATCTTTTTTCATGGCACGTTGACGCTTTGGTAACCCTTCCAAAGTGCCCAAAGCGCCGCTTTGCCGTGGCCAACGGATCCTCGCGCCTAAACCAATGGTTCCCTATGCAAAAATAGGATTTTTCAACGCTGCCACCACACCCAACGCGCCCGGTGTGTTCTCACCTTTACAGGAAAACAGCAAACGCAGGCATGAAACCGCAGGTTTTTGAAATCACCTCCCAGGGAGGATTTTTTGGAAAACTTAACGGTTTTGGTTTCCTGTAAACACCGAAACCATTTCCCCTGATAACGCTGACGTCACGGCTCCACCCTCACACATGCGTAGTCTATAACTTGCTGTCAAAATATCCACAACACAAGCGAGTTATAAAGTTAGAAGACAACATGAACGGTGTCTCCACGGCACCATCACTGTGATCAGCGGAGAGTGACGTGCAGGGCTAAAATATAGCCTAACACTCGCCAATTTAGTCTAAGCGATTAGTAAGTTATTGAGACCGCCGGCCACTTTGTCTGGGGAAAGATTTGTGCTCTGCCGGTTTTTCTAGCCAAATAAACGTGTGTAGCTTCTATGCCAGGGCAGGGACACGGCTCTCTCTACATTAAAAAACACTATCCATAGTTCAGCGCACAGCGGTTAAGTTACTGTTCAACAAAAGGAGCATTAAGGCTACGGCTTCACAGTAAAAGCATTTCACTGGCTAAACATTAATAGCATTTCACTGGACACACGTGAGTTGACTTTTATTTTGAAGTACGCCTAACAGGAAGGTATCCGCTCACGAAGCCCCTTCACTATCAGCAAGTCTTCTGTTTTTACGAGTTCAATGCGGTGAAATAAGAGGACAGAAAGCTTGTCTTTTACAATATTTGTAACCCAAACCTTACACCAACCGCTTTATGAACGTTAGTGGCATTAATTTTCGGTTACAGTAAGGTTTTATGCATCAAATTGTACCGGAACAGCTATCTACTAGGCTGTGTCACCGCTGACTATTGGCTTGGCATGGCTGCTACACTGCTACTACAGCGATTTCGGCCCGTTTCCTCTGAAAACATGTGCACGGGTGAAGATGTCAGATAAATTTTGTCTGAACGGGGTTTTTTTTTAAACCAAAAACTGGAAAACTGTCACGTTTTCACAGTGTAAAGTGCCCCTCAGTTGCTAAGCTATAACTTGCATTTATTTGTCTCTGTTTTAAAGTAGCCTCTATTATCCAGCGCCACACAGCTGAGCATAAATTAGCCGACTCTCCTGCTAGCCCAAAAAAAATAGATATGACGTGATGAACACAACTAATGTCGGCGGAGTTTGTCATTGGTGCAGCATGTGAATCTATCAGTATGCTGAATATTTAGTGTTGTTTAGATTTACTTTAGGCTATATAATTAACACATGCAGTAATTTATTTGCTAAATGACAAACAGGCAATTCCCAATTGCCTGCAGAAAAAGTAGCCTTGTGCCTGGTTGTAATGTAACCAAGCAGTCTTATTTTATATGGTTGGTCTCTTTTTATTTACAAATTGCAGTATAATGCCTAGAAAGGGGAGGTTAAAAAGGAAAAAGAAAGGGAGCTACAGCAGGCAGCCAAGGGGAGCAGCTCTCTGCTCTCCTGGATGAAAGCATCCACCAGCAGCAAGGAGGAAGATGAAAGGTCAGAGTCAAGACCAGAGTCATGTTAACTGTCCAGGGCCTTTTAAAGCTCAGATTTTAATGTTGAACTGTTCCTCAAATGTTATTGAAATATCTTAAAAGCTGTCCACACATTTTATTTTAACTACGCAAAGTGTGTTGGTGGTACTAAATCAATCATGAAGCTATATAAACTAATTATATTATTTTGTCCCAACCATAAATTATTTCTATGTTACAAAACTTGCAGTAATCTTGTATTTACCTTAATAGGATATTATTAGTACAGAGATCAGGGTCCTAACGAAGACTTCAAAGACAGAATTCGGGATAAGAGATTATTTAAAAAAATCCAAAGGTGACTTTTTTTTTCAAATATGTAATTTTTTTTCTTTCTGCTTTTTGGTAATTCTGTGTCTCCAAATTATTCCAGAAAATAGTACTAAATAGCCCACATTGACACAGGTGATTTAGCCTTAGCTTTCTTCTCAAAGAGCACCAGATTGATGAATTTTACTTTAAAAGGTTAAAATTTTTCTTCCGGGGGAGCAGTCCCCCGGAAGAAAAAGGCGCATAGGAAATGTTCTGTTTATACACGCGCTAACTTAACTGCGGTAATGTGCCGTCTCCTTCCGGTAATTGCCGTTGAGCCGTGAAGTTTTTATACCTAGAATCGCTGCAGAGCACAGATCCCGAGCACACATCTTTCACCAGCCAAAGTGGAGGGTGGACTCAATAACTTACTTGCCTAAGACTCATTTACCCGCAGTGTTAATGTAGAGCACTCTAAGCAGTGTTGTGCATCTCTCCTCTGTGTTTCAAAGACAGCCTCTCCTCATTATCAACCTGTGTGAGTGCGAATGGATTCGTATTCATCATCGCACGTGATCAATTTCAGTAGCAAATGCGATCAAAACTGTCGCACTGTACAGCCCTGTGTGTGTGTATATATATATATATATATATATATATATATATATATATATATATATATATATATATATATATATATATATACTGTCAATGAATAAGGAGACCTACAATTGTCTGTGTATTGGAATGCATCTTCTTGAAAAAAAAAAATGTTTTAACTGTATCAGTCGCTGAGTATCTGTGTATCTGAATCTTATGGCAGTGGGGGCGGGACCTGATAAGCCTGTGGCTTCTCCTGCCACCCTTCGGACGATAACACAAAGTAATATGTGTGAATATGCAAAGAGAAAATTGTGTATTGTGTGTAATTGTCCGGAAGAATAATAAATAAATAAATATATATGGTATATAGTATTTATTTAAACGTCATATGCTACTGATGAAAAGAAAGAAGTCACAGTGAAATAATGTTGCAACCTGTGATTTTATAGAACGCTTCATTGACAGCCAGTGTGTGTAGATTCCCAGGAAAAATCGTTAGAGGTGAGAGCATAGAGTGGCGCTGCATACATTAGTCGTAGGCTATTTTACATTTTCTGGATCAATAACTGTATGCATGTGGCAAAAAGTCGCAGCGTGATGTTACAGTTCACTCTGCTGTAAGCCTAATGTCATGGCTTTGTTCCGTTCATTATCTTGCTCATCAATAAGTTTACTGATTTAACTAGTTTACTCAAATAGAATGTATCGCTCAGACAATATTGTCAGGTCCGCATGATTTCCACAGAAGTAGTTTCCTTAAAGGGCAGCGCTCTCAGAGCCGAATTTAAGCTCAAACTCTGGAATACAAACTGGTCGGAGCAGCTTTGCCGTGCAACCTCTGTTACCACGGTGATCAAGCCAGGTAAAAAGAGAGCCGCCTTTCGTGATACTGAAAACTCTGGCTTTAGACTCAACAGACCTCGCTCAGTCATTAATCTTGCTTCGTAGTACACCCCTCTGGGGGCTGTTTCAGAAAGCAGGGTTAACAAACTGAGTTCAACAATCTACTCCAAGTTGACCGACACTGAGATGAGCAACTTTGAGTTATCGTTTCAGAACAGCTGATTAGTATTTGGGTCAGTCAATACTGAGTATGTTCACTCTGGATTGAGCGCATGCCTAAAAGCCATCATCAATGGATCGCTGATAACATGATTCACCATGGCAACATGAGAAACAAATGCTTGATCCTTCCACTTCTTCACTCTACCGACTGGATTTAGAAATATTAATGAATGAAAAATATGGTACAGCGAAGAATTAACAGGAATATTATCTGAGAACTCTGATCAAATATCACCTCGGCAATTCAGAAATAAACAGGCCAAACTTTTTTTGTCAAGAGAATCAAACGCTTCCGTAGGCCTATGAGAAGCAATGTTCTACGCATACTGTATCAGCAGCAGGAAAAGTAGGAGCTGGCGCGGCACAAAATTGCAGACAGCATTTTATATTCGCTGTATAATATTTAGGCAAGTGGTTCTTTAATCATGTGCAGTAAACAGACTGTCGCTCCCCTCAAATGGGGAGTGAAAGACTAACGTCAAACAATTTAGGCAACAATTTTCATTGACGAGTCGGATTGATTTATTGCTAAATTCCATGTTCCTCAAGTGACCACAGTCTAAAATATTTAATTATTTCTATATTCATTTTAGGCTATTTAACAAGGCTTGTCTGTGACTCTGTGACACAAGTGAACAGTAACAATCGCATGCAGCATCACATTTTAGCCTGACAGAAATAAGCTCAGCGTCACAGATGTGAGAAAACTCCTGTTAATAAAAAAAAAGTTCTTAGGTTTAAATGCAACACAAATAATAATTTCTGAATGTAGAGCATGTTCAATGTGTGTTACGTGGCCACCTGCATGAGACAAGGGCAGTTATACTGATCAGATAATAATCGATCAAACAGAATCATCAGGAAATGATAATAACATCCCGATGGAGCTTTCTGTGGAGTCATTTTGCTTTGTAATTGTACACAGACGTGCTGTGACACACTTTCTGCAGTTGGAGCGGCAACGTAAAGTGACAACAAACTCAGAGTTGGTTCCCTCAAACCTCCCAGCGGGCAGGTTAGTCTCACTGGGTCTGTTGCCACAGTAACCGTCTCTGCGCTGAACCTAGTCTCGCAAAGCCAGACCAAACTACAGTAGTATGGTCTGGAACCATGACATTTAGCTGGCCTGTTTTTATTTCTTTAAAGCAATCACAATCGTCTAGGGCGGGGCTAAGCCCAGGAACCAGCAGCAGTGTCCGTGCAAAACAGTGCCGGGGGGAAAATGTTTTGATTGAACGTTCACGTTCAGAGGCTGTCAGAGAAATGGCTAAATCCCAATCGCAAACGCCACAAAAAAACAGGATGTCAAAACACCATACACTTTAGCCCTCGAGGAGCTCACGGGATAACTAAACGGGAATGAACTAGTCACGCAGTGTTTAATCTGGTAACATTAACAACGGTGGCCCTTGGTACCGTAAATCACCAAAGAAAAGGCATGGTGGCTCCTAAATCTAGCTGGTTATAAGGTCCGCTGCTCAATCGAAACCCCCACGCTTCATTGTCCAGAGTTTATGAGGGTATTTATGCCCAGGACCCGGGGGAAGTTGTATAATGAAGTGGAAAAGCTAGGCTAGGCTAAGCTAGGCTGCGTCCCGGACTGCCGCCTCCGCTATTATTATTCAGAAGTCTGAGCGTATCTCCACACTTTATTTCTGTCTACAGTAACGTGAATTCTCACACCCTCTGTGTGTGTGTGTGGGAGAGCACTGCCCTCACAGACACACACAGAATTGTTTCCGAGTTTGAGAGGGAGCTAAATACGGGAAAGCCAGCAACAGGAAGGGGAGGAGTTACGCTGGTAGCCGACGTAAGCGCTCATAGACCATAGATAGTATATAAAAGACGCTGGCGAAACCCGGCCAGCCAGACTACGCTGAACCTGCTTCCTGAAACGGAAAACCCAGAGTTTCCACTGACGCCCAGAAACGTCCGGACGAGCAAAGAAACCATAACAAAGTCAGATAATAATATAACAATATACAGTCAGAGGGGGGGCTGTGCAATTAAACACACCACCACACGTTCTAGTAGTCTATCTTTAAGATTATAAAATGACTTGTGGCCAGTCTAAAATAAATTGAAATATTCTGCCGTTGCATTTCAGTGACAGTTCTGCAGAGCTGTCTGTCTGATGTTTCCTAATGTTAAACACTTTAGGCTGCAGCCCAGCAACAGGAGTCAGAGTCCACCCAGAAGGCTGAGAGGGAAGTCACACGTATGTGCTGCTTGATGGTCCTTGGCTTCCTGGTAGCTTGGACACCATATGCCGCTTACCGTCTGGATCTTCTTGAACGAAGGGCATGCCTTCACCGCCTTGACAGCAGCTCTCCCTGCCTTCTTTGCAATTCCTCAATTTTTCAGTGTTTATCCACCCTGATCCACACTACATGCTTGAAGAAAACATAAATGCATTAAGAAATGACTTACTGAAACAGAATTGGAGGGTAATATATGAGGTAGAAGCTACTGACAAAGCATATAATGGATTTCTTAAAGTTTTTAATTAAGGTTTTTAAATCACTTTATGACAAACACTGTCCTGTGAAACAATACAGTGATGGACATAAACAGAAAACTAGTCCGTGCATCAATAAGGGTTTGAAAAATGCCTGCAAAAAGAAAAATACACTGTATAGAAAATGTATGAAAAATCCAACTGCAGAAGCAGAAAATAAGTATAAAAAGTATAGAAATAAATTAACCAATATAATGAGGATATGTAAGAAAGAATACTATAATACTAGAGAATAACAAAAACAACATGAAAGGTTTATGGAATGTGCTAAATAGTATTATTAGAAATGGATCAAAAATAGAGGTTACCCTGAGTATTTTATGGAGAAAGAAAAGAAAATAGATAATATGGATGATGTGGTTGATGGTTTTAACAAATTCTTCGTAAATGTGGGACCAAATTTGGCAGAAAAAATTAATGACCCAGGATCTGTGAGATCTGAAGACAATAATTATGATTTAATAGACATTAATCCAAAATCAATGTTTCTAAAAGCAGTGGAAGAGAGTGAACTTATAGAGATTGTTCATAATTGTAAAAACAAGACCTCTACCGATTATAATGACATTGACATGAGAATAGTTAAACATGTCATTGAAGGAATTGCAAAACCACTTACGCACATCTGTAACTTATCATTTCAAACTGGTAAATTCCCCCAAAAAATGAAAATTGCAAAAGTCTTACCGCTGTACAAAACTGGAGACAAACACCACTTCACAAACTACAGGCCTGTTTCACTGCTTCCTCAATTTTCTAAAATTTTCGAAAAACTCTTTGCTGCCAGATTTAACAAATTCATCAATAAACACAATTTACTAACTGACAGCCAATACGGCTTCAGACCCAACCGATCCACTTCATTAGCAGTCATTGAGCTAATTGAAAAGATAACAAATTCCCTGGACCAAAAGAATTATGCAGCCGGTGTTTTTATTGATCTCAAAAAAGCATTTGATACCATAAATCATGACAGATTAATCAATAAATTAGAACGGTATGGTATCAGGGGGGTTGTATTAAACTGGCTGAGGAGCTATTTACAGAACAGGCAACAGTTTGTGAAGATGGGTGAACATATGTCATCTTGTTTGGACATTGCCTGTGTGGTCCCCCAGGGGTCAGTATTAGGGCCAATTCTTTTTATTCTCTACATTAATGATATATGCAAAACATCAAAGATTTTACAATTTGTGTTATTTGCAGACGACACTAATATTTTTTGTACGGGAGAGGACAACTGAAATGAGCAAATTAAAAAAGTGGTTTGACAATAATAAATTTCATTGAATCTAAGTAAAACAAAAATCATGTTGTTTGGAAATTGTAATTTAAATAATGACGTAAATGTTAAGATTGAAGACTTTTGTTGATAGGTTTGACACCCTCATTTCAATGCAAAATGATCCACACAATACATGGTTGAAAACAAAACCAAAGTAGTTTATTGAAACCATATGGGGGAGAGGTTACTCCGCGCTGTCTTTACTGGGCGTCTGCATCACCTGAAACGAAGGGAGATTGATTAGTGAAACCTTCGCACTCTTCCTTTTTGTTCGGTTCTGGAACTCCTGCCACTTCTTCCTCACAGCGCGCCAGTCACGCAGGCCACATGGGCTGGAGGGGGACATATTTTCGGCTATGGCCTGCCTGACATGGTTCCTCACCGTGATGTTCTTTTTGCCCCTTGTTCCCCCGAATAAAACTCCCCGGTGCTGCCAGACCTCGTCCACTAAGACGCCCATCTCCTCCGCGGTAAACGACGGTGCCCGCTTGTTTCTTTTGCTGCCGCTTTCTTCCATTCTCACATGTGTGTGCCTATATCCACGGGGTATATATGCGCTAATGGGCTTGATTACTACTTGGATACACTTGTTGCCACACACACACCAGCACCCACACACCCCCCAACACACACGATACATGCGTAGCCAAATTCCTCCTGTGTGGGGGAGACCACGGGGCGCTGTGTGTGACTTATGCGCTGTTAAAGAGGTGGGTGATCGATTCGCCTGGCATCGATTTATTCAGTTTCAGCACCACCGCGGTGGACAGCTCCCACTAAAGAGCTTCTTTCGCTTCATCTTACGGCTTCTCCAAAGATGGCACTTAAGAAGCCAGCTGGGAAACACCCGTATCTTAGCGCTCCTTCTTAGGCGAACCCTTCTTTCGACCCTTCTTTGGTCCCAAAGAACGATCGAATCTGGGAAACGCGGCCACTGTCAGTGCGCTTCTTGTGCTTACCAAAATGGCTGTTTGAATGAATTGTTTTGATGATAAAAAAATTTCAAAGACTTTGATTCATTTTGCAAGATGATTTTCTTTTGCAAGATAGGTATAATGTTATGTTTTGCTGGTTTGGTGTAAGGTTTTGAGGTTAGCGTATAAAGGGGTAGATATACGTCCTAAGATCCGAAATAAAGAGTGCTAAATGTGCGTGAGCATTATAAAAAAAAGATTCAAAATGTTTAGTTGTCATATGCACAACAATTACAGCAGCAGTCATTGACAATGACATTATTGAGCCAGAGGCTCCACTCAATAATGGAATATAGAAGCAGAAGAAAAAACAAAAGTGAAGAGAGCAACACCTGAGACACAAATAAACACAAAAGTGCAAGGACACAGTGCTGATAAAAAGTGGAGAGATATTGATGCACCATAAAAATGAAATAGAAGTAGAAAATACTGTACGTGGAAATTACAATAAAAACTAGAACTGCAAGCAGTTGTGAACGGAGGCCAAGTCTCCCACGCGACTCGGGATCGGGCGTCGTCGTCTGCGGCACCGGCCCCTCGCTTCACGGAATCCGGGGATGTAAAGTTTTTGAATGTGGGATGTTCGGTTTGGGAGTTATAGACCAAAAGGCAAAAAAAATGCAGAGAAAGATGCTCAAGTGGAGATGTATACTTTTTGTGTTTTTGGCGCCCCCTTTAGGCAAAATTTAAAAAAAAAATTGAGGATGTTCGTTAGGACAGTACGACCATATTTCTAAAATGTTGTCTTGATACGATGTATAGTTTTGGATTTATAATCACTTAATCACAAGGTGTTAGAAGGAAGCTAATCGGCAAATCTTTAAAGCGCTACCATTTGGTCTTCCCATGGTCGTAGAAAAATACATTTTCTTTATACAACTTTTGCTCGTGGGAGTCGGTAGAGCATAATGCTTTTGGTTTCATCCAAATCGGGCAAAAACTGTAGGAGGAGTATGTTTTGGTAACTGACACAGTTTTTTTACTGGCGCAGTTTTTTGACGTGGCCTATCTCAAAAGATGCAGCTGACTTGTAGGCATCTGTGGATATAAAGTTTTTGACTGTCGGACGTTCGGTGTGGGAGTTATAGCCCAAAACGTGTTTTCCTTTGTTGTAGTGCCACCTATTGGTCGGCATGTCTGAATTTTTTTGTCTGCGTACCAGGCACGGACCTGGATCTAGTCATGCAAGTGGCATGTCCCAACCCTTTACGGTTTGGGCTGCAGCACCATTTTACGTGAGAAATGTTCCAAATTGAAAAATCGAATCTTTAAATCGCTACCATTTGGTCTTCCGATGGTCGTAGAAAAATTCAACTTTTGCTCGTGGGAGTCGGTAGAGCATAATGCTTCTGGTTTCGTCCAAATCGGGCAAAAACTGTAGGAGGAGTGTGTTTTGGTGACTGACCCAGTTTTAGTGATGTAGCGAAAAATCTATCCATACGCAAATGGGCGTGGCCTATCTCAAAAGATGCAGTTGACTTGTGGGCATCTGTGGATATAAAGTTTTTGACTGTGAGAAGTTTCGGTGTGGAAGTTATAGCCCATAACGTGCTGTAGCGCCACCTAGTGGCCGGTATGTCTGAATTATTTTGTCTGCGTTCCAGGCACGGACCTGGATAAGCCATGCAACTTGCAAGTGGCATGTCCCAACCCTTTACGGTTTGGGCTGCAGCACCACTTTTACGCAGAGAATCATACTACTATAATAGTGGGCCTGTCGCCGACAGTTGGGACAGTTACTCAGCTACGCAGTGTAGCTCACCTGCCCGCTGCCGCCGGTTGAAGCAATAACGGCCCAAAGCAAGATATCGCCACATTATCTCAGGTAAGAGTTTCTGTTGGCTAAACTTTTTATTTCCTTTAATGACCCTCTTATCCATCTATAACCAAATAGCAACTTAAAGGTGCAAGTTGGAAATATTTTATTTACCTAAATAGGTCTAAATCAACCGAAGTGAAACTAATAGGGGGAATACTTTTCTTTTTTTGACATTGATTTATTCTGGTTTCATGGTTTATGCCGATGTGTATTTTTGATATGAATGATGTATGGATTTACCATTTTCTTGCTACATAAATGAACTACAGTTCAAACTTACCTCTCAGTCTTGGTGTGTCATTACTACTTAACAGTCACATACTGTTCCTTAGAACCTAGAATCTAGCCCTAGTTACTTGTAAGGATTTACAGCGCTACATATGTGGCGAGCTAGCCAGGAGGCTAATTAGCTTAGCGTAGGAGCCATAGAAATATTTGAAAACCGTTATAGACTACTTTAACCAAAGTGGATATCTTATAGTCACCCAAGACTGATAAAATAGGTTAAAAACTGTAGCTTTGGAAAACAAAATACATCGAACAGAGAAAAAATTTAACTTTGTAACAGGTATGACCTTAGAGGTCCAAATTGCCTCTTTGTAACTGGTATTGATGATTCATACACAGTAAACAAAATCCCAGATGTCTTTAAAGTTAATGGAGACATTGCAAAGGCTGTTAAAATCCCAGACGAGCCAGAGCAACCTGCAGGAAGAGCTCTCATAGAGTTTCTTTCAGATAGAGCAATCTCGAGACTAAACCCTGCCGCTGTTGGTAACTTACCAAGCCTTATGCTGTGTCTGAAATCGCGCACTTACGTAAGTGCACTTACATTGAGTGCACTTTATTATCCCAACAGTACACTTACTTATAGACGCAGTGCTCTCGTTTCTACAGTGCACTGTCCAAACTGCCGTCGCGCACCTACCGGAAATGACTTTGCATTTTGACGGTTCTTCTTCGGTGGTATTTTTTTCTGCTTGTGTTACCGATAGCCAAAACAGACACGTTAGTTGCGGAAAAACAAAACAAATGTGTAATTTAACTTTTGTAGAGCGCGTCCGTCTCCACGGTTGCTTCAAGCTCCACTATTTTGATTTTAATGTCCCGTCCTCTCCGCTACGTAGGCAAGATGGCGGCCGTTGAGTGTGGAAAGTGTCCATCGCTCCACACTCAAGTTTTAGACCGTTTTGAGTGCACGACTGAGGAACTTACAGTGCACTGCATTTTGGCACACTCTCCGGTTTTGCACAAAGTGCACTCAAAAAAGTAAGTGTAAGTACAGAAGTGCGCGATTTCAGACACAGCACTAGAGACCCTTATGTGACATGGCATGTTAGGACCATTCGAAAAATATGTCAGGACGAGCTTGGTAGGGAGTTAACACAAAGATACTTAAGCGAACTGCAAGCTTTGCATGGCCACAGTAAAGCAGGCTTTTTCAACCTACTTCAGGGTGAGCTACAAACCCTCCAGTCTGACACAAGTCCTGCCCAGACAAATGAGGCACATTCACCTCAAAGGCGGCAAAGCCTTAAACCCTTTCACTGAACCCCAGACTAATGATAGTCAGTATGGAACCATGGGTTCTACAGATAACCCAATGTGTATGACTGATGATTCAGTCCAAGATAACAATCAACATGACCATTCAGGGAGACGTCCAGCTAGTAACTCACCTGACGTCCCTCCCTCAATCAGATCCATTAACCCACCACACATTCAAAAAGTAGTGGTTGAACACATAATGCACAGTGAGCCAAAGCCACCCAGCTACAGTCAGAGCAGAATTCGAACATTCTCCGGCAAGTCCCCTAAACCAAATGGTGAAGTCGATTACGAAGCCTGGCGTACACAAGTTGAGCTTCTCCTTTGTGACAACTCAGTCCCTGAAAACCAAAAGTTAAGGAGGATATTGGAAAGTTTACTTAGCCCTGCTACTGACATCGATAAGCCCCTTGGCACTGGTTCACCCCTCAGTTCATATCTTGATCAGCTTGAAGCTGTTTTTGGAGTAAGATGGCGAGGAGCTTTTTGACACTGTAGTAGCCGATTATTTCCCCATGGCGACCAAGACAAGGGCGAGGCTGGACTCTTTAAATCAATGTTCCAAGTTTATTTCAGAGGTTCCAACAGACAATACAGAGGACTTGGTGATAGCATGAGCATGGGGGGCTGTCCCCCAAAGGCTAGCTGTATACGCCTGTGAGCCGTCTTATATCAAAAACTTGGCCTGCTGGTTCTCCTAAAATAGGCATATCACAGGTCCCAGCATCGGATGACGTTTATCTATTAAAAGGTTGTCTTTGTCTCTCACAGTGACCTCTTAACATTTAAAGGCCTTTGCTCAGCAACTCTGGTATTAACCATTCAAATCTACCACATATTCTTCCATTTAGATGATACTTCATCTACAAAAAACAAGATGTGTGACAATATGTAACCAAACATATTTGAATTGCCCAACAGAAACCTCCAACAAAACACAGAAACACTCTTTATGAGTGATGTAGAATACAATGCATAGATATACACATTACTGCAGTAAACTACAATGTAAAGGACCAACAATGCAAACGCTCAAACACTGAACGATGATAAAATGAGATTAGGGTGCGAGAGCCCTCTGCAGCTGAGTCTCAAGTTCAGACAATTCGAGACGTGATCAGCCCCCTCATGGGGGATGTAGTCCAACCAACTTTGGCACAGAGGATGGTCCTCCATTTCATACCTGGCAGACTCCGCCAGACGTGGAATTCCGTGGCCAGCAGCCCAGGAAAGTCCAAGTTGGTATGCGGCTGGTATGCACGTGGCCTCCTCCTCTTTCAGCATGACCACAGCATTGCACTTGCGATAGCGCGGGAGCAGTAACCCGAGCAGTGAGAATTCTCGATGACATAGACGTTGGTCTCCAAACGTTGCACTTTTTTTACAAGTCTTTTTCCCTTTTTCCAGAGCGTACTTAAAGCACAGAGCGACGTAACAAGCTTGATTCCAGTCCAGCCTTTTTTTCCAAAGTCTTAGTCAATAAAACTGCACACGGTTCTTTGTTATAACAGGAACTTCGTGGATACCTGGCCTAACGGAGCCTCTGAGTAGTCCCCAGACCGGACAATCATGCCGTGACCTTGACCTTGACACAGAGCACTTCCTGCCGTTCACACCTTATCTCCCGTCGCAGTTCTCTCAGTTATTTTTAGATACTGGGACAGACATGAAACTTTCAACTACGGCGTCCATCTGAATTTCTCTTTGAAATCAGATGGGTCCCGCCGCGCACAGTTAGATCATGTTTCCTTGTTATTTTATCCGTCATTGTGACGCCAATTGTAGTAGCCGATTGTTTCCCCGTGGCGACCAAGACAAGGGCGAGGCTGGACTCTTTAAATCAATGTTCCAAGTTTATTTCAGAGGTTCCAACAGACAATACAGAGGACTTGGTGATAGCATGAGCATGGGGGGCTGTCCCCCAAAGGCTAGCTGTATACGCCTGTGAGCCGTCTTATATCAAAAACTTGGCCTGCTGGTTCTCCTAAAATAGGCATTTCACAGGTCCCAGCATCGGATGACGTTTATCTATTAAAGGGTTGTCTTCGTCTCTCACAGTGACCTCTTAACATTTAAAGGCCTTTGCTCAGCAACTCTGGTATTAACCATTCAAATCTACCACAACACCTTCTTGAGCTCCAATCAGAACACTGGGGAAAAACCCTCTATGTTCTTGAACAGGCTTAATGTTTCTCTCAACAAGGCCATTCTTAGAGGTGGAGTCGACTCCAAAGATTCAAACAAACATCTACTTCGACAGTTCTGCAGAGGTTGCTGGGACCAAAGCTTGATCGTAAGTCTTCAGTTTGAACATCAAAAGAGTAGCCCACCATCCTTTTCTGAGTTGCTCCTTTTGCTGAGGGCAGAGGAAGATCGACGCTCTGCAAAACTTGAAAGAATGAAAAAACACCTGAGGAATGCAAAAGCTGTTTCACACATGCACTCAGTCTTTGACGTGCCAAGCTATGATCCTGATCCAGGTGTTGCTATTCCAAAGAAACAAGACAACACACAAAAGTTAGAGAAAGAGGTTGCTGAGCTAAGAATACAAGTAGCATCGCTGTTACAGAGAGATAAATGTGAATCAAGAAAAACTGACACCAACAGCAGCCCCACTAGAGACAAAAGCTATGCAAAGGGTGAATGTCTTATTTTGGTGAATGCCAAAATTTCCTTCAATTAAGCAACGACAAAACTGAAGTAATTGTACCAAAGATGAACAATTAAAAGTCAGCGCACAGCTTACTTCCGTTATGTTAGAAACCACACCCCAAGCCAGAAATCTTGGTGTTATCGTAGACTACGACTTGAATTTCAAGAAACACATTAAATCAATTAATAAATCAGCCTACTACCACCTAAAAACATATCAAGAATAAAAGGGCTTATGTCTCAGCAAGATTTAGAAAAACTTATCCATGCATTTATCTTTAGTAGACTTGACTACTGTAACAGTGTCCTTGCTGGCCTTCCAAAAAAAATCTATCAGACAGCTTCAGCTAATTCAGAACGCTGCTGCTCGAGTCCTCACTAGGACCAAAAAAGTGGATCACATTACCCCAGTTCGGAGGTCTTTACACTGGCTTCCTGTCACTCAAAGTATTGATTTCAAAATACTGATGTTGGTTCATAAAGCACTAAATGGTTTAGGGCCAAAATACACAGAGGTGGAAAGAGTACAAAAATATTCTACTCAAGCAAAATTATGATTACTTGGATGAAATTTTACTTAAGTAAAAGTAAAAGTACTGGTCTAAAAATCTACTTAAAGAGGACCTATTATACTACTTTTCTGGTCTTAATTTCTTGTTTTACACTACTATAGAGCAACCTGACACGAATCACATCACAAAAAACTATGTAGATTTTCGTTTAGAGGGAGAGGTAGAATATTAATCGCTCTTGTAATTATTTAGGAGCACTGAGGAAGGAAGCTCCAAGATGCCAATACCATAAGTTGTTTCTCTTATGCCTACTATGAACAAGGTAGATATGTTACCGTGGATTATAAAACCACGGCTGGGTTGGGTTGATGTACGTTTTTTTTCGTTTTTTTATTTTTTTATTTTCTTAATGTTACTTATTGAAAGCAATGACAACCTTTCTGTTGGCCAACTACAAACTTGAAATGTTATTTATTTTCAGTGTGCAGCAGTAACCATGTCAGAAATGAAAATACATTCATGGAATGTTAAAGGCTTGGGGAATGCATTTAAAAGGAGAAAAATACTAACTCTTCTGAAAAAAGACAAAGTGGATGTTGCTTTTTTACAAGAAACATATCTGTCAGACAATGACCATATGCAATTAAAGCGGGACTGGGTTGATCAGGTTTACTTTTCTTCATACAAAACTCATAGTAGAGGAACTGCTATTTTGATAAGTAAAAGCATCCCATTCAAACTGCAAAAGTCAGTCACAGACCCAAATGGTAGATTTGTTTTGATATCGGGTTCTATCTATAGAAAACCAGTAACTTTTTTAAATGTCTATGCCCCTAATATCGATGTTCCAACATTCATGTCTGACATGGTTCTGCTCTTCAATGAAAATTGTAATGGATTTGGAGTGATAGGAGGAGATTTCAACTGTACATTGGATCCTTCCTTGGATAAATCTCATCAAACTAAAGGCTACAGCTCCAAATCCTCTAAGGTCCTTAATGGGTTATGTGCAGAATGTGGCCTTACTGATGTATGGCGTGAACAAAATCAAAATGTTAAAAACTATACTTTTTTCTCAAATGTCCATAATTCATACTCACGAATAGATTATTTTTTTATACACTCAAAATACATGCATATGGTAAAAGAGTGTGGAATAAATCCAATCATAGTTTCAGATCATGCTAGAATTCATTTAACTATTCATTTGGAATATGAAAAAATAAATTTTAACCGATGGACATTTGACACTTCTTTACTTAAGGATAAAGAATTCAAATCTAAAATGCAAGGGTGGATTAACAATTACATAAGGGAAAATAATGATCCCCTTATAGAGCCCAATATTATATGGGAAGCTGCAAAAGCCACTTTAAGGGGACTAATAATTTCATATGTCTCTTTCATAAAACGGGAGGAACGGAAGCAAAGACAAGAACTTGAAAGAGAAGTAAGTAGATGTGAAGCACTCCATAAGACTGCCTCCACAGAGTACAATTGGGGACAACTGACTATGGCTAGAGTTAAATTAAATCTTAACATTTCAGAAGAAATTACCAAAAAAATTAACTATATTAGACAAAAGCACTATGAATTTGGCAATAAACCAAGTAAATTACTTGCCCATCAACTTAAAAAAGAACAATCAGAAAGGGTTATATCTGCAATTCGCTCAGAGGACAATAATATAAATCATCACCCAAAAGAAATTAATAAAGCTTTTTATGACTTTTATAATAAACTCTATGAATCCAATAGCAGCTACACTCAAGAAGAATTGGAAAATCATCTCAAAAGCATAAATTTACCTAAATTATCTGAATTAGATCAACAACACCTTAACTCTCCATTCACAGAAGCAGAAGTTTGGGCTACAGTTAATTCAATGCCGACAAATAAAAGCCCAGGCCCAGATGGTTTTTCAGCCGAATTTTATAAAGAATTTTGGACTGATCTTCAGCCAATTTTTATGCCAATGATCAATCACTTCTGTCTTAAAAAAATACTCCCCAATTCAATGAATTATGCACATATAAGTGTGTTACATAAAAGTGGCAAGGATCCCTTAAATTGCTCCTCATATAGACCTATTAGTCTTCTTGACCATGATTATAAGATTATTACAAAACTACTAGCAAAAAGACTTGAATCTAATCTACCTAAATTAATAAATCCGGACCAATCAGGTTTTATAAAGGGGAGATATGCTGCAGATAATATAAGGAGACTGCTGAATACAATAAATAAATTGGACACCTCCCGGGAGCCTTCTCTGCTTCTATCCTTTGATGCGGAGAAGGCTTTCGACAGGGTTGAATGGAATTTCCTTTTCACTGCTCTTCATAGTTTTAATGTGGGCCAAAATTTCATCGAATGGATCAAATCAATTTATAAAAACCCTAAAGCAGCTGTCATCACTAATGGTGTCTCCTCTGAGTACTTTTCCTTGACCAGAGGGACAAGACAGGGATGCCCATTGTCACCCTTGCTTTTTGCACTGGTGGTTGAACCATTAGCATCATGTGTACGAGACAATATTAACATTAAAGGATTAAAGATTGATGATAATGAACATAAGATATCGTTATATGCAGATGATATAATTGTATATATAACAGACCCAGAAAACTCAACAGCAGATTTATATAGTACAATAAAACAATTTGGAAAATATTCCGGATATAAAATCAATTTTAACAAATCCAATGCTTGCCTCTTGCATATGACTCCAACAGAAAGCATGTGTAGATCATATCCTTTCCAATGGACGCCAGGTAGCTTTAAATACCTTGGAATAATTATTACTCCAAAATTAGACGATTTGTTCAAAGAAAACTACACTCCTCTCATTGATAAGATTAAAGCAGATCTGTGGAAGTGGTCAACTTTACCATTATCCCTGTTAGGACGAATAAATGTTATAAAAATGAATATTTTACCAAGATTGAATTTTCTTTTCCAAATGCTACCATGTTATTTATCTGCAGCATTTTTTAAACCTTTAAACAGAGACATTTCTAAATTTATCTGGTGCAATAAAAAACCAAGAATAAGTCTGACAAACCTCATGAAACCAGAAAACATGGGGGGCCTTGGTCTTCCCAATCTCCAGTACTACTTTTGGTCAGCGCAATTACGTAATTTAATATCATGGTCACTGGGGAGACAAGACTCATTGTGGGTCCAGATGGAAGCCAACTTTTTTGATCCCTTGCTGTTGGATTCCCTCATATTTATAAAACAATTTAATTTGATAAAAAACATGGATCAGTGTTTCACTGTCTACAATACGCTTTTAGCATGGACGGACTGTATTAGGACACTTGGCTTCCCTAATTGTACTTCGATGTATTCTCCTATCCATCAAAATCCTGATTTGAAAAAACATTTAAAACCAATTAATATAGGTAAATGGACAAGTTTGGGTATAAAACAATTTAGAGATTTATTCCATAAAAACTTACAACCAAAATCATTTATTGACTTAAAAAGTGAATATGGCATCCCGAATACAGATTTTTTAAAATACTTACAGATTCGGAATGTTGTTGGATCACTAATCAAAGAAAAAAAGTTCCGTTTTGGATTATCGGAAATGGAGGATACATTAATTTCCTCAATTACAATTCAAGGAAAAATTAGTGAAGTGTATGGTGTCCTATCAATAACGGGTCATTCATGTTTTCAAACTTTATTAAAGATCTGGGAAAAGGACCTAGGGCTGGTTTTCAATGAAAATATTTGGTCAAACATTTGTGAAAGAATACATTTCCCATATACAAGTAACAAAATCAAAGAAGCTAATTGGAAGTTCATTCATAAATTCTATCTCACACCAATAAAAATGCATAAAATCTCAAATGATAATTCATCAAAATGTCCTAGATGTAAAAAGGAAGAGGGAACTTTTTTGCACCTGTTTTGGGAATGTCATTTTTTGAATGACTTTTGGAATTGTATTCATAATTTTACGAAATCTGTTTTGAAATTGGAATTTAATTTAAACCCCTGTTTTTATTTATTAAATGCGTCCCTAGACTTTCACTTAGATAGAAAAAAATCCAGAATACTGATACTTATAACATATTATGCAAAGAAATGTATTCTATTTTTTTGGAAAAATGAGTCTCCGCCAACCTTTAAGTTGTTTTTGGAACAAATGTCCACTTTTTTACCATTAGAGAAATTAACCCTGGAAAAATGCGATCGCAGCCATATCTTTCACGAATTTTGGATTCCATTAATCAGTGGCTTAGAGGAATTTTCTATAGTAGGTTGTCAACAACGATAAGAAAATGATGTTGTAATTTCTAAAGATTTTTTTTTATTTTTATTATTATTATTATTATTATTATTATTATTATTATTATTATTATTATTATTATTATTAATATTTTTATTTTATTTTATTATTATTATTTTTTTTTTCTCCTTTATTATTAGTATAGGATTGTTTTTCTTGCTTTTGTTGTTTTTTGATTGTGTGTTGTATATGTGCCTGCATGGCCTATGTAATGTTGATGCAAGGAAGGGTTACATGAACATTATGTGATAAGTGTATTCATCAATGTATACCCATCCCAAATAAAAAGATGTTGAAAAAAAAAAAAAAAAAGATTTTCGGGAAGCTCTTTCTCTTATTTTGGCGATCCAGCACGTCCTGTCAACACTTGAGTGTGTGTGCTTCGGCCATCTCCGCTCCCTCCGCCTGTGCTTCGGCCATCTCCGCTCCCCTCCCCCCCTCCTGCAAACCCCACTCCGTTGTGATTGGTTACCTTCCTTCCGGAACACTTTCAGTGGCGGGAAGCGCGAGCATGGACCTATAAGGGCGCGAGGCAGACGCGAACAGGGAAGTGACAGCATTACTATACATGGAAACATCCGCGTGGTGACGACACCAAGTTACATGCGACGTCACGAAGTTACAAAGCCTCAAACCGCTTTGAACACGTGACTTCTCGACTGGCTAGAATAGTGTCTAGTGCTCTGCACAGACACCCCAGACGGTCAGCAGGGAATACGTCGAAATGCATGTAAGTCATTATTTGATAATTTAGTGTGGTTAAGCATGACTATAAATCATCATAACAATGTTTATAGGTCATAAAAGTCAAAAAGCATCATAGGTCCTCTTTAAGTAAAAGTGGAAAAGTAGCTGATTTAAAATGTACTTAAAGTACAAGTTACTAGTTACTTTTTAACAGCGGGAGGGGGCGGGGGGGCTCTTCTGTGTAGGGCATTATATATATAGACAAGGGGATATAAATCTCAAACTAGATTTGTTTAATTAATGCAACACTTTTACAAAGTAAAGTGCACAAAATAAACAAATAATGTCACCAGTGCCACACATGTATGGATGCATACCGTGTCATTATACTTTAGATAAGCAAATATGGAGCAAATAGTCTGTAATGGGGGAATGGCAATGTAACCAGTCTACAGACCTAAACAGACTGCAGCTGTAGTTCTAATAATGTAATTCTGTATAATTGATCTAAACCATGGACATTGCAAGGTTAGGATGCTCGATTTTGACAAAAATCATAAGCATGATTATTTTGATTGACATTGTGTAATCACAATTATTATAGACAATTATTCATTGATTTAAGAACTGCAACATGCACTTATTAGAAACCATGACTTTGGACTTTAAACATATCCTAATTGAACTGAAAACAAGGAAAATGCAAATAAGTAAAACATATTTTTAATAATTAAATAAAATAAGTGTCCAAATCAAAATAAACCGTTGCAAATGTTGTTAATAGGGCAATCTTTGGCTAGCAGGGATGTGAGGGCATATTTTATTTATATCTCATGGAGCTCGCTGGATAAGCAAGTTGCATAGGCTACAGTGTTCTTAATTGATGACAGTTGTGGTGGCAAGAGTCAAGGAGCTTTAAACTTCCTGTGTTTTTTATTCCTTTATTGCTTGGTCATAGACCACCTGGATTCGACTTAAAGTGAGTAAACTAATTGGTCGTGATGTTTTGAGGTGCAGCAGGGTCGCATATGCCTTTTTTTCTCTCTCTCATGGTCGCGCTGCGCATGTCATATGACTCGCGTGTCCGCGCGTAACATATCTTGCACATTATTTCAGTCTATTAGTTTTACCTTTCTTCTCGACCAAAGGCTGACTTTCTGCCGTCTTCTGGAAGTTTTTCAAAGCTCCCGGCAACACGCACCGTCTCCATCCTACTCTGGACTGTTAAACTGAAAGCAAAACTATCAGGTGAGGGAGGGGCCGATCGCACGGCTGGATGAAAGGTTCGCTGCATTTAAAAGCCTTCACGTCTTCACGTGCGGTACAATGAGAGTTTACCTATGATTATTTTGTTTTAATGATAGAGGGAAGCAATGTTTGTTGTTATCATTTAGTTACATTGTGTTCTCTCCTCCTGTCGATCATTCACTGTGTTAGTTTCCGGTATTGTGCCGTAAAAATAAAAGCCCCCGCGATATTTATTTTCTTTTCTCTCCGTTAGCCTATCTATTTTTTTACTCAGTAACGCAGGTTATATAAAATGTAGCGAAGTACAATACTTCAAAATAAACATACTCAAAGTAAAAGTAAAAGTATAGGTTTTAAAAATCACTTAAAAAATGACAAGTAGGCCTACACGAAAAATCTACTCAATTACAGGAACGCGAGTAAATGTAATTCGCTACTTTACACCCCTGAAAATACATTACTGATGTGCTGATACGTTATGAACCGTCCAGAGCCCTTAGGTCGTCTGGGACAGGTCTACTTACAGTCCCTAGAGTTAGGACTAAACAAGGAGAAGCAGCTTTTAGTTATTATGCACCAAAAATCTGGAACAAACTCCCTGAAAACTTGAGGTCTGCTGCAACTCTCAGTTCTTTTAAATTGAGTCTGAAGACTTTTTTGTTTCCATTTTAACCTGCAATTTTTATTTTATTTGCTTATTTTATTCGCTTTTAAATGTTTTATAATGTGTTTCCATTTTAACCTGCAATTTTTATTTTATTTGCTTCTTTTATTCGCTTTTAAATGTTTTATAATGTGTTTTATGTATTCTAATCTTGCCCCTGTAAAGCACTTTGAGTGGCCTTGTGTCTGAATTGTGCTATATAAATAAACTTGCCTTGCCTTGCCTTGCCTTATTGCAAGCTCAGTAAACTCCCACCCAGTCGCAAAGGCTTCTAGCTATCCCAGCCATTGACACTAACGGTTGCCCGCTTGCCCGGGGCAATTGAAAATAATGTTCGGGCAAGTTGAGATTGCTGTTTGCTTGCCCGGACGGGAAAGTGGATATTAGAGGGGTTGTCAGTTGTCTAGGCTATTTATTCATGTTTTAAGGTGCGAACACACTGCACAGCGCGGCGGTTGGCCGCGCGAATCGCAGGTTCCGCGCCGCGTGATCATTTTGGCTCATTTGTGTCCGCCGCCGGCCGCCGCCCGCCGCCCGATGACTCATTGAATGTGCACGCCCAGTTTCTTCCCGCTATTTACATCTCTCTCATCATCGTCGTCATCCTCACTGATTTGTTTTTGTTGGGAGCGTCTCTGAAGTAGGCTATTCTGCCTTCATCATCTCTGCCATCGGCCCTTGTATTGGTCTCACTGCACCTCTCACACATTTCTCCCCGCCACCTGCCACCCAAGCTTCGTAAACACACCCACACATGCGCCCACACACACATACACACACAACCCGCCCCCACACACACACACACATGTATCCATGGCCGTGCATATACACATTCACGCCGGCATATCAACATGTAGGCCTAGAGAAAACCCAAACAGATTTTCAGATGTTTAGGGAAATGTTTGGAAGTGTCAGTTGTCGTATTTAGTTTGCATTGTCTCTGCATATTCACTCATCTGCAGTACATCTTCCCTGGCTTTCTCTCCTTCTCTCTATTCCTTGCTCCTTTTACTAAAAGGTGTCTCATTAAACTGCTGTCATACATTTTATCGATGTGTTGGAACTTTCTCTCTATCTCTCTCTGTCTCTCTGTCTTTTCCTTCTTTTTTCCCTTCATCCCTCCTTTCCCGACTGCACCGCCAGCCAGGTTTCACGTGTCTTGTAGCTCAGCAGACTCACCCGAGTGATGTCGGGAGGAGCTCAACGCTGATTGGCTATCGCGGCGCGGCCGGCGGCGAAAAGTTCAATATTTTCAACTTCTGCGGCGACCGCAGCATTCGCGCCGCTCCGCGCCGCGTGATCCGCTCGCCGCCGGCCGCCGATTCGCGCGGCAGCGCTCGAAATACATTGACTTTCTATGTAAACTCGCCGCGCGGCGATGTGCAGTGTGTTCGTATCTTTAGAGTCTGCAAAACAATTTTTTTCCCTCTAACCCACACAAAATAGATATGCTATATTTGCAATTGAGCAGCTGCGCGCGGCAGCCAGCAGCATCATGCTCTCTGTCTCTCGCTCTCTATCTCTCTCTCTCTCTCACACACACAAAACAGCCTGTGTGCGCGCAGTTTCGCTGTCTACGTTCCGAAAACCGGCTCTATTAGGCTATACGAACCTGGTTCCGCAATATTCAAAACCCAGAAATCAATAGGCCTAAAGTTTGAGCTTATCGATACCGCTATGGAGTCCAGTAGGTCACATGATGTAATTTTAAATATTGAGTAGAATCGGGTCATCTTCAACTAAAGTGTTGTACCTTCGTCCGCTGCAGACGGGCTCGGCACCGTCTCTTAACCCATTGATGACTATGGCAATCTAGGATGCATGTCCTTAATGCCTGAGGGTTTTCTGAAAAAATAATACGAATTGTCAAGTCTACCAAAACCTTAATATCTAAGCCTGTGTAGCACATAGTAACATGAAATAAAATACATTTAAAAGTTAAGGTTCACAGGTTTTATTTAAACATGCTCCCTTAGCGCTTACAAACCAACAAATATTTCAAAAAATCGTCAAAATTAGATGAATTAGAAAATTATTAAATATTGTTAATAAATAGATGCAATGTGTTGTGTGATTTTCGTCAGTAGTCTATAGTAGACCTTAATTCTGCGCACCAAACGCCACTAACTGTTCCGTCGTCGACATAGCCGGCGTATTTTTTTTATTATTTTGTTTTATTTTTTTATTTTTTATTTTTTTGATTGACGTGATTTTCGGCAAACCACACAACTTTTGGGTGGTCACGTACAGAGCCGGATCTAGGCATAGGCATTCTAGGCACGTGCCTAGGGCCCATTTCCACAAGGGGGCCCAGTGAGAAGGAAAACTTTTTTATTTATTTTTTTTAATTTTTTTTAGTACGGTATGTGTTTGATATCAACATCATATTATGCAAATGTAAGTTATCATACAAAAAAAGGAATACAATTTTTTGGTCTGGATAGTTAATAGCCTATTAATTTAATCAGTTCATCCGAGGTTAACTTATCTCGGTATTGAGTTTATTTAAAAAAATTGGAAATTGGGCTGCCCTCAGTTGCCCATGCGCTGTGTATACTGTAGTCTATAGCCTATTTCAGCCTCATCTGTGGAAAAAAAAGATAGCTGGACAACAGAGTTCTTCTGCTTCGTTCCTCTCACTGCATTTAAATGCATTCATAATATTAAAGAGAAATATGTCCCGTAAAAGAAAAAAAAAGCACCATCCCAGAGGATTTTTTTATTTTATTTATATATTATATTTTTTCTATATTAATATTTTTATGGAAAATCCATGTCTTTCTTCGATAGCTTTTATTTCTACTTCATTCGAGCCAGTATCTCCAAATTATTTGTTCACACAAAATTCCTCAGATTTAGCCTCTTAATTTCCCTCTCAAAGTGCACCAAATTCATGCATTTCACTTTAAAAAGGTAAAAAAAATCTCCCGGGGGGGCATACCCCCGGACCCCCCTGGGAGAGTCAGGATCTCAGCTGGCTACTATTTTCACTAAGCTGGACATTGGAGGCACAAGGGATGAACTGGGTGTGTGAATGACATTTAACAATAGTCAATCATTTGGCCACGATAACATTGGAGAGGGGGGGGCCTAATCAAATTCGGCTTAGGGCCGGCTCTGCACCCCGGTTATTATTTTAGTCGTCACACCAGAGTTTTTCTGTGCGGCGTCTCAGACCGGCGATGTCCCACAGAGTTCCACGCCAGGTTTCACCAGGTGAATCACTGCTTCGCTCACGCAAGGCTTTTGTGTTAGATCAGGCTTGCACGAGCGTTTTAACTTTATGCTGAATAAAGCATTGCACGGCACTGTTTTTCATCCAGTTGTTAAAATTGCTCCCACACTGGACTCTGCTCGCACTTTTCAGAAATGCTCCTGCAGTGAGCTCACGAACAGACGTGAACTCGCACACTCGGTTACGTTTCTCTTTACTCCCGTTTACAAACGCGCAACTCTTAAATGAATGAACATAATACTCTTGTGGCAGTTCAAATGTACGTAGTTTTTTCACCAAATCGTGAAGTATCCGTTTGGAGGGGGCCCGAAAAAATGTGGCATGCCTAGTGTAATCTTTCTTCTTAATCCGGGCCTGGTCACGTGGTCTTAAAAAAATCAACAAAACCCACCTCATGTGTATTTGAACCAATGACAGTGCATTCTATGCTGGGAATGCCATGAAAATTAGATAAAGTAATAATGCTGCGCGATGCAGCATCAGGCAGGAGAGCCAATGTGGCATCGCGCAGCAGCCGTCATCAATGGGTTAATTTTTATTTATTTTTTTAACCTTTATTTGTACAGGTAGGCTAAATCCCATTGAGACCGAAGACTCTTTTGCAAGGGAGACCTGTTTTCCTTTCCCACGTTACCATTCACACACACATTCATACACCGAGAGCAGGCTAACTATCTACATTCACACGAGGCAAGGTGGGTGAAGTGTCTTGCCCAAGGACACAACAACTATGACACAGGTGGCAGGGCGGGGATCGAACCTCCAACCCTTTGATCATCGGCCGACCCGCTCTACCAACTGAACCACAGTCACCCCTCATTCATTCAAAGCAGCGGTGATCAACAAACTACCTAACCCTAAATCCATATTAAAATCTGCAGGATAATAACTAGTTCGCTTAAAAAAAAAATCGCAAACGGTTCAAATGTGATGTGTTCAGGTCGGCTCAGTAAAATGATTATTAGGCACAGGTCAATAAAAGGACATCATGATGTGTTCAAATGTAACATCAGGAAAAAATAATTTTTAGTTTTTCGCGAGAAGCTTGAATAATACAGTTTGGGTGAAAAACTTTTCCCAGCAATATAAAATAATGAGTAGGCCTAAATGTGAAATTATGACCTGTTTAAAGTCCTATCCTTAGCTCTGCTAATCTTATAAGCAAGTAAAGCAATAATACCAGTTCTCTTTTAACAAAATAATACAAAAGTATCAATAAAGATTTGGATTGTGGAGTCTTTTATAATGGTATCAATATGAAAATAAATGAATGATCCCCCTCCTTACTTATAGTATAACCGGGCAATAGCTAACATGGTGGACTTTAATAATTTTATGGCAGACGATCACTTTTTGGCACAATGTGACCGTTTCAAATAATTAATTATAATAATAACAACAATGTGTGTGGAAGCTAACATTCAGCTTGACTCTGAGCTAGACTGAGTTTTCTGAGACCCCCAAAACCAGGCTAAGTGCCTGGTAAAAAGAGGGCCTTTCACGATGGTGCAGCAGGACCAAGCTCTTGGCTGTATGTGTGATGTCATGATATCTCGGCTTATATGAATTGTTGTTGGTTGTATATGGTTAGGATGAGACAAGTAAGCAGTGTTTGCATTTAAGAGATAAGGTTCGCTAAAATGTATATTTTAATAAGCATATATCACTGTTTACATTATTTTTTTTTGGGCAAGTCAACACGACATTCGGGCAAGTACAACATTACCTGTACTTGCCCTATGGGCAAGTGCTTTTGAAACCTTAGTGTCAACTCCTGTATCCAAAGCCATGGTTCTGCTTCAAATGTGGCCAGGACGGTCACATTGCAGTTCGCTGTGATAACGAACCAAACCCGGCTCTTATCCGCAAAAAGAACTCTGAACTCAGAGTCAAACGTGAAAAGTATCAATCAAAACGGGAAGCTCCCCAGCAGGCTTTAAAATTTTAGCAGCTCCTACTGTGGGACAACTGGGAGCTGATAACAAAGATTGTTGTGTAATTGGGCAAGACACTTCACCCACCTTGCCTCGTGTGAATGTGTATGACTGCTGTATGTTTGAGGTGGTGGTCGGAGGGGCCGTAGGCGCTGAATGGCAGCCACGCTTCCGTCAGTCTGCCCCAGGGCAGCTGTGGCTACTATGGTAGTTTACCACCACCAGTATGACTGTGTGTGAATGAATGGAACCTGGAACCCTGTAAAGCGTCTTTGAGTGCCTTGAAAAGCGCTATATAAATCCAATCCATTATCATTCATCATTATTATTTGACGAGTCCCATGATAATGACACATAACTCGTGTAAGAAGCCCAGACTCCTAAGATCAGACAGCAAAGCCAACTCTAACTTACCTGATGGTCTTATTGGTCCGCGTTATGTTGCAACAGTTTTAATCAAAGGTGTGCAGTGTGAGTCCATCTTAGACACAGGGTCACAAGTCACGACCATCTCTGAAACATTTCATGCCTCATATCTGTCTTCCTTGCCCATACAACCCATTCAGAGTCTGCTTGAAATTGAAGGCGCTGCAGGGCAAACTGTACCTTACCTCGGCTATGTTTTTTTTTTTTAACCTTTATTTATACAGGTATATCCCATTGAGTCTGAAGACTCTTTTGCAAGGGAGACCTGTTTTCCTTTCCCACGTTACCATTCACACACACATTCATACACCGAGAGCAGGCTAACTATCTACATTCACACGAGGCAAGGTGGGTGAAGTGTCTTGCCCAAGGACACAACAACTATGACACAGGTGGCAGGGCAGGGATCGAACCTCCAACCCTTTGATCATCAGCCGACCCCCTCTACCAACTGAGCCACAGTCGCCCCAAAAATGTTTAAGTCAGTCTGACTTTTCCTGATACTGTCACTGGTACCAAAGAGGAGTTGAGAGCCTTAGGGGCCACTCACACTAGAGCCGCGGCCCCGTGCCAAAGCTCATTAGCATACTAAAGTCTAGAACGTTTGGCTAGTGTGACCACGCCAACTTGTATTCCAGCACGGAACAACCCCTTGGCCACGGCACACTTGGGAGAGGTGTGCCGTGGCCAAAGTACAGATGCTAATGAGATGACATGCGCACAAGCAAGCGCACAGGCGGCGTTCCTGACGTGAATTTATTAAGGATGCATTGTCCGTTAACGTCCGCTGCCTTACTAGTCGGCACCAGAATTGCCCACCACTTGGACTTGTAGCTATAATGTGTGAGAATTAACGTGTGTGTAAGCCTAGGTGTGGGCTAATAAAAGAGGGAGAGAGCTAATTAGGTCGGCTCAGAAAGCACAGCAAAAAGGTTTTCGTGTTTACTCACGTTCGTCAGATGTTTTTTTTTCTTTGTCAGCTGTCATAACTGCATTTACGCATGGCGGTGGAGACGCACCCAAAACAACACACCGCGGCCCGGTGATAAGGAAACAGTAGCCTACACTAAGGTTTAACAAGAAACTTTATAAAGACACATAAAAAAACGATCTCTGCCCATACAAAAAGTTCTGACTTGGGTTTGATGGAGCGATCAATGTGTATAAAACCATCCAGTACATATGGTCTGTTGAAGGGCCGTTATATTCAAAATATACAGCGTGCTGCACACATATGAGACTTTCCACCGCGACCTATTACGTCAATGCTACATTTTAAAAAAAACAATAGCTTAAGGATTCTCGTTGCTCTAATGTGGAAGTGGAATATTTGATGCAAATTTGGCCGGATGAAAATATTCACAAACAGTCGTATAGCCTACAAGTAGACTAAGCTCCAAATCCTAAACGCGCACGGTGACGTAGGCAAGGTGCAAGTGTGCCCAGGCCACGAGCAGTGTGAGCACGGGCCTGCGGGGGGAGTGGGGAGGGGGGGAATCGTGCTGAATCGTGCTGAGCACGGAACAGGCCAACGGCGCTAGTGTGAGTGGCCCCTCAGCCCTGATTGTTCCTGAATGCCTCTTTAACAGTCAAACACCTGTGTTAGTTGGCACAAATGTTCTAATACAGCTATACAAGCATGCTGTAGAGCACAGAGGACCCAAGTTCTTAAAGAGGTCAGACAACTATGCACTACTCCTACAGCATGTAGGCGACAGCAACAGGAGTGAAAGCAAACCTTGTCGTGTTAGATTGCATGGGAAAAGCCCTGTCTCTATCCCTCCCAAACAGAGAGTTCAGATCTTCGGGGATGTTCGAGTAGGCAAGTCAAATCCCAATACCTCTATTGTCCTTGAGCCACCTGAGTCTTCCTCACTGCCTGGTGGTTTACTGCTTGAATGTGCGCTTTTGAACATTTCCTGCAAAGCTGCCAGCAAGATTCCTGTCTTCATCAGAAACATGTCAGACCATAATGTCACCTTGCAGCCAAGGCATGTTATCGGCGAAATCTCTGCCGCAACTTCTGTGATGCCCCTTAACTCTGATCAACCTTCTTCCCCTCGTTGTGAGCCTACAACTGAGAAAGTCAATGAGAAACTACATTTTGACCTTGAGAACCCACTTATTGGACATGAATGTAAAACACGCATCACAGATAAGCTAAGCTCCATCATTGATGTATTTGCTACTGATGAAATGTCTAATGGTCACACTAATGCAGTTAAGCACCATATCAGACTAAGCGATGAAACCCCTTTAAAAGAAAGACCCAGACGTACACCCAAGTGACAGATAAGCTGTCAAACAACACTTGAGAGAGCTTCTTGAAGCTGGTATAGTCAGAGAATCTGAAAGTCCTTTTGCTTCTCCAATTGTCTTAGTCAAGAAGAAGAAGAATGTAAAGATAAGACTCTGTGTTGACTACAGAAAACTAAATACACATACCATTAAAGACGCTTATGCTCTAGCTAACATCGAGGAGACATTCTCAGCGCTAAGTGGTGCAAAATGTTTCTTTGTGATGGACCTCAAATTTGGTTACTACCAGGTTGAAATGGCAGAAGAAGACAAGTACAAGACTGTGTTCATATGTCCCCTAGGCTTCTGGGAATTTAACAGAATGCCCCAAGGCATAACAAATGCGCTCTCTACTTTTCAACGCCTAATGGAAAAGTGTGTTGGGGACTTAAACATGAATGAAGTGCTTGTGTTTTTGGATGATCTGATCGTCTTCCCTGAGACTCTTGAAGAGCATGAGGCCCGGCTCATGAGAGTGTTGCAGCGCCTCAAAGACTATGGTCTCAAGTTATCGCCTGAGAAATGTCCCTTTTTCAAGTCCTCAGTGAAGTATCTTGGCCATGTTGTGGATCCTCAGGGTGTTCACACTGATCCAGATAAAATCTCAGCTTTGAAAACCCGGCCTTGTCCTAAAAACAGAGAAGAGCTTGAAAAGTTTTTAGGCTTTGCAGGCTATTACCGGCGCTTTGTTGAAGGCTACTCGAAGATAACCAAGCCTTTAAATGCTCTTAAAGCTGGATACCATCATCCTCGTAAAAGAGGAAATATATACAAAAGACCCTGTCCCAAGGACCCTGTGAACTCTAGGGTGCCTTTTGGTGATGAGTGGAACACTGAATGCAACCTTGCCTTTAAAACCCTTGTTGAGAGGTTAACATCCTTACCAATCCTTGCATTCGCAGACCCCAAGCTCCCTTACGTACTGCACACCGATGCTAGCGGAGAGGGTCTTGGTGCTGCTCTTTATCAAGAACAAGGCGGGAAGCTAAAGGTGATAGCTTATGCTAGCCGTGGGCTATCAAAGAGTGAAAAAAACTACCCAACACACACGTTGGAGTACTTGGCATTGAAGTGGGCAGTCTGCGAAAAGTTCAACGACTATCTCTATGGTTCAGAGTTTGTGGTTCTTATTGACAATAACCCGCTCACCTATGTTCTCACTTCTGCCAAATTGGATGCTGCAGGACACCGCTGGCTAGCGGCTTTGTCAACTTACAACTTTAGCATAAAATATCGAGCAGGTCTTGCAAACGCAGACGCCGATGGTTTGTCCAGACGACCTCATGGTCCACCACAAGAGGATGATGAGAGAACGCCAAATAATTGAAGGCTTCAAACAACGCATCTTGAATGAGGAAGCTGAAGTGGTTTCCAGCGAGGTGGTCTCTGCTCTCTGTCAGTGTCACTGTATAAGTTCAAGTCTGGATGAGTCTGAGTTCCCCTGTCTGGCTGAATCCTTGGCCATGGATGCCTCAGCTATACCGGACTGTTTCGCCAATCCTGGACAAAACACCATACCTGGCATGAAAAAGGAAGACTGGTACAGATTTCAGAGGGAAGATCCAATTCTCAACAAGGTAATTTCTTTTCTTGAAACAGCACATAAGCCACACTTCAAACAGTCGAGCTGTGAGCCGCCTGAGGTCAGGCTACTTCTTAAAGAGTGGAACAAGCTTCTATTCAAAGATGGAGTGCTATATAGGAAATGCCTTGACTATGGTAATGAAGTCCACCAGCTTGTCCTTCCCCAGAAGTTTAGAGACCGTGCTTTAAAGGGCATACATGAAGAAGTTGGCCATCTAGGTGCAGAGCATGCACTTAGCCTCGCTAGTGCTAGATTTTATTGGCCTAAAATGGCTAAGTCCATAGAAGAAAAATGTCAAACATGTGAAAGGTGCTTCAGAAGGAAAGCAACCCCACAAAGGCAGCACCTATGCAGAACATACCACCTATCCGCTAGAACTGGTGTGCATGGACTTCCTGTCGATAGAGCCTGACAGTCGTGATACAAGAAACGTCCTGGTCATTACAGACCACTTCACGAAATTCGCAATAGCGATACCAACCAGAGACCAGAAGGCAAAGACTACTGCCAAGGCACTGTGGGAAAACCTTATAGCACCTTATGGTTTCCCCAGCCGCCTCCACAGCGACCAAGGGAGAGACTTTGAATCCCACACCATAAAGGAATTATGTTTTCTCATTGGAGCGGAAAAGGTGTGCACCACACCTTATCACCATCAAGGGAATCCTGTCGAGCGATTCAATCGCACACTCTTGAGTATGCTTGGAACCCTGAAGGAGAAAGATAAACATCATTGGAGAGATTATGTAAAGCCACTTGTACATGAGTATAATTGCACACAAAATGAGACCACTGGTTACTCACCGTACGAACTAATGTTCGGAAGACAGCCTACATTGCCAGTCGACTTCGTCCTGGGAACCAGCCAGATTTGATGCCAAAATCAGGGAAGCTGAACTAGTCACAGGAGACAGGGTGTTGGTGCGAAATGTCAACATTCGTGGAAAGCATAAACTGGCAGACAGATGGGAGCGCACAATCCATGTTGTGGTGAAGAGGATCAATGAGGGACCGGTCTATGTAGTTAAGCCTGAGAGAGGCAGTGGTCCACACCGCAGACTACATAGAGATCTTCTTCTTCCCTGTGGTTTTCTACCTGTGGGTGCAACTCCAGAAGAGGAAACAGACACAACAAAGATCTGAGATCTTCTGAGAAATCTGAGAAGCAGGAAGGGTTCAGACCCAGAAATGGATAAGGATGATCAGGAGGATGACATGTGTGAGGAGGAAGAGGAAAGCTATTGCTTCGAGAGAGTCATAGGGGTGACAACAAAACCTCACAACATGCAACTTGCAGGTGATGGACATTTTAGACAGCCTCCAGCTGATTTCAACCCCCAGGCCAATGAATTCACTCCTCAAGTCCCCAAAATCTTACCTGAAGAGGTGCAATCCGACCTTCCGGTCAATGTGCATGAGTCAGTCATTGAAATGGAGAATCATGCAGATAACTATCCTGCAACGTCCCCTGACCATGTTATCATAGACATCCCTGAGCCTGACAAGCAGAACCCAGAGCCTACTGAGCAGGCACAGGATATACCTGAATCAGAGCAGAGTCGTGATGTTCGGTCAACACATGCAGCTTTGTCTGAAAGTGAACCTGATGAGCCAACCCGATCTCACGGTAAGGCGTGTAATAGACACGCCGGTCCATGCGTGTCCCTCACAACGCCTTGCCTGACCAGGGCGTGTGAGTTACACGCGGCCCCTAAGGCGTGTAATAGACGCGCCGGTCCACCTCCCGTAGTCAAGATGGCCGCCGCGGTGGCCGCCGCGGTGTTCCGTCAATGTTCTATCTATATTCTAACCTCTCCCTGTCCCCTTGCCCTAACCCTAACCACCCACGCCAGGGTGTTTGTCTCCGGGGCTGCAGCTGGATAGTATTGAAATGCTGCTGTTGGTGCTATTCCTCCGTTCATTTAGACGGGCTGCTGTTGGTGCTATTCCTCCGTTCATTTAGACGGGCGGGGGGCCGCGTGTAACTCACACGCCCTGGTCAGGCAAGGCGTTGTGAGGGACACGCACAGGGAGGTGCGTGTCTATTTCACGCCTCGGCGTGATACCGGGTTGGATGAGCCCAGGTGCTCTACCAGAGATAGACATCCGCCCACAAATTTACTTATGAATAGCTAGGAAAGCCACTTATTCTTGCTCTTAGTTCCCTTTTTGAAAAACTACATTTTTCCCAAAGTTTGGGCACAGCTATCGCTGATTAATTTTTAGAGCCTGGTTTTACACACCTGATACAAGATTGTATAGCCGACTTTACCTATGCAAAGGGACTTGCATAGAGTCAAGAGGGGAGATTGTAACCCAGGTTAACTGACCTAAACAAATAAAAGGTTAAACACAATAATAACTGTATTGTGGGAATCTAATATAGCATGTTGTATTAAGTTAAATACAATAAAAAAAAAACTAAAAAACATGACTATAATGTAAAAAACCTTTATTGTTGTTATATTGTACCTTTGTGATAATATAATTAGTGTAATACTCCTTTAGCGAGTGCAGCCGTGAACAACCAATCAGAATGGTGTAGCGTCACTAGTGAGTGAGTGAGCGAGCGAGCGGAAGAGAGAGAGAACTAGAGTCAGTTTGCTACGGATAAACACTAGAGACAGACAGAAAACGGAGTAAAAGAAGAGAAATTAGAGTTACAAGAGAATAAATAAAAGCGAAAGCAAAGCAAGGTTTTAAGAGCATTAAGCCTCACTTTTCACTTTCTTTTTGGAGTATTTTGGATTTCTTTTTTATCGTTCTTTTGGAGGATTGTTACTTTTTTTCTATGCCACGGGACTCTTGTGTTGTTATTTGTTGGAGGACTCGGTGAGTTAAACTGTGTAAAATGATATAGCAGTGTATTCATGATTTCTGTACTTGCTAGCTAAACAATGGGAATGTAATTCTTTTCATTTGTAGAGGCTACTGAGTTTTTTAGTTTACAGTAAGCAACACGAGGCTAAGCATGGTCAAGTTAAATGAAAGTTAACGGCGCCGCCATTTTAGGTACGGTCCGCCGTGGTTTACAGAGTAACTTGTATTGAATATGTATGTTTTACACAAGCCCCAACCTCAGCGATTTTTACCAGCATCCAATAAGGAAGTGACCACAACTGTAGTAACCGGAAGTGCCACTAGGGGGGTGGAAGCAGAAGACAGCCATCTCTCATTGACTCACTTGTTAAACAGGCTGTTTTCAAAGTCTTATTAAACCTATTTACAGCCTGGTCCACAAAACCATGTTAGTCTGTATGTTTAGGTCATATCTCCATGACAACACTGAGGGGGGTGACTTTTTTTGGACCACGCTAGTTTTTATTTTATCGGAGGTTAAAATGTATTGGCGCGATCTCTTGAGTGACAGCTCTCCGCCCGTTGTCCCTCACTTTGCCTCGTAGGTATACGTCAGCTATCTCCCTCGCCCTCACAAAATGGCGATGCGCACAAACCAGGATTATTGGATGCCGTGTGAATAACTGAGGTCAGCCCGGATGCTACATCCATATTATTTACTATCTATGGTTTTACACAGTTCTTAATTTCGGTATAATGCATGTGAACTAAAGGACATTTTTTTATATTGCCTGTTATAATACAGGCCGGGTTTTTTAGGAGGAGGAGATCGTTTGGTGGAACTGAACCGAAGAAAGAAGATGGCGAGCTACCCTTAGGAAGATATCATATTACAAGCTGTAGCACTTCCCGCTGCAGGACCACGCTACTGTTTCTTGGATAAAGGACACTGAGTTTAGTAGGGCAAAATAACTTTCCAAAATGGCTGCAACATGCAGTGAAGCTTCAACTGAAGGAAAGGAATTAACAAAAGGACTGATTAGATACGTGTTCGAAATTGAAGTATATATTGATCCCAGATAATGCTGGTGAAGTTTATTTTTTTTACTTGATGCACTGAGTTGTGCTTTATTTTATTTGCATTTATTTTTGTTTATTGGGTTTTACTAGCCTGGTCCAACCAGACCATCGTACTTCATTTCATTTGTACAGAAGGTCTGGAAGTGCTGTAATTGGCAAACGTTAACTCACTTGGAGGCGGGTGTCTGTCGAAGTTTAAAACTATTGGATCTGCCCAGTGCCACTCTGGATTAGCCAACCAATCGCATCACGTTTGGTCATCACGTGTGTCATGAGCCGGCTTTTGATGGTGCCTTCCAGTTGGACAGGGAACTCGGAAATTTCCGACTTCACTACATATTGTAGTCTATGAATCTACCGGTACCTGGCAACAGTAACTTGTTAGAGCCTAACGTTTAGTTATTTGGACGAGAAAGGTTTTAGGCGTCCATACTTTCGCAAGCAGATGCACTGGAACACAGACAGGTCGGAACTCGGAACTACCAAGTCGGAAATCTCCTTCTTCCGAGTATAAAGGAACGCAGCATTCAACTGAAACTGGAGCGTTCTCAGCCACTCGCTCTATTCGCTGATTGGACGATCGTAGATTCTCCGGAGAATCTGGGAAATGCGCTGTACACCCAGACTGACTACTGAAGGGAAAATTAAATTTGGCCGGAAGTAGGCGGGCGGGCGGAGCCAGGCTAGGGTTTTACTATTGTGAAACATGAATATTTGGTGTTTAAAGTAAATATAAAATAGTACTAAAATCTCAACTAAGCACCAGTAAAATAAAATTACAGCTTAAAATTAGGAAATTAAATAGGAAACAAAGAACTAAAAGAGACGATAGTAAACCAAAAAGCAATTTAAAGGTGCAAGTTGGAAATATTTTATTTACCTAAATAGGTCTAAATCAACCGAAGTGAAACTAATAAGGGGAATACTTTTCTTTTTTTGACATTGATTTATTCTGGTTTCATGGTTTATGCTGATGTGTATGTTTGATATGAATGATGTATGGATTTACCATTTTCTTGCTACATAAATTAACTACAGTTCAAACTTACCTCTCAGTCTTGGTGTGTCATTACTACTTAACAGTCACATACTGCTCCTTAGAACCTAGAATCTAGCCCTAGTTACTTGTAAGGATTTACAGTGCTACAGTATCACTCCATGGAAAAATCCGGACCTACATGGCTTATAATAGGCCTATCTAGATTTATTTTACACAAACACATTCGTTCTCGCACTTGATACAACTGCCGACGGAGTCGCCGTTTCTCCTTTCTCCGCTTTCTGTGCATACGCATGGGTCGTTTGCGTTGAGGACCGCACATCTTCCCATCAAGTTTGCTTTTGATAAATCACAAAGGTTGCATACTTTAATGTGCATACGCAGCGTTGATATATGAGGCCCCTGGTCCTCACTGTTTACCCCGAGGAACCTGAAGCTGTTCACTCTCTCCACCGGCATCCCGTTGATGGTTGTCGGGGCATGTCCTTTCCCAGTCGCTTCCTGTAGTCCACATTTAGCTATATATATTAATAATAATGACTTAATTCAGGAGACAATGGATGGTCCATAGTTCAATATAAAAATAGAAATATAGAACAATAGAACAATGCACATACATGGTACAATTCATATAAATTAGGAAGGTCAGCAACCTTCGCATGTGGTATACAAACAGGAGCGCCAATGTCTCCACAATCTGGATGAAAACCTGACAAGCTCAACCCAAAGTGGGCTAAAACCCGAACAATACAGTTTCCCGAAACTACCAACCTGCTCATAAATCGATATATAAAATGTCATATAATGGCAGAACAGGTAGGCGCACCAACATTGACAGACATCTGGCCTGCACTAGACCATGTTGGTGGTTTCAGCAGTCTCATGCCATCATTATGAGCCACATTTAATTTCTGCATGCTGCTTTTTCTGTACCCCGCTTCTTTAGCGGGTACAGAATGCCCTAAAGTGAAAGCTACCTTCACATTTACAGAACCCATGCCAAATTTGCGTGCAAGCATATTAGCTTGGCCATACATTTTACGACGCTGTCTGTTCATGTCTCTATCGTTAGATAAATAACACTTTGGCCTAGGTATTTCATCTTCTCACACACTTCAAGGGCACTAACAGACATAGGGAATTAGGAAATAGCAATTTCCTGTCTTCTTTAGTTCTAAGAAACACAATATTGCTTTTATTATCATTATATTTGACATCAAAATCCATACCATAATGTGAACAAACTTTCAAAAGTTGTTGTTAACCAGCACTATATGGGCAAAGGATGACCAAATCATCTGTGTACATAAGGTGATTAAAGAGACTATTGCCTCTGTCTATGACAAATCCTGTATTGCATGCATTTAACTGTTCATCAACAAATCATCCATATACACATTAAAAGAAAAGAGACACCTTGACGAACACCATTACCAACATAAAAAGGTTATGATACAGAAACCTGTAATATAACCTGGCCTATAATTGTCCATACTGTTAATTTGTAGCTTTGTCTTTGATGATAGGCAGTACAGGTAAGATAGTTTTGCTGACGTTGAGATGGAGGTTGTTGTCCTGGCACCAGGATGTCAGGGTCTGGACCTCTCTGTACGCCGACTCGTCGCCGTCGCTGATCAGGCCAATGATAGTTGTGTTGTCTACAAACTTTACGATGATGTGGGAGCTGTGTGGCCACGCAGTCATGAGTGAACAGGGACTAGGGTGGTTTTTTAGTGGTTGCCATGAGACAAGATGGCAGCTTGAGCTGAGAGCTCTGCATTACCTCAGTGCTTAAAGTGATTTTTTTACCTCCACTGAATTGGATTACCACCTACATTTCTATTGAACTTTTGAGTTAAGCATACAATAGTCCTGCTTAAAAAGATAGAGGGTGATGGCAAACAGAAAAAAAGTACAAACCAGACAAGACAAAGAGGAACAAACACAAAGTGTGGCAGATGTGGAAAAAGAGGTGAACCCCTCTCTTGTTGAGATAATGACCGAGCTCAAATCACAACGCCATGAAATATTGGGCCGACTGGATGGCATTGATACTCGTCTGGAGAACGTGACAAGGCAAGTTTCAACAATGAAAGAAGCGCTGACACAAACAAATCAAGTACTCGAGAAACAGCAGCGGCGCACGGATGAAGCCGAACAAAGGATTTCAACATTAGAGGACACTGTACAAACTTCCCAGCGAGCACTAGACCGAACCGAAAAACTGATAAAAACTTTGGAATCTAAGACCGATGATCTTGAAAATAGAGGGAGGAGGAAGAATTTGATTTTGCTGGGGCTCCCGGAAAAGTCGGAAGGCAACCAAGTGCTACTCGAATATATTCAACAGAAGCTGCCCAGCTGGCTGCAACTCTCCACAGACCAACCACTCGAGCTGGAACGAGTTCACCGCTCACTACGACCACAACCAGAACCAGGCAAGCCTCCAAGGCCAGTCTTGATCAGATTTCTATGATTCAGAGATAAAGAAATGATACTACATTCTGCAAAGAAAATGCCGATACTCCAGGGGAATGCTAAACTCAACATCCGCCAGGATCTGTCTGCAGAAGTACGCCGAAAGCGCAAGGACTTCGATCGGGTGATAAAATGCTCATCGAAAAGAGTATGTTCCGAGGATTTGCATACCCACATCGTCTTCGTGTTTTTCATCAAAACAGTATCGTCTGTTTTGACGATCCAAAAGAAGCAGAATCCTTCGTTATGCAGCCGCAGTAAGTTTCTTCTGGTCTACAACACTGAAAACCAGTGGAGGTAAAACGTTATTATTCTACTCCCTTCATTATGACTGTTAAGACTCATAGGGACAAGGGATTTTTTGAATTTAAAGTGGATACTTCTGTTTAGATAGCCGGCTCACTCGTGTGTTACTTTTACCTGTGTTTACTTCCTGCAACAATGAATGACGACAGACGGTCAATACCATGGTTGAATGTAGGAGCAGAGGGAGGGGGGATTTTACAAGTTGGTGACGATAGTCCGGCTTTAATTAGTATAACTTTTTTTTCTTTCTCCCCTTCCCGTCCCTTCGAATATCACGATTATACGATTGGTGATCGTTGCCTTCCTTTTTTTCCATATTTTTTTTTCCTCTTTTTTTTGGAAGCGCGGGGATTTCCCCCTCACAGTAAATGACTAGACTGGCCTATTCAACAGTGTGCAAGTGTGCTACGTACGAATTAATGGAATATACCACGATGGACTGCAGGAGGGGGAGAGGGCAAGAATGTTTGGCATTTGATCGCTTTCTCTTTTATTTTTTATTTTCTCTCTCTCTCTCTTTTTAGTTTCATTCTAATTTTGCATTTTATATTAAATAACAGTCTACAAAATAGTTCCCTCACTTACCCTTACGTTTAGGGGGAGATGTAGAATATTATTGGCTCTTATCATTATTTAGGAGCACTGAGGAAGGAAGCTCCAAGTTGCCAATACCATTATTTGTTTCTCTTATGCCTACTATGAACGAAGTAGATGCGCCTATTATATTACGTGTTTGTGTACGTCCTGTCTTTTTTGTGTTTTCTGTGGGGATGAGGGTTGGGACAGGATTTGAATATGTAACACTTTTCGCTGGCATTCTATGTTTCTTTACGATGACTGCACCGCTTAAGTTTTGCTTCCTTCTATGAACCATTTAACATTATTTTCCTGCAATGTACGGGGGCTGAATCTTCCTTATAAAAGAGTGAGTGTGTTGGATTTTTTGCAGAGGAAGAAGGTAGACCTACAGGAAACCCACCTGTTACAAAAAGACATGTATCGCAATAACAGCAAACACTTCAATGTGTTAGCTTCCTCCTCATTTGATAAAAAGTCAAGAGGGGTAGCTATTGTTGCTAAAAAGAATCTTCAACTTACAAATTTGGGCTCAGGAGGCGATACTACGGGCAGAATGTCTTTTGTTAAAACTATTTTTGAAGAAAAAAAGGTCGCTTTTGTTTCAGTTTATGCTCCTAACAAAGACCTTTTTGCAGCTATTAAACACCATGCTATTAGATTTATCAGAATTTAATTTAGTTATTGGCGGTGACTTTAATTCAGTGTGGGATCATGTGTTGGATAGGACGGGTCAGACGGAGTCTAGAGATCAACGCCTGGCTTCTTCTGCTCTGCGTCAATGGGCTAAGGATATGGCCGTTGTGGATCTCTGGCGCCTCAAAAATACTACATCTAAAGACTACTCCTTTTACTCCCCAAGGCATGAAACTTTTTCTCGTATAGATTCAGGGCTGTACGCTTAGTGGTAGCACTGGTGCTAGCAAGCAAAAAAATTCAGTAGCACAAAAATAAATTTGGTAGCACAAAGTATGATCGAAAACTTGACCCTAACCCTTGCATTTAGCTCTAATTACCTTTGAGCATGTCATCTTGGTTTTATTTGAGATTCTCAATGAATATGATATCCTAGTGTGCAGTAATAATTGTAGAAAAATTAATAGGGGTGCACTGATTGGAATTTAGACAAAAGAGTCTAACCTGCCAATGGCAATTGTTTTGCTGAGTCAGAATTATTTCCCCCGATAGAACTATAAAAATAATGTCTATATCTATATAATTTTTATATAAACATATCATTATTATATTAGGCTAATAATAAAAATTTTTTTTAGAACATTTCATTATTTTAATGAATGCCAAACTTTAAAACATTGAACATATAGCCTATTAAATAAATTAGTAAACATATTTATACAATTTAGGCCAAGTTAAATAGGTTGTGTCAATCTTTGTTTAAATGTATAACTGTTGACTGCTCTCTGCAGCTGAAGGAGTTACTGTTCAAGCTAGAGCACTGCAGGGCTGTGAAGCGCTAACTTCCTGTTCTTACCTGCTTCAAAATAAAAGTCAACTCGCATTTTGCTAGTAACAGACTTATATTGTGAAGGCGCACAAGAAATGTTCTGTTTGCACATGCGCTGACTTGACTGCGTTAATGTAAAGAGAGCCGTCTCCTTCCTGTTTTAAACCGTTGGTGAAGTTAGACGCTATAATCGCCGCACGAGCACAGATCCCGAGCACACATCTTTCACCAGCCAAAGTGGAGGGTAGACTTAATAACTTACTTGCCTAAGACTGCATTCACCCGCATTTGGAGAGTGTTAATGTAGAGCCCTCTAAACAGTGTTGTGCAGCGCTCCTCTGTGTTTCAAAGAGACAGCCTCTCCTCATTAGCACTGGTGCGACTGGACTTGTATTCATCATCGCACGTGATCAATTTCAGTAGCAAATGCGATCAAAACTGTCGCACTGTACAGCCCTGTATAGATTTCATTTTTGCCTCTAAAGATATATTTTCGAATATCCACACCATTGAGTAGGGGAGAACCTGAGGCATCGGGTAATGTGAGCCACCCCCTGTATCTAGGCAACGGAAAACATTTGTGGTCATGTGAGATATACGTTTTCAAGCCCCTCCGAGCAATGACTTTAGTAGCTGTGTCCCAATCAGGCAATCCTGACAACCTTTCCAGGAAGTTGTCACTTTCAAAAACATCCGTTTTAAGGACCTTGACCTCTGGGTCACCTACAAGTAGCTCTGGGGATCCCTGGTTGGTAACAATGTCTCTTTGCCATAAAAACGTAGGTCCAGTGAGCCAGTTCAATCAATGAATCAATAAGATCTGCCACCTTGAGGCCTCTGGATGCATAGTCGGCAGGGTTTTGATTTGTTTCAATGTAGAACCATTGCTTTGGATCAGTAGCCTCTCTTATTCTCTGGACACAATTAGCGACAAAAACATGAAAACGCTAGGCTTCGTTCTTAATATAGCCGAGCACGACCTGTGAATCTGTCCAGAAAAACTCCTCATCTATCTTCAGCTCAAGCTCTTCTCTGAGGATGTTACTCACTGCAGCAGAAACTGCAGCTGCAGTTAGCTCGAGGCGTGGTATGGTGACAATGCTTGTAGGTGTGACTCTTGCCTTACCCATGACAAACGCGCAATGTACTTTTTCCTCAGCAACAATCCTGATGTATGAACATTGACCATAACCGTAGTTGCTGGCATCAGAAAAATGATGCAGTTCTATTTTTTGAATTTTTCCAATGTTTTGTGGGATGAAGCTAGCCTGGTGCTACCAGACCATCGTACTTCATTTCATTTGTACAGAAGGTCTGGCAGTGCTATAATTAGCAAACGTTCACTCATGGAGGCGGGTGTCTGTTAAAGTTTAAAACTATTGGTTCTGTCCAGTGCCACTCTGGATTAGCCAACCAATCGCATAACGTTTGGTCGTCACGTGTGTCATAAGCCGGCTTCTGGCAACTGAAACAGGAGCGCGACTTCGACGTCATCGTTCTCAGCCACTCGCTCTGTTCGCTGATTGGACCGGCTGTCGAATCTCCGGCAAAACTGGGAAATGGGCTGTACACCCAGACTGACTACTGAAGGGAAAATAAAATTTGGCCGGAAGTAGGCGGGCGGGCGGAGCCAGGCTAGGATGAAGCGCCTTGGTATTTCAATTTTTTGAAGATTATTCAAGTCATTTACCCATGCTTCCCACTGTGGCTGTAGTTCAGAAGAGAGAGGTTCATCCCATCCAACGCCCCGTTTGCACATTTCCTGCAGCACTCTTTTTCCTGTCAAGATGTAGGGAGAGATAAATCCTAGCGGGTCATACACACTTGCAACTGTCGATAGGATTCCTCGCCTAGTGGCTGCCTTTTCTCTAAGGACGACGTTGAATGAAAATACATCTGATTCTACTTTCCACTTCACACCTAGTACACTCTGTACTGGAACTTCATTGTAGTTCAGATCTACATCCTTCTTGACATTGGCACATTCACTCTCTGGAATCGTGCTCAAAACGTCACTGCTGTTGCACACAAATTTGTGTAGGCGCAGTTTTCCCTTAGCACACATTTCTTGTGCTTCTCTGACCAGCTGTCTTGCCTTTTCAACTGACTCAACACTGACTAGCCCAAGATCCACGTAAAAATTCCTTTGGATAAAGCTTGCAGCTAATGGGTAGTCCTTTTCATGTTGACTGGCCAGATGTTTCATGTCATAATTGGCACATCCTGGAGATGATGCTGCTCCGAAAATGTGCACTCTCATGGGATATTCTTTGGGCTCACTCTCTGTGTTTCCATTTTCCCACCAGAGGAACCTCAAGAAATCTCGGTCTTCTTGGCTGACGTGGAAGCGGTGGAACATTTTCTCCACATCGCAGATAATCGCGATTTCGCGCTCACGGAATTGACACCCCGGTCAGTCCATTTGTCAAGTCAGGTCCTGTGAGTTGGTGATCATTTAGAGAAGTGTCTCCAAATCGTGCAGAGCAGTCGAAAACAACTCTTATTTTTTCAGGTTTCCTGGGATGATACACCCCGTGATGTGGAATGTACCATGTACTGCCTGGTTTTGTTGTAGTGTCGACTTCTTCAGCATCACAATCCTTGAATACACCATCCATGAATTTTACATAATCTTCTTTGTACTTGGGATTTTTGTCCATTTTTCCTTTCAGATGCTTCAGTCGAACTGTAGAAAAGCTGCTTGTTGTTTTGAAGTTCAGGACGCTCTCTGAATGGTAGGGGCGTTTCCAAATGACCTTCATTATCGTATTCGATTTTCCCTTTCAATAGCTGAAGAAACTGATTGTCCTCTTGGGATATGTTCCTGTCTCTGGGGTTTGTGTCCTGAAAATCTGTGCAGGTGTGATAACAGGAAGCTCTTTTACAGAAATACGATGGCAGATCCCTGTCACATCGCAAGCATTCGTCCACGGATTTCTGGATCCCACTATACTCCAGCCCAACTCAGTTTTTACTGCATATGGCTCATTATTGTCTCCTGACACTACCTGTATTGGTTTTAGAGCCCTGGCGCAGTCATAGCCAATCAGGAGTCCAGCAGGACAGGCCAACAGATCTGGCATCTCATTTGCAATGCTGAGTAGGTGAGACCAGGCTTTGGCTGTTTCAGAGGTGGGAATACTACTGTCTTCCGGCGGTATGTATTCTTGTGTATATGCGGGTGGTAGCTCAATATAGTTCTGTGAATGATATCCTCTCACCTTGAGGCCACTCACTTTTTGGCAGTGAGCTATTGACCCTCTGTCAGTCATCGTTGACAACTTCAATTTAACGGGTTCTGTATCTGCTTGAAGATTTTCACAAATATCATGGTCAATAAATGTGTTACTGCTCTGTGTGTCCAGTAGTGCGTACACCAACCTTTCTGGACTGCCTTCTGAGGAACAGGAGAGCAAAACTGGAACAATCATGGATGTGTGATCGCTGTTGTCTGTTCTCACACTGCATGAGAGAGTGGAAGCACTTTCCTCTTCTATTTGTGTTTCGGGCCTCTCCTTTTGAGGACGTTCTTCATGAAGTGGAGCGGGATGGCTGCGCCTGCAGATGTTGCAACTGGCCCTCTGACGGCAGTTTTTTGAGACATGACCAACTCTCAGGCAGCCAAAACACATTTTGTTATCCATGACAAATCTTTTTCTTTCTTCTAGCGGCATAGCTGCAAATGTATCACACTTGTATATGTAGTGTTGCTGTTTACAACAAATACATTCAACTTGCCTTTTTGTCTGAGGAGAAGAAGAGCTGACCTTTGAAGCTTTATTACTGTTTGATGCACTTGAGTCCTTGGAGTCAGGTGTTGAAATCACTTGTGTTGATGCCACGAAGACACAGGCGTTGATGTGTCCTTTTTCCTTCACAGGTTTTTCATCTGTATTTTTCAGTGCAAAGAGAGAGGAGACTGGATTGCAGGCTATGCGTGCCTCTTCTGCTACAAAGGATGAAAAATCCTTGAAATCTGGATATTGCTTGCCTTGATCCAATACTTTGGTGACATGCCGGTTCCAGCGGGTCGTTAGCCAGTCAGGAAGTTTCAGTAGTAACCTTTGATTCTCTTCACAGTCATCCAAAACCTTCAGACCTTGCACTTGGGGCATTGCATTGTTACAACAAATGAGAAAATCACTTAACTCCCTTAATTTAAGAGAATCCTTTGGTCCAATTTTTGGCCAGTTATTCAGTTTTCCCCTTAATGCTCTTTGGACTACGAAAGGGTGACCATAGCGCTTTCTTAGAGCATCCCAAGCTTGCGTGTATGCTTCTCCATCGCTTCTGTAAAATGTCCCTTCTAACACACTTAGTGCTTCTCCACTTACATATTTTTTCAAATAGAATAGCCTCTGAGCAGGATCTGTACAACTGGTTTCAATGAGGGCTTTGAAACAGGTGCTCCATTCAGTGAATTTTAATGGGGCGCCTGTAAATACAAAGGGCTCTGCTGCTGGAAGTCTGGTCATAGCTAAGGATTCCTTTAAGGCGAGACACCCCAGGTGAATAGGGATTTTTTTTTAACTTATAGATATCATCATGAAACTTTGCCAGTTGATTACTGACACTAACACAATTATTTTTTGTATTACATGTTTTTCTTTAGTATTATATTAAATATGCAAATATGGCAATATTTAACCAATTATGCGTAAATTTGGGTCATTTTTCGAGAAAAAAATTGAGATGTTGGATAAAGCCAGAGTTAAAATCTCTATTTTATTTTAACCACATATTAGTTTCTGAAGTTTTTACACAACAGATTTTGGATACAGCCTTTTTTCATTTAATAAATCAAAAAAGACTATGTACATGTCTTAGAAATGCATTTTCGGCATGTTTTTAGGAGGAAAATGTATCATAAATCAGACAATCAACAATATATTAACAAATCCTTGTGTAAAAACCTTTAAAATAGTGCTATGAATGATCATAGAAAGTTTGGTTGATGTCAGTGGTCTAGAAGTTGAGATATCTTTCGCAGAGTATTGGAAAAAGCTCATTTTGAGAAAATGGCCGTTAAAGATAAGAACGTGAATTCTGCTGATAATCACTGATTATAGCTAGAGTAATTTATTGAATTAGGCCCTACACCCCTCAATGCCATATAGGCCTACCACTGCTTAACATATATAAACCATAGCATAGTAACATTTACATCCACATGCTAATTTAAACGTGGTTAATTCATTATTAGCCACTGTCTGTCAACCTGCTCCTGTCGGCACAGACGCTCTCTCTCCCCACCATCTCCCCTCTGATCGTCTGACAGTCTGTGTCTCTCCGACGTGATCGGCGTGATTTACATGTCTTTAACACTTCTACCCTTCAAATGGCGATCATGTAATGTCCGTAGCCAATTGTTTAAGTATTTTTTTGTCTTGGTTTGGCATATTTTCGACGTTTTTCCCATTTTATTTTGTGATTTTCGAGCTACCCGGGGCTAGCATCACGTGATGCCTTTTAGCGAATCACATCGTCAGAAATGTGCATTAGCCAATGAGGTCGCTTTCCTAGCATTGAATCCCTCCTCACACTTTCACGCTTGGTTACTGATACAAAGGAAATGACCATATTTGGATCAGATAACGTTGTTCTTGAGATTCAGAACTTTCCAACAGTACCATGGTTATTATGATTCATACAGCGGCCGCGGTGCTTTATGTTACGTTAGAATGCTCACTTTTGACGAATTTAGGAGCAAAATACAGACGCAAGCAGTCAAAGTTTAGTAAAATAAACACCTAAAACGTATATGTTGGACCTTTTATCCATACTAGTATGAAAGAAGACATGTTATGGAAGCTAAATAGACACAAATCTCAAAATTGACCAGTGCTTAAAAAAACGATGTTTTTGCCTGCCGTGTCTCGCCTTAATGCTTGGACCAACATGGCTTCATTTTCTCTTTTCTCAGCTTTTATTTCAGAGGGAGGCATGACTGACGTGGTTTGGTAAACCTTGGCATTTTTGCTTTCAGAATTTTGGGATGGAGCGTATTCTTGAGTGTATTCCTTTTCTGAATAAGGTCAGTGCACGTAAGCTCTCATACTCTTGTTTCAGCTCTGACTCACAATTTTTAATTGATTTTGTCAATTCACCCAACCCAGATTTAGAGCAAGCATTCTTCAGTTTAGATCTCACAAGCTGAATCTCTGCTTTGAATTTGACATAATCTTTCAGAAAGTTTCTTTCATTTCTTGTGATCTCACTCGCTTTTAGCTCAAGCATTTTTCCTGTGAGGTGTTTTTCCCTTTCTGATCGTCTCACTTCCTTTTCAACCGGAGGTGCTTGCTCCTCAAGTCCTATTTTGTGTATTTCCAAATCTGCATGGATTTGTCCTATGCGTTCTTCAATTTGCTGTCTTTCTGATTCTTCAATGTCAGCTTCTAATTTATTTTCTAATTGTGCCTTCTCAGTTTCCAGAGCCAAAAGTACTTCATGTAGTACTCGAGTATCTGAGTTACTCTGCTCCATTTTCACAATTACTTTGAAATCACTGTTAAAATATTAGGCACTTTTCTCAACTGACAATGTTTTCAAACTTGAAAGATGTATCTATTATTTAGGACTTCTTGCAAAACATCCTTTTCCAGAAGAGTCACATTTTTGCCTTCTCTTCATGGCGTAAGCAGCTGTTCAAGTATATCTTCTATGTGGTTTTCGGTAGGCCTAATGGAGTTTGAAGTATGGCCGTTTTTGAAACGTTGGAATGATGTCGGCATGGCTCGTTAAGTCCGTTAATGGCGACATCACATCTTCATTTTCTCGTGCGTAACCGTTATTCACTTCTTCTCCTTTTGGCTACTTTTTCCACTTCAGCTCTTGTTTGCTACGTTTTTCACTATAACTGTTCCCAAACTCATTGTAGAAGAACTACGCTTCACTGATTAGATTGACTTGGTTTTTATTCCTCCATTTTGTATCAACATCACCGTGAAAAACTATATAAGAAAAATACAAACAGAAATATTGTAAATACACAGAAATACAATATCCTACACATTACAAACATATTAAACAAAGTTGACAAACATACCGTGTGTGCCTTCTTTCTTTTGTTGGGAAGAGTTAGCTTTAAATAATATCGTCCGTCATTTCCATCCAGGGAGAGTACCGCGAAAAAGCATAACTGACAGCTCTTATTCTGACAGCATGAATGACAGCATAACGTGAACGCACGAAACGATACACATTCTCACCAGTAGATGGCGGCGGCGCCACACCTATTTAGCTCTATATTCATTAATTATCACCAAAATAAAATATGCTTCTGAGACAGCTACAGCTCAGATTACCCCGTTCTCCCCTCTTTTCCCTTCACTTTATCCGATCATAATGCGTTGATCTGCAAAGCCTCTCTTAGGTCAGAATTAACTCATGCAGCCCGCTAGCGATTTAATACTACTCTTCTGCAAAATAAAATGTTTATATCTCAGATGGAGAAGTATTTGAAAGAATTCATAGATTTTAACAAGAATTCGGTGGAAGACCCGTGGGTTGTATGGCATGCGGTTAAAGGTTTCATAAGATCTAACTCTACTCTCTTTGCATCTAATTTGAATAAATCTTGCTTAAGTAAAATGGTGGCATTAGAAGCCAAATTGTTATATTTGGATGCAAAATTGCATGATGACTTCTCTGCTCAAGTATCCCTCGAACGCGAAATTGTGAGGAAAGAACTTTGGTTGCTTGAAAGAAGCCGTGCGGAATTTCTTGTCCGTAGATCCCGTTCGAACCATTACTTCCAAGGCGCACGTCCTAGCCACTTCCTTGCTCAGAAACTTTGTGTTAATGAGCATTTCTCGAATATTTCTGCCATATTTCTGCTCATTTGGATCAAAAAGATAGGGCTTCACTTGATGATCCCACCACCCTGCCTGAATTGAAGGAAGCATTGCACAGTATGAATATAGGAAAATCACCTGGTTTCGATGGGATCCCCCCATTTATCCTAGCTTTCTGGCCACAATTAGGACAATTACTTTTGGATATGATCGAGTTTGCTATTTTGAAGGGCTCCTTTTCCAGAGATGTCAACACTGCAATGATCTCATTACTCCTCAAAAAAGATAAAGATCCTTTGTTTTGTGCAAATTATCGCCCTCTTTCTTTGTTGAATTCAGATGTTAAGTTGTATGCAAAGGTACTCTCCCGGAGTTTGTAGCCGTACATGACCTCCCTTGTACACCATGAACAAACAGGTTTTATTAAAACCCGCCTAGCTGCGGATAACATACGCTGTTTGCTGCATATCATAGGGGCCTCCCAGAGTGTCCCCACTCCGGCGGCTGTCTTGTCTTTAGATGCAGAGAAGGCTTTTGACCGACTGGAGTGGGGATATTTGTGGGAGGTCCTAAGACATATGGGCTTTGGGGAACATTTTATTTCTCTGATTCAGGTTCTTTATTCCAATCCTACAGCTATGGTATTAATGGGGAAAATCTGCTCATCGCAATTCAAAGTTGCAAGGGGCAGCTGGCAAGTTTGTGTTCTTTCCCCTTTTTTGTTTGATTTATCTTTAGAACCACTTGCATACGTTTATCGGAGCCCCAAGTTCCCATAACGGTGCATAATACAGACCACCATATATCGTTGTATGCCGACGACATTTTGCTTTATCTTGGTAATGCCCCTCAATCTGTACCTTATCTTCTTCAGATCTTTAAAGACTTTGGCAGTCTCTCTGGTTATAAAATGAATTGGTCCAAATCAGCCCTGCTTCCTCTGAATGAAGCTATGTGCAATTCCAAAGAGATTTCTGGGATCCCCTTTGTCAAACAATTCCGTTATTTAGGTATTCAAATATACTCTTCAGTTAATACAATAACTATAAACAATTGTAATTCAATTTTTAGAGCTTTGGAATCAGCTTGGAGAGATGGATTAAAATACCAACCTCTATTCAGTCAAGGTTTTCTATAATTAAAATGAATGTTCTCCCTGGGATAAACTTCTTCAGTTCTATGATTCCTCTGCCACCTCCAGTGGGATACTGGGATAGGCTGAATTCACTGTTAACTAAATTTATTTGGAATGCCAAACGCCCTCGAATTAAATTTTCCACATTGCAAAGGGGAAAATGTGCAGGCGGCCAAAATCTCCCTAATTTCAAATTTTATTTTTGGGCTTTTACCCCTCGCCCCCTGCACTCTTGGTTGAACAGTGATATTTCTGTCTCCTGGCGCCCGATAGAGGAGAAACTAGTGTTCCCACATAGACTACAAGATGTAGTACATTGTAATATTCCTCTTAAACTTTGTAACCTCAAATTTGGGCCAATAATCTCACATTTAATTTCAGTCTGGCGCCTGGTGAGCAAGCACACCAAGAGCATCATAAAAATTCATCAGCATTTTCCTTTATTTCATAATTATGACTTACTACTAGGAGGTCGGCCTGTCTAATTTCCTTACTGGTCTGATAGAGGGATCCATATAATTTCTGATATCACAAAAGATTTCAATCTTTGTTCATTTCAGGACATTCAGCAGCAGTTCAATTTACCAATGTCGTAATTTTTCTTCTATTTGCAGTTGCATTCTGGTCTAAATGCTTTAAGAATCCCCTGGGGACAAGAACTACCACCGCATCCAATACAGTGTATATATTCATGCATTGGTACCCGAGGTCTGGTTTCAAAATTATATTCCATGTTGATAAAGGCAACATTCAAACCTTTGCCAATTGATAACATATGGAGGAAAGACTTATCTTTAATTAATTATTTTATAAATTGGCCTAGAGTCTGGTCCAATATTTTAATTTCTTCTAGAAACCCTAATCATCAGATGATACATTATAATTTTGTCTGGAGATCTTATTGTACGCCCCGGAAATTATTCTTGATGAAAACCAGACAATCGCCAAACTGCACACTTTGCACCCAGGGTTTTCCGGGCACTTTTATTCATATGATTTGGGAATGTCCTGAAGTTTTCGAATTTTGGAAATGTGTCTCTTCTTGTCTTTCAGTTATCATGAAATGCATAGTACCCTGTTCTCCTTTGGTTCTTCTTTTGAATGATGATTCTGTTTTAAGGTTTTCTTTTCAACAAAGGCGAGTGTGGCTGGCCGGTCTAACGGCAGCAAAAAAAATGGTTGCATTACGTTGGAAGGCCCCACATTCGCTGCACAGGCAACAATGGCTGCTTGCTTTTTTGGACATTATCAATATGGAGCGGTCAATTGGAAAAACACATGGCACAAAGCCAAATAACTTGGACATTTTAGCGGATGCCGCAGAGGGGGTTAAATTATTGTTGTAGTGTATGATTTGTTTTCCTATCCTGTTTGGGGGGGGGGGTTCGTGGGTCTGTGTTATGTTTTCGTTGTTGTTTGTATGTTTTGTGTGTTTAGAAAAATAATAAACATTTGTTAAAAAAATAAAAACAGGGACTAGAGGAAAGGGCTGAGCATGCAGCCCTGGTGGCGCTGTTGTTGAGAGTCAGGGTGGAGGATGTGTTGGTTCCTATCAGCACTGCCCTGTGTCTGCCCGTCCGGAGGTTCAGGAACCAGTCACACATGGCGGTGTTGAGCCCGAGGTCTCTGAGCTTCACTGGGCACAATGGTGTTGAATGCTGAACTGTAGTCAAATAACAGCATTCTAACATATGTGTTCCTCTGGTGTGTCCCTACCCCCACACACTAGAAGGTGCTAACTGTGTGGGGGAGAGAAGAAGATAAAAAGCAGTTGGGGTTTTCAGTTACAAAGAAGAAAACTGAGTCTTTATTGTCCTTTTTTTCACAGACAGGACTAATGCCGCTTTTCCACCACACATGTAAGGCAAGGCAAGGCAATTTTATTTATAGAGCACATTTCAGGCACAGGGCCACTCAAGGTTCTTCACAGGGTTAAAATCAAATAAAGAATACAAATACAAAAAAAAGGAACAAATTTAAAACATGGATAAAAATACAACATTTAAATAAAAGAATTAAAACATTTTACAAAAAAAAAAAAAATTACAGGTTAAAAGGGAAACAAGAACGTTTTAAGACCCGATTTAAAAGAGCTGAGAGTCTCAGCGGACCTCAGACTCTCTGGCAGTCCGTTCCAGACATTGGGCGCATAAACACTGAATGCCGCCTCTCCTTGTTTAGTCCTAGCTCTGGGGACTTTTAAAAGACCTGTCCCAGACGACCTAAGGGCTCTGGGCGGCTCATAACGTATCAGCAGATCAGTAATGTATTTTGGCCATAAACCATTTAAGGCTTTGTAGACCATCATCAATATTTTAAAATCAATTCTTTGAGTGACAGGAAGCCAGTGCAAAGACCTAAGAACTGGGATAATGTGATCTACTTTTTTGGTCCTAGTGAGGACTCGAGCAGCAGCGTTCTGAATTAGCTGAAGCTGTCTGATTGATTTTTTAGGAAGGCCTGCAAAGACACTATTACAGTAGTCAAGTCTACTAAAAATAAATGCATGGACAAGTTTTTCTAAGTCCTGCTGAGATATTAGCCCTTTAATTCTCGATATATTTTTAAGGTGGTAGTAGGCTGACTTAGTAATTGATTTAATGTGTTTTTTGAAATTCAAGTCGGAATCTATCACTACTCCAAGATTTCTAGCTTGGTGTGTGCTTTCTAACATAACAGATTTAAGCTGTGCGCTGACTTTTGATTGTTCATCCCTGGCACCAAAGACAATTACTTCAGTTTTGTCGCTGTTTAATTGAAGAAAGTTTTGGCACATCCAGTCATTGATTTGTTCAATGCATTTACTTAGTGCTTGAATCGGACTATAGTCTCCTGGTGATATGGTTATGTAAATTTGTGTGTTGTCTGCATAATTATGGTAGCATAATTTGTTTTTGTTCATAATCTGAGCTAGCGGTAGCATGTATATGTTAAACAGAAGAGGCCCATGAATGGAACCCTGGGGGACCCCGCATGTAATATTTGTTCGCTCGGATATGAAATTGCCTATTGACACATAGTAGTCTCTTTCCTTTAAGTATGATTCAAACAAGTTTAGCACAGTTCCAGAGAGTCCAACCCAGTTTGCAAGTCGATCTAGCAATATGCTGTGGTCAACTGTGTCGAACGCAGCACTGAGATCCAATAAAACTAATACAGAGCTTTTGCCACTATCTGTGTTTAAGTGGATGTCATTGAGGACCTTAACCAGAGCGGTCTCAGTGCTGTGGTGTTGTCGAAAACCTGACTGAAAGACATAAAAGCAGTTATTCATTGCTAAGTAGTTATTTAGCTGATGATGAACAGCTTTTTCAATGATCTTGCTTAAAAATGGTAGGTTGGATATCGGCCTATAATTGTTCATGAGTGATGTATCTAGATTTTTCTTTTTTAGGAGTGGCTTGATGACAGCTGTTTTCAGGGCTTGTGGGAATACACCAGTGCGAAGGGACATATTGACAATTTCTAGGACATCTGAGGCCATACAGCTAAAAACAGTTTTAAAGAAGCCTGTGGGCAGAATGTCAAGGCAACAGGAGGAGGAGTTCAGGTGTTGTATAATGTCATCCAGGTTTTTCTTGTTTATCAGAAAAAACTCTGTCATGGCATCTGAATTCGTTTTAAATGGGTACAGAGATAAAAACATATCTTGAACCTGGTATTGATGCAGAGACAGCTTGTCTTATTTTATTAATTTTCTCAGTAAAGAAGGAGGCAAATTCATTGCAGGCCCTCGTGGAAAGATGCTCAGACGCTACTGACACAGGAGGGTTTGTTAGCCTGTCAACAGCAGCAAACAGGGCATGTGCATTGTTGCTGTTTTTGGTGATGATGTCAGAGAAGAAAGACTGTCTTGCATTTCTTAGTTCTAGGTTAAAGGTGCGTAGTTTCTCTTTGAAGATGTTATAGTGAACATTTAGATTTGTTTTTCGCCACCTGCGTTCTGCTTTACGGCACTCTCTTTTTTCAATTCTGACCTGAGGGGTATTTCTCCAGGGAGACCTTTTTTTTACCAGAGATGATTTTCACCTTGGTGGGTGCAATAGCATCGATAACATTTGTAATTTTTGAGTTGAAGTTACATACAAGCTCATTAACTGAGATACAGGGGAGGAGCGGGGACAGAGAAAATGCCTGGATAAATTGTTCACTCGTGTTTTCAGTAATATACCGTTTTTTGATAACCTTTGTTTTTGCAGTTGTGTGCAAAGATATTGTACTCCCAAAAAACAAACAGGAATGGTCGGAGAGACCCACATCAGACACTAAAAGGTTTGAAATGTCCAGGCCCTTTGAAATTAATAAGTCCAGGGTGTGACCTTTGTTATGTGTAGGCTGGTTTACGTGTTGAGAGAGTCCAAAATTTTCCAGTACATAGCATAGTTCTTTAGCACTTCTGTCCTCGGGTTTGTCCACATGTATATTAAAATCCCCAACAATCAATAAACAGTCAAACTCCATACAGATTACAGACAGTAGTCCAGTAAGGTCATCAAAAAAGTTTGCACAGTATTTAGGTGGCCTGTAGATATTAATAAAAATAGCTTGAGAGGCTGAATTTAACTTGAGAGCCACATATTCAAATGAAACAAAGTTTCCATAAAACATCTTTTTGCATGTTAAAGATTCATTAAATAAAATAGCAACTCCACCACCTTTCCTATGAGCTCTGGCCTCACTCTTGAAAGTGTAGTTGGGAGGGGTTGACTCGATAAGAACAGCTGAGCTGTTGTCTGGGTCCAACCAAGTTTCAGTTAAAAACATAAAATCAAGATTGTGCTTGGTAATAAAATCATTAATTAAAAATGTTTTACCTGACAAAGATCTGATGTTTAACAAGGCCAAACTTAGTGTGTTTGAGTGTGAAGCATTGTCAGCCCTATTTACTACAGCAGACTGTGGCTAAAGGGGAATGGATACCAAGTTTGACAGGTTTGCAGTATTAAAGTGACAAGTGTTTCTTGTAGGTCTACTCGACTCCACTCGACTTAGCTCAACTTGGTTTTGGTAAAAGCACGGGTCATTTTCCACTGCAAATAGTATCTCCTGAACGTGGGCGGGGTCGTCATATTAAGGGGCAGAAAGCTGACTCTGGAGCCAAATAGCAAAGCAGAAATTACTAACAGTTGTTGTAGCCTACTGTTAACTGAACCAACTGCCAAAAATACGGATGGAAAATGTTTCAGGAAAACCACCCTTGTATATGTTAGCTAAAAGAAGTAGAAGAACATTGCGATGGGCCATTAAAAGGGAGGATTGGTGTCCCGAAGTGTGACTGCCACAGAGTCAGCTGTAGGAATGTGTCACGTAAATCCCTATGCACGTAAACACGGGCATCATAAAGTTGACTGTTTAGTGTTGTTGCAGGATACGTGATTTCAAATGCAAGCCGTGTCTCAGCCTGAATATTTTATTGAGGTAGGCTAATCGGTGCAGTCTGAGGCTTGTAATGTAATCGCTCGCAAGTTTCAGGTCCAAAAGGAGCACAGCTATAAGGCCTCCAGCTACGCCATCGCCAGCAACAAATAGGTCCCGTGCCCAAACTCCCCAGCTGCCAATCCGAGCGCCACCCACACCTTGAATACCACCAGCACCCACACACCCAGCTGCAATGTTGCCCTCTGCCTGCAAGTGGACAGGAACTGTTTTGCAAAGTGGCATTGCATTGACACTTAGCTTGTAAATAGTGTAGTGTGTTATACACACTATACACTATTTACAAGCTAAGTGTCAATGCAATGCCACCCACTGTGTATACAGTATATAGTGTGTAAATAGTTTGTAATTATTGTTTTTCCTGCATGTTTTTATATTTACTAAATGGTTTGTTTGAAACATGTTTTGTGATGCTTCTTTTTTTATTAGTATACATCCCATGAATCATTAAATGTGGTACAAAGTCTTCATTCAGTATAGAGTAGAGTTAAAGACAACATTTCTACCAAAAAGCGTCTGGACCAAATTTCATATTAGTCATGTTTTGTGCACTTCCCTACTGTGTGTTTTTTTTTTTTGCAATAATCGCAATTAATTTTTTCAGCATTTAAAATAATTATTTATTTACACAGTGGTCCAGGACATAGGTAGACCTCAGACAACAAATGGCTAGTGTGTTCTGAACATTCCCATATCAAACATTCTGGTATAATTTATCTTATTGCACATTTAAAATAGGTGTTAATAGTAGTATGTAAAATCCGAGACAATACCTTTAGACCCCAGACCAGAGGGTTAATAACTTTTTCTACTCTTTCTTAGTTTATAAAATATATACAGGTTATTATGACGGAGGCCAACAAATATGGTCACCTCTCCATGTCATAAATATACAAAGCTGACTCTCACCCATGCACTCCCACATCCAAAAATGACAATCACCATGAATACAAGAAACAGCTTCAAGCTGTGTTTCAATGATGTTTTGCTTGCTTCTCTTTGAGTTTCGGTTCAACATGTTGTAGCATCCAGTTTTGATTGCAGATACACAAAATATGTATTCCTGGATGAGAGTCAATTTGTTACAGAAGAAGATCAGCAGCTTATTTCCATTTCAAAATAGCCGTTCAGAATCAGGAAGATATCAGGTAGGAGGATGTCCGGAGTTGTAAAGTTATTATTTTCAAGAGACAGAAGAGACTTCTGTCTTAGTGGCAGATACAGAGGTCTCATCATCAACCATACCGCCCATTCCCACGGTTGTGAGCATGCAGTTACGGAACTGAAAAAGAGTAAACATACAGAGGTAAGATATCAAACCAAGTTGTACATTTGTCAGTAAGTTTAGTTGTTGGCCTATTACAAACTGAAAAACTATAGTTTCTGCTGTTTAGAGTGATGCAGCATAATAATGAACTGACCTGTTTGTTCATCAATACATAGATGACAGGATTGAAAATTGCCGAGCTCTTTGAGAAGAAGGCAGGGATAGCCATGGCTGTAGCTGAGAACGCAGCTCCCTTGTTGAAGAAGATCCATGCAGCAAAGCTAGCGTATGGTGTCCAGGCCACAAGGAAGCCAATCACCATCAGGATGCACATGCGTGTAACCTCCCTCTCAGCTTTCTGAGTGGATTCTGACTCCTGCTGCTGGGCTGCTGCCTGTTATATGTTGAATAAAAGATGATTAATAAGACAACATGCCGATATCAACACAATGTGTGGGCAAGGCAGAGAGGGAGGGACAACTGAGAATGCCTCACACACAGACTAAGGTATTGTTTATAGTAAAGGTAAGAAACTAAGACTCACAGCTTTGACTGTCATCACAAGGCTCCCATAAGTGAAGAAAATGGTGCTGACTGGGACAGTGAAGTGGCAGATGAACATGTACATGACGTATGATTCGTTGTTGTAGCCTGGAGACAGAGTGTAGTAGTCAGGTCCACATGAGCACTGCAGACCCTCAGGGATGAACCTGTGTGAGAATATAGCGGGACAGCAGAGGTGATCAATATTTAGTGTACAATGAATGGGCTCTGGAAAGGAAAATGTAGATTTGTTGGGTGCAAAAATACACCACTACATGGGCTCTATCTTTTCTGGCCTTTACCGTATCCTTTTTTAATCAGCACAAATTCTAATTCTCAAACAGGAGTTTACTCGATGGCTGCAATAAGCGTTGTATTGTGTTTTTGCATCTTATTTTTATACCAATAGTTACTGATAACCTTTCAAATTAATATTTCACATACAAAACATAAGATCAATTTATGAAACATAATGCATTGCCATTGATAAAAAAAACTAAATAATTGCCAATGCCAAACTTGCCTAAGACTGCACAGGGCAACAAGTGGCCAGTTTTTGCTGGCTGCAAACACATCCAGATAGGGTTTCACTCAAGTTTCCAACCATGGGGGTTGTTATCTTTGTATTTAATAATAAGCTGTGGTGCTTGACCTTTCTGCTCATCCCACTCAATCAGATACACAGACACACTGAAAGCTGTCCCTTCAGAAAACCAGAGGGTGTGGTCGTCAATGCTACATTCATGTTTTTTCTCCAGTGTATGTAGCAGGCCCTCAATTACTATATTGGTGACATTCAATTAGATGTTATAATTAGAGATATTTTATATTCTGGCATTTGTCTCTGAAGAAGTTATGGTCTATACATTTTTATATTTTATGTGTTTGTGACGTAATGCCAACTCAGACACTGTCAAAGTAAAGTGTTTCTTGCATACCTTAATCTACATCGCTACAGTTTTTGTTTGCTGTAATTCTTCAATTCCCAGGCTTACAGGTTAGAGCAACCCAAGACATCAGTACAGAGACAAAGTCATTGGAACAAAGTCACATGTGGGCATGTGAGTGCTGTTTTGAGACACACTTTAAAAAAATCTAAACTAATCTAAAGCTATTCTTTAATGTTTAGTTTATGTGGTACTGTCGGCAAAGGTGTTGATATTTGAATTACCTGGACCAGCCAACCAGTGGAGGGGTGGCACAAGCTAAAGCCATGATCCAGGTGAAACCAACTCCAGCTCCTGCATGTTTGCCACCAAATCTGAAGGTTCCCATGGGTTTGCAGACAACAATGTATCTCTCAACAGCCAGGACGACCAGTGACCAGAGAGAAACTTGACCTGTTTTATTGAATATAAATTGAGAGGAAAGAAACTAAAACATCTTGTTGTATTTGTAATTGCATTTATTTTTGAATCATTACATGTATCAGATAGCCTTGCAGTAGATGTTTCAGATGGTGCAAATATTTTATTCAAATATTTTTTTTCTTGAGAAAAGCAACAGTATGCAGTATCAAATTTACAAAAGTTCATATATCTTACCTCCCAGAGTAGCCATGAATCCCTCAAGGGTACAACCTAAAGGCCCAAAAACGAAGTAACCATTAAGAGCCGTTACGAAGGTGATGGTGAACCCAAAGCAGACCATGATCATTCCAGCCACGGCCAGGTTGACCAGGATGAAGTTAAGAGGCTGCCGAAGCTTCTTGTTCTGAGCTGTGACCAGCAGAGTAAGACCATTGATGGGGAGGCCAAGGCAGATCAGGAAGAACATGTAAACAGCAGTTAGTTTGAACAATATTGGGTCTGCCAGGTAGTACTGTGGGTATTCAAAAGGACTCCTCACAAGCCCCGTCCTGTTGTTAATGGGGATGTAGAAGTTCTTGCCCTCTGTGCCGTTCTCCATCTTCTTTGAGTGAGAGGACCAACAGTGTGCTGTTTGCCCAATGCAGTGTTGAATTCAGGTGTAGTTCATTAGAGGTCTAGGTGGTAGCTTTATACTTCTCTAGAAGGAGATTACAGGGAGATTAGGAAGAGGTCCTGTGCTTTAATAGATCAATTTATCTAAATACCGGATAATCCTTTATAAGCAGTAACCCCCCCACCCCCCACTCCAAACACTCACAAGTCAGGTGCCTATAGAGCCAACACAGCCAAATACAAAATATATTTTTTATTGAATTCAGACACACTCAGACAAAAATGTATCTAATTTGGACGAAAATAAAAATATATGTTATTTGGATTTTGACGAGGCCAGCAGAGAAGGCCCGCTTGCCCTGACGGCCCACCACTGTTTATACGTCCAAAAGCTATGAAATCTTCAGGTCGCAATTATCCAACAAACTCCTGAGGCCAACGTGACTGATAACGAAGCACATTCTCTTTAATTGTTGGGAGAGTTTTTGCTGTTTTCTTTATTTGAACAGCTACCTGGTCCGGGTTGCTGTAAGATAGAAAACTGGTGCTTTGCAAAATGATGGTACAAGCCTTACATACTGTACCCTGCGTCAGATCTCACTGTACGGTATATAAGGTATATAAAGGTTTTTTTCAGGTCGCCTGTAACCTGCAGTAATACCGGGAAAGCCAACTATATTTAACTAATAATTATCAGTGACTGAATTAATTCAATTCAAAGGGCTTTGATGGCATGAAAAACTAAACATCCATGAATACTACCAAGTATTACTGTGAATATTCTAAAGGATTCTCCCAAGTGCGTTTAGATTGTAGAGATGTTTTGCCCTTTAAGCCCAGTTCAGACCAAAGATTCACCTCACAACGACTTGCAACTGGACGGTTTTGGAACGTTGCAGGAGAAAGTCGCAGCAGTGTGAACTGCTCGTTGCAACGTGTTGCAAGCCGTTGCAAGGAGTCGCAGAAGATTCAACATGTCAAATCGCCAGCTCCAGTTTTAGAACGGCCAGGCCAGCTCGTTACGAGCAGTTGCATCTTGTTGTGAGGCGAATCTTTGGTCTGAACTGGGCTTTATGCTGTTCTCTAGTTCTCCTTTAGTGTGACAATAATTTAATTTGTTTGCCAACACAGACTAAAGCACCCTCATTAACGACAATCCTAATAGGATTTGAGAGAGCAGGTTAGTATGCGGTAAAGCTGTGCTGCAGTCCAGACAAGTCCTGTAACGGTCTGTTATTTATTTTTAAGTGGAGAAAAATAAAAACAATACTACAAAAATGCTAATAAAAAATTGCGAAAGTCACAATTGCACTAAAAGGAGTTCATAGCATCATATATTGTTTTTTAACATAATCAGGTCACAACAAGGGGATTCAGTGAGGTGTTATGGTTCATGAGTTCAGGAGTCTTAGTGGAAGAAGCTGTTGAAGTATCTCGCTGTTATGCACTGGTCAGACAGCGTGTGCAATGTTCTAAAATAGAAGGCAGTAAATCCCCAATTATCTTTATCTGCTGTTCTCCCCACTCTCTGCACAGTCTTCCAAATATAAATTTTTTGTCGATTGTTTCATTCTTGGTCCTGTTTATATAGTGCGGAAAAGGGCAGTTAGCGTACTACTGAATTTCTTAAATGGTCAAGCAAAGTTATCCCTTTTGCCAGACCTGTAGGTACAAAGTGAGGGGTTTTGGTCCTGTGGAACCAGAAGCCATGTTGAGAGGGTCTCTGCGTGGCTCAGGTTGGAATATATTTACTTTTCATTTATTAACTTTACCTAACCTGGAGCCTGTTGACCAACCAGATGAGCAACTCTGAGTTATCGTTTTCATAACACCAGATCTGGGTGGTTGGGTTGGTCAACTCTGACCATGTTCACTCTGAGTTGAGTGTCTGCGCAAAAGCCATCGTCAATGGATCACTTGTAACATGATTCACCAGGGCAATTCACCAAGGCAAGGTCCCTCAATATTGTGATCTTCCCATGGTTCAGTCTAATGCAGAGCATAATCATAATTTGGAATGCCCCGCTTCCTTTTGCACAACTGCCTTTGTTGCCACTTAATTCAGCTTACTCCAGCTTCACTGGAAAGACTTAACACAGGTTGGATAACCACTGACCCTACATCTTCTAAGTATCCCAGACAATCTTATAGGATCTGCAAGTGAGTCAGAAAAGGCTAAATCCAATGACAAAAACCTGATTATGATCAATGGGAAGCATGGGTAAAAGATAAAACAAAAGCCATAAATAAATAAAAATATTTATGTAATTTTATTTTACTGAAGTAATATTCTTAATTTAATAAGTAATTCTTCAGTTAATGAACGCAACATCAGGGATCTTTCCTTCCGTCTTTAACTGAGTAAAAACTTGGTGCCGCTCTGTTGAAATCCCAATCCATGTCTTGCAGACACTTCTGGGACCATTCCAGGTGCCACTACCAGGAATTGTTCCTATTCTACAATTCATTGAGCCAGGCTTGAATTTTAGTGTGGCACCAACTTTGCCAGCACATTTGCCTATTTGAAAATGTGTTTTGTGAACTAGCTGCATCCCAGTAGCATCTACTCAGACTAATATTGAGTAGAGAAGCACATTTGGATCAACCTCAATGATCTCAGTATTATAAAAAATGTGAATTTTAAAATGTCCTCCTAAATGGACCCTCATCCCCTCCCACCTGACTGTCTGCTGACCTCAGATGGACTGTTTGGTTGTCATGCACCTCTCTGTTGAGCCTTGAAGAAAACCTTAATACAACCCTAGAGTTGACCCTTCTTGTCACCCGAGCCCCTTTTTATAATCACAACAGTTGTCAGGTTTTTCTGTTGGACATACTGCACATTCAATACATTCTGTCGCTTCCCACTCTGAGCATTACTTGCAGGATTAAGCCGTTGTGTCTTGACATGAACAACGCTCGTTCCAACTGTGGTAATCCCTTAACGAGAGCGGCCAGTCTTTGTTAAGTAAACAAAGCCAAGTCAGTTAGTGAAGATGTCAACATGAAATTAGTTATTGGTTAAAACTATACAGTACTGACTGAACCACTCTGAGCATTACTTGCAGGAGTTAGCCGTTGTGTCTTGACATGAACAACGCTCGTTCCAACTGCGGTAATCCCTAAATGAGAGCAGCCAGTCTTTGTTAAGTAAAGCCAAGTCAGTTAGTGAAGATGCCAACATTAAATTAGTTGGTTAAAACTATACTGATTGAACCACTTTGTTTGACCTAAGTCTATTACCTTTGATTGGGCCATTTTTCACAGGGACATTTATAGCCACTAGTGGCCTATTTGTAAATACAATCATGGTACAATTAAAATGTCTCCAGTAGCAGAAATTTACATGTGTACATAACATACCATGTTTAGGGGACATTTCATCAAATATTGATGCAATAATTGTGTGCTAAATTAACTGCCGACAACAACACCGATTGAAATTTGTGAATACAGAAGGGTGTCATGCTAGAACAAAACTTTTCAATAACACTGACACCACCTCTATATAAAAAAAATCAGGATGTGTTGTAAAGTGTATCAGTTCATCATAACTTAATATTTGAGTAATCAGATAACTTGCAGTACAGGTGTGCTTTTATAGGATGAAAAGGAACTGATACAAATCTAAAAAGCTGTATCTTTTTTTTAATTACATTGTTTTATTGGTGATAATTTACAAGACAGAAGAAGTATGTGCACACAAATAACGATAACATAAAACAACGACAAGGGAAACCAAACACGGGTGTTGTGGTACCCAATATAGACGATATATAGACAAGCTGTGGTACACGATTAATTTTGATTATTTAAAGGGGCACTGTGTAACATTTTAAGTAATTTATTAGCTAAAATCAATATCCTCATTCATAAATATGTCCTCATTGGTGTAAAATCACCTCTGCCAATAATCTGAATTATCCTCCTGAGCGGAGAATTACAAATATTGATATTACATTTTCTCAAGCCCCAACCTCAGCGATTTTTACCGGCATCCAATAAGGAAATGACCTACAACTGTAGTAACCAGAAAGTGCCACTGGGGGTGGCGCCAAGACGAGCAGTTTTTCTTTGACTCCCTTGTTAGATAGGCCGTTTTCAAAGTCTTATTAAACCTATTTACAGCCTGGGCCACAAAACCATTTTAGTCTGTATGTTTAGGTCATATCTCCATGACAACACTGAGGGGGGTGAATTTTTTGGGCCTACGCTAGTTTTTATTCTTTTGGAGGTTAAAATGTATTAGCGCGATCGGTAACGCTTTATACTAAGGTTCTTGTAGTAAGCCTTAGTTAATAGGTAATAAGGACCTTATTAGATGCTTATTAACATTAATTTGTGTTAATAAGACTATATATAAGTGTTAATAATAACATAATAAACACGTTGACAGTGTGATTATAAGACTTTTATAAGCACTTATAAGAAACTTCTTAACTATTTATTGATTGCTTAATAGCATTAATAAAAGTCTTATGAGTTTCTGATAGCTGTTAATAAAAGCATTACAAACCTATTTATTGAGTCTTACTAACTTGCCTATTATGTCATTGTTAAACATTTACTAAGCATTGTTTGTTGCTTTATGAAGGTAAACACATCTTTATTAATCAATTATTAGCAGTTAACTATGCTCTATGAACAATGCTTATTAAGGTAATAAGTCATTTTTAACAGTTACTAAGTACTATATATTGTCAAGGTGGATACAATGAGAATTAGAAAAACGACATATACAATGTTAGAGCGGTGAAGGTATTTGATTAGCTTTAATGTTTTTCTAGTTGAAGTACCTTAAAAAATGAGTTTTCTGAGTTTGGTTTGCAGCGCCATATCTTAGTAAAGTTACTGATTTGTATCCCTCTTTCCAAAATGTTGTCTTTTGGCATCTAGCATAATGAGCATAATATATTTGTTTTTGCTCTGAAGTGATTCTTTCACCTCTTTGTGTGCGCGTAGGCTACATGTTAAGTGAGTGTTAAAATTAGATGCCCCGAGAACGTTGTATATTTTTCACAATCTATGATGAATATGACTCATATGATCGGTTTTGTGACTCAGATCATTAAAGGCTTTTATTTTGAAGGTAGTTGTAAAACCGGAAGTTCCGTTTATGCAAGTCGCTGATGGCTTGACGCCAGCTTGACGCCAGCTTGACGCCCATGCTTGACAAAGTGTTTCACGAACATAAGGAACATGTCGGAGTCGTCAGCAGCCCAAACCAGGGGCCTATCCGAAAACTTTTTTTTGCATAGGAAATTTCCTTTCCTATCGAGATGACCCGGAAGTGCTCGGCAGATAGGTGATCCGAATAACCAAAATGCTTAGGAAAGGCATAGGAAAGGAGCCTCGATTCATCCTTTAACCCTCCTTTAGCATAGGTTACTCCTGGCTAACCTATGCTAAAGGAAAGGAGATAGTGGTATCCCATAATCCTTTACGGCGGCAAGATTTAAAGCAACAGGCCACCGCCGGAGTTTACCGACTCTACACGAACGAGAGGCAAAACAGAAGAGAGGAGAAGAGAAGAGAGGAAGATTTAACTCAGCTAAAACAAAATACCCCCCCCCCCATTAAGATAATAAAGAACTCATAAAAGACCAACATCATAATAGTTATTTTCGTAGCACATAATTTACACCATAAGAAAATAAAATACCAACTTCACATTTAATGGAGTTACTGGGGGCAGTTCATTTCAACATCAACATAGGCTAAGTTTAGCCTCTTTTTATTCCACATGTGAATTGGGATATAAGGGAGTGATTCTCACTCTGTTGGCGACAACCTGATTAAAATCAATATGAAAAGAACGCATGGATCAAACGAGCGCTTGTTGTAGTCAATTTTCGGAGAATAGTGTAGTTTCACGCGACTCACGTCAGCAATACTCGCCGTCGCGCAATGACGTCGGTTAGGAAAGGTTGAGTCGAATTCATTTGAAACAGCGCTGTCCTTTCCTATGTTCGATAGGAAGCACCTTTCATCTCTCCTTAACCCCGATGACGTTAAGGGGTTAAGGCATAGGAAAGGAGGCTTATAGGTTAGGAGATTGGACTTTTCGGATAGGCCCCAGGTCTTTGAAAAATAAGAGGGTGAGGTCCTGGAGGATGGCTCTTCTGGTAAGTTTAAGAATGTAATGCTATAGTAACGTTAGCTGGTTCTAGCTAGCTAGTTGTTTGCCTGGCTTACATTACTTTCTTTCAGAAGCTTTGGTGAGCTTCCTTTTTGAGCTAAGTTTAGCTTACGCTATCATATAAAACTGAAACCAAACGTATCTGTTCTGCCCCCACAATTTGTTTTTGCTTTAGACAACTGGTGGTTAAAAACGGCATTGCATGTGTGATTTTTTTTGACCCTCCTGGTTTACCTTAGTTTAGTTTGATGCAACCAGCAAGAGAGCACAGCATGTCAGTTAATTCTCAGCTTTGTTGTCCTGAGAAAGTCTCAGTCTGTGAGTATTTATGTTTAAAGCTTCTTAATCACTTGTGTGGCATAGCAGCTATGTTTGTTTAATTTCTGAGTGTTTAATTTTAACTTAAATTCGGCGATGCTAATCGCGGCAGCATTTTACATTGAGAATGCATTGTAAGTTAGCATTGAAGCTAGCGGGACCTAAAAGAATTGTTAATGGCTGCTCATTTGTTTTATGCTAGTGTTAAGCTAGTTGTAGCTTTTGTATAGTGTGTGTTCATTTGTATGAATATATTGTAAAGTCCGTCTTTTGTATGTTTTCTACAGTTTTACAAAACATCTGAAGTAATCAGAAACTTATCAAAGGCCTAAACCCTATCTTGTATCCTGGGCTTTATTTCAAGGAACCAGTTAGCTATTTGCTAAGCTAAGCTAACCAAGAGCAAGAGCAGAATAGTATCTATTACTAACAGTTTTGTCATGCTAGCTTGTCAGGAAGGAGCCAAGTAATGCTCCAAAGTCGGTCTAGTCCATGATACAGATTCAAAATAATCCCGAATGGTTATTTCTGTGCTGACCCCAGGTGCTGCCCAAATGGCCCCAACTGCCAAATTGGGTCACCATCTACATATATATAATTATGAGCTGGCCAGGTTTAAATTAGAATGCCAGGATGAAAAAATAAAAGACCTGACAACGGAGAGAGATTTCTTGAAGGGACAACTATCTGAATGAAAGAAAATAATTACTTTTTTCAACCATTTTCACCATTACTGACACAATTTACTTTGATACTGCACCCCCTTTTGCAGATTCCATGTCCAAATGGCTTAAATGCTTATTGTAACCTGTCTGCTATCTGTCTAATTGTGATCAATGTTTCTTTGTATTGTCTTTATACAGTAACAAGAAAGACCAGCCTGGCTCAACCTTCCCCTGAGGCTACGGAAAAGCCTGACTCGGATTCGTCTGAGTCAAGTCCGTTGTCGTCTGACTCCTCCTCAGACGATGGGAAGAGGAAGTATAGCAGAAGTCAGCATTGTACTGTTGCAGAGGGGGCCAGCAGTAGAGGGCTTTTTTTTTTTTTTACCACATAGTGTATATAAAATGATCTGTTCAAATGTATGCATTAATAATTTCACTGCTTTAGTTTGCAACCAGACAGCCATTTATTTTTGCACTTCTTTTCGAGTGTAGTTCAGCCATGTATTAACACACCATCTCGTGTCGGTGCAGAGCAGCTAATAAATCATCAAATTTGAGTTAAAGCAGCTGATTTACGTAGTAATACATGGCCGAACCAAACTGACAAAATCCTACATTTAGAGAACAATTGAATGGACTTGTATTTGTTAGGTTAGCAATTATATATGTGGTGAAAAGGCACTTTTCTGCTTGTCCTATCTGCAACAGTATAATGCTGACTTCTGATACAGCAACGTCTCGCCTAAAGTCTTATAGTGATGATTGCCATCTCCATAAGGTTACATATTCAATATGCAGAAGCAACTCATTAGGGATGAGCCCGAATCCGAATATGTATTCGGATAAGCACGGATAATGAGTTAGATACGGATACAGATAATTTCCGAATAGTCCCGTTATTATTCGGGGATTTTTTTTATTTTTATTATGCGCTTAATTGACGCAGCGCGTTCCGCCTCAATGACACAACAGGTAGAATGACACTAACAGCTGTTCTGCGGTGGACATGAGAGGACCGGGCGCGTCCCGTGACCCGCGGTCTCTCTCTTTTTATCCACTGATAAACGCAGCGCGTTCGCCCTTTCCCTTGAATAGAAGGTTCTACCGGTCGCATTCGCTGCCGTTTTTATTTGAGTTTCCTCGTAACCCGCTGCTATGGCAGAGAAGAGACGAACCGATGGAATATGCTGCACCCCGAGTCACCGTCAGCCCTTCCCCGATGTATTTACATTCTCTAGGCCTACTGCTTAAACTCTTTTAAACATCACAACGTTTCCATCAAACTGATGCTTAGGACCTGTACTTTTTCAGCTGTCAATCACTGCGTAGACGCCTAGGCCTACTTCAGGACCTATACAATAAAAATCGGAAACTGCAAACTTGACACATTGAAATCACATATGGCTTTGTGGAAAGGCTAAAATATTATTTAGGGTTTATGAGATTGGCACGTTGATACAGATTGTTCCTAAACCTTAGTTTAGTAAAACAAATGTAAAAAAAGAGCGATAGGGAGAGATAGAGATAAAAAAATCATGAAATACAGCTGTATTTTCCCCAGTTAAAGGGAGATTAATTAAGTTAAAAGTAAAACACTGGCCCTCATTTACTAACAGTGAGAAGCCTATGCACAGATTTGGGCTGTTATTTATCAATATTTTCGTTCCCTGAATTTCTTCGTATTATGAGAACAAAGAAGAGAGAGATGAAAAGGTAGAAATATATCTGACTTTTTGACTTATATTTCAACATTACATCAATTTGATGCTTTGAAGGGACAACAATTGCATTGACAATGAATATTAGTTTAGAAAATCAATGTAGGTGTGACTTTTAATGTAGGCTAATGTAAAAGAAACTTCCGGTATACGCCACGCCCACTTCTTCTTGTGTATCCGGATACAGATACAGATAATTTTGTTGGTTGAACAGATACAGATAATGACGTCTCCGCACACCCCTACAACTCATACAACCCCACGTCGTTTTATATTGTTTTCCCTACAACATTTTTTTTTTAATTATTGTTTGATGGAAGTTTTTTTTGCTCTACTTGTTTAATTGTTTTGTTGTTCTTATTCATTTAATATTTTAAATGAATAGTCCAGTCTTAATTGGACACTTGAATCGATGTCAGGCAGCATTTTTATTTTACAAAAGTTATTTTTTTTACACTTAGTAAAATGTTGTTTCTGAAAGTTCTGGAAAAAAATCTGATTTTTTTTACAAATGCACAGTTATGTGATTTTTTTTTCCTTAATTGTTGATTTTCAAGAATATTTTAAAGGAAAATAAAAATATATTTTTCAAAAGAGCTGTCTTAAAGTGTGTTTTTGTGCTTAAGCGTTATTACCTGTTTAATAAAGGATTTATTAACCTTAATAAGTATTGTTCTCGCTTTAGATCCAGTACCTTCAAAATGCATTATTACCTGTTTAATAAAGGCCTTATCAACCTTAATAAGTATTGTTCTCGCTTTAGATCCAGTACCTTCAAAATGCATTATTACCTGTTTAATAAAGGCCTTATTAACCTTAATAAGCATTGCTCTCGCTTTAGATCCAGTACCTTCAAAATGCATTATTACCTGTTTAATAAAGGACTTATTAACCTTAATAAGCATTGTTTATAGAGCATAGTTAACTGCTAATAATTGATTAATAAAGATGTGTTTACCTTCATAAAGCAACAAACAATGCTTAGTAAAGGTTTAACAATGACATAATGGGCAAGTTAGTAAGACTCAATAAATAGGTTTGTAATGCTTTTATTAACAGCTATCAGAAACTCATAAGACTTTTATTAATGCTATTAAGCAATCAATAAATAGTTAAGAAGTTTCTTATAAGTGCTTATACAAGTCTTATAATCTCACTGTCAACGTGTTTATTATGTTATTATTAACACTTATATAGTCTTATTAACACAAACTAATAAGCATCTAATAAGGTCCTTATTACCTATTAACTAAGGCTTACTACAAGAACCTTAGTATAAAGCGTTACCGCGCGATCTCTTGAGTGACTGCTCTCCGCCCGTTGTCCCTCACTTTGCCTCGGAGGTATACGTCAGCTATCTCCCTCCCCCCGACGTGACGTCGATTCCCCTTTTCGGCAAGAGGAGTGAGGCGGAGTAAAAATCTCACAAGATGGCGACGCGCACAAACCAGTATTATTGGATGCCGTGTGAATAACTGAGGTCAGCCCGGATGCTACATCCATATTATTTACTATCTATGCATTTTCTACATGGAGAGGGTAGGTCTTATGGAGGAATCCTTGTTTTTGGAATGTCATCAGGTGCATTATTTAGAATTTAGAATTGTTATTGTACTTGAAGGCCATTGTAGCTTCTGTTATTATTCAAAAGGGGAGGGGTTACCCAGGGAGCATTGCATTCTAGAACTTTCTAGAACTTTCTTGATGATGTTATATTACACAGTGCCCCTTTAAGCAGTGTGAGAAGTGAACAAAAAGAATAGTATCAATTACTGTAGATGTAATCAATAATGATATGTTAATACTAAAATAGTTTTTCATCAAAATACTAGTAATAATGGCTATCAAAAATATTTAAAAAATAATATATATATATATAGTGTATATATATACTGTTCTTTTTTAGCGGCTCCGGTTCCAGAATTTTCCATACATTTCCCCATTCAAAACCTCCATTGACATTTTAACAATTCATTGTATCAATTGTTTTAACCACAGAACCAAGACAACCAGCTTAACTCTTAATTATAACAGTTTATTCGGCGCTAAAAACATTGAAAAACATAGAAAAAGGCAAAGCTACACGACGATGTACATCTTTTTTGCTGGGAGTGAAGGAATTACACATCCCACAATCCGTAGCAATTCCCTAACTTTTCCCCCAAAACTATAGTTTAGCACGATTATTTCCAAATATACACTGCCCTTCTTTCTATATTTATTATTTATGATCTGTTGTTTCTTTCATAAAAATAATATGACCACTAACTACACTTTTAGCAGCGGACAGCCGAGTGAGTGGTGATAGAATAAACGTGGAACATGGAAGATATAGACAAAATAAAAAAAAACTAACAGATGTACTGGAATGCACTCAGTACTGAATCTGAAGCTCCCATGTCCAGAATACAATTGAACGCACCACTGCAGCGCAGGAAATACGACATAGCTACTCTGATAGTATTACTTGGCAAAGCAGCAAATACAAGATCTTACATCAGTGGGTCATATGCTCAATCACCATTGTTTTAACTCACTATTTGAGAGATAGGAATTTAACAGACAATAAACTGGAAGGTAATCTTACAGAGCCTAACTTTAAATTCAATTTCAAGTGAATGGAAGTGAGCCTCAATTTACTCTCATTAACAATATGATCTAAAAGAAAGACATAATTCATAAAATGATATCCAGGTTATTATAATTGAAATCTACTTATCTGTTGCTCATCATTGATAGAGCAATATCGGCCTTTTTTAAACAAGCTTTGTATTCATAGACACTAGCACTGGTACTTTAACTGTACCAAGCCTGGTTTGTAAGAAGCATTGCCAGGTAAGGGAAATTGGATAATTTATTTAGAAGTTCCACACCAACTCTACTAAAGCGTATTTCGACACCAATCAGATATACCGTTTAAAAAATATTACAACAATATATTGATATATTGGTGTGTACACACAGAAGAAGGAATCTCCATTAGTTCAATGCTTTATTTATAGTGCAGAGAGACAGAGATTTAATTGGGCAGAGAGGAATGACATGCAGAGAACATACCACGGGTCGGATTCTAAACGGGTCTGCTGCCAGGAGGACTGAGCCTCGTGGAGGGACGCTCTAACCAGTACACCACGAGCTCCCCACATGGTTCAGTCTAATGTAGAGGCAGATTGCTCCGATAATTTGGAATTCCCCGCTTTCCTATGCAGGGCTTCCTTTGTCGCAGCGTACTCCTCTGTTGACAATGAGAAAGACATAGTCAGTCATGAGCTATCTCTGACACATGTAGTCAGCGGGTCTTACTTTTCAATTGTTAGCGAGGAACTTAATTGGAAAGAAATAACACGGGTTGGCTTACCACTTTCCATCCCCACACATCCAACATCTTCTAAGTATCCTTTCAAATGAATTTTTCTTAAATTTGAAAAAATTAGCACATGATTTCAGACAGATAAGCAGTGCTCTTATGTACTAAACTTTGTTGGAACAAGGTTTAACACCTGTAATGTTGTTTCAGATTGAAACGGAAAGTCTAAAAGTCCAGACCAGATTTAATGGAGAAAAAACTAACCTGACTATCCTACTAATGTTATGTTGGATGGGCAATTGTTGTTGTGTTTTTTTCATAAACATAACCCTCACCATTTGTGAAATAATATAAATTGTGTATCAGTTATTTAGACCTCTCATTAAAGAGGACCTATTATGCTACTTTTCTGGTCTTAATTTCTTGTTTTACACTGCTATAGAGCAACCTGACACGAATCACATCACAAAAAACTATGTAGATTTTTGGGAAGCTCTTTCTCTTATTTTGGCGATCCAGCACATCCTGTCAACACTTGAGTGTGTGTGCTTCGGCTCCCTCCGCCTGTGCTTCGGCCATCTCCGCTACCCTCCCCCCCTCCTGCAAACCCCACTCCGTTGTGATTGGTTACCTTCCTTCCGGAACACTTTCAGTGGCGGGAAGCGCGAGCATGGACCTATAAGGGCGCGAGGCAGACGTGAACAGGGAAGTGACAGCATTACCATACATGGAAACATCCACGTGGTGACGTCACAAATTTTTATGCAACGTCACAAATTATGAAAGGCTAGACCGCTTTGAACACGTAACTTCTTCACTGTGTTTAGTGGTCTGCGCAGACACCCCAGACGGTCAGCAGGGAATACGTCAAAATGCATGTAAGTCATTATTTGATAATTTAGTATGGTTAAGCATGACTATGAATCATCATAACAACGTTTATAGGTCATAAAAGTCAAAAAGCATCATAGGTCCTCTTTAAAAGAAAATCAACACAGAGGACACAGGACAGTAGTCATTTGAATGGTCAAGTCAAGTGAACCAGTCAGAAGGTCGATACTGTGTAGCCTATGGAACCCAAGTCTATTCCAGAGGATGCAGATGGAAGGCTAGCGAACCCCACCTGTGGATTTCCTTCCCAACACCCACACACCCACACAAATGATTTATTGTACGTAGTATGAGTTCAAATATTCGCCATTTTTGTCCTCGGTATTAAAAAAATCCTGGCTATGGCATTGATCTCAATATGTCAAGTCAATTTAAACAGATTGGCAGGCTCTGTCAATTTCACTAAGTGCATCTTGGTATGTCTAATAATTACTTGGACATGATACACCACTTGAATAACCACTCTGAGGCCAGATTCCAACTGTGGTAATCCCTTTACAGGAGCAGCCAGTCTTTGACAAGAAAAGCCTGGTCATTTAATGAGGAAGTCAAAATTCAATTACTTTCTTAAGCCTATACTGATTGAGCCACTTTGATTTACCTTAAGTATATTACCTTTGGTTGTGAGCTTTTCCCAATACAATACAATACAATACAATCATTGTACAATACAAATTTCACCAGTAGCAAAAATGTACATGCCATGTACATAACATACATTGTTTGGTGGACTTTCAATCTTTTAATCAAACAATAATTGTGCAAACACTGGTCCAAAAGTGTGGCGACAAAAATATTTACTTTAAAGGTCCCATATTATGGAAAATGCACTTTTTTAATGTTTATTAACATAAATATGGGTCCACGGTGTGTCTAGAGACTGACAAAGTATCAACAAAAAAAATCTCTGCTTTCTCACACTCCCCCTTTCTGAAAACCTCCCAAATATACGTTCAGAATTTCTCTTGCTGTGACGTCATAGCGAGAGAAGCCACATTAATAACCAGGAACTTCCACATGCAATAGTCTATAATAAGCACACCCCTATTTCTTATTGGTCGACGGCCGCCATATTGATTTTCTCTCTAAGCGACAGGATGTCCATAGAACAGCAAGGCATTCTGAGTGTTGCATAAACCAACAGTGTTGGGAATAACGCCGTTTAAAATAACGGCGTTTGGTAACGCCGTTCTTTTTTCAGTAACGGTGTAATCTAACTAATTACTTTTTCCGTCATTACAACGCCGTTATCGTTACTGAACGTTAAATGCGGTGCGTTACTATGAATTGATTGAATAAACTGTGTAATCCGAACGCACCCCTGGCTCCATACTACCCCTGCTAGTGAGGAGACCGGTGTGTTTTATTCAGTGTGGAGGACATTATAACTGTCAGTTAGCGCTGTCACAACAGTTAGCCGGAGTGCCTGTTTAGTGAAGTTTCTTTTTCTTTCTCTCTCTGTTGTGTGAGTGTGCACGTTGCCGCAGTAATCGCCTCTCCCTGAGTTTGTTTGCATCGCCCTTGTGAGTAAGTGCATGGAGTTTCCCGATCTCTATAAATTATAATTTATGCACGTTATTAAACGGCCGCGATTCGCCGGTTGCAACAGCTGTTTAGCGTGTCATCACTAGCCGAATATTGCTATTGTTCTTTTCCTGGGATCTGTATGCTGTATGCTTTTCCTGGGATCTGTATGCTGCTGTGCATGTTAAAGAAGGAAATAAACATAGGATAAATCCTTACTCCTCCTCTCATCGAAGTGAATCCAGTGATATAACCTAGCAGATCAGCAAGGTAGGCCTACATTCAGTTTCCTCTACTACTTTTGTTGATAACAAAATACTTGAAGTGCAGGATAAACCTCTTGCTGTCTGTTGATGTGCAATAAATATTGAAGGTTATGTAGCCTACAAGTAGGCCTACCTGTCTACTCATGTGAACTGACTTGTGAAAACTGCTCAGAAAAATCAAAAATTTTTGACATATAGCAGAGCGGCCAAGTCTCACGCTTTGGCCGTGAGACACACGCATATCAACCAGTTCAAACGCCACACCTCCAATTTCTCACGCAGAGAAATGAATCCCCGTAATATATATATATTTTTTTGTACTTTTACTTTGAAAGTCTTATTTTGAAAAGCTAAACGGACTGAGTTCCGTGACATCCTCTTTCTGCCATGCTTTCTGCACGCGCGGTTTCTTTATAGGTCCATGGCATGGACAATATCCATGGCCGTGTGCAGCCCGTAGCCGCAGCAGCCACTTGGCAAACCACCACGGCCACGCCCCCCTGCGTTACACTACAAAACTAATAAAAGACTTTACTTAAAAGTTACTTTTTGGAACAAGTAGTGAGTAACTATAACTAATTACTTTTTTAAAGTAATGTTCCCAACACTGTAAACCAACACATAGGCAAGGCAAGGCAAGGCAAGTTTATTTATATAGCACAATTCAGACACAAGGCCACTCAAAGTGCTTTACAGGGGCAAGATTAGAATACACAATACACATTATAAAACTCGATTTAAAAACATTTAAAAGCAAATAAAATGAAAATTGCAGGTTAAAATGGAAACAAAAAAGTCTTCAGACTCGATTTAAAAGAACTGAGAGTTGCAGCAGACCTCAAGTTCTCTGGGAGTTTGTTCCATATTTTTGGTGCATAATAACTAAAAGCTGCTTCTCCTCGTTTAGTCCTAACTCTGGGGACTGTAAGTAGACCTGTCCCAGACGACCTAAGGGCTCTGGACGGTTCATAACGTATCAGCATATCAGTAATGTATTTTGGCCCTAAACCATTTAGTGCTTTATAAACCAACATCAGTATTTTGAAATCAATTCTTTGAGTGACAGGAAGCCAGTGTAAAGACCTCAGAACTGGGGTAATGTGATCTACTTTTTTGGTCCTAGTGAGGACTCGAGCAGCAGCGTTCTGAATTAGCTGAATCTGTCTGATAGATTTTTTTGGAAGGCCAGCAAGGACACTGTTACAGTAGTCAAGTCTACTAAAGATAAATGCATGGACAAGTTTTTCTAAATCTTGCTGAGACATAAGCCCTTTAATTCTTGATATGTTTTTTAGGTGGTAGTAGGCTGATTTATTAATTGATTTTATGTGTTTCTTGAAATTCAAGTCGGAGTCTACAACAACACCAAGATTTCTGGCTTGGGGTGTGGTTTCTAACATAATGGATGTAAGCTGTGCGCTGACTTTTAATTGTTCATCTTTGGCACCAAAGACAATTACTTCAGTTTTATCGTTGTTTAGTTGAAGGAAATTTTGGCACATCCAATCATTGATTTGTTCAATGCACTTACTTAGTGCCTGTATCGGACTGTAGTCTCCTGGTGATATGGTTATGTAAATTTGTGTGTCGTCTGCATAATTATGGTAGCATAATTTGTTCTTATTCATAATCTGAGCTAGTGGGAGCATGTACATGTTAAATAGAAGAGGGCCAAGAATGGAACCTTGGGGGACCCCGCATTCAATATTTGTCCGCTCAGATGTGAAATTGCCTATTGACACATAGTAGTCTCTATCCTTTAAGTAGGATTCAAACCAGCTTAGTACAGTTCCAGAAAGTCCAACCCAGTTTGCTAGGCGATCTAGTAATATGCTGTGGTCAACTGTGTCAAAAGCGGCACTGAGATCCAGTAAAACTAAGACAGAACTTTTGCCACTGTCTGTGTTTAAATGGATGTCATTGAGGACCTTAACCAGAGCAGTCTCAGTGCTGTGGTGTTGTCGAAATCCTGACTGGAAGACATCAAAGCAGTTATTCATTGCTAAGTAGTTATTTAGCTGTTGATAAACAGCTTTTTCAATGATTTTACTTAAAAATGGTAGGTTAGATATGGGCCTATAATTTTTCATGAGTGATGTATCTAGATTGTTCTTTTTTAGGAGTGGCTTGATGACTGCTGTTTTCAGGGCCTGTGGGAATACACCTGTCTGAAGGGACATGTTGACAATTTGTAGAACATCTGAGGCCATACAGCTAAAAACAGTTTTAAAGAAGCCTGTGGGCAGAATGTCGAGGCAACAGGATGAGGAGTTCAGGTGTTGTATAATGTCCTCCAGGTTTTTGTGGTTTATAAGATAAAATTCTGTCATTGCATTTGAATTGATTTTAAGAGGGAATACATATGTTGAACTTGGTATTGATGCAGTGACAGCTTGTCTAATTTTGTGAATTTTCTCAGTAAAGAAGGAGGCAAATTCATTCACATAAGCTTTTTGCTCATAAGCCACTAACTTATGTTACCTACTGCAGTCTAATAATGCCGCGTTAATAACTAGACAAAGGATTTGAAAGCTACTCGTGTGGAAATCAAACTAAAAGGAATGTTTTCAATGGTATTATTAATTTGCCTCGGTGTGCTTGTTAGCATGTTTAGCATTTAGCCGCTAGCTTCGCAATAGCCTCCAGCTTTTGCTGCATTTGGATTGTGAACATGTCATTTCGATTAGCTTGTGGCTGTCACTGCATCGGTATGAAGATAGTCTTTCATGAAGACAAGGATTGTTTATGTCAAACTGTTCAAAGTATGGCTGAGCTCCTGTGTTACTAGACATTTTAGTTATTCTCATGAAGTAAACAACCATGGTAACACAGGCACTGCATTGACTGCGGGGACGGGGATGGCCACGACCAGAGGGCGGGGTTGCTTCCTGAAGCAACTCATTCCCTGCGTTCTGAATTCTACATATTATATCTGACGATAAAAAGGTTGCAGTAGGCATACAATTTGGACATACTTTTACTTATTTATTTCATCATAACATTGCACCTTGATCTTGCCTCTTGCTTTTATATCCGTCGCATCCCCATTTGTTTTCATATGGAGGCTCCGTTGATGTGACGTCACTTCAGGTGCGCACTGGATTATGGGTCAGAATTGCCCAAATAGATAGTATTCGTATTAGAATGCAGGGATTCTTTTTGAAGAGACACACACAAAAATAGGCCATCCTTTGTTTGTTTTTCAGAAAACAAACAAAAAAGCTTGAGGGACTTCTTAGACCATGTAAAATTGACATAAAAGTGTATAATATGGGAGATTTGAATGGCATTATTACTAAATTAGTTAAATTAGTCTTAATTCAAATTCAAGTGCATGGAAGTGAGCCTCATTTTACTGTCATGAATGATATTATAATTAATAATTACATACTCGATTAATTATATTTGGAAAAGTTTTAAAAATTATTATTCAATGTTGACCATGTTTTTATTTGAATTATGTTTTTAAAACTAATTTGAGATTTGGAACTGTATTACAAATACTTTTGACTAGTTGTCTTAAGTGACATTCTCTAAATGTCCTCATTATAAGTGGAAATTGTAATGAATGTAGGTAAATGGAACATAATGATAATAATAATTCTAATAATAACTGTATCTATGTATGAACCTTTAGTTTACAAAGTGTTTTGACAGACAAAGCAAATGCAGGATAATCAGAGAAAGGCAGAGACTCAGCAGAACGGCCAGGGACAGGCAAGGTTAAATCAATACAGTTCAAGCAGAGAGAAGACAAGACAGAGTAAATACATCAATTTAAATAAAATCATAGAGCAATACTAAAAATAAAAATAGCTAATTAAATAGGTTAACCCTTTGCCCCATTGGTGGAGATTTGTGTATCTGGGGTTGCATTTTTGAGATATTTTTGGGATATTTTTGGCTGTGATTGTCCCCTAGCCATAACATTTGTGTTTTACAATGAAGTTTGGATATTGGGCATTTTGACTGGGTGAGATATTTTTGTTACACTGGGACCGTTAACTACACGATTTGTACCATTGACTTCCATTATAACGACATTTTTTGACCCCCCCCCCCCCTTAAAATTAAAGTGAAAAATAATTGACTGTAATTTCCCATTTCTCTGTAGTAAACTTGATAAACTTATGTAAAAACAAGGTCAATAAAAAAAATGCCCCCAACTAACCTCTATGGTGACCCTTTACAACACATTGGCATCCTTGTATAATTCATGGCTGCAAACCAATAAAAAAAATAAAAAAAATACAATACAATGGTTTTGATGTGTAGTTAGTGAACACATCTTTTAGTCAGAATGGTTGAAGTGAAAAAATATTTTCCAGGAGTCAGTCTCAAATGTGAACTCAAATCACATAAACTGAAATCCTTGTGTAAAAAGATGCCATTTCGTAAACTCATAAAAAGCCATAAAACCAGTATTTTTGATTCCTTGTCAACGGCAAGATAAAATCAGAATTTATATAATTTTTTCCATTCATTTTGAAGGTAAGGCATCACATTTTAGGTTTTAACTAATTTCTAGTTGATTTATTCATTTCATATGGTCTCAAACCGAGGAACAAACATGCCAAATGACACAAACGAAAATTGAAATTTTCATATTTTCTGTCAAACTTCAGGATTACTAGCCACTGTGACAAAAAATCTAAAGAAAAATGTCAAAGGTGTTCTGATATGGATAGTATGGACTAATGTCTGCATGTCCATGACAAAATAAGATTGTGTGTATGTGTGTGTGTGGGGGGGGGGGGGGGGTGTGTTTGCATGTGTCATACGATATTAGGGCTGCAAATCTGTACCCCTTGTAATTTCTCTCCTCTCATACACACACACAAGCACACTTTCACACACACACATGCACTTACACATGCACACACACACACACAGACACATACAAAAGCTGTTATTTTGTAGTTTTAGTGAGTGGTTTTCATCATAAAAATTCATATTTTGATGATAAAAGAGGTGATAAAATGGGTAAATTTTACTATTCTCTTTCATTTTACCCAATTGCATTGTGTTTTCTGCAGTAATATGGGAAATCAGAGGCAAAAAAAATGTTTCACTTTAATTTAAAGGCGAGTTGCCAAAAAGCTTTCTTATAATGTAAGTCAATGGTAGAAATCTAACTTTTTTTATTAAATTTGACATTATTCAAAAAGTAATAATGCCCCAAATTCAATTTTCTCACCTATTGTTCAGATGGGTGAGCCAGTGATACTAATAATAATCAAAGTTAAAAAAAATATTTGAATATTGAATTTTAGTGTATTTTTCAAAAAAGCGGTTGGTGGTATTTGATCGAAATTGGCATCTAAAGGGTTCATTTTTAATTGCGATTAATTAAATCATGACATAGATTGAACAACAACCCCTTGATGAAAAATATGGAAAAAGAAATTGTGAAAAAATATTGATCTTTCATAATTTTAATGCAATTTAAAGGTCAAAATACACAAAATGCACTTAACGGTCCCAGTGTAACTTTTTTATTCAATCTGACATTAAACAAAAAGTAATAATGCACCAAATATAATTTTCTCACCTATCATTCAGATGGGTGAGCCGGTGATTAGGGATGGGAATCGAGAACCGGTTCTTGTTCAGACCCGGTTCCGAGTCAACCAATTCCTTGGAATCGTTAACATGCCTGCTTAACGATGCCGCTTATCGGTTCCGCTCGTAGCAAATGCGTCATGACTTCAGACACGTGCTGCTTTGTTTTGGTTCAGAACGCAGCAAACATGACGTCGAGGCAGAAGCGCTCTAAAGTGTGGTTGTATTACACATGAAAAGGCAACAATACGGTAAAGTTTCCATTTCATCAAATGACTCCTGCACAAGCAAGCGCGCAGACTGCGATCCTAACGGTTGAACGTTTAAACGTCCGCTGCCTTCCTCGGCACCAGAATTGCCAATCACTTGGATTTGAACATACAATGTAGGCTATATGAATTAATGTGTGTGTAAGCCTAGGTGTGGGCAAGTGAAAGAGGGAGATACATAAAAAGGCGAGAGCAGCATACAAACAGGAAAAAAGGATTTCTTATTCGCTTCCAAAGGCCCGCTGTTTACTCTCGTTCATCAGCTGTTAAATGCTGCCTTGAAGCACGGCAGTGGGGACGAACGCAAAACAACACACAGCGGGACTCGGCGGTCCGGTGGTAAGGAAACTTTAACAATACGCTTTATAAAGACAGTAAGACACACTTAAAATAATGCTCTCTGCCCGATACAAAAAGCTCTGCCTTGGATTACTTGAGCGATCGATGTGTATAAAACCATCCGCTACGTGTCTGATGCAGGGACATTATATTAGCCTAATAAACAGCGCGGTGAACATAACAGCGTACATTGTAAAGCTGAGATGGAGCGGTGACTCCTTGTCGTTGGCGTGGTGAAGAATAAGCAAAGTGATACATTCTCTTAAAGCCTTTATGGCGTATTTATTCTCTTCTTGAATAGCCTACATGACTGTCTGCTGTGCAGTCGTGACAGTTTGACCTGAGGCGTTAACGTAGTGACATCATCACGTTGGCCTTTCAGAGTAAGGGCGCAATCATATAATAACACTTAACATACATTAAAGATCTCGTATCCTTCCTGAGAGGGAAAACATGATAATTGTTCTGCATAATAAGAGTTGGTATTATCTTTTCAAAAGACTTATTTGTATTTTTTCTGTCAGTTGAATTTTGTTTCAAGTGCCAATGAGCACTGTTAATATTCCAAAAGGCACAAGCTCTTCCTTGACTGTTTTAAGTATGTGTTTTTAGTTTGTAGGGCACATAAGGGCATTTGGGCTTAAAAACCAAAAAAAATAAAATTGTCTGGACCAATTAATGTGAAAATTGACAATTTCCTAATCCTAAAGTAGCTTGATAATCTTTCAATGCATACACTAGACACTTCTGATCAGATATTAAAGAGAGTTAATATACTCAACAAAAATATAAACGCAACACTTTTGTTTTTGCTCCCATTTTTCATGAGATGGACTTAAAGATCTAAAATTCATTCCAGATACACAATTGTACCATTTCTCTCAAACATTGTTCACAAATCTGTCTAAATGTGTGATAGTGAGCACTTCTGCTTTGCTGAGATAATCCATCCCACCTCACAGGTGTGCCACATCAAGATGCTGATCTGACATCATGATTAGTGCACAGGTGTGCCTTAGACTGTCCACAATAAAAGGCCACCCTGAAATGTGCAGTTTTGTCTCACAGCAAAATGCCACAGATGCCACAAGCATTGAGGGAGCGTGCAATTGGCATGCTGACAGCAGGAATGTCAACCAGATCTGTTGCTCGTGCATTGAATGTTCATTTCTCCACCATAAGCCGTCTCCAGCAACTTCGCACAGCCATTGAAGAGGAGTGGACCAACATTCCACAGGCCACAATTGACAATCTGATAAACTCTATGCGAAGAAGATGTTTTGCACTGCATGGAGAAATGGTGGTCACACCAGATACTGACTGGTTCTGAGTCCCCAGACCCCCAATAAAGCAAAAAAATGCACATTTCAGAGTGGCCTTTTATTGTGGACAGTCTAAGGCACACCTGTGCACTAATCATGATGTCAGATCAGCATCTTGATGTGGCACACCTGTGAGGTGGGATGGATTATCTCAGCAAAGCAGAAGTGCTCACTATCACACATTTAGACAGATTTGTGAACAATGTTTGAGAGACATGGTACAATTGTGTATCTGGAATGAATTTTAGATCTTTAAGTCCATCTCATGAAAAATGGGAGCAAAAACAAAAGTGTTGCGTTTATATTTTTGTTGAGTGTACAAACAAACTAATTTGTACATATTCTCTCACCCAATGAGAATCGATAAGAGAATCGATAAGGAATCGGATCGATAAGCAGAATCGGAACCGGAATCGGAATCGCTAAATTCTTATCAATTCCCATCCCTACCGGTGATACTAATAATAATCAAAGTTTAATAAAAAAGTTGAATATTGAATTTATGTGTATTTTTCAAAAAAGCGGTTAGTGGTATATGATCAAAAATGGCATCTAAAGGGAAGAAGATACTGATTCTAGCAAGTCTTAAAACTGTGCATGTTATCATCATAGGTTTATTTGTACATACTGAGCACTATGGAGATCATATACGATGAGCTTCAAAAATGTTTATAACAGTTGAATTGTGCAATTGTGAAAAACAAATGGTGTTCTGATCACAGTGGCTGAGATAAAAACACAATGTCTATGGACTGTTCAAATCCTGCACACAGACAGCTAGGCCTGCAGCAGGTGAGGTGCATACTGGTATAGTTGGTTGCTCTTGCTGCTTTCTGTTGCTAATCCATCATTCTCCATTCCGAGAAGATGGTAAAATGATTTGTCAAAAGAATGTAATAAAAGCAGTTCTACACTTATTAACTTCCATTGAGAGAGTATCCATTGCAGTTGGTTTGTCTTTGTGGGGAATATAAGGAAATGTGATTATATTTAAATATTTTCTAACTCACTAGCATTTACAAGTTTTGATTATTTTAAACCTTCAAGCTGTTGGCAATTGATGAGAAATTGATGTGATTTACAAAATCTGATCATACAGGCATTTATGGTAAGTAAAAACAGGAAACCATCTGTCACCCAGCTTTAATAAGTATGCCAACTCCCACAAGTGGGATTTTCAGACCAAGCAGCTTGTGTTCATCTGCTTAGCATCCAAAAATTGTCACTAGCAAGCTGTTAAAGCGGAAGGGTTTGGCCCATTCTAATCTTCAATCCTCACAAATTGGATTCACACCTTGTGCGTAATTCACAGGTGTTGACCAGGCTGTCTGGTAGTCAGGGCGCATGTTAGAGGTGACACCTGTCTTTGTCAATTCACGTCGAGGTAAAGTGATTACACATAGCAGTCACACATTGGCTTGAGAGGTCAAACAACTCAAGCTGCCTCTCTTGCCAGAGACTTGAGGTGAAGAATATTTTATCTTGTTTTTTCTTCTCTAGTTTTTTTTTTATAATTAGACTTTTTATGTTTAGGGGAGAGTATAAAAGGACAATATTACCACTTTTAAATCACAAATCAATACAATTTAATGTCAACTGATTCCTCTGTGAGTTAAAGCATGTCATTTTTGAAAAAAAATATAGATGGGATGGTACATACAAAGAGAAACCTGAATTGTGTGTGTCATCGTGTTACATAATTAGATTTTTTTTTAATTGTGTGTCTAGTTGACCATCTATATGGGAGTAAAATGAAATAAAAGAAAGGTTTAAGTTAGTGTCCAGTCCTTCTAGACCTCAATTTGTCTAAGAATAACTCTCCAATTACAACATACTAAACTTTGAGAATTTCGTCAGGTACTCGACTATCCGTATGGTTCAAACAGTGCTCCCCCTCCCTTGAACATGTTTGCCCAGCTCTGCTCTGAAACTACCTGTACAACTACAAGGTCCACCACTAGGGGGGAGTGTAGAGCCCCTCAAAAAAAATCAACATTTGGTCAGTCCTCTTTCTCCTACAGAGCAATAAAAGAATGGAACATCATTCCAAATGAGCTGAAAGTGTTGGCAGACTTTCACTTGTTTTCAGGCCAATTTAAGAAATGTTTTGTCAATAACCAAACCTGCACACATTAGTTTAGTCTTTAAAGTCCTCGTTTTAATGATAGTTTTATCTCAGTGTAATTTTGAAATGGTGATTTCATTTGTGCCATATAGTGATGTGATATGTATATATACTGTATATTGTTATTGTATTCTGTGTTGACCTGCACAGGGACTGCAGATGGAAATGAGCAAACTACTATAATCTGGTACAATGCATCTTTCCTCTGTGAGATTAATGTTATTTTGTACATGGTCCCTGACAAATAAACTAATAAACTAAACTAATACAGTTTTTCTCAGTTGCTTTGGTGCTTTTCTCAGATCAGAATTAAAATTCTCATAACTATTAGTTCAACCTCCGCAACATTTAGTCATTTGAGCACATCATAGTAGTAATTTCTCCTTCCTCTGAACAAATTGCAAATGCTTTTGGACATGTATCAGTTGCTTTCATACAATTCTCTGCTGTTTTATAACATTGTCATTTGCTTATGTCATGTCAGTCAAAATGAACTATACTTATGGATGCTGAATAGTTGTTCCCAATAAAACTAATAGTCTTCATTTCATTGCTTGAGTCATTACATACAAAATTGTTGAACTAGTTATCAAATTCTGTCAAGCAAATTTTATACCTTTTCTTTATCATAGATACTTTCCTCGCTGCATTGCAAGGGATAATATCCGTTGTGATGTAGATGAAAATATGTGGCTAGACAGACAGGAATGTCTGGATGTGCCAGAATGATTTACCTATATATGTTCAGTGACAATATGTCCTGTTATATTGTTCACATTTGTGCACAGTTCTACCAAAAGGGTGTTTTTTTATGTTTGTTCTAAATAAGTGACTGAAGTGTATTTTTCTTTTGCACAATGCTGTAGAATTGCAAAGAGCATTTACAGTAAAAATGTGAAACGTACGTATTCAGTGTCTTGTACTCACTTACTCCCCTAACTACAGCAATGTGTAACTTTACTGTAGTTTTCAAATGGCTGTACAAGTAGTGTACAGTGCTGTCTTGAGCATTTTCAGGTAGTGTCACCAAGTTCTGACCTTTTTTGCATTGGAAAACACTGAGAAAATAAACCTACATAATGAAAACATGACAAAGCCATTTTACTATCTTGTTCATAAACGATGGTGTCAAGACTTCTCATTTTGATGACACTGGCAGTTTCATTGACATGAATACTTGCTTTTGAGGAATAGACTATCCATTTTAAGCAAGCGACGTTCTTTTGCAGGTTATCCGCTAGGTTTTGCAGTTTGCACTAATTGTTTTGAGAATTGCACTAACTGCTGTGCAAATGTTAATAGGGATTTGAGAAAAGCACCAAAGTGACTAAGAAAAACTGTAAATCAAGCAGTGTCTTCATTCCACCAGAAGATGTCAACTGACCACTAAACATTGACACATCCTATTTGATCTTTTTTGCGTAAGTTTTTTGTTGTTGTTGCAGATATACCGAATAATAATATTAGATCGAAAATAGATAGATAGATAGATAGATAGATAGATAGATAGATAGATAGATAGATAGATAGATAGATAGATAGATAGATAGATAGATAGATAGATAGATAGATAGATAGATAGATAGATAGATAGATAGAATACATATTTACATGTGTATATATATTCACATATACGTTTATATTTATAAACAAACATACATGTTACTAAACATTATTAGTGTGGCCTTAACTTTCTCATGATCTCATTTTCTACATTGTCTTTGTGTGTTATATCTCAATTTACTTAACTCTAGTTTTCTTTCTTTCCTGTGAGTAGTATCAATCAGAAGCAACTGAAGAATGAACATATGAATGAATAAAATACCGCAAATAAGTTTGTATTATTGTATTACAATCGTTCTTACAACCAGGCATTACATCCTGTTATTAGTTAGTTGAAAGGTCATTTGCATATGTGGGGCATCTGGTGCAACAAGGATGTGAGAGCTGAGCTCTAAATGAGATTGATACAGAAGCTTGGAGATACTCATAAGCCTGAGGCCGTTGAGAAGTCTAAAAAAAGCTTAGATCGAAGGGTGCCTGCCTGGTGCCTAAAGTCACATGTAAATAAAGGTTAATTGGAATAAGCTTCCTGCTTCACAGCTATGCAGAAGCTTAACACACTCCTGTTGAGGTTAGGCGTGTTGAAAGTGTAACAGGAAGTGCTGTACCTGTGTAGATCAGGAAGACCAATTTTAATGACTGATCTAGGACATATTACAGTTTTTCTCAGTCGCTTTGGTGCTTTTCTCACATCACTATTAACATTTGCACAGCAGTTAGTGCATTTCTCAAAACAATTAGTGCAAACTTCAAAACCTAGTGGATAATCTGCAAAAGTACATCACTTGCTCAAAATGGATAGTATATTCCTCAAAAGCAAGTATTCATGTCAATGAAACTGCCAGTGTCATCAAAATGAGAAGTGTTGACACCATTGTTTATGAACAAGATAGTCAGATGGCTTTGTCATGTTTTCATTATGACAGTTTATTCTCTCAGTGTTTTCCAATGCAAAAAAAAGGTCAGAACTCGGTGACACTAAAATGCTCAAGACAGCACTATACACTACTTGTACAGCCATTTGAAAACTACTGTAAAGTTACACATTGCTATAGTTAGGGGAGTAAGTGAGTACAAGACACTGAATACATATGTTTCACATTTTTACTGTATATGCTCTTTGCAATTCTACAGCATTGTGCAAAAGAAAAATACACTTCAGTCACTTATTTAGAACAAACATTAAAAAAACACCCTTTTGGTAGAGCTGTGCACAAATGTGAACAATATAACAGGACATATTGTAGGTAAATCATTCTGGCACATCCAGACGTTCCTGTCTGTCTGGCCACATATTTTCATCTACATCACAACGGATATTATCCCTTGCAATGCAGCGAGGAAAGTATCTATGATAAAGAAAAGGTGTAAAATTTGCTTGACAGAATTTGATAACTAGTTCAACAATTTTGTATGTAATGACTCAAGCAATGAAATGAAGAATATTAGTTTTATTGGGAACGACTATTCAGCATCCATAAGTATAGTTAATTTTGACTGACATGACATAAGCAAATGACAATGTTATATAACAGCAGAGAATTGTATGAAAGTAACTGATACATGTCCAAAAGCATTTGCAATTTGTTCAGAGGAAGGAGAAAGTGCTACTATGATGTGCTCTAATGACTAAATGTTGCGGAGGTTGAACTAATAGTTATGAGAATTTTAATTCTGATCTGAGAAAAGCACCAAAGCAACTGAGAAAAACTGTATATCAAATGTATGTCAACCAATGAAAACAAAATAAATATTAACTCACCGACTGTATAATTGTAGACGACATGGAACAACATTTTTAACTATTAATGACACATAGCCTCTAAGTGGAAAATTCTTAATTTTACTCACTTTTCTTGTTTATACTTATTTAGCTACTTTCTTTGAAAGTAGACACCCTGAAAACAAACTAAGGATAGCAATATAGACCAAAAATAAAGCTTAAAATTATAATTCATGCATGCATTGTGTTAGAGACCAGTGCATTTCTTATATCTGGCCCATGTAGAGCTTAAACATTAATCAACAGGGAAATATTTTAGTACACCATTGGTTAGTTGCAAAATGATCCTGACAAATGTTCCATCATTATGAGACAGAGATGTACTATGGATTTACGGGAATGTAATTAGGTCACTCTGTTGCCATTGGATTAACATTGAATAAGGGAATTAATGGTTTATTATAGATTTACATAATAAGGCGTAAACTGAACAATTGTGTGGAAAATCAACAATATTTTTTACACCAATCCATTCCACACAATTAAATTTGCACAAATAGTGACAGAAAATTAATCTGCTGAACACTTTCTTTCAGGCTGTGCTGTCGCTAACTCCCTAGAGTGTCGTCTAATCTCTGCTTTCAGTGTGGCCCAGACACCCAGATATTTGCGTACACTAAAAGATTAACATCTAATCTCTTCTCTCCTTTCCTCTGATTCAAAATGATTTAAGAATAATGATAACTGCCCCACTCAAAAATTGTTATAATTTTCTATAGCGATATACCTCTTTTTGTAACAACTCTATTAAGCTAAATGTTTGACCATGACTAAAACTTCATCAAATAAATAAATATTAATACAATACTATACTTAATAGTTATGTTTAATTTAGTTTATTCACACGTCATCATCATATCATTGATCAGTTATTTCATGATACACTTTATGGCAATACAGAACACGTGAAATGGGGAACCATACGAAAAACTTCGGGGGGGCCCAATAACTTTGAAAGTGTAAGAGAATAAGCAAGACATTAAGCGCAATTCATAGTAGACACAATACTAACAAATACCACAAATAAAGACAATCCCAGTCCAAGTATATTACATAATGAATAGTCATTAATTGCATATTAACAGCAGGATCTCCTAAAAAAAATATGAAAGATGGAGATAAAATGCAAAAGTTTCAAGCTTTGGTCAACCTCGTTCCAGATCTATGGTCCCCTGCACACTTTTTTTGCCACCGGATGTTCTTCCCCAGTGTCATAGGTGTGATGGGTACGACAGATTGGATCAAGCTCACACAAGCTGTCATTTTTCCTGTGAACAAACTGAAACATCTAGCAGGCATTATGATAAATATTATACTCATGAGTCTTAGTAGATAGAATCTAGGCGACGAAACAGAGGACTAGCGAGAGCATTGGCCTTAAACCACATTAAGGCACGTATGATTTTCTTTGTAAAGTCTGTAGATTTCTTAGATGGCTGTTAAATGTGTTACACCATATGAAATGACCAATCTCTGGCGAGTTGGTTGGATATTACAATAGTTTAAATAAGGCCCAAATAAGGAATTGTATAAGATAGACCTGCTGAGATAGGGATAAGGTGTCTTTATTTATTTTTGAAAGAGTCCAGCATATTTATATCATTTGATTGTTTGGTCATCGATATAGCATTTGAAATTTAAACATTCATTTATATGGAACCTCAGGAATGTTGTGGTATTTTCTCTATCAATTCTTTTTTCTTTTTTTTCAATTACTTTTAGACAAAAAAATTAATTTACCATTTGATAGTTATTGGAATGAAACACAATGAAGTTGGTTAAACATTGGGTGAACCCCTGATTACCATTAGACTGTGTTCTGAACCATATGATCCGGGCATTTTGAAATGTTCACTATGGCTGAGTGTTTGCATTTGCAGAGTGTATTGCTGCAGCCTGAAGCACCCTCAGGTGGTCCACGGAATATATGAGTGTGGTTGTTCAATGCTGATGTATCTTGGGATACAGCATTACTGTGAAAAAATATACTTGTTTCCATTTATTTATGCTAACTAAACTTAAGTTTGAAGATGCACATATGATTTTTTTTATCGAAACTTAATTATACAAGAAATTTAACTGAGTTATGGGGTCTCATTTTTCATAGAGTCCTGCTTTTAATGGTTTTAAATTATTTTTGTATATTTTCTTTAATTCTGTTATGTCTCGCATCATTTTAAAGGTTTGATTTAATATCTTTAGTCTGTTATGCAGGTCTGGTTTGTATATGATTCACTATGATTAGCATTGTATTAATTGACCACTTGTTGTAGTTCTATGATCTATCCCTTTGTTTTTTAACATTGTGGTGGGGCAAAAATAATGTCCTCTTGGAATATGTGTTAATTTGTCTGCCAGTGTTAATCTTGTAGTGGTATCATGTGGTCTGAGGTTTCAAAATATTTGATTTAACCAGAGAACTGCAGCGCCTCCCAGTGGCCAAACCTTGAAATAGGTGATGACCAGTACAGAAGGGATCCAACACTCCATGTGTTTCTTTTATTACTTTAGGAGGTACAGCTGCTGTTACAGAGTTAAAAAACAGCAGATGATTTGAATATGTCCAGTCATAATTAACATTTCATAAACGATAAAGAAGCCAAACTACATGTTGTACTTTCACTCCATGAAATAAAAAGTTAATTCAGTGTTTTACAAAAAAACAAACATAAAATGAAGGGAATAATCTGTAAACATATACATACACAAATGTACATGAGGAAAAAAATATACAATTATGAGGATTTCTTAAAACAGTGTGTTTTCAGGAGCTTGGAAATTATTTAACTCTTATACAAAGGGAAGTTGTTGTTCTATATTATTAGTTTTTATTAAGAGTCTAGCTTCTGCATTCAACAAAGTCTTTTAAAATTGTCTTGGCAATATCGGACATTGGACTTTCCCTATGCTAAAACCTGATACTGGTGCAAAGTTGAAGGTGATAGAGATGCATCTTTATACAATAAGAGCCGCTCCAGAAATGAGCTGTAATTAATTGGTGGTAATACAGGCATAATTACCATTTAGTTACAAGGGATTTTCAATTCTAGGAAAGTCATTAACAGTGAAGCTAGACTACCACTTTTCTCTGAAGTTGTAAAATAATTTTCATTTCTGGGGCACAGTGTGTTTGAAAGTGCTTTGAGTTTCATTTAAGCAAAAGGCAGGTGAAATTACTCAATAGCAATGCACTTAATTACTTATTCTTTGTTAATTGAAATATGCACGTAGCAGCTTTTTTGTGTTATAACGTACCTTAAATGACAACTGTAATCAAAAAGGACCCACAATACAATTATTGTATGTATTGTGATTTTTGTAAGTGTTTCACTTTTTTTCACAGTATTGCTAACAGGTGCTTAAACACTTTAAAGTACAGTATTTGGAAGAATATATGTCAGTGTTTGCCATGTATGTTTTTTTCTGGGAGGGGTAGTTTTGACTGACAAGTGAAGCTGCTATAGATCTTGTAGTTTAAATAATTGATGATCTCTGAGCTCTGTGTCCTTTTTCTTCAGGACTTCCAGTTATGCGCAGTGTGTACAAGCCCTTGAAAGTCTGAAACGCTTCTTTATTTCCTGTTTTCTTTAATGTTGAAGAAGGTAGGTCCTTTGCTGGAGTGCACAACACTTTCAGTCTCTGTGTGGAGAAAAAGGAGGACAGTATGCCATTAATGTCGCTAGTAAACTTGTAAAGTCTAGTAAAGTCACTAACTGCTGTTTAACAGGCCACTGAAGAGCACGAAAAAGCAAATGCCCAAAGACTTACGTTGCTGCTGTAATTAAGTGAGTCGTGACAGAGCCATCTAGCAGCTATACGTACTTTTAGAGCCAATATGCTACTTCTTTGTTTGTTTGTATTTGGTGATATGTAGTTTTGTGTGTGACCACTGGGTGGAGCTTTGGGCTCAACTGAAAGCATAGGTAATCACCGGGCACGGCCAGGTGTGTGTATTTTGGGTAAAGCAATCCGTTTTGTACCGTGTCAGCGTGTCACTATAGCCTATTTGTTTGATCTGTACCGATTGATGGTATTAATGAGCTATACCTTACATGAATGGAAATGGAATAGTTTCTACGGTGAGAATGCACTTGTTGAAATAAATGGGTCACAGCACTCAAACGAGAAGGAGGTATCAGACATTTATTATTGGCACCATAGAGCACGCGTACGACTGAGTTCTCCCTCACCGCACCAAACAAGGCTAATGTAGAGCCGGTTATTAGGCTTTACAAGTACTATAACTCTTATTTAGAGCAAAGAAGGAAAAGGTGCAACGCTGTTTTAGAGCTGCAAAGTTTGCAAAGTCAATACAGGTTTATTTTTCCCACAGCCAAAATCTTTTCCGTAACATTAACCAAGTAGTTTTCTGCATGAAAATTACATGATAACAACAGCAATGACCACAAGCTTGGATTTTTCACTATTTAACTTTACTGTTTCAAAAACATCTGCTAACTTGGGCAACCAAACGTTTGTTGGGAATCTGAAATAATATTTCTACTCACAGTTCTGACACTCTAACACTAGCAAAAATCTGATCTGTATATACCTGGGGTGGGGTTGGGGTTGGAGGGTTATCTAATGTACAGCAACAGCCCGAGAATGCTTTTGGACAATTCTGTGACAAAACTCTGTCATAGTTTTCGCACGAGATAACCAAAATATAACAACAGTGCCAAATAGTCAACAGTAACAGGGGGCCTTGAAACCAAATGCATGCTTTATGATCGATACCGTATCCTTAGTTAGTCTTTATAAAATCCAGTGTTTCCCCTGTCAGCTCCATCCCCGTGTAACAGATACCCTGAATTAATTCCTGAATAAATTTATACATTCATGGTTATTATTTTGATCATTGATCATTCTCAATCTATTGTCTGTCTACTTTTTGTAGCAGTAACAACATGTGACTGTACCTGTCTCAATGTTCCCGGAGTGACAGTCACAGTATACACCATCCACAGAGGAACCATGAGTGTTGAAGAGAGAGTAAAGAATCCTCCAATGGTGTAGCCCCACCAGGGGTATTCGTAAGTGTTGTTGAATTTGAGCGGGCTATATTTGACAATGGAGAAGATAAGTGTGCACTAAAGTATAAGAGAAGTATAAAAAAAAAACAGAACAAAACAGATCATTAATTTGTACAACAAACTCACAATTGCCTACTTTGTATTACTTTCAGTTCCAGGAGAAAAAGAACACAATAGAAATTGAGACTCAGCACTCTGTTCAAGCGGAATACTAGAGTAAAACCTTAGTTGTACTTCAACTATCCAGTCATATTCAAACAAGTCTGCACAACACCCTCCTGTTGTCATTCTTACCGATATCATAAAGCCAACACTGTTTGCTACTGCAGCTCCATTATCTTCCCCAACCTTTTCTATTTTCAGTGTTGAAGATTTTGGTATTGTTGACTTTGCTAACATCTGAGGGGTATACCACGAAACAAACTCAACAGAGCCCGGCTCTCTTTTTTTGATCTGGTTCAACATAACACATACCCTCGCTCAGAGCTAACCTAGCCTGGTGCTACCAGACCATCGTACTTCATTTCAAATAAAATTTGGCCGGAAGTAGGCCGGCGGGCGGAGCCAGGCTAGAGCTAACCGGTATCACGAAGGAAGTTATCAACCTCTTATATTGAACGAGGGTTTCGGCTTCAGGCTCTGTGCGCGTCCCCATGAAAGGTGGCGTTCGACCCGTCATTTGACTCTGCATCCGCACAAAATGGACTGATCTTGTGCCGCCAACTTTACACAAACGGACTGATTGTGAGCAGCTGAGTAAAACAAAAGTGTGTCGCCAACTTCATTTAAGAGGAAGAGTTTGTCAGTCTGAATTATTACAGCAGAAAACAGAGAGCCGAAAAAAACTCTTACTGCAAATAAGGAGAGTGGAATGCTGCCAGCATGGAAATTATTTATTTATCTTGGCGATCGTTCTCGCAGTGCGTAACGTGACATTTTAAAACAATTAAACGTTGAACTCGGATTTGAACACTATACCATTTAGCCTAATATATATAGCTACTTTGCTATATTTCTAGCACTACGCCTATAGTCCCACTCGTAAGAATGTAATTTAAGTCTGACACTGTCCCCAAATGAATAGCCTATGGAAAATCACTGGTAACACTTTACAATAAGGTAAACCTGTAGTCTGTATTTTTCGGACAAATATGGATCTACTGTGAGAAGCTAACTTGCAAGTCTGCAGCGATGTCCGAACTGTGACAGCTGTCACGTCCCAACTGTAATCGCTACTGACGAAAAGAAAGAAGCCTACAGTGAAATAATGTTGCAAACTGTGATTTTATAGAACGCTTTATTAAGAGCCAGTGTGTGTAGATCGCCAGGTAAAACCATTTGAGGTGAGAGCATAGAGTGGCGCTGCATACAGTCAGGGGCGCCGTAACGGGGTGAAAGGTTAGGACGATTCTAAGGGCCCGTGACTGGCAGGGGCCCAAAAATATTAGAACTTAAGGATTTTAAAAAAAATCAATACTTAATCTTTAATCAATACTGTCCATTAATAAAACATTGTATCTAACGTGAAACAAATAAAATTAATGGTTCATTTAAAAGTTTTCTGACAAAAAGTAACAATTTCAAAACTCTGTACACCCCCCTGTATTTAGAAGTAATGGTTTGGTCCGATTTTCAAACAGCTCCGCATAGTGTTGCCACCCGTCCCGTTTTTCCCAGAATTGTTCTCTTTTTTCAGCAGCACAATTTGTCCAGTTTTTTTGGGGGGAAATGCCAAAATCTCATTTGATTTCCTTCGTTCAGTAGTTAAGGCCGTTTCACACGGGCCGAGGCGTTTGTTGCGCCAACTAATTCTCAATGAAGAGGCGAGCGGGGCAGAGAGAAGGCGCAAGCGGGCAGGGGCGGTCTCAACGATCTCGGGGCCCGTTTCAAGTTCAAGACCCAGTGTGGGGGGCCCCACTTTTTTTTCTTTTTTTTTTTTAAATAAATAATGCTTGCTCCCCGCGAAAATAAAAAAAAATATTGTGGAAACCATTTGGTTCATAGACGGATTATGAGATAATGGGCCCAGAGGGTGGATAGCTACTTTTTTATGAACAGTAAATAATTCACACATAGAAAGCTTATTACTGCATGTGTGAGGGGGCCTTCAAGGCCCCTCATGAAGCCCCTAAGACAGAGCTAATACGTAATGCCTTTGTTTTGCACTTGCTTTTCTATTTCTCACCTACTAGTTGAGGGGCCATGATGATTTATTTCCTTATTTTAGGCGATTCCTTTTTATAGACCCGGTTATTGACATGAATGACTGAGCTCTTTGACAATGCAACATTTAAAGTTATTATCAGTATTTCTGGCATAGGGCCCCTCTGAGCCCCTGGGACTGGTTGCATGCAATTTTCTTCTTAAAGTGCACCAGATTGATGAATTTTACTTTAAAAGGTTGCATTTTTTCCTTCCGGGGGAATGCTCCCCCGGATCCCCCTACAGGGTCCAGGGTTCCCACCTCAGTCTCCTTATATATCCTACTGTAAAAAGCACTGTATGTGTTTATGGTTATTATAGGTCATTACACTGAACTGGTAGCCTAATAATGGCCAAGCCCTCTGCCCCAAACATCAAGTGTCCCTTTTTTTCCTAAATCCAAGGTGGCAACCCTATCCGCATCCCGTGCCACTATCGAGAGTGATTAACGGGGGATGATTGAATCATGTCTCAGCGACAAAAGTCAGTATATCAAAAACGAAAAGAGAGGAACGAAAGAAAGATGGATGAATTAAAGGGCGACAGTATGTCTTTTTGATATTCATGTTGATGACGCAATTTGTTAATTTAAAGAGTTATATTACGTACATTGACACCACAATTGATGTTGAGATTTTTTTCATTTGAGAATTGAAAAAATAAAATGTGATTTTCACCATAGAGATGGCCTGTAGCAGATTTGTTTTCCAGAATATTAACCTTGCATCGTAAAGAGAATTGTCTGCAGAATGTTGAACATTTGCACATGTTGTATTTTAACAGCTCAGTGTCAGTGTATTGTAGGCCTTTAGTACTGGACTTCAACATAGGTGCACGCCTGTATGAATAGAGTTATAGGTAGTTTAGGTATCTCGCCTGTATGAATAGAGTTATAGGTAGTTTAGGTATCTCGCCTGTATGAATAGAGTTGTAGGTAGTTTAGGTATCTTAAGCTTCAATGGGTCTGTTGGGTTCTGGACGTTCCATTACAGAACATTGCATTTGTTTGGCGTGGCCTGGTTGGGGGCCCAGAGTGATATCTTTTCATGGGGCCCAAAATCTCTGGCGGCGCCCCTGCATACAGTAGGTCTAAGCTATTTACATTTTCTGCATCAATAACTGTATGCATGAGGCAAAAAGCCCCAGCGCGATGTTACAGTTCACTCTGCTGTAAGCCTTATGTCACGGCTTCGTTTCGTTCATTAACTTACTGATCAATACGTTTCGTTATTTAACGAGTTTCCTCAGTGAGAATATATCGCTCAGACAATATAGTCAGGTCCGCGGGATTTCAAAATGTGTAGTTTCCTTAAAGGGCAGCGCTATAAGAGCCGAATTTAAGCTCAAACTCTGAAACAAAAACTGGTCTGGGCAGGTTAGCCGTGCAGCCTCTGTTACCACGGTGATCTAGCCAGGTAAAAAGAGAGCCACCTTTCGTGATACTGAAAACTCTGGCTTTAGACCGCTTTAGACTCAACAGACCTCGCTCAGCCCTTAATCTCGCTTCGTAGTATACCCCTCTGATGTCCATGTATGTCAACATTGTATGTTGACATCGCTCTTTGAGCTTTATGTGATGTATTTTATTTGTTTTTTAGATTAATCCAACAGTACATCAGTTTGCGTTACAGTAGTGGTAAAAAAAATCACTACACTGGTTACATGTTGTTTCTGGAATTTATTTAAAATGTGTATTTATATTGTATTGTAATTATGTTTGTATTTATAGTTATTTGTTCTGAAGATTTATTATTGCCCCACTCACGCTCTGAAATTTTCAGGAGAATCTTTTCTGGTGATCCCAAGGGTGACAGAGCCTTTGTGGTCAGAGCTCCTGGAAATTGGAATGGCCTTCCTAAGATTGGGGCTGTACATTCTTTTGAACTTTTTAAATCATTCATAAAAAACACATTTTTTAAAAAACTGCTTTCCAGTAAATTTCATGTATTTATTTTATTCTTACTCTATTTGTATGTGCATGTACTGTGTGCCACTTGTGTTTTTTAATTGCTTTAAAAAGCACTTTGTAACTGTTTTTGAAAGGTGCTCTATAAATAAAGTTTATTATCATTATTATATTACATTTAGAACTTTTGTTTTAAAGTAAATGTGCTGATTACCACTACTGATTAAAAATATCCCAAAATGTTAGTTCTTTGGAACATTGTATAATGAAATTATTCTTTAGGAGAAACAAAACTGGTGATGAACTCATAACTTCACAGATTCCTCGAACAATTCATACAAAATGGTATTGAATAGCCTTGAGCTGCAAAACAGCACCCCATCAATGCTACTGGTTTCCATCTGGTTGAGACATGGACAGAAGTCTCTGGCAGCTGTCAGATACACTTGCTTGTGAGTCCAACATGAACACATTTACAATACAGGCAGTCAGGCCTACATTTCCAATACTTACAGTACAGATAGCTGGTGTGAAGTACTTCCAACAGTATTTCATAAAAGGCCAAGGTTGATATCCGATCATGTCCTTTATGTTATCATATTGACGATCTGCACCTACAGAACATACAGAGTTTAAGTTACATCACATCCAACACAGCTGTCCTTTAAATTAATGCTGTAAGACAGTATAAGGCATTTAAAAGTTTTCCTTACCATATACCCATCCAATACACACAGACTGAATAACAGCAAAAAGCAGAAGTGTCATACCACTGCATGCGTAGTAGTCAAACAGCTGGAACATATAAAGACCTCCCTGCAAAAAAGAAGAAACTGGGTCAAAAAAGCTAAACCATAATGCAAAGAAGGCACATTTATTCTACAAAAATGTAACTGTTCGTGTAAATATGACCTTTATTGCTTCTGCTTAAAAGAAGATACATTTGACTTGAAATACTTTTCAAATTTTTCTTTAGGTCATTTGTACTCATGTATGCATTAGTTACAGCTGAAAAGAATCAGATAGATCAGTGTAAGAAAGTTTTTACCACTCACCTCTGTGACCATCAGAAGACCAATAAGAAAACTTCCAACAGAAATGGCGAGAAGAAGGAGTTTACGACGACAATTGTTTTTAAAGAAGGCAGGATACATGTCTGAGATGTTCGTGACCAATGACTCTTGATATACAAACTACAGTATGAAAGTAATATTTGCATTAATACAAAATATTTTCATAATGATGTATGAATCTAATTATATTTCTGACATTACACACATACTTGATATATAGTCCCACCTCACTGTCTAATCCTAAAAAGATGATCATAATGAAGAAGAAAATAGCCCAGAGCTGGGGAAGTGGCATTAAAGCCACCGCACGAGGATAAGCAATGAATGCCAAACCTGGACCTGCAAAGGTACATAGAAAAATGTATCATATTCTCAAACAATTGAAACATTATCAACCTGTGTTTCTGTTGGGGATTTTTACAATGACATACCTGATTCAGCCACCATCGATACATCCACACCTTGTTCCTTTGCCATAAAACCAAGGACAGAAAAGATGGCGAAGCCAGCTACAAAGCTTGTTACACTGTTTAACAGGCACAGGTAAATGCAGTCTCTGTTGGTAGAATATAGACAGAATTATTAAACCTGTGATGCAATCCAAACTACACTAAATAGTTTGAACAAAACTGAATAGTGCAGTGAGAGTAGATTAAAATAATAACAAACCTGTAACAGTTGTTGCTGTACTTGTTGTAACTTCCTAAAGATGTAAGAACACCTGTACAAACTCCATATGAGTAGAAGATTTGGCTGCCAGCATCCATCCATACCTGAGTGATATGGATAAGTGTATGTTAAGTTTATAAGTTTGCAAAAGTTCCAGTGTACCTAAGAGTTATGTGAATATACCACTAAATGCTACAAAAGAGGACACACTTTTAATTAAAGGCCTACTTCACCGGTTTGAATATGAAGGTGTATTGAATTCTGAGATCCTATGTAGTATAAATGTGCGAAAAAAATTGAAATCGGTTCATCCTAGCCTGACAAAAGGCAGAAAGAGTGTTTTTTTAACCCTATATTTCTCTTTCTCGTGACATCACAGAAAGAGAAATATAGGGTTAAAAAAAACTTACTTTGTAAATATTACTGTGATGTCTTTTACTGTGACAAAGGTCAAACCGGTGAAGTAGGCCTTTAAGTTATATGGCAAGTCACAAAATGGTTATTGCCAAAGTATTTAATTTGTTTGCTGACAAATTTCAACAACTCAAGTGGCATTGACAATTTTAATGTTAGTCAGGGCTATGAATTCTCCAAGGATGGCAATCATTTTTCATTGATTCATCATAAATTACATCACTACCTACCCATTCGCCCATATGGAATATATGATACCACCTTGATTTTACTAAGCAAATACGTAGGAGACCTCCATCGGTGAAAAACTGCAGGGATTTATATGTTTCAGTTGTCAAAAAGTTATTTAACCCTTACTGATGCAGTGACTAACTTATTTCTTAAACAACCATGTCAGAACACATATGCTGTAGTTTTGGGAAATATGCTACTCTGTTTCAGAAGGGTGAAATTATTGGCCTGCATCAATAAAACTACTTAATAGTAACTACTCCCGGCTATGTTTAATAGTGAAAGAACGAGCATTTCCACCTGTACAATGCAAAGAGAACATAAGAGATATGGACAATACAGCTGTGCAGCCTTAAGATAACCACTTATCAGTTAGACAAATCAGAACTAAAGGCTTCAATTTGCCAGGGAGCATAAAGACTGGACTCTGAAGCAATGGAAAAAGGTTGTGTAATCTGTTGAGTCCAGATTGACCCTGTTCCAGAGGGATGGGTGCATCAGGGTAAGAGAGGTGGATGAAGTGATGCTCCCATCATGCCTAGTGCCTACTGTACAAGCCTGTGGGTGCTCTGTACAGTATAATCTAGGGTTGCTTCAGTAGGTCAGGTCTATGTTCCGCAACCTTATCATGTGCCTAACAAAGCTAATACAATTGTGCCACAGCGAATGGGTACCGTAATCAAAGCTAAAGATGGTCCAACGAAAAATTTGAGTGAGTGACGTTTTGGGGGGCGGGGCAGTGTAATGGAATGTAAATTGTTTTATAAATGTTATCTAGTCATAGTAGACGTGTAACTTTTCATATTGCGCAATCATCCACAAGACAACATTTGAGTTGTTAATCCAATATGGTGTACAACGAAATACCTGGAAAAATAATGACTTACCATCAGCCTTAGCTGTAATTTTTTGTTTAGTGGTAATTAGAAAGTGTTAGCATGTTAACATACTGAACTAAGATAATGAACATTGCAAACATTATACCTGCTAAAGATCAAAATGTTAGCATTGACACTGGGAGCCTGTTAGTATAAGATGGAGCTTAGCTGTGGGCTAGATTGAGTATTGTTTGTGATTATATATTCAAGCACTCGAAGCACTTGGTTGAGTTTAAGGAAAAATCATGCCTCTGGATCAGTGAGGCGAGATAGGTCTGGGTAGAGGTAGAACATTATTCCTTCTTTGGCCCCCGGTAATGTAAGACCACGAACCAGCAACACCACCAGCATTAGATATGGAAATGTGGCAGTGAAATAGACCACCTAAGAAAGAACCAACAAAACATGTTTGCCAAATTTAAAAAAATAACATCCAGTATATTAGGAACAGGATATACATGAACTAAGTCATTAAATAAATATACATTATGATTGAACTGTACCTTTCCTGTGGACTTTACTCCATTCCAGACACAGAAGTAACACAATATCCATGCCAAAATTAAACAAAGGGCCAGGTCCCAACGAATATTGCCAATTTCGTCAATTCCAGTGGAAAGGCCCAAGACTCTCCTCCTGTAACAAAGTCTATTAGGGCACAGAACAAAAAGTGCTGCCCTTATATAATGCTTTAATTCATACTTACTCCCAAAATTCTATAACTGAAGACGAGGTATATCCATACAGATGCTGAGAGGAAGTTTGATTGTTGCCATGTTCAAAACATCCATCTCCCATGAAAGAATAAAAGAGGTTTTGAAATTTGATAAACAAAGCTAACACATTGCACTGTTTCATGTGTTATCGCTGGAAAAAAAGTATTGGTACCTGTGTTCCAGCTGTTGTTACAGCTTGCCCAGGGAAGCTCAGACCTGAAAGAGGAAAACAGGTAGAGAAACGCCCAAGCCAGTATGATGATGTAATACACCCCAGTGTACAAAACAACCACTTGGCTCCCGTAACCTAAGCCTGTAACAAGATAGAGATGTCACATTGTATTAGCATGAAACAACACCATTAATGTTAGGATACCAAAGCAGATTTTCAAAATCACACTTATTCGAGAAATGTTTATTTCATGTTTATACATTAATTACATTGAAGCAGCGCTTAGACATATTTTTGGCCATTTAGATGCAAATCTTCTCAACACACACACACACACACACACACACACACTTGACAAATGATGGTGAGTAGTTGAAAGTAATTTTGTACATTTCTTCAGGTAAAGTAGTTCTGGGGCTCTTGTACCTTATTTTTTTTTTCCAGGGAAATATTGCACATTTTGTTCAGTTGGTCGCCAACTCTTTTGGTTCGTGAACTTTTACAAATAAATACATTTGTAGTTGTGACTTCTTTTCATGTTTCAGATGTGTATGCCTTGTTGGCAGTTTCACCAAAGAGGCATTTTAAATAACTATTCAAGACCCAAATAGGTTAAACAATTCAAATATACACACAACTATTTAACACTATAAGTGACAACAGATCTTTTATTGCCTGCTAGACAAGCGTCATATATGGCTACTGCAAACACTCTTACAATCTAGATAACCCTTTTTGTAGCTGATAAATAAAAACAGCCAATAAACACTTACCTTCAAAAAGAGGGCAGATTTTTTTCCAACATGTTATTCCACCCTGGCTGGTGTACTGGCCCAAAGATATCTCCAGGATGAACAGTGGGATGCCACAGGTAAACAAAAACAATACATAAGGTATGAAGAAGACCCCTAAAAAAGAAAAGGAAACATCTACTTACCCTAATAAATTGATAAAATTGCATTAAATGTTCCCTCACAATTATTAATGATTTGTAAAGCTGAATGCAGCAAGACAGAAAGAAGAGCTACATTTAAATTCTGCTTGTCTTTTAAAGTTTGTAATTATTTTCACATCAAGAAATCATAGTTAATTTCTAATAATACTGACAGAGTTCACAGGTGTTTGTCATTATTGGCATTAGCCCAATGTTGCCCTTAAGACGAGTTGAATTATAAGCCGTGGCCAGGCAGACTGCAACTACAACTTTTTCACATGATATATACCTGGCCACGACAAAGATTTACCTCCTCCATTTTTATAGCAAAGGTATGGGAACCTCCAGACGTTTCCCAGGCCAACGATGTGTCCGGCCACAGCCAGGATGAACTCAATCTTACTGCCCCATTGATCCCTCTCCTGCGGTTTGGGCTGGGTCTTTCCTGCTCTGGTCCCAAGGTCCATGATCACCTGTGATCCTTGTTTTGAAGTATTGTGTCATATATAGTACTGTCTGCTGGGATATGTGTTGGATTCCATTCAGTATTCTCAGAAAGTAAAATAAAAGGTTTCTCTCCAATATTATCAGGTTTCACTTAATATGTATTATTTTCTGGACGGTATACCCTATGCTCCATAATAGATACTTGCCCTAAACAGGGCCAAACTAACCTTCAAAATAAGGTATCTTCAGCATATGATATTATAGCATAAAGAAACAAGACTATAGTTTGCAGTCATGTTAGTGATATAATACTAGAATTCTATTGAAAAATGTGGTAAAGGAAAAACTCTGGTTGTAACTGCAAAAATAACTGAATTAAAGATTTACATTACCTTATTTGGAACAATTGAAGTGCTTACTTCTCCGCAAATAGTTTTCTGAAGGAAAATAGCAGACCCTCTCCAAGATTCAGTTCGGTGAAAAGGGTATCAGAGGAGTGGCCACTCAGACTAACATAACCAGTCTTTTCTTTAGAAACCGTAGAAACCACTAAAACAGGGAACACACACACATTGTGCTTATTCATTCAGATACAAAACATAAAGTATTAAGAAAACAATTTAAAAAGAAATATTGTTTTTAAAGTTCCTATGATTTGTTTATTCAAACAATGATTTGTAAAAACAATTGATTTTAGACGACAAAAATATCCATTTATTTCAACACCCTCTCTTCACTTTCGTATCACATTGCATTACAAAAGAACAAAGGTATCTAAAGAGTGGATATGATTTCTCACCTTTTGTCCATTTCAGTGTTCTCCTAGACAATTAATGCCAGAAAGGAGCCATGCATTGTATTTGGTTTATAGTGGACCTTTGGTGTATTTGGATAAATACTGCTAAATAAAAGACTGTTACAGATTGATTTGTTTGTTGAAAGAACTTAATGGAAATTTTTAATTTTTTGAACATGTAAAACATTTTAACATTTGTCCTCTGGGAAGGCCTGAGGCTGCCCACACAAATGTCTGGGCCCCTGAAAACCTTCAGTTAACGGCCCCCCCTTACTCATGCTTTACTTGTATCAATGCGTGTGCATGCGCTCATCCCTAAATAAACACATAATGTATATTTATTTGTAGAGAGACTAACTATCTTATCAATCAGGTACATGCAGCGACAGTTTGGGGAGCAGGGGCTCATTATTATTATTATTATTATTATTATTATTATTATTATTATTATTATTGTTATTATTATTATTGTTGTTGTTGTTGTTGATGATGATGATAATAATAATAATAATAATAATAATAATAATAATAATAATAATAATAATAATAATAATAATAAATAGTAGCACATTTCTGACTAAGCCTAGCCTACCTACCAATTTTATACATTTTGGGGAACAGAGGGAATCATTTTGATGAGAATGTAGAACTGGGTCTGTCTTTTTGTTTTCAAATCTTATCTACACCGTGATCAATTTAAATATCTCCTTTTTTGTGTCCTATTTGATAGAAGCAATATGTCAACACCTGCAACAGAATTCTGGGAGTACGTGTTACTCCCACCTACTTTTCTTCATAGATGATTTCACATTTTTATAGAATGCTAAATACTAAAGTTTCCGTGGCAACGTGTTTTTTTGTCAACAACAACAAAAAAACTATTTCAATTTCAATAGCTTCATTAGCATGCATGTCACGTGTTCAATATTGTCAAAGCATAGAGGATAATAATATAATTCAACAATAAAATAAAATACAAATTTTGTCTTTCTCTGTCTATAATTATTGCACCCCGTAGATACAATTTGACACATATTAGGAACATTGGTTCATTAGTCCAAGTAATTCAAGAACATGGGTCAACTGTGAGCTGCATATCCATGTTGCTTGGTTCATAACGGTTCTGAGGAGTTTCCTATGTCGGCCACTTGTTTGCATTTTACTGTAATAGCAATACCTCTAGTTCCACAGTCAATCAAAATATCAGCACACATATTGAAACTGTAACATTTAGGCTTTTAACCTGCTAGCAAGTTAGCTCTAGCTATGCTAGCATGAAGGTCTATTGGTTGTGTCGTAAGAAAAGTCAAGCAAACGGTGATATTGTGTATAGCATCAGGTTTATTTTCAATCAAAAATAGCAAGAATTCTCCGCGGAGAGGCCACTGGTTCAAACACACGTGAGGTGTAACAAGAAGTGGCAACATGTCCTTCAAGTCATGAACTATTTAAGGACATGTAATTGGGAGACAGACAGGTAGAGCTGGGTGGGGGGAAGGAGGGGAAGGCAGGTTGGGAGGCAGACAGGTCTTGAGATATACATTCATATTATAATCGTGGGTGGGGCTGGCTGACCCAGAACAGCAGGAGGCTGTCTGCAGGAACATTGTCACCTTTCAAATGTATAGTCAGGCTGGCTCCACACGGGAGATTGAGGGGGGATGGTGGGGGGGGAGAGAGAGGGGCTGAGTGGTTTGTTGGAAAACACATTCAATATATCTATATATCATGGTCTATACAGGTTTGTAGCAAATGTTTACTATTGCATTATTAAATATTCTAACATTCCAGAGTCCAGAGATCTATCATATGCAAAATCTGCTACCACACTTCACTCTTTTTATCATATATGATAACATAAAAGATAGCAAACCACAGTAAGGTAAACGAACACTAGGGGAACAAATAAACCCCAAAACAGTGAAAATGTAAGGAAAAAGGAATAACAGGGAAAAATAAAACCTCGCAAGGAAAAAGTAAACCCAGGACAGGCCAAAATTAACACAAACAGAAACTCGATCAATGGGAAAAAACCTCAATAGGCGTTATAGAGGAAAACATTAAACCAAATCTCTGTGTAAAAGAAACAAAACAAAAGTTTAAGGCCAAAGAAATAATGAAAAGCTGAAACCAAAAAAACGATAAGGCAAAATAGTCCTAGAATGCCTGTAAAGTTCAAAGAGCCCCAAGGGTAGCAGAAAGGCACGGACAAGCAGCAAAAGCCACCACTGGAGGCAAAAATCAAGTTCATCGCCATCCGAATAAGGACAAACCTTCGCTTAAGGTCATCTGCCCGGGTGTAGGGGATAGGGGAGCTGTGGAGGATGTGGGGAGCTGATGGCAAATCCAGTCATCAGGGTGATGGCTGCGTAGTCGGAGGGGTTGGGGTTGTTGGTAGGGAGGGGGGGGGGGTTGTGGAGCGGGGAGGGGGGGGCAGACATTTCCATCAGGTCTGAAAGCATGGAGGGCGCACACTAGTGTGAGTGAATCCGGGGAGGGGGGGGGGCATCCGTGGTGCAGGATAGGCGGCCATTGCTGGGGGAGGTGGGGGTCGTCTGGCTCTCCTTGCGTCATCTTCCTCGTCGCTGCTGGTGCTGGTCCAGCTGATGTCATCTGGTCCATGCTGGTGGGCTGTAGTCCTGTAGGTGTCTCTCGATCTGTCGGTCTGTAGCTGGCAGCGATCCGTTCGCAGTGACTGGCATGGATCCAGGTGGTCCGTTTCTGCAACCTTCACGGCCGTCATGGAGGAGAGGAGGAGTTGAAAAGGTCCCGTCCATCGCTTGCTTAGTCAGAACTTTCGTCTGGGAGCTTTGACCACAAACCGATCCTCGGATGGTGGCTGGTCGTGGTAGTGCATCTTTCACCAGTCTGTGGAGAGCAGAAAGAGAGGACAGGGGAGTGACCGTGACAGTGACAGTTGACAGTTGACAGCAGGCATGCTTAGAAAAGTTGTTTGTGGGAAAACTCAAGTATTTTGTTTAACGGCAGTCATAGCCGCTATGGCAGCCAAAAAGAAACAGTTTGTAAAGGTATCACATATGCGCCCTGCAACTGCTTAGGGTAGGAGCAAATAGCATCAAAAGGGTTGTCACTAATGTGTGTGTTGGATGCAGAAATCACCGTGAAGCTAACTTGGCCTTGCTCTGAGGCCAGATGCCGTGAAGCAGAGACATCCACCAAAGATCCAGGTCTGGATGGGACAGCGGAGGCGCCTTTCAGATCAGGACAGGGGGGGACACACTTCAGCAATCACGGCTACACAGTTGTGAGGCTCACCATCTTCTTAACCATCTTGCAGAGGAGAGATGAGCAAATTCATAGACACCGCATGAGGCACTAACAAGGTTAATTGAGAAAGGCCAACTAAATTAGTATTAAAAAGGAAAAGGAATGTACACTTCACCGCAGTAAGTCAGAGCCAAAAGAATTAAACAATGTAGTCTTACCGTGGATGTATGTAGTCATCAAGCGAAACAGAACCATAATAACTTACCGAAAAAGACCTGCAAAGCCTACAATGTAAACTGTGGTGAGACATCAACAAGTTTGCAGCAAAGTGTTGATAATGTGCAGCAAATAAAACAAAACAAATTACAAAGTTAGTTGTGTTAAAATGAGTTGTGTGAGGATTTAGGAAAACCACAGAATGTGGGAAACAGTAAAAAGAAACATAAAAGATAAACAGGAATGGGAGATAAGTATATTTCCAGGGAAATATCCAGCACCTAAAAGAGTCTGGAAGCAAAGATGAAGTTAGTAGCAAAACAAGAAACAAGTTTAAGTAAAACTTAAACGATCGCTGCGCGCAATAAATCAACTGAAATGCACACCCAAGTGCACAGAGTTAATCCAAAACAAAATCAAAAGTCAAGCATTCAAAAATGCTGGCAACAAGGTGACCAAATTGTCAGGCAAATGCCAGAGATTCCACACAAAGCACAGAGAGAGAAAAGGAGAGAAAAACAAGCCAACTGACTGATTTTGGCAAAATCAGAGACCAGAACTCGGTATCCTTACACATAAAACACACCTCAAACTCAACCAAACTATAACAACAACAACCCTCTCACTGTCTCACCTGTGCTGTGAAGCACACAACAACAACAACCCTCTCCCTGTCTCACATGTGCTGTGAAACACACAACATCCTGCAACAAAGAAACCTAAAATCTCTCTCTCTCTCTCTCTTTTTTTTTTTTTTTTTTTGTAAAACACAGAACTCCCCACTGTCAACAAAAACAACCAAAATAGAGGGCCAACTCTGCCCTTATGCATTGTTCACAAGAAGGGAAAAGTTTTAAAGGAGTTAAAACCTGCTGGAGAAAAGAAAAATTAGTACAAATGAATGCAATGTAGGAAAAGCTTGGAGGGAAATTTGCTATACAGTAAGTGGGCTATCAGTGGGCAATAGCTTGAGTGCTATGCAAAAGGTGTCGGTGCATCTGGGAAACAAAGCCAAAGCCAAAGAGATGCCTGGAGGGAGGGAGGGAGAGGGGGGGGCATTTACATCAAACTGTGGCTGAAATGGTCAGTAGGTTAAGAAATGTAAAAACATAGGTGACTGTGCTTTTGAGAAGTAAAGGGGCATGGTGGCTGGGCCTAGAAAAGGTGGATCTAAAAGAAATGAGCAATCAAGAAAACAATACAGCTTCTTTAAGAGTGGCTGTACATGTTTATCTGTGGTTTAAAGAGATGTAAATGAGGGAGTTTGGCTTGAACCAGGACATGTAGTATTTAAAGCAGAAGAACTAGTCCCCTTTCTAGAAGGAGGCAAATTGTAACTAAAATGAATGCTAGAACAAGGCAAAAGTGACAAGTGCATGGAGACAGGCTAGTCCAGCCATGACTGCAAAAATGAGAGTAGCCCTTTTTGCCACAGAGGATCCATGTAAGCACAGGAGGTGTAGACAAAGGTATTTGTTAACAGAGTCAACTTAGGTGGCAGTGTCCCTGTCGTGCTGAAGGGAGACTGAAAAACAGACAGAACAAATTATTTTAGAGATGGGAAGAAAACAGCATAAAATCAGACAAGTTTCATTGGGGGAAAACAGGCAGAGGGAAAACACAGTCAATTCCAGCAATTTACACATGGTGAACACAAGACAAAAGGCCATGGTCAGGACGGAGGATTAGACAAAAGGAAGATGCAAATGATGAGATGTTTGAACTAAGCAAAAGACAGGGAGGATACTCACACCTTGGAAGTGGGCCACAGCAGACGAATGATAACAATAACAAAAGAAATACTCTAAGCAGAAGGTAAAAATGGGCACCTTGGTTGGCCCAAAAGTGTATAGGCAGCTAGCTTTAGACAAAGTTAATGGCAAGCAAATCTGAACTGGGAATTAAATGGTAGCTAAAAGACATATGATGCCTCAATATCCTAGGGCTACAGGCCTGAATGCTAAAAGTAAATGGTTCGAAGCGTCCTGTGGAGCCTTCGCTAGTCAATTGTCACCACCATGGTTGGGGCAATCGCGCTTCCAGTGCCCGGATTTCTTACAATGGAAACAAGTATCGCGGACAACTTTGTTATTACGAGATTTGTAGTTGTTCGAATTGTAGTTCTTACTGTGATTATTTTGTCTGAAGCGGCCATTTTGTTCCCGCCCTCTCTCGTTCTGCGTGCCCTGAGACATCGCGAGGGAAGAAGCAATCGCGAGGATAGCCTGGTGCAGCTCAGTTGCTCGCGCCTCCAACGCCTCTGTTACCTGCTTTTCCAGAAGTAACTCCACGTGGGCTGCGTACACCTCGATCAACTGAAGCTTGGCAGAAGCCCACGAAACACACAAATGTTTAATCAAATCAGCATTTTCCTTATGCATACCGTTAAAGTAAGCGTAACGTAAGTGGGCTTCGAAAGCTGTAACGGGTCCTTCGTTCAGATTATCTGGGGTGGGAAGCCCACAGAAGTCCTTATGGACTATAGTTAGACGAGCAAGATAAGAGGCTGTAGTCTCGTTACCGGTTTGTTTACATAGAGAGATTTTCACCAAGTCAACTTTGGGCGGAGAAGCAGAAAAGCAATGCTGGGCCAAATCGGTTAACCCTGTACTGTAGAGCGCGTTGGAATCGAGATTGTTTGTGTCGGAAAGGGTAGCACAATCACTATATTGTATACAAGGCGAATTTGGATTGACTAAATCAGCCCGTTTGCTAAAAATCTTCCCCATTGTAAGGGAAAACACAGGAATAGGAGCACAACACAAGTTTTCTTACCTTTTCCTCGTGGCGCCCTGGCTAGTTAACACAAAGCAAAACAGAATGAAAGAACAACAAGACAATACAAAAAACAACAAGACAAACAATAAAACACATATGAAATTTAAAAATTCTTGCTATTGATCGAAAACAAGCCCCACCAACACAAATATCTTGGTCTGTAAAAGGGTTAACAATTCTAGTTTAATCTCCCAGAGGAGGACCCGTTTAATAACTAAGGCTTCCCAAGCCGAATACTCTGCCCCAGTCCGTCAACTGGACAAATAAACATTAAAAAACAACCAACCTTCCTGCCTGCTCTGTTCGCCTTGAACAAATAAAACTAATTCGTCAATCTAGTCCTGTGCACGGCAGAAGGTCATTCAAATGCATTAACAGTCACAGCTGCACCCAGGCCGAAGCTAACCCGCGGCTGTTCACTTTGGCGTTCTAGCTTTATTACACTAATGGTTAACTAATGTTCATGCTCACTTCCAAGTAAATTTAAACGGGAGAGTTTCGCTCCGACTGTAGTGTAAAAGTTCCTACAGAGATATCCTTAGAAGTAATCCTTTAACCCAATTGTTGTTGCTATAAAACAAAACAGATTCTCACATACCGATTCGGAGGAGATGACAGAGTACTCCACGGGACGGCCAGCAGAGATCCTCTCTGTCCCGCAGCATTTGGAGTCTGCTGTCCGGTCCCGTGGACTCTCTGCCGGTATTCTCCTTCCTGGAATTAGCTCGCCAAAAACTGTCGTAAGAAAAGTCAAGCAAACGGTGATATTGTGTATAGCATCAGGTTTATTTTCAATCAAAAATAGCAAGAATTCTCCGCGGAGAGGCCACTGGTTCAAACACACGTGAGGTGTAACAAGAAGTGGCAACATGTCCTTCAAGTCATGAACTATTTAAGGACATGTAATTGGGAGACAGACAGGTAGAGCTGGGTGGGGGGAAGGAGGGGAAGGCAGGTTGGGAGGCAGACAGGTCTTGAGATATACATTCATATTATAATCGTGGGTGGGGCTGGCTGACCCAGAACAGCAGGAGGCTGTCTGCAGGAACATTGTCACCTTTCAAATGTATAGTCAGGCTGGCTCCACACGGGAGATTGAGGGGGGATGGTGGGGGGGGAGAGAGAGGGGCTGAGTGGTTTGTTGGAAAACACATTCAATATATCTATATATCATGGTCTATACAGGTTTGTAGCAAATGTTTACTATTGCATTATTAAATATTCTAACATTCCAGAGTCCAGAGATCTATCATATGCAAAATCTGCTACCACAGTTGTTTCATAGATTTTGTCCAAACTGGATCTTTTCTCCGTTTAGTCCTACCTTTAGATCCTAACGACTTTGGTGATACTGTGACTTTTCATTTAGCACAACACTGAGGTTCAAATTTGTACTAAAATTACTTCGGTACTTGGATGGATAAAATTTGGTACAGACAACAGCTTAAATCCCTTTTGTCTTATGACTAAAGACTTGCAAAATGGATGATAATATCATCAACAAAGTCCTTACTTGGGTTAATTGTTAGCATGCTTTGGCACCAAAGGCATAAAACTGGGCGTGGAAGTGTTTCCATCTGGCTTTTGCAAAGTCATGGTCAATATTTCTTAATAGATAACATGCAGCACATTTAGTACAAGATGTGGTTTAGGCAATGAAAACAACTGTCATTTCGATGCCATTGGAACAACTAGTTGTGTCTCTACGGGAGGATTTTCTTTCCCCCAGACCATTTCAAGAAGTTTTCTTTAGTTCATTGATACTGTTTGAGAAACTGACTCTTTTTGAGACTATACTTTCTTGCCAGCTACATCTGCCAAAAAATGACTCATCACATCTTTCGTCCATGGCATATGCTGATTAATTTGGTTGCACACTGCACAGGGCTGATTTGTCGGTTTGGAATCACTCATGTTAAGTAGCATGATTGTAGCTAAGTTTTGAAGTTGTATTGCTGTATTAAACCAATAAAATGTATTTGAACAGGACCAAACTAATTTGCTTGTTTTCAACATGAATACAGTGCAATATGGTAACAAAGCCATGTGATGATTTACATAAATCAGTGAGTCTTCACTATCATAATAACCTTCTTTATGAGAAATCCTGAATAAAAGTTCCCACTTTGGGAATGTGATGTGTTTCGTTACAGGAGACGAGTGCTTGTATTTAAATGGATTGATGAGATTGGTAGCCTAAGGTGGGAGCTGGACTTGTGTCTGTTACTGGTGTGGATCTGTTGGTTCATGGACTCACTTTACCAGGAGCTATGTAAGGCATAGCTTTCTATCTGTATCCTGACCCAACAAGGTTGGTGGACCCTCAAGTAAGAGATTAAGTTATTCAACATAATTACCAAGACAAGCTGTCAGCTTAATCCCCTGCCTCAAGAGGTCCAAATACTGTAAAACACTTCAGTTCCACAATATACAGTATACTAATGTAAGAGTTGAGCTCAAATTTAACTGATATTTTGGCTTCTGCTTAGGCTTGGATGGATGCAGTGGCACAAGTAATTTTTTCTTTTGGGATTTGTCAAGGGAGTTTGACAGCTCTTGGCAGTTACAATCAGTACAACAACAATTGTTACAAGTAATTATCTCTCCCTTTTGTTTAAATGCATCACTAAAACATACCATATGCAGATTAGCTAAAATAGATAAGTTTTGTCAATTATTTGTGGTCTTTTGTTCTCAAACACACTATTATTTCTTGTTTTTTTCATTATTGATTAATATGATGATTCTTTTTTGAGACTTTTTCCCCAAAAGAAAAACAAAAAAATAAGAAATAAGAAATTGTGAAATAAGGCCATAATTATTTCTCTAGGCAATATTTTTTCAATTGTTTGACTTGACTTGTGACTTGAGAACCCCAAATGTATTATCTCAAGTGATAAAAAGGGCTCTTTTGTGATTTGTATATATATATTATATATAGTAGCACATTTCTGACTTACTTACCAATTTATTGTAATACCCTAACATACCACAATTTAAAATATGCTTAATTTACAGCTTATTTTTGATTATTCTTATTTCGATGATGTTTCTTGGATTGTAGACCTTTATGATTATAACACATGGAATGATTTCACTGAGTAGGCTCATGTGTAGTAGACTGCCACTAGCTGTGGCCGCAGCACAGTTGGTGTTAACATCAACTGTGGCTGCACAAACAAAGAAATGTAAGTATCAAAAGTATTTTTGAAATGTATTAATCCATTAAGGGAACTGAAAATCTTGCATTTTACATTATATATTACATGCTCATAAAACACTTATTTTTGATACATTTTATAACAATGAGGAACAGGTGTTTTAAGCACCACTGCATATTATAGTAAACAGTTAACAATTCATGTGAACATCTGTATGAAACGATAATTTTCATATTGTGTGAAGCATAATAAGTAATGTGATAATGTATAGGCTGTACTAGAATACTGATCATAGCCTTCGTACTACAGTAGTTGTATAACCTAACATAAGTCAAGTGCAGCACAAATCTTTACACACTAGAGGGAGCCAACCATATGAAAAAGAAACTTCTTTGAAATTGAAGCTCATAAACAGATATGTAGGTTATTTTATTATTCTCATCTATATATTTTTTGGTTAATTGATACAATGTTTCAGGAAAATGATAGATGACTACACACACATCTGACATCACATCCACACAAATATTTAAATTTGACAGGTAAAGTTTAATTGAGAAAGTATTAAGTAGTGCATTATAGGCTAATTAAAAAGCCATTCAGTTTTTTAATTTCAGTTTGAGAAATATAACTCAAACTATCATGGAACATTTTAAAACACAACTTTTCTGACAGCTTGCTGGTGCAACAAGTTGATATGCCTACACAGCGTTAGCTTTCAGAACAACCCATGGTTGCAGGAACGTGTTAACGGTTAAACGAGGAGAAGGGATTTGAATCACAGTTTCAGCTGTTGAAACACACTGAAAAAAAACGATTCTGAGATTAAGTAAATGTTACACAATTTTCACCTGTAATATTAACAATGAAAATATATGTTTGTATCTCTACAAAAACAAATCTAGTCCTGGACTTAATCTGCATTTGTTAGTATTATAAGACATTGTGCATTTCCTCCACAACAAGATAAATGTACGTAATCCCAACCAATGTTTTTATGTAAACCCATACAACTAGCATTTATCTTGTTGTGTTTACACCATTTACACTCTTTGAACTGTGAAGTGGTCAAGAGCTCTTGTTCGGACATTTTGTCAGTTGGCTGAACATGGACTCCACTGAAGTTTAAGGTAAGAATAAAGGGTAACACTTTATAATAACTATCCGTTGTAACTCGTTAATAGATCATTAGTAAACTCTTAATTAATGATTATTAATGATTTGTTAAGTGTTTGTTAGCAGTTTGTTAAGGATTTATAACAATGGTAGATAGTTAATAGCTTAATAATTGAATCAGTTCATCTGGGAGGTAATCCGAGATTAACTGATCACGTCACGTTCAAATCCATGGCATGCACAGTGTGTATTGAGTTTATTTAAAAATATTTGAAAATGGGGCTGCCCTCAGTTGCCCATGCACTGTGTATAGTCTATAGCCTATTTCAGCCTCGTCGGTATCTCGGATTACCTCCCAGATGAACTGATTCAATTATTAAGCTATTAACTATCTACCATTGTTATAAATCCTTAACAAACTGCTAACAAACACTTAACAAATCATTAATAATCATTAATTAAGAGTTTACTAATGATCTATTAACGAGTTACAACGGATAGTTATTATAAAGTGTTACCGAATAAAGTTTGCTGAGAAATGTTAATATGTATATCATATGTATTTCTAGTATTGTTTTGGCTGGTCAGATTTATTTTTTTAAAGTGGGATAAATGACAACTATTTGGGTAAAAGGTCCATTATTGCCTGCATTTTAAGCCAGTTTAGCCTTTGCCACTATTGTTTAGCATTTAGCTTTATTTTAGTAATGTTATCTGAATGTAAGGAGTTGATTTAGCCTGCTGTGATATCCTTTATAGGTCAATGGTGATATTTTAGTGGTGCAAATTTAGCCCGTGGCTCAATATTTTTTCTGCCTTGTTAGTTTAGCTCCGCTAGCATTACACCGTTACCTTAGCTGCGCTTTACATTTTATGATTGCAGTTTGCATTTCTGCTTGAATTGGCTCATCGTTTTTTTGGTTGCTTATGCGTTTACAATACACCAGACCCACACTGCTGTTTAAACCCACATACACATGGTGTTTTATGTGAATGCTAACATTATCTGGTTATGTGTTATGTAGCTAACGTTAGCTAGCTGCTGATGGCCCATCCCTTTTGTTTCCAGTAGTGGCTTTGCATTTCATTACCAATGTAAACTGTCATAAATAATTTACACTACTACGCTGGGTCATGATTTCTAAAAAAAAATGTAATTCCATAATAGCTCTTTCTCAATGAACCTGAATATTGGCATCTCCTTCACAGAAAAAAAATACATTTCCACTAAATTGATTCTAGAAAAGGCACAGGTCGGTGGATTTTTCTTCACCAGAATGCAGGAAATTAAGTGTTAAGTTCCAAATTTTCTGGTGGGTGCCCCCATACCTAGAATTTGTACACCCACATGTTGAAACAAAACCTAGACTATATGCCCTGTACGCAGGTTGTTTTACAATATATTCATTGGTATGTTGTTTTTACTTTTTGGATTAAAAAGAAGACATGTCGGTAAACTACCCCTGTGTTCCGAATCGCATACTTTCTACTATATAGTATGTAGAAAAAAGATGTAGGATGTCCCAATTCTTGTGGACAGATTTAGGATGGTTAGAAGTATACGGATGTCCTACTTCATCCGGCCAAGACTGTTAGTGTTGAAAACAGCATCCTATTTGGGCGATTCCGACCCACAATCCGGTGCGCACGTGAAGTGACGTCACATCGACGAAGCCTCCATATGAAAACAAACGGGGATGTGACGGATATAAAAACAAGAGGCTAGATCAGGACGCAATGTTATGATGAAATAAAAGAGTAAAAGTATGTCCCAATAGTATGCCTACTGCAACATAAGTAGATTATTTTTATCGTTGGATGTAGTAGGGGAAGGTGGGGTGATTTGTGCAACTTTTTACTCAAAGTGATTTTAAAGTGAGGCCTTGACAGTTATGTCTCCAACTCAAATATGTACATATATTTCAGGATGTTGTGCATCCCTGGCAATAAAAACTTTGGATCTGGAATAAACTGTTTAAGAAATATAGCTTTCGGAAAAAAAGTTGTCTTGTCGCACAAAGTCACCATCATCATCTTTCTGGCCATCTGAACTCTCATCAGTGGTGTCGTTAAGTGGAGTTGAGATGTCACTCTCTTCTGAGCTACTGTAGACAATCACTTTCTTTTGGTGACCAGCGTATACAGCCATGCCACTGGCACAACTCTCAGAAATGTACTTTGCACTAGTTGCTCCGTGCTTGTGGAACCAACTGCCACCTGACAAATGTGATTCCCCCTACATTTCTGCCTTTAAATCAAGGCTCAAAACCCATATGTACACCCTGGCTTTTCCTCCCCATTAACTATCTTACCTCTGCACTACTATCTGTGTTTATGTGGATGTATGGGCTTTACGTCTTTTATTTTGGTTATTGTTATTGTACCTTCATTGTTTACCTACTGAATGCACTATGTACAGCACTTTGGACAGTGCAAACTGTCATAAATGTGCTTTTCTAAATACATTTTACTTACTTACTTACTTATAACTCACCCAGGCCCTTGCGCACAAATCACCCCATCCCCAGAATTTTGGATAATAGGCATGATGCAGCAATTTAGGGTTGACATTGTGCTAACTATATAGACTCAAAGTGTAGCATACCAAAGCACTAAAACATGTGTCAAATGTTTTCAAACGTGTCTATAATTGTTCAGACACAATAATCAAAAAACCTTGATCATGGAAATTTTACTTTGAAAGGCAAAACACAGTTTTTTGAGCTTAAATGTGCTTATATCTTATTCCTTGTGTCTCCCTTCTTTACAGGATGAGTCAAATGGATGGCTCTTCTTAAATATGTGGTCACATTTCCAATTTCTTCCACGGTTTTCTAGAAACAAGGGGTTTTGCAACTTCCAAAACGCACAAATCACCCCACCTTCCCCTATGTAGAATATAAAAAAAAAAAAAGAGTATGAGATTCGGAACGCAGGGTACATGTCTTGCCCTTAGTGTGATTATCATATCGTAGAGTGGCCCTTTGTGAAAATGAGTTTGACACCCTTGGTCTAATTGATATTTCGGTAACACTTTACAATAAGGGTACATTAATTAATGGTTAGTTAATGCTTAATAAGGGTTAACTAACCATTAGTTAACTGTTAACTAATGTGTGTAGTAAGCATTTACTAATGGTGTTCATGTTAACTAAGGTATTAATAAATACATTATTTAATATTTATAAATATCCGTAATTAACCTTAGTTAATACATTACTTAAGCATGAACCAAAAGTTGATTAAGATAATAATAAGCATTAATTAACTGTTAACAAAAGTCATCTTTGTAACATTACTTAAGCATAATTAACCATTTATTAATGCTCTTTGTGACCCTTATTGTAAAGTGGGAAAAATGTATTCATTAAGTGACACCTAATAAATGCACACCAGTGCTGAATAAGCATTACAGAAGTATAATTAACCTTAATAGGCATTACTTAAGTGTAATTCACCATTTATTAATGGACTTTGTGACCCTTATTGTAAAGTGGGAACCATTTCTCATGATTTAACACTTAATAAAGGCATACTAGTGCTGATTGAGCGTCACTTAAAGGTCTACTTCACCGGTTTGAATATGAAGGTGTATTGAATTCTGAGATCCTATGTAGTATAAATGTGCGAAAAAAAATTTAAATCGGTTCATCCTAGCCTGAGAAAAGGCAGAAAGAGTGTTTTTTAACCCTATATTTCTCTTTCTCATGACATCACAGAAAGAGAAATATAGGGTTAAAAAAAACTTACTTTGTAAATATTACTGTGATGTCTTTTACTGTGACATCACAGTAATATTTACAAAGTACGTTTTTTTTTTAATATTTGAAGATTTTATTTCAAATAGGCCTAGACTCTGTGGACACAGGCTATGTTGTAATTCACTGTGTATTTAAAAGATAAAACAACACATTTAATTGAAAGCAAAGTCATATTGGTATCTAGAATTTTATCCAGGTTAGTGGCAATCATCAACTTCCTGTCAGAGAGAAAGCTTCCTCTGTGTGGCCCCTCTGACACACTTAATGAACTAGGACTAGGCAATGGACATGTCATGGGTCAGGTTCAGTTAATGGCTCAGTTTGACACTGTGATGTGGGATCCTCTTAGACCAATCCAAGCTAAGAAAGCCTCTGACACGTACCTGAGTAGTCTCATCCAAAATGAAAAAAAGCTAGTGACTTTTGTTCATCCCTTGTATGGAGTATCTCAGTGTGCGCGATATAAGGTACATTAGATGCAAGGGCCCCCAAATGACTGTTCGCCTGGAGCCCCAAAATGGCTAAGTTCGCCACTGCCTGCCACTTCTTCCTCACAGCACGCCAGTCATGCAGACCACATGGGCTGGAGGGGGACATCAGTTCGGCTATGGCCTGCCTAACACGGTTCTTCACCGTGATGTTCTTTTTGCCCCTTGTTCCCCCGAATAAAACTCCCCGGTGCTGCCAGACCTCGTCCACTAAGACGCCCATCTCCTCCGCGGTAAACGACGGTGCCCGCTTGTTAAGTACGGGCCCTCAGTTTACTGAGGGCCCCGTAATTATTACTCTCCACCATACTTTATCTTACTTCTTCTTCTTACTTCTTCTTATTCTTCCGCAAAATTTCTAGCTGCTTCTCCTCCCACACCGTTACACGCAGACATGCAAACATTTCACAGAACGTGCGTCCCCACCCCACAGGGTGTGCTATTATACAGTTTTTTGAATTTCCGCTAGGGGGTGCTGTTATGAAGTCCCGACTGAAAGAACTTTGAGAGGCCACGCCCCGCACACCGTAACTCCGATTGACTTGAAATTTCTCACACAGGTGTATGTTAGGGTGCTCTACAAAAAAGCCTCTGGGACCATAAAAATTCTTCAGGGAATATTTCCCTCTAATTACCATAAACTGAAAAACAGGGTATTATCCACAACTTTCGGAAATTGTACTGTATCAACACCAAATTTCTCGTGAAGCCCCAGGGGACTACAATAAACATACCCGTAAAAGATTAGTAGGACAACTTGAAAAACATGGCCGCCATTGACCAAAAAGTTTACGCAGGGGCGGGGCCTATCCACAAATTGGCCATAACTCCTTAAGGCGAGACACCCCAGGTGAATAGGGATTTTTTTTAAACTTATAGATATCATCATGAAACTTTGCCAGTTGATTACTGATACTAACACAATTATTGTTTGTATTACATGTTTTTCTTTAATATTTTATTAAATATGCAAATATGGCAATATTTAACCAATTATGCGTAAATTTGGGTCATTTTTCGAGAAAAAAATCAAGATGTTGGATAAAGCCAGAGTTAAAATTTCTATTTTATTTTAAGCACATATTAGTTTCTAAAGTTTTTACACAACAGATTTTGGATACAGCCTTTTTTCATTTAATAAATCAAAAAATACTATGTACATGTCTTAGAAATGCATTTTAGGCATGTTTTTAGGAGGAAAATGTATCATAAATCAGACAATTAACAATATATTAACAACTCCTTGTGTAAAAACCTTTAAAATAGTGCTATGAATGATTATAGAAAGTTTGATTGATGTCAGTGGTCTAGAAGTTGAGATATCTTTCTCAGAGTATTGGAAAAAGCTCATTTTGAGAAAACGGCCGTTAAAGATAAAAACGTGAATTCTGCTGATAATCACTAATTATAGCTAGAGTAATTTATTGAATTAGGCCCTACACCCCTCAATGCCATATAGGCCTACCACTGCTTAACATATATAAACCATAGCATAGTAACATTTACATCCACATGCTAATTTAAACGTGATTAATTCATTATTAGCCACTGTCTGTCAACCTGCTCCGGAGTCGGCACAGACGCTCTCTCTCCCCACCATCTCCCCTCTGATCCTCTGACAGTCTGTGTCTCTCCGACGTGATTGGCGTGATTTACATGTCTTTAACACTTCTCCCCTTCAAATGACGATCATGTAATGTCCGTAGCTAATTGATTAAATATTTTTTTGTGTTGGTTTGGCATATTTTCGACGTTTTTCCCCATTTTATTTTGTGATTTTCGAGCTTCCCGCGGCTAGCATCACGTGATGCCTTTTAGTGAATCACATCGTCAGAAATGTGCATTAGCCAATGAGGTCGCGTTCCTAGCATTGAATCCCTCCTCACACTTTCACGATTGGTTACTGATACAAAGGAAATGACCATTTTTGGATCTGATAACGTTGCACTTGAGATTCAGAGCTTTCCAACAGTACCATGGTTATTATGATTCATACAGCGGTCGCGATGCTGTATGATACGTTAGAATGCTCACTTTTGACGAATTTAGGAGCAAAATACAGTCGCAAGCAGTCAAAGTTTAGTAAAATAAACACCTAAAACATATATTTTGGACCTTTTATCCATACTAGTATGAAAGAAGACATGTTATGGAAGCTAAATAGACACAAATCTCAAAATTGACCAGTGCTTGAAAAACGATGTTTTTGCCTGCCGTGTCTCGCCTTAACCATAGGTCCTATCATCATCAAACTTGCTAGGTATGTGCAGAAGTCATGTGATAGCATGTCCCTCGAGGCTTTTCGAAATTAACCCATAGGAGGCGCCACAAATGCCCCCTGACCCTGATTGACTTGAAATTTCTTACACATGTACAGCTCATGGTGCTCTACAATATAGCCTCTCGGACAATAGGGGTCAGCCATGATTATTTTTTTCGCCGCCATTGCCCAAAAAGTTTACGCAGGGGCGGGGCCTATCCACAAATTGGCCATAACTCTTTAACCATAGGTCCTATCATCATCAAACTTGCTGGGTATGTGCAGAAGTGATGTGATAGCATGTCCCTCGAGGCTTTTCGAAATTAACCCATAGGGGGCGCCACAAATGCTCCCTGACTCTGATTGACTTGAAATTTCTTACACATGTACAGCTCATGGTGCTCTACAATATAGCCTCTCGGACAATAGGGGTCAGCCATGATTATTTTTTTCGCCGCCATTGCCTAAAAAGTTTACGCAGGGGCGGGGCCTATCCACAAATTGGCCATAACTCCTTAACCATAGGTCCTATCATCATCAAACTTGCTGGGTATGTGCAGAAGTCATGTGGTAGCATGTCCCTCCAAGCTTATCGAGATGAACCCATAGGGGGCACCACAAATGCTCCCTGACTCTGATTGACTTGAAATGTATTACACTTGCTACACTAATTGATAATATACTATTCAATTCTCTCAATTATGAAACAAAAACGGGAATTTTATTTACTGAAATATCTGATCATTGTCCAGTATTTCAAATTGTTGTTTTAGACGGTCTAAAGGTAAAGGACAAGTCTTCGACAACTTACAGAAATTTCAATTCAAAAAATAAATCCAAATTTAAAGTAATGTTGGAGAAGGTTTCCTTTGAAAGGGTTTATATGGAGAGCAATGCAAACTCCGCTTATCAAACATTTAATGAAATATTTAACTCAGCTTTTAGTAAATGTTTTCCCTTAGTTACTCGGTCTGTTGATACTAGGAAAGAATTGAATAATCCCTGGTTTTCTTCTGGTCTGAAAAAGTCCTCCATTATCAAGAACAAACTCTATAGAAAATATATTTCATCACCAACTCCTTTAAATTTGGCGACTTATAAATCATACAAAAACAAATACAATCATCTCCTTAGAGCTGTCAAGAAAAGGTACTATAGTGATCAGTTTGCTAAATCTGAAAGTAATATTAAAGATACATGGAAGATTATTAAACAACTCCTTCAAAAGGAAAAGGCCTCCTTAAATTATCCTTCATCTTTTAAAGATGGAAATTCTTCTTTAACTGATCCATTTGATATAGCTTGCAAGTTCAATGATTTCTTCTCAAGCATTGGTACATCTCTTTCCAAAACAATAGTTGATACAAAGGCTGATCCATTAGTTTATATTAAGGGCTCTTTTCCAGAGTTTAATCATTTTAATCTTCCTGATGTTAAGGAGGTAACTGATATCATATCCAAACTCAAAGATTCAGCTCCAGGTCATGATTGTATTCGTTCATCCCTAATAAAGGAAGTCAGTTCATCTATTGTTAATCCATTAACATTCGTTTTTGCACAATCAATGAAAACTGGCATTATACCTTCTGACTTGAAAATCGCTAAGGTTATACCTTTATTCAAAGCAGGGGATCCAGAATCCCTTACAAATTATCGTCCAATTTCACTCATGCCATATTTTTCGAAAATTTTAGAGAAACTGGTATATAAAAGGATCCTTGAGCACTTTAATAAACACAATGTTCTCTATAACCATCAATACGGATTCCGAAAGAATCATGCAACTTATATGGCCCATTTAGAGTTAATTGATAGGATACATACAGCTTTAGATAGAAATGAGTTTGCAATAGGTATATTTTTAGATCTTTCGAAGGCTTTTGATACGGTTAATCACGATATTTTGCTTTCAAAATTATTTAAATATGGACTTTCTGGCACTGTCCATAAGTGGCTTTATAACTATGTTAAAAACAGAAAACAGTATGTTCATATTAACGGTCATGATTCCACAAGAAACTACATAAAACATGGGGTACCTCAAGGATCCATATTAGGACCTTTATTATTTCTCATTTATATAAATGATATTGCGCAGGTTTCGAAATCCATATTCCCTTTGCTTTTTGCAGATGACACCAGCCTTGTTCTCTCTCATAGAGACCTAAAAAGTCTAATAGAGGAGCTAAATCATAATCTTATCCAGTTCTCAAGCTGGTTCCAAACAAACAAGTTATCTTTAAATGTCAAAAAGTCCAATTTCATGTTGTTTGCTGGTAAAAAGATTCATGACAATGACCAAATCAAACTTTATATAAATGATGAAGAAATAATTAAAGTCTCATCAACATGTTTTTTAGGTGTTATTATTGATGATAAACTCTCATGGAGAGAACAGGTTGGTCTTGTCTGTAATAAGGTAACTAAATCACTTGGGATCCTCAGAAAAATAAGAGTTTTTGTTCATAAGTCATGTTTATTAACATTATACTACAGTCTGATCTATCCATATTTAACATACTGCAATATTGTTTGGGCGAGTACATTTTCATCATACCTAAATAAAATTATGCTACTGCAGAAAAGGTTTGCTAGATTAGTGACCTTCTCAAAACCTCTGGTACCAAGTGCACCACTTTTCTATAAATTAAAGTTATTGTCTATTTATGATATAAATGTTCTCCAAATATGCACTTTTGTTTTTAAGGTGAGATATAAGTTGACTGATTTACCTTGTACTTTTGGATGTTATTTTTCTTCAAACTCAAAATTTCATAATCATTGTACCAGACAAGCTGAAAATCTCCATCTGCCTATTTATAAATCTTCCCGCAGTCAATCTTGCATTAAATACCGTGGCGTCATACTATGGAATGAAAATATACACTTACTTGATTCTTCTATAACATTGACCATATTCAAAAAGAGACTGCAGAATTCCATGCTATCAAAAGCAATGAGTTTAAAAACAGGAATTTGATTTATATATTTATCATGATTGTCCGCTTGCTTGGTTTAAACACAATAATTTGTATTACTACATTTTGATTTGTTCTAACTGATTTAAACTGATTTTTTTATTTTATTTTTTTTATTATTGTCTTGGGTTTTGTTCTTAATTTCTTTGATTGTTTTGCATTGTTTTTTTGTTTTTTGTTTTTTTTTCTCATTTATACGTTATACAAATAAACTTGTACAGCTCATGGTGCTCTACAATATAGCCTCTCGGACAGTTTTTTGAATTTCCGCTAGGGGGCGCTGTTATTAAGCCCCGAATGAAGAAAGTTTGAGAGGCCACGCCCCGCACACCGTAAGTCCGATTGACTTGAAATTTCTCACACAGGTGTATTTTAGGGTGCTCTACAAAAAAGCCTCTTGGACCATAAAAGTCAACCTGGAAATATTTCCCGCTAATTAGCATAAACTCAAAAACAGGGTTTTATCCACAACTTTGTCAAGTTTTACTCTATCAACACCAAAAGTCTCACGAAGCCCCGGGGGACTATGACGCACGTCTCTGAAATGTATTAGTTGGATAGCTTGAAAAACATGGCCGCCATTGACTAAAACGTTTACGCCGGGGCGGGGCTTAATAACAAATTGGCCATAACTCATTGACCATAGGTCCTATCATCATGAAACTTGCCTGATATGTGCAGAAGACATGTGGTAGCATGGCCCTCTAAACTTGTCGAGATTAACCCATAGGGGGCGCCCCAAATGCGAAAACCATCATTCAAAAATGCAATGTTTGACAGGCCACGCCCCTTTCCCCCTGACTCTGATTGACTTATTATTTGTTAGACATGTACAGCTCATAGTGCTCTACAATAAAGCCTCTTGGACCATAGGGGTCAGCCATGATTTTTTTTCTTCCCTAATTTACATGGGCGGCCCGTACTTTCAAAATCTCCGCGGGATTTTCTAGTTTCTTTTGCTGCCGCTTTCTTCCATTCTCACATCACATGTGTGTGCCTATATCCACGGGTATATATGCGCTAATGGGCTTGATTACTACTTTGATACACTTGTTGCCACACACACCCGCACCCACACACCCCCCCACACACACGATACATGCGTAGCCTAATTCCAACTGTGTGGGGAGACCACGGGGCGCTGTGTGTGACTTATGCGCTGATAAAGAGGTGGGTGATCGATTCGCCTGGCATCGATTTATTCAGTTTCAGCACGACCGCGGTGGACAGCTCCCACTAAAGAGCTTCTTTCGCTTCAACTTACACGTTCTCCAAAGATGGCACTTAAGGAGCCATCTGGGAAACACCTGTATCTTAGCGCTCCTTCTTAGGCAAACCCTTCTTTCAACCCTTCTTTGGTCCCAAAGAACGATCGAATCTGGGAAACGCGGCCATTAACTGTAAGAACTAGCTGTGGAGATCGCTATACAGGTAAAGCACAGACTGTAAACCGAGGCATTTTAAATTTAATCTGTGTTCTTTGTCTTTGGCTAGACAGGACTCAAAACGCTAAACGTTGAACCTGTTTCATAACACTTTCATATGATATGACTACGTCGTAGGCCACATAATTAATAAAACAATAAAACTCTAAAGTTATGCGTCCAAAGACGCAGTTTTATCGTTGTATATCCAATACACGGGGCTTCTCTATGAGAGGAGTTATTGTCGGGCCATTTGAACACCTCGATAATAGCCTACATTGTCAACTGAAATAATGTATGGATCTGGCCATACAGAACTTAATGTGATTTGTTTTTACAGAGTAAAATATTTATTTAAAATCTAAACCTGTTTTCATTCTGACAAAACATTAAGCTTAAATTAAGACGAGAAGATCAAATTAAAGAATGTAACAAATAATACAGCTTCACATTTTTTTATTATTTTCCACATTGTCAGAGTTGTACTGTAATAAGAAAGGTTTTTGTCAGGTAAAAAGGTTAGCACAATATAATGAAAATAGGTGTCTATGTAAACTTGGTTAAGGACACTAATATAAATCAAAATAGGAAGCATCATTTGCTCTGTGAAAAATGTATGAAGTTTGGAATTAGCTTTCCAGGCCCCTCACTGTAAAGAAAGTAAAGCCAATAACATTATAACAAATAGTTATTGGAAAAATGTTGAAGGTTAAACTTTCATTTTAGATTGCAAGTACATTTAAGTCAGTTTGATGAGTTAGTAACACTTGTTGTCCTTAACTCAGGAGACACCCGTGAACACTTTGTGCCCCTGCGATGCCTAAATTCGAAAAAGGTTGCCAAAAGTAATTCATTAACTACCAGTATAATAATTTGTCCAGCAATAGTACCTTGTACAGTCCCTACATCTCTTACACACTTGTAGCAAGCCTCTCTGGAAGACAAACACAGGCAATAGCTCTGAACTGAAGACTGAAAGTTCTTTGTAATGGAAACAGCAGAAAGAAAGTCAGAAGAACAACCACAACGATATCAGACTGCTTCAATTGATGACAAATGGTGAGCTATGCATACGATCTGATCCCCTCTTTTTCTCTGCAAATAAAATTGTGTGTAGCAGCACTTGGAAACTGCAAAGTATGAACATAATTAAATACAGGATTGCTCATGCAGGTTGTTTGATTAAGCACGACAGTTGACAATGATAGTTTTGACGGTAAGGAATTGTTTGACATTCCTAAAAAGCCAGTATCATAAGTGGACATTGAGTTGAGATCACTTTGTGAAACAGACACCAAATGATTCACACATTACCACAAACATTACACAACACTATATGTAGCATTGTATTGCTTTGCCGCGAACAACATCAAATAAGTGCATTCTTACTCATGCAGCCCTGTCGTCCTTGAGGCCAGTCCTCCTAGATTATGAAATATTATCAAAGTTTTGTAATAAACCATTTCTTTGAAGAGTAACTTAATTGATTGTCCCAGATCCCAAATAAGCATAGTGACTGCCATATAGGTTGAAACCCGGCTACTGCATTGGCTGATCTAATTCATGCTTACGTATTTGGTTCAAGCATGTCACCAACGGACATGAATACATCACCAACGACCCCCCCCCCCCCCCCTCCTCCCTGCCCAGCCCCCTGCTATGAAGCCTCCTCTTCATGAACATCTTCGATTACGGTAAACAAATTGTTTACATTTGCCAAATTGCGCCAGAAGAGCTATCTACTATAGGCAACAAGTTTCACCGCCAACCACTGGCCTGGAATGTGTATTACAGCGGATTCTGCCCTTTTTGCAGAACCGTGTGCTGTGCATGAACAAAGTTTTCAAAATGGAAAAACTTTTCCGTCTTCAGTGAGACGGTTGACGTGTAAACATGGCCTTAGATAGATACATGCCGAGATCATCAAGTGTCTTTTTCTGAAAATGTGTGTCATCTAAGGTCACCAGCTGTGCTCTAAGACCTTGCAGTATTGTTTTTTGTATAGTAATGTGAAAGTTTTGCCAAACAGGAAAGACGCAAAATATGACATGACAATGTGTAATGGTCGTTCCAGTGATGAACCTAAAGAGAGTTATCAACCCATAAGGTTTACAGAGCTTTATACAAGTTTCCGCACATTATATTATATGTCCAGGCTGCAGCTTAAATATTTCATTTACTCTCACTACTGTCCTACATTGTAGTGGAACCTAGGTTTGTCTGTGTAAGCCAGAGAGTGCCTAATCTTGGTTCACCAGCTATACTCTGATCCCTTGTTGTTTTAGACATGTTTCTCAGTCATTTAGGGTTTTTAGGTTTATTATTAGGTTTATCTTTGTTTATTCACTTAATTGATGGTACTGCAGTTTTGTAATACTCAAGACTCCACATTGTGTACATTGGCCACACGTTGAACATCTTAATGATACAACAACCTATGCTCATGTGGTCTACAGGTGTATATACATACATCATTAAACTAATGAGATAAACTGTATTAAGGAAGTGTTATAGTAGTTGGGTTTTTGTTTTTTTGGCTTTGGAGATATCAAGGCTAGCTTTTCGTCCTACTTCCTGCTTTTATGCTAAGCTATACAAAACACGTCGTCCTAGCCTCACTTCTGTTCTTGTTAAATGCAATTTAAAGGTAAACATTAAACCAAAATCCTCCAAACTTCTCAAAATTCAGTTCATTCAGAGTCAACGCTCACACTCTCTGCGTAGATGGCTCTGGCATGCGTGACATAAAATCATCATCCACCTACACCAGTCGACACCTCTTGTTAGATCCCGGAGTTTTAGATTGTATTTACCCCTGTACAGGAGGTTCCGGTAACCAGCTCTCCGTTTAAAGGGTCCGATTCCTATCACCCTGAGGGTATTACCTGTCCAAGAATAACTAGGAATAATTAAGCTGGTGGCGAGGAGACACGCCTAGCTTTTTCTAACTGCCTTCGTCCTGAGGTCTACCCTGCTTACACTGGCCCAGCAGCAGGACCGAATAGCCCTGGGGTTCTACTACCACACCAGTCGCCTCAGTTAACGGCAGCTCTCCTCTAAATGATCCAGGCTCTTGGTATGGTCGCTAGGATAGGGTTTTAATGGCCAGGACAGCAGGCCATAAGGGTATGTTTAGTTTAAAGGGCTAGAAGTAACCTATAAGAACCATTTGTAGATGTAAGAACACACTTTACCTAGTACATTATAACCTCTGAAAAGGTAAATGATCAAATGTCCACAATGAAATCTTAAATGTAAGATTAAATGATGCTTTTTATTGCTATTAAAAGGCAGGCATACAGCTCAATTCAGATTCAAATATGATTACTTACTTTGATTGGTTTTACACATAAAACATCCTACTCTATCATCTAATCTCTATCCTTCAATGTATTAAGAGCTGAAGCAGGGAAAGATGAATGTCCGTTTTGATGTGGAGAGGCAGAGGGGAAGTCACTCGGCCGAGCAATCTCGCCTTCACCGTTATCAGGGAACTACGCGACCTTTGTACAGCGTTTCAGAGAGGAGTTGTTGAGTCTTCCCCAGACTCCGCATTCCGCTCCGTACAGCTGGACGACCTTGAGTTACCAGTCAACAGTGTGAGCGTTGAAACAAAGAGTTCTCTCTGAAATGTCCTTTTCAGCTGGGTGGATGTGGTTAAGCCCCTTGCCGCCGGTCCTCTTTTGATTCAGCTGAAGAAGGAGGTTGAGTTTTTCTCTAAGTCCTGCGATGTCTTGCTTGCTCTGTCTTCTCTGTCTCGCTCCAGAGGCTAAGTCTTTTCCAGACTCAGTCTTTTTCTTCGGTCCGTAGCTTGCTTCTCCTGGGGTGGTCGATCAGGTCCCAGCTTGCTTCCGTCCACGAGGTCCGACGAGGCTTGACAAACTTTTCTCCTCAAAATCATGCCTTTTTATACACAACAGCCCTCAGTTTTTTTCTAACTTTTTGTTGTCAACTCCCCCTTTTTGGGAAACTTCCCTAAAAGGCTCTGATTGGTCCTTGTAGACTCTAATAGGTCAGACATATCCCTGTGGGTGTGTCAATTCTTATACACTTTTTTGATATATTCTAACAAACTTACTGTTTCTTAAATCAACACAATACCCAATACTTCACTCAATAATACTTCAATCAACCATTTCATGGCAATATGATAATTCATTACATTTTTAATCTCTTGCTTTTAGCTTGCATAAGGTTACATGGTTATAATATTCTCTGTGCTTCACCTTGCATGATTATATGATTCCCTTAAGCGCTGGTATATTCTCCAAGCCTTTTTCCCAGGCGATGGAAAGGCTTATCATAGCATTGTTATGGCTCCGTATATTCTCCGAGCCTGTTTCCCAGGCCTTGGAGGGGCAGACTGATAACATAGCATTATTATGGCTTTGTACCAGGTGGTGTGGGGCAGTGAGGGATTCAGAATACTTGACACCCCCTCCATGCAATCACTCTCTGCCCCGTAGGCCGTAGTCCTCTACTCGATGAGGTCGTACTCACTCGGGTGTAGCTCGATCTCGGGCCGAAGGATAGGGGCCTCGGAGATGCAGGGGATGGTGGCGGGGCTTTGGTTGGGCGAGGTGCTGCACTCCGGAGATTTGGCCGTCGTTTCTTTGCTGGACGGTTAGCCGGAGTGGATGTGCACATCTGGCGATGAAAGGAAGATGTTTTCCCATTTCCCTTAGACCCGTCGGCCATCTGCAGATAGGTAGCTGGGCGGGAGGCGCGGTGGCTGGAGCGGCCGCGTTCCTTTGGAGGTGGCGCTTTCTCTGCGATGGGCGTCTTGAGTGTAGGCTTCAACGGAGGCGGTGGTGGATCAACGGTCTCCAGCAGTATCAGCTCCGGGGAGGATGTCAGGGTCATCTCTGGGTCCCATGGAGCCGAAACAGCTATAGGCCCCATGGGTTGAAGGCCCAACTTAGCAACCAGCATATTCTCCGACTCCAAAGGGGTTGGAGGCGAGGCCACAGGTGACAGTGGTGACCTATCTGGTGGAGATGTAGCAGGCTCGTAGTCGAGGGCTGCAGGACCCAGGTCCGGCAGGGTATCGTTAGCTGGCACCTTGGGTGGAGCGGAGTTCAGGATTTCATCCAATTCCTCGTAGTACCAGACGGTGCCACTGGTCTGGGTGCTGGCATCAATAACCCGGGGTCCGAAGGAAGCCTCCCTCGATAGACACCGGATTGGAAGCAGCGGTCCCACAGCAATATAGCGACCGTCACACAGGTGGGCTGTTGAGACCCTTGAGCCGTCAGGATACTGCCACATCTTGGAGTAGACGCCGTAGTATCTCTCCGGTGCATACAGAGACTGGAGCCTTGCTGCCCTTTCCTCGGAGTGGGGGGTAATCCACAGCGTTTTTGCCTCATGATCAACTTTGAGGGAGTCAGCAAATAGGACGAAGGGTATCCCGGCCGTGCCCTCGACGCAGAGGAGCCCTCTCGCGGTGTGTATTGGGTAATGGGAGGAGTAGCAACCGGAACACCAGAAGTACCCCGTGACCTCCCACAGGTGTAGCTCCTCTCTCAGGTTGCTTCCACACCAGATACATTTAGCATCTGCCTGTTATGATAATAGCACAGAGTTAGTAAAAGGTTAAATACTTTAGCGCATAAGCAAGCTATCTGAGGACCTTGCACAAGGCCCTCAGATACTCGGGGGGCGCGCCTTTGAGCCAATAATGACAGCCAGGGAGAGCGGACTGGAGGTAATTGGCCGAACCCTGGACTGCCTGGAGGTCCTGGTCTCGCGGGGAAATACGCAGCATAGGTAATGAACCCGGTAATGACTGTGATTTGGCCAATCAGGTTTGCCCATAACAGCACTGAGAGAAGTCCCCAACCTAGGCCCCATGCAACTATGGCGCCAAGCTTAAGGAGCCAACGCCTTCTTCCTCTTTCTCTCAGGCTGGCGGTCAGATAGCAAATGTAGCTTAAAATGCTGACGGTCAGCAAGGCCTTATAAGCTGCACATGTGATCCTGACGATCGGGTAAAAGATCGCCAGGGTGTCCAGAACCATCCAAATTACGATGGCTGCTTGCTGGCATATCCCAACGCATGTGGTGTCAATTGCAACTCGCCCTAGCAGGTGAGTCACGAACAGGGTAATTCCTAGATCTCGAACCCCGAACCACACGTTGAGTATGATAAGCTTAACACATCCTTGGACAAGGGCTAGGGCCCATAGGGGCTGATCTGGGGACCAATGGCAGAGGCAAACGTAGATAAGCCAGACTGACAAGAGAGTAGCAAATTCCATAGTACTCACTTTCAGTAAGGCTGTCACATCTGCGATGGTTTCTCCAGTGGTGTTGTTTGCCATAATTACTCAAAGTTAGAGTTTCCTCTTATCTAATACTAAACTTGTTGGTCTAATGCTAGTGTCTCCGTCTCGAAATCAGGAACTACGAATGACTGGGGTGTGCCGTGGCCCGGGCTTTATAGGGGATGGGGCGTTCCTCCTTCTTCTTGCTGGGATCGGTTCTTACCACAGGGGAGGGTAGCAGCCTGGACTCCTCCTTTTACTAACGCCACTGCGATGGCGCCAGTAATAAGCAAGGCCACGATCATTAACAAGTATGGCCATAATTTGACCAGCAGGCTGCCGAACCATCCCGTGACTATTCCGAAGCCTTCTTCGATGATTCCTGCTGTTTCTTCCAGAATGGTATTGAGAGTGCCAGTCACTACCAGGCCTACTCTCTCATACCATTTACACTCGTGTTCTTCTTTCCCTGAACCACAGTGCATCCAATTTTCTTCTGGGGAGTGACAGGTCCCGTTGTTGTAGATCAGATTTGGCCCGATCCAGCTGAAGCCCTTTATTTCCTTGCCTTCACACAGGCTCTTTCTGAACGCATGTCCCTCTCCTAGGGCAATGAGAGGGTCAGCGACAAAGGGCACGAATTGCCCCACAACTTTCTTTCTTTTAGATAGGCCGTGCCCCATGATAGCTTTAGCACAACCAACTTGACGGGGGAAAGCTCTTTTCCAATTTCCGTTAATCTTCTTCCAAACTATTTGGATGCCGTGAGTGTCATACTCTTCTTTGTAGTGAGACAGACAATGTTGGTCCCAACCGGGGACCTCCTGACAATTTTGTCTGGCTAGGCTCACGGTGCAGGTTGTGTTAGCTCTGTCACATACCATATTCCATGGTCGTGGGCTAAGGAATGGGATAGGATTGTTCCAATCGTTCGGCCAGATTTCTCGATCTTTGGCGTAGACAGTAGCAAGGTACTGGTACTTTACCCAGTAGCTGCTGCTGTTTGAGAGGCAGGGGATGACCCATTGCTTTACTTCATCTTCTTCCAGTCCCCACCACGTGCGTCCTACACTTCTTTGGTGACCTTCTTTCCATGCCTGTAGAGCCCCTTTCACCGTCTGGTTTCTCAGCAGCCCACTGCAGTCATAGATCCATTCTCCCCAGCCGTTACTCAGGACTTGGTTCAGCGGGCATCTGGGTGATTTGCCGTCGTTCACATAGGCTGAACCATTCAATGCCTCGAAGATGTTACGTACCACACAGAGATCTATACCCCAGAAATCATATTTAGGTGCTTTCCAGAGGTCTTCCGGTTGAGGTGCCTTTTGAACGTATAGTTTGGAGCGGTAGGGCCCTTTCAGGCCTAGGCCGGTCCATGTCCGTCCTTCGTGGAAGGCCCCTCTGAAGTGCTGCAGTGAGACGATCCAGACCCAAGGCAGAGTGTCATTGAGCCAGCCCTCATGATGGGTGTGTGGAACAGGATCATAGCTGTTCTCCCCGATAGTGAACAGGGTACGCGTAGCTTCAGAAACCACCACGTAGTTCTGGGTTTTGCATTCCCCTTGCACGTTCCAAAAACACGGGGATAACAGCACTAGTTGTTTCTTCACACAGTTTACTGTGATGTTCTTATAATATGCTTGACGCTCATTACTCAGGGGAACAAAGTCAGGGTCTATCAGCTGCATGGTGGAGACTGGCATTGGGCTCATAGGTGCGGCAACTCCCGGCGTGGGAGTTGTTGGCTGGTCTTCGGTGGTTGATACGGGGGTCTCTGTAGAGTTGGTTGGCTGTGTAACTTGGCTCACCGGCCGGATCTCTCTCGTTCTGATGTTGGCTTTTCTCTTCACAACACTCTGATCGCAGTGCAGAGTGTAGTGGCCCCAGTACTCCCATCTTGGTAGTACTGTGATGCATGTGTCGTTTCTGCTGGGTGCGGGGAAGACTGCTTCTTCCTCCCAGTAGCTCTGCTGCTTCAGTCCCAGTATCGGCCGGCATCCCCATGTGCAGTACCATTTGGGTTCTTCGGGGATGGCTCGGATCCAAGTACAGCTCGCTCTTTTTGATTCTTTCTTTATCAGATGGAAAACTTGCAGCAAAATTGTCTGGTTGTCTATTTGCTGCAAATTTTGTATTATCTTGGCACCTTCAGCTATATTACCTCCCATGGTAACAGACTGATTTGCTGGTGTCACATTCAGCGATGCCTGCCATTCCTCCAACCGTTTCCCAAGCGCCTCTTCCTGGTGCTGGGTTAGGTTGAGGGTTTGGTTTCTGTCCCATACCTGGAGGATGTTACTCTGTTGCACCATCCAGCAGTTCTGCTGGGCGGTCTTCGTTGTTGCGTGTTGGACCCTGGTATGGGTTAGGGCCCATGGATGGCTACCATAATGGTAGAGTATGAGTAAGACTGATATCAGTCCCACCAATACTGCTGTTATCTTGGCAATGAGGCTTAGGCAAAACCATAATCCGGTCCGGTTTCGTGATCGTTGTCGTCTGGCCGTGTGCTCCATTTATCCTACAGGGATAAATGTGCCCACCTCATCCACTTTACGCTTCGCCGTTCTTCAGCAGGCGGTAGCTGTTTGTTGGCCTCGGCTTTATCAGCTTCGGTTGGCTCGCCTCCTTCTGGCACTATGTCTGCTCCCACCGAGTAGATTCCCTTGAATGGCACGACAACCATCTGGACGGTGATTTTAACCTTTGCTGTCTGGGCTGGGTCTAGGGGCGTGTCTGCTCTGCTTGCCAGTGTCCCTGGCACCTGCATCACGTTGTCCCGTTGCCAGGTTTCTGGGGTAACAAGGTACCTTACACTTTTTACCTTGCACTTTGCCCCCTGATTGCCCCAACCATCAAGGCCAGTAACACTGTAATGCAAACTATTGCCTCTGGCTCCTTCTTCTTTTGGAACGTCGGGGCTGTCTTCCAGCTCGATTCTTTGGTCCTTGACGACCTCCTCGATGAGATTGCCCCAAGTGGTTAACTCCCAAGGGCCTTCCCATCCTCCTTGATGGGCTCTTCCCTTCTGATCGTCAGGCAGCTTCTCCATTCCGGTGGTGTATTCGGGTAAAGCAGGATCTCTGAACACTCTGATCACACGGGGAACCTGGTGTGTAGCAAAGGGAGGGTTAGCCACCTGCCCATACAATGGATCATAGGGCCAGCTCTCCCGAATAGCCTCCAGCTGGGTGCTCTGCTGCTTATTTACGGTGCAATAAACTCCAGCTTCCGCTCCTGCCGCATTCAAGACAGGATAAATTGGTGCAGTTGGGAGTGCCCACCCGTGCCCACACTGCTCCTCTACCTCTTTTTTCGTAGGATGCAGTATTGCCACGGGAGGAAGACTGAGGCACTCTCCCCCTCCAGGCTGTGCGGAGAAGGGGCAGAGCGGGTCCAGGAAGCGTCTCACCTGCCATCCCTTTGCACTTGCCACGAGCATCAGCCGACCATGCCTCAGTTGGAGTAGGCACCCATTGCAGTAGTGAATCTGAGAACCGTCCCACTGGCATGAGCAGTCAGCCGGCTCCATCTTGGTTCCGCGGAGGTCCCAGTACGTGAGGACCACCAGCCGGGGTAGAGTTGTCAGGCGGCAAATGCCACAGATGTATGCATCCAAAACCTTCACAGGTCTATAGTGCATGCCACGGAACTCTTGCTTAGCCCCATCGACTTGGATAGGCTTCTCGTTGCCGGGACCTTCCCATAGAATGGAGAGTGTGGATGGTTTGCAGCATACCACGCAGGAATTCTTAACCTGACGCCACTCAATAACTTCTTTCTCTTCTGACAGGAAACCTTGTTTTGCGCATTCCAGCTTCCGCAGTCCTCTGCCTGTCCAGAGGCCTGTGGTAGTTCTTCTCAGGGCAACCACCCCATAGGCAGTGGCCAATCTGACGTAGGGTGGTAGGGTTTGTGTGTTGTTGGCCATTTTGTGGTTCCTGGTTCACTTCTAGTTTGGAATAGGCTTAAGTTGCTCTACTCCCTGGATTCCTCTCTTCGTCAATAACACCGTGTTATTGTCTAAGATCTTCTCAATTGTGTCGGATACTTCGTACTTGGGTTTAACAGCAGCAGTAGCAGGGTGATCCCGAGCCTTGATCCACACTCGCTGTCCAACGATGAATGGCACTTTCAAGGTCACGCCCCACAGCCTGGGACGTGAACGAGCACTGATTCAGCTGCACAGAAGGGGAGGGTCTATCTGCTCGGTGTCTGTCATTCAGGGTTTTGCCAATCTCAAGAGCCTTGGTGCTCCAGTCCTTGGAGTTGGCATTTTTCCCGATCCAGTTCTTTACCAAAACAATGGTGCGTTCGACAATTCCATTGGCTTGGGGTGTGTAGGGGGGCGAGTAAACTCGCATCACTCCGTTGTGCTGACACCACTGGTCGACCTGGGAATTACGAAAATGACTGCCATTGTCTGTGCGGAGCTCTTTAGGGACCCCTAAGTGATAGCATGCCTGATCAAGCATGCTGACGACACTGCTGCCATTTGCTTTGCGTACTGCTTTCACGATCACGTACCCTGACATCGAGTCCACCAGTACCAGGAGATATTTTTCTCCTTTCTTTCCTGTGATACCCAAGGGCCCAGCTACGTCCATGCAGACGGAACCCCAAGGGATGGTACTCTTAATGGACTGGCCGCCCACTCTCTGTCCTCTCCGGCCTGCGTTGTAGCGACCACACTCAACACAGTTTGTGAGAACAGCACGGACACGGCCTGCTGGAATCCAAATCTGCAGCTTTTCCAACTCCTTCCGTGTGGGGATGGTTCCGGCATGGCCCAACGACTCATGGACTGCCTGCACCACTTCCACCACGGATTCTGCTGGGACCACCCGTCCTTTGGGTGTCTCGTCCCACTTTTCGAGACCGACAAAGACGATTCTTCTCTGCTGTACATAGCGGTCAACTTCATCGTTGCCCCGCCAATGCTCTCCGTCTTTTCCATGGGCCTTTTGGTGGATGACCTCAAGCCCCATGGTCATCCGTAGCTTCCACAGGTCCGTATGGGCAATAGGTTTTCCCTTTGCTCCTTCGAACCCGTTCTCTTCCCAGATGCTGAGGTCCTCAGTCAGGGCCTGTGCACAGTAATAACTGTCAGTTATTATTCTGGCACGTTGCACCCTTCGTTTGGTGAGCTCTAGGAGTCCTTCTAAGATGGCGGTTACTTCCCCGGCTTGAGCACTGCCGGGTGTTTTACCCTTCTGTCGAAACATTTCTTTCTCATGGTGTTTTAGGATGTAACCCCAGTAGGCCGTATCATCGTGGCCTTTTCTCGAACCATCTGTAAAAAGAGTCCATTCGATGGGCTCTTCTATAGGGGGGATTGTAGCTTTTTTGGACGTTGGCTGTGCAGGGCCAATGTCCAAATCAGGGTCCAACAGGATATCTTCCCATCGGCCCCATCTGGTGTTGGTAGCTTTTGTGCTCTCGATCGTCTTCTTCTGCAGATGACGATGCACTTGGCTTTGGGTGATTACTCTGATCTTTTGACCCTGAGCCAGGTCTTTCAGCGCTGGCCAGTAGCTAGCCAGCACTGCTAGCTCTTTCTCAGGTTGGGGAAACTTCTTTTCAACCGAGGAGAGTGTATAGCTCCACAGGGAAACCATACCCCCTCCTTCGTTGTTGACTTTTACCATGGCATCCTCGTCATCACAGCTGATTTCGGCTACCAAACGATTCGTAAGGCTCCTTGGCTCCAGCCGTACAGCTTCACGAATCGCCTCTTTCAACAGTTCCAGGTTGTGTTGATCGGTGGCCGTCCAAACCCATGTTTGGTCTTCTTCAGCGTCTCTCTTTCGCAGGCCAGCATACAGAGGCTTTGCATACTTTTGGTACCTGGGCACATGGTCTCTAACGTAGTTGCATAGGCCCAGAATCTTCTGCAGCTCGTTCTCCGACGCTGGGGGACGGATGAGTTCTAACGTGTCCTTGTAGCCCTGTGAGAGGCCTAGGTCTGATGAGACGTGGAACCCCAGGTAATTAACCTGGAATTGGCCCAACTGGCATTTTTTCAAGTTGAGCTTTAGACCGGCCTCCGAGAGTCTTTGTACCACCTGTGTCAATTTATGCAGGTGTTCTTCTTCTGTGTCGTCAGCTATGAGCACGTCATCGATGTAAATTGTTACACCGAGGCCGTCCAATACGTTCATAACAGCAGCTTGGAACACATTAGGGCTATTTTTAAACCCCTGCGGGAGTCTACACCAGACGTAGCTTTTGCCTTTGTGTGTAAACGCTGTTTTGGCTTGTGATTGACGTGCCAGTCGTAGGGAGAAGAAACCGTTGGCAAAGTCAATACAGGATTTGTATTTCTTGACTTGCAGTGTCTTCAATGCACTTTGTGGGTTGATCAGGCTGGCTTTGTTGGCTACTGTGCGGCGGTTGAGGGCCTTGAAGTTGATGACGGGTCTCCAACCTCCTCCTGCAGCTTCAGGCTTTTTTACAGCTTGAATGGGGCTGTTGGTGATTGGATTTGGCTCTGCTCGAATGATGCCCAGGATCAGGAGTTCTTTCACGATCCGGTCCATCTCCTCGATCGCCGCTGGGTTGAGAGGGTATTGTCGGGCAGGAGGGTGAACACCTCCCTCGATCGTGTGCATGTAACTCACGCCCAAATCCCCGCAGTCATTCTTGAACCTAGCCACGCTAGCCTTGGAAATTAGCTGTCGTAGTTGTTCTTTGCCAGCAGGAGAGAAGTCACTCTCCTGCACCTTGGTTTCAATAGTTGCTGGGATGTCTACAGGCTTATGCCATTCAGTGGTGGCTGTAGGGCCCAGTGTGTGTGCAGACCTAATTACCCTGGATTGCAGCTGGTGCAATCGTTGCATCAATAATTTAGGTATGGGCTTACATTTGTGGAGGATGCGTAGGTCTCTGGTTGTGATGAGATCGTAGGGGCCTTTAAGCCATATTATGCCTCGCCAGACACAATAAGGCATTTTCTGAACAGTTCAATTAGCAAATTGGACCGTAAGGTGTCCTTTCGTTGCAAGGCTTTTGCGGGTCATTGACACCTCAGCACCGGAGTCTACCAGATAGGGTTGGCCATCCACTTTTGTGTAGATGTCGTCCCCCACCCAGTATGCATTCTCCAGCGTGACCCGCGCCTTGGATGCCATTAAGCTCGTGGCCCTCCTGACAAGGCCTTACGCTCGTCCTGGAGGGCTCTCTTTTGTTCCGGGGTCATCTTACGGTATTCCTCATCTGAGACATACGCACCAGCACTGGGTTTAGCCTGATTCCGTCGAGGGTCTTGGGGAGATCTGGAATTTTCCTTGTAGAGTGGCGGGTTGGGATTGGGGTACCATGGGTCCGGACCGAATCGGCCGGGCCCGTTGCGTCGAGGTTGATTACGATCCCCTCTGGGTGGTGGGGAGAATGTGACGGCTCGCACTGGAGCCTCTTGTGGGCGTTGTCTAGCCGGCTGAGGGTTGGAACGAACCATGTTCCCCTCCGCAGGCTTCTTTTGTTGGGACTCTTTACTTCTTTTCTCTGCAAATACCACGTTTTCATTATCCCAACACTGGACCTTAAGGTCCAGCTGTTCCGTGGTGTACCCGGACAAGGGGAGCCGAAGGAAAGCAAGATCGCCCCTGGAGCCTTTGACCACCGCTTGTAGTGCTTTGACATACCGTTTTGGGTCGATTACCTCCTTCAGGCCCTCCCATACACAACTTAGCTGACCGACTTCTTTGAACTGAGCCTTAGCCCTGGCGATATGGGCATCCTCAGGATCCCCGCTATCACGCACAATGCGTTGGTAATGGCTCAGGGCAGAGGCCGTGCTGTTCAGCTTCATCTTGGTGACGCGAAAGATCCACCTACGCTTAGCCTCTTCGCAGGCAGGATAGTCCTCGATCAGGGGCCATGTTTCCCTAAGGTAGGTCTCCCTCGATTCTCCTTTCTCCATTGGGACCACAGCATTCAGTAGAGCCCGGAGGTCCTTGTTTATCGTCTCGTTGGATGGTTCTTCGCTTGGCTGGTCCCTCATGGCCGCTTCAGCTCGTAGCTCCCTGGGTCTCGCCGTCCCCTCTCGACGTGGGTGCTCCTCGTCCGATGAGACTTCATCCCACGGGTTTGTCGGGGACAGCAGGGAGAGTTTGTGAGCTGCTTTCTTCAGGCGTCTTAGCATGACATCATGGGTCACTGCCAGGAGTGCATGTCTGAAGCTCTCGGTCAGGAGCTTGTATGTGGCCAGGGACGGATAGGATGGCATCATAAGGAAGTTAGCCAACTCCCCATACGCGCAGGTGACTGTCACGTCCACCATGTCCAGTGGCTTCAGCTGCCAGGCCGTTGGTACTTCGTACACCGTCTGGCCTACCTCGGGCGCGAAGGCCTGGCGTCCGTCTTTAGTTGTTATCGGGCCGTAGGCGTCATCCACTGCCAGTCTCCTGGAGGCATTGTAGAGATTGAAGAGTTCAACCGCCTTCTTCTCCCCTCTCCTGGTTGCCACCTTCAGCTGCCTCAGGTCCCCGTCATCCTCTCGCGCCGAGTAGTTGGTGTCTGCCGAAGTTTTGGGGCCCCGCGAAGCTCCCTCTCCACGGAGAACCTCAGGCGTTGGATTTCCCATACGTCCACCCGTCTCCTGGTTTGGTGCCGGGGTCGCAGCGCGAGCCTTGGTGCCTTTGGGGTGTGCCTCTGTCCGTTGGGCTGGATTCTCTTCATCCGATGAATCTGGTTCTGGGGCAGGCATTGTTATCGCTGTCTGGAAGTCCAGTTTCTTGGTGACAGCGTCTCGCCCGTCACCCGGTGTAGATGTCCGGTACTTTCTCCTCGCTGTGCCGGGTGGCCCTTGTGGTATCTCTGGAGCTCTTTCCAGTCCTTCTGGTCCATCCTCTGGGAGCATCGGATATGCCCCTGGGCCTTGCTTCACTCTGCGGGCTTCATGCCAAGCTCTCACCCGTGCTTCTCGGACCTCACTCGGCTGATACGTCAGGGGCTGGCCTGTCCTCTCTTTTGGCGGCCGGTCCATCATGTCTGTAGTGACAACCACCAGTTGGCTGATGACATGTCCAGTTCTTGGGTTGGCAAGGTATTGCCTGAGTACCCTATTGGCGACTTTCTTCCCGTCCTCAGGCCCAAAACCACTCTGGATCATGCCTTAAGTCGGGATAACCAGCCGTCTCAGTTTGTAATTGCTGGCGTGTTTCAGGGCTCTTTCTAGGGCCACCGCCATCATCTCCATATATTCGTCTTTTTCCAGAGACCCCTGATAATCTCGAATTGGAAGATGTAGGACCGTAAAGTAGGGTAGCTTCCCTGCTGGCGTGCCGACTACCCACCGGTCCTCATGCCTTTCCCCTCTGCTTCGGAACCTTCTGGCCTGAACAGCTTCTTGGTACTCAACACCCCCCCGCCGCTGTATCTCTCTCCGTAGGAACCTCGAGCGTATGTCTAGGGTGTCGGTGGTAAACAGCACCAGGCCATCGCCGTCGAGATCCCAGGGCAACCCTTCCGAATAGTACAGAGTTACCCCTTGCCCCCTGATTGCCAGCGCACCAGGGGAAATATCGTTCAGTGGATTCATCCAGTCAGCTTCCGTCTCTTCCTGCTTCAGCGGGGGTTGGGCTGGAGGGGGCTCTAGATTTTTCCGCTTCTCTACGGCTTTCTTCGAGATTACCGCCTCTGTGGAGGGGCCTGGCCGGGGAAACACAGATCTTGGACTGTGCCTCGGGCTAGGAATGATTGGGTTTCTCCGGTCCCACGTCTCGTATGCTTTCGTCAAAGCAGCCACTATCTTGCCTTCCCCCAGCCCAAGGTCGTCATATACTGTATCGATGAGTTGCTCATTTCTCTCCATCGAAGACTGGGGATCGGGCAGGAGGACCGGTGCTTCATCGTCGGATTGCTCTGGTTCCCCCTCGGATTGAAGAGGGTCGTCTCCGTCCTCCTCCTGCCATTCGTTGTTGCTGTCATTGATGCCAACCAGGCTCACTCTGTCTCCGGCCTCTTCATGCCGGAGCCGCTTGCCATACTCTTCCATCTCCTGAGCCAGGGGTCGAGTGTCTGCATACACTCTTGCTGCTATGGTTGGACTCGAGGATTGGAGATTAGAAAAGACCCCCAATGTGTTGGCAGTCATCTTTGTGACGGGGTCATACTTCTTCGATGTACTCATGATGGTATGTATTGGCCCCCACTTCCAGGTTTTCAGGACCTCACACCACCACGTCATCCAGGCTTTGATGCCCGCTTTCTTCTTCACCTCGGTCGGGTGCCGCAGAATCATGATGGCCCGCCCGGCATCTTGGGTGTCGGCGTAGTAATAGCCTTCATTCTGCATCATTTCCTCGACCTCAGCTTTCACGATTTCCATCCGCCGGTGGCTGGAGTGGTCCTCCAGGAACTGCAAGGCCCCCGGACTCCAGGCATCCAATCCATCTCCATACAGGATAAGCAGGTGGGGAGCCTGATGGGCGATTGTCGGTAGCAGGGGGCTCCCGCCTGAAGCTCCGATCCGACCGTCCTCAGCTGCCGCCGCCGCTTCCGCCGCTTCAGCCATCTCGTCTCGATTTGTCGTCTCTTGTAGTCTCTATCTGCACTTACAGCCTCCCTTAGCGCTTCGGGACCGGGGTGTAGTATCAGATGTGTTGGGCTATTCAGCACCGCTCCCTGGCACAGCTTGTCTGTCCAACGGCGGTTGCTTCTCTCTCCTGCTCGTCGCTTTGAGTGCGCAGGTTGGTGACTCCGCTCTCTGGCTCGTCCTGCAGTGTTGCTCCCTCGTCGGTCTCACCGCTTCTCTGGCACGTCCCGCAGTGTTGCTCCCTCGTCGGGCTCACTGTTCCTCTGGCACACAGGCAGTTATCCTTAACTGCCCTACGCCTCTGCTCACGGGTCCTTTGTCGAGACTTCACACCAGAAGTCCCTGTTCGGGCGCCAAATGTTAGATCCCGGAGTTTTAGATTGTATTTACCCCTGTACAGGAGGTTCCGGTAACCAGCTCTCCGTTTAAAGGGTCCGATTCCTATCACCCTGTGGGTATTACCCGTCCAAGAATAACTAGGAATAATTAAGCTGGTGGCGAGGAGACACGCCTAGCTTTTTCTAACTGCCTTCGTCCTGAGGTCTACCCTGCTTACACTGGCCCAGCAGCAGGACCGAATAGCCCTGGGGTTCTACTACCACACCAGTCGCCTCAGTTAACGGCAGCTCTCCTCTAAATGATCCAGGCTCTTGATATGGTCGCTAGGATAGGGTTTTAATGGCCAGGACAGCAGGCCATAAGGGTATGTTTAGTTTAAAGGGCTAGAAGTAACCTATAAGAACCATTTGTAGATGTAAGAACACACTTTACCTAGTACATTATAACCTCTGAAAAGGTAAATGATCAAATGTCCACAATGAAATCTTAAATGTAAGATTAAATGATGCTTTTTATTGCTATTAAAAGGCAGGCATACAGCTCAATTCAGATTCAAATATGATTACTTACTTTGATTGGTTTTACACATAAAACATCCTACTCTATCGTCTAATCTCTATCCTTCAATGTATTAAGAGCTGAAGCAGGGAAAGATGAATGTCCGTTTTGATGTGGAGAGGCAGAGGGGAAGTCACTCGGCCGAGCAATCTCGCCTTCACCGTTATCAGGGAACTGCGCGACCTTTGTACAGCGTTTCAGAGTTGTTGAGTCTTCCCCAGACTCCGCATTCCGCTCCGTACAGCTGGACGACCTTGAGTTACCAGTCAACAGTGTGAGCGTTGAAACAAAGAGTTCTCTCTGAAATGTCCTTTTCAGCTGGGTGGATGTGGTTAAGCCCCTTGCCGCCGGTCCTCTTTTGATTCAGCTGAAGAAGGAGGTTGAGTTTTTCTCTAAGTCCTGCGATGTCTTGCTTGCTCTGTCTTCTCTGTCTCGCTCCAGAGGCTAAGTCTTTTCCAGACTCAGTCTTTTTCTTCGGTCCGTAGCTTGCTTCTCCTGGGGTGGTCGATCAGGTCCCAGCTTGCTTCCGTCCACGAGGTCCGACGAGGCTTAACAAACTTTTCTCCTCAAAATCATGCCTTTTTATACACAACAGCCCTCAGTTTTTTTCTAACTTTTTGTTGTCAACTCCCCCTTTTTGGGAAACTTCCCTAAAAGGCTCTGATTGGTCTTTGTAGACTCTGATAGGTCAGACATATATCCCTGTGGGTGTGTCAATTCTTATACACTTTTTTGATATATTCTAACACACTTACTGTTTCTTAAATCAACACAATACCCAATACTTCACTCAATAATACTTCAATCAACCATTTCATGGCAATATGATAATTCATTACATTTTTAATCTCTTGCTTTTAGCTTGCATAAGGTTACATGGTTATAATATTCTCTGTGCTTCACCTTGCATGATTATATGATTCCCTTAAGCGCTGGTATATTCTCCAAGCCTTTTTCCCAGGCGATGGAAAGGCTTATCATAGCATTGTTATGGCTCCGTATATTCTCCGAGCCTGTTTCCCAGGCCTTGGAGGGGCAGACTGATAACATAGCATTATTATGGCTTTGTACCAGGTGGTGTGGGGCAGTGAGGGATTCAGAATACTTGACACTCTGCAGTCGAGTATGTCCAGCCCAAAATGTGAGGAAAGTGCGCAGATTGTGCAATGCTCTAGAGCAGGGGTGTCCAAACTATGGCCTGCGGGCCGAACCATTTTTGATTGGCCTGCAGCACATTCTAAAAATATATTGGAATATAGCCCTTCTCTACGGAAAAAAAGAAGAAGAAGCTGTGGACAGGATATTTACTTAGAAAAAAGTCGGATTTATATCATGCCTGGATAGCGTAGTGGTTAATACCATTGACTTCTTTTTTTCTCACAGTCGAAATACGCTGTGATATTAATAAGCACAACGAACTAATTGACTGAATAATTTTAGTCAATTAAAGTTAATAACATTTTCTAAGAAACAATAGTTGATGTGTCAACAAGCCCATTAACTTATTGCATAACAAGCTTGAAATATAGGGGAGAACGGGGTAATCTGAGCCACTTTTTACATTTGCTCCCCTCTAAGCGAGCTAAAATTATTTATCACTCAAATGTACACATTTCCCATTAATTCAGGATGTTTCCTAGAAATGGGCATTAGCAGAATTTTTTCAAGACAAAGGGCAGCGAAAATATGATTGTTTAAAAAAAAGTTGTGATGTGGCTCACTTTTACGGTGGCGCTGAGCATTCACCAAATAAAAAAAAGTTTTGTGGTAGCCGAATCCCCCATGGCTTGACAAGACAAAGGTAGTAGACTGGACTTATCATCAGTGATCAGGTTTATTCAGAAGGAGATTCCATCAGACATACAGAGGATTTCAGAGTGAGCAGTAGCAGCAGGCTGAGGCCGCAGTGGCACTCTCCGTTAGTTACAGAACAGTGTCTTATATTCTCATGTGTGGGGGGTATCATGTGTTCTTAATATCTGCAAATAGACAGATCGTTTCATACCATGTCAAACACACGTCCATCTAGGGAGGTTCTACTTCTTCCTCGTAACCTTAACCTTTAAGACTATCTGCTCAGTAACTCTGGTGAATAGAGGCTATTCAAATCTACAACATTCCTCCATTTAGAATTAACTAATTCTACCAAAACAAGATGTAACCAAACATATTTGAATAGCCTAACAGAAACCTCCAACAAAACACAGAAACACTCTTTATGAGTGAAGTAGAATACAATGCATAGATGAAAGCATTACTGCAGTAAACTACATAAGAAAGGGACCAACAAAGCAACTGCATAAACACAGAACGAAGATAAAAAGAGAATAGGGTGCGAGAGCCCTCTGCAGCCGAAACTCAAGAGTCTCAAGTTCAGATATTATTAGCCATGGTCAGCTTGCATGGGAAATGTAGTCCATCCAACTTTGGCACAGAGGATGGCTCCTCCATTTCAAACTTGGCAGACTCCGCCAGACGTGGCCAGCCGCCCAGGAAAGTCCAAGATGGTATGCGGTTGGCATGCGTGTGGCCATCTCCGTTAACAGCCATGACCACGGAATGCACTTGCGACAGCGCGGGGGCCGTAACCCGAGCATTCAGCTTACTTGATGACAGACGTTGGTCTCCAATCTACTTCCTCAAGTTCTTTAGCGTACATAAGCACAGAGCGACTTAACAAGCATGAATCCAGTCCAGCCTTTTTCCCAAAGTCTTAGTCAATAAAACGAGCACACGGTTCTTTGTTATAACAGTGGAACTACTGGATACCTGGCCATAACGGAGCCTCTGTGTTTAGTCCCCCAGACCGGACAATCATGCCGTGACCTTGAACTTTGACACAGAGCACTCTCATCCGAGTTCACATTATCTCCCGTAGCAGTTCTCAGTTATTTTTAGATACTGGAACAGACATGAACCTTTCAACTTGGACGTTCATCCGGGATTCCCACTTTGTTCTGCATTTCTCATTTCATCAGATGATTTCCGTCCAAGTACAGGTAGATTCATCGTGTTCCTGTTATATCCTGTTCGTGACGCCAAATGTGGTAGCCGAATCCCCCATGGCTTGACAAGACAAAGGTAGTAGACTGGACTTATCATCAGTGATCAGGTTTATTCAGAAGGAGATTCCATCAGACATACAGAGGATTTCAGAGTGAGCAGTAGCAGCAGGCTGAGGCCGCAGTGGCACTCTCCGTTAGTTACAGAACAGTGTCTTATATTCTCATGTGTGGGGGGTATCATGTGTTCTTAATATCTGCAAATAGACAGATCGTTTCATACCATGTCAAACACACGTCCATCTAGGGAGGTTCTACTTCTTCCTCGTAACCTTAACCTTTAAGACTATCTGCTCAGTAACTCTGGTGAATAGAGGCTATTCAAATCTACAACAGTTTCACAGCTAATGTAGCCGTTAGCACACTCAGGATCTCGTAATTACGAGAAAAGATCTCGTAATTACGAGATAATATCTCGTAATTACGAGATAAAGATCTCGTAATTACGAGATAAGGATCTCGTAATTACGAGATAAGGATCACCCTCTCATTCATCAATAACGATGCCTGTGTGTGTGTGTGTGTGTGTGTGTGTGTGTGTGTGTGTGTGCAGACGAGGTGAACCTAGTCATAGGCAAACGTAGGCAATTGCCTTGGTTTCCGGACTACAATGGGCCCCATAATCAATACACTTATTTTAAATATTTTTTTTACTGTTCATTCATTAATCAGCGATCGCATCGGGTACTGAGGGACATCTTTCGGCTTTACGCCCGTGATCAGCTGCTGGTCCGACTGGGCTTTTCTCCTGAACAGTCCAAGTGACTGCATATCTGCGCAAAGTTGACATGGCTAATACTCATTGTCATGCCCTCCTTGTAGAAAGTTTGTATGTGTTTGTATGAGTCAAGGATCACACCGAGTTTAAACGACTGCATTTAATCCAAGCTTTCAATACAACTGCGCTTCGATACAGTAAACAGGAGGTAAAAGTGAACTAGCCCACCGGGCATTCTGATTGGATGAGGCAACACAGTATGGTGGCTCCGGTGGCTCATAGTGAACAAACGGCATATTTTAACCAAATGCTAATGTTAGCACACTCATGCCTATGGCTAGGTTCACCTCGTCTGCACACATACACACAGGCATCTTTATTGATGAATGAGAGAGTGATCCTTATCTCGTAATTACGAGATCTTTATCTCGTAATTACGAGATCCTTATCTCGTAATTACGAGATCTTTATCTCGTAATTACGAGATATTATAGCACACTCAGGATCTCGTAATTACGAGATTTTTTCTCGTAATTACGAGATCCTGAGTGTGCTAACGGCTACATTAGCTGTGAAACTTTTTTTTATTTGGTGAATGCTCAGCGCCACCGTACACTTTACCCCAGCTGTGGGGTAAACTGAAATCCACTCTGAAACTACCATAACAACACTTATTGTAACAGTAAGAATCCTGAAAGCTAGCCACACATTCCAGAACTAATGTCGGACTAGTAAAAGAATGATGGGGTTTGGTCAATTAAGCAAAGCAAATTTTCTAAACACTTGAAAGTAACTCTGAACAAAATACAAAATCAAATACAACATATTATAATTCAAAAGGTTTTAATAAGATTCAAATGAAAGATAGAACTAGTTAGATTAGAACACAGTCTGGGGGTCAGAACACAGGACCCTTAGAGCCAGCTAGTGTCTGGGGGTCAAAGCATAGGAAAATCAGAACCAGCGAGAACAGCCTGGGACTCCGAACACAGGAGAATACCCAACTGGATTATAACATCAGTCTGTCATACTCTACAACTAGGCACATTCCAGCCCTGAAGGTTACAGGGAAAGATGAAAAGGTGCTCTTTCTGTGTGGTTGCCCCAAGTCGTCTTCCTGGTGTATTTCCTTGGCATGATGGCTTTTCTACAATGTGTATGACATTAAAATAAAACATATGTTGTGTAATATTACATTAAAATATGTTTAAGACTAAACTTAACTTGTGCCTTATGGTGGGGGAAAGTGAGACAGTGGCTCACTTTCCCCCACAGCATTTGGCTCACTTTCCCCCACCACCTAGCCTGGAAATCCAGACCCTGATATATTGAACGATAGATGGTCTGGCCACGATCAATAGTAATTTCCAACTCAAGGGGCGGCTCCTACTCGTGCATTTCAAATGCCACTGCACGCAATTGGATAGCACTACAACCAATCAGAGCGATGCACAAGGCGACGTAAGCCCCTTTCGTTTAGCGAACAGCTGTTAAACTGTTAAATTAAATGTTTGCCGTTGTCGGTCGGCAAAATAGAACATTCCACTTACTTGCTAATGAAAGATTTGAGTGCCGTCTTCCAAATCGTTAAGGGTCGAGGCCAAAGCAGTCTCAAACTCACACAACATATCCGCAGCCATCTTTGATGTTTACTATCACGGCTTCGACGTTGCATGCACGTCACTGTCGTCATCCGGTTACGTCCACCCCAGAGTACCATATAAAGGGCTCTGGTGCGCCCATATTAGATAGAACCAATTGAAACCACCAGCCAGATTTCTGGCTTTCTTGATAAAGCTTCAACGGAGCGTGTCCAGACCAACACGCGCAGCAAATTTAATTTGCCAGTGCCTAGTGGCAGGTCTGGGAATGCCAAGCTACCCACCACCACAATTTGAGAAAAAACTACCTCTCTTAGCATTTCAGGCTAATCTTCAGTTATCAGCATCACATGGTTTCATATGTTGGTAGTTCATCAACACGTATGATAGAAGTTTTTCTACGTGAATACATTTGCTTTGGCACAACAGTTGATAAAGTTGACAGCAAGAAAATTTACTTTTACCTGCAAAATACCTATTTTGGTGAAAAAAACATGCTTACCACAGCACCATGAGGTCCTCTCTTTCCAGGCCATGGGGAAATGAGAGGGGCTTGAAAACATATATCTCACATGACCACAAATGTTTTCCGTTGCCTAGATACAGGGGGTGGCTCACATTACCCGATGCCTCAGATTCCCCCGTTCTCCCCTACATCCTATCCGTGCCAACCCTTTTTTTAACAAAATTAATGAAAGGCATTTAATGGAAAGCTGTGATGTAGACACAGGGCTGTACAGTGCGACAGTTTTGATCGCATTTGCTACTGAAATTGATCACATGCGATGATGAATACGAATCCATTCGCACTCGTGCGACAGGTTGATAATGAGGAGAGGCTGTCTTTGAAACACAGAGGAGCGTTGCACAACACTACTTAGAGGGCTCTACATTAACACTGCAGGTAAATGAGTCTTAGGCAAGTAAGTTATTGAGTCCACCCTCCACTTTGGCTGGTGAAAGATGTGTGCTCGGGATCTGTGCTCGTGCAGCGATTCTAGGTGTAAAAACTTCACCAACTGCAATTACCGGAAGGACACGGCACATTACCGCAGTTAAGTTATCGCGTGTACAAACAGAACATTTCCTGTGCGCCTTCACATTAAAAGCCTGTTACTAGCCAAACGTGAGTTGACTTTTATTTTGAAGCCGGTAAGAACAGGAAGTTAGTGCTTTTTTCTAGCTTGAAAGGCAACTCCTTCAGCTGCAGAGAGAAGTCAACAGTAGCCTAGTCTATTTACACAAAGTTTTAAATAAGCCACTGAAAAGCTACTCCCAACACATTCACAACAACCTATTTAATTTATCCTAAATTGTACCAATATGTATACTTATTTATTTAATAGGCTATGTTTAATGTTTTAAAGTTTGGTTTTAATTAACAGAAGGACATTATAATAATAATTCTGAATCAGCAAAAAATTGCAATTGGCAGGTTAGATTCTTTTTTCTAAATTGCAATCAGTGCACCCTATTAATTTTTCTACAATTATTACTGCACACACTAGGATATCATATTAATTGTGAATCTCAAATGAGACCAGGATGACATGCTCAAAGGTAATTAGAGCAAAATGCAAGGGTTAAGGTTATGCAAGTTTTCAATCATAGCCTACTTTGTGTGCTACCAAATTTATTTTTGTGCCACTGAATTTCTTTGCTTGCTAGCACCAGTGCTACCACCTAAAAAAATAAGCGTACAGCCCTGAGACAGTTTTTTTTCTTTAAGCATATTAAATTATAAAGCATAATTTATTAACATGTAATTGATTCGCTAACTTTAATACACAAAAAGTGAGGCGAAATATTTCACCTCTATTGAGTCCGGCCCTTGGTAGATTTTTCAGTATTTGGCCCTCAGTGAAAAACGTCTGGACACCCCTGATCTATAGTCTAGTTAGTATATAAATTGCTCCACACTCCTGTCCAGTTGCTGGCGTTTGGCGAAAAACTTCAAGAAGAAAACTGTACAATAAAGCAATATTGTAGGCTAATGAGACTTGGATCAATTGGCTGCAGTCTGCAGGGTGACTTTTTGCACTTTCTGCCCGTACTAGAGAGCTTTTGTGTTCATTTTGCCCCAGTAGGACTTGAAACCCACTACAAGGAACTTTTAAAAGTTTATAAAACAGTCAAATTGTTTTCTGATGATTATTAATGACTTGTTACAACAAAAGAGACTATCATCATAAACTATGCTATTTTTATCGAATTATTATTAATGCCTTTTCTCTGGTCCAATTTTCCGGGAACTTGGACAAAACGATTTACAGCAGGCAGACCGACACATCCTGTGTTTCCAAACGGTAGGCTACTAAATCAAAGTTTACTTTGCTTCACCATGTCATATTACCAATATTAATCTGACAGTCACATATAGTACATTACCTCATTGTCAAGCTTATGTCGTCTCTCTTTCACTTCGCTTCCTAAACAAATGCAGACGCTGACGCATAAAAACACTACAGCCTTTGTCCAAGGGTGCTGCTATTATCAACAAAAACAGAAAGTTCCTCGTAGCTACTTTAAATCCCTTTCAACTTTCTACCCCCTCATGTTTTTACTTTGCCGGTTACTAATCACCTGGAATGATACATTGATACTTCGTTTAGGCTCTGTGAGGCTGTTTCTATGCTCAGCAGAGCTTTGAGACCAATAAAAAGTTAAGGTATCACTGAAGCTATGAGAATTCCCTATCTGGAAATCATGAATATTCGTTCATGTCATTTGGAGAAATTCTACAAATACCTGACAATATCATCCTCCTGGTGGCGCTAGCTTAAAATAATGCCACATCATCCGTGGATCATCTGGCTTCAGGTGGTGGCCATCGTGACCTATATTGCCGCCAACAGAGCCAAAATGCTGGCATTGCTACTGTGAAAATCCCCTCTTCTTTGCTGAGACCATGTGGCCTTGTCAGATAGTCTCCGCCTTAAGTTGCTCATTCAGAAATACATGTCATCCCCGCCCCCTCCTCCACTCATGCTCTTTCTCTCCCTCATTGTAACACAAACACGGGTCTCTCAAACCTCCGCTCATGGGCTCACTCATGGTAAGAGCTGCGACGAACACTTGTCGTTGGGAGACTGGGGGATTTAGACCTGCATTTTCACCAAAACGCACCGAATTCCACTCTGGGCTAAACACAGAACCACAGACTGCTGTGAAGCCTTCTTTCTCAGGTACTCTTTAACAGTCCCTTTCCCTTGAGCGCTAAGCAGTGCTTATACATTTTCATTTGTGTCCTCTGTAAACATTTTAGAGTGTACAATACTGTAGTTAACTTTGTTGAATTGGAAAGAGCCATTATTGTTGCAGTTCAGTGACAGCTGAGCTTTTGTGCTTGCACTTGTGCTTGGCGCTTGTAGCTGTAATATGTAGGCCAAAGGTTACTGGCTTCACTGCAGTTAGAGCAGCTCTTTCCCTTGTTTAGTGTACCACCTCACGCTGCTCTGTGGTATTTGCTTCTCAAATTTAAGATTGTAAATGCAAATGCATGTATCTATTCTCATTATTTAAACCTTTAGAATAATACCAAACTTAAAAAAAAAATACTGTGACAACCTTTGACTGACATACTACATCAGTTCTCAATTTAAAAGTGAAACAATTATTCGTGTGAAAGAACAGCAAAACAACAAAGGAGTTTAAACTTGTTGTACATAACAGTACATATTGGCTTTAGGTGAGTCAGATTATCAAACTATTAACAGAAGTACATGCTTCCCTTTTGGTGTTGGACTGGGAAAAAAAATAAACATACCCAGCAGAAGTGACTGAACAACTCGTTCATACACTGCCGAGTTTCTAAAGGTTTGATCATGCATAGAGAAAAGATATTATCTCAGAGCAAGCATATTTTTGAAGATCTGCCATAAATTGTTGACCGATTTTCTTTCTCACTCTTGCCTCCTCCTCATTAATTTTGAGCATGTAACTTTTCATCAGGATCCTAAGGTTTTATGAATATGAGTTATGATGTAAGTTATCTTGATAGGTACAGTAGGTCTGGTGAAAATAACCTTTTCCACTGGTCACCCTCTCTACTAGGACTTCCATTCATGTGCAACTGATTTGCGATAGCATATCTGTTGTGCTAGCCACAGCCAGACAAAATATTTTCCCATGTTATTCTTTAACTGAAACTGTATGGTTCTCATCAATGGTACTTTAAAAGCAGCTAGCCTGTAGAGATGAAAAGTAGACCCTTTCACACATACACTGTGTGACTCAGAAATTATCCGGAGTTTACAGGGGTGAGCTGTATGTGTGAACACAAATGTCTTGGAAATTCTAACATCATACCTGTTTTAACCCTCATGATAGTTTAGGTTAGCATTTACAGTGGCTTGCAAAAGTATTCATACCCCTTAAATGTTCCACATTTTGTCACGTTCAACCACATACGTACATTTATTTTATTAGGATTTTATGTGATACACCAACACAAAGTGGCGCAACCTTGTGAAGTGGAATGAAAATGAAGTGTGGTTTTAATTTGTTTTTATAAATAAAAAACTGAAAAGTGTGGCGTGCAAAAGTAATCAGCCCCCTGAGTCAATGCTTTGTAGAACCACCTATCACTGCAATTACAGCTGCAAATCTATTGGAGTATTTCTCTACCAGCTTTGCACATCTACAGACTGATATATTTTGTCCATTCTTCTTTGCAAAATAGCAAAGGTTCAGATTCAGCATCAGATTGGATGGAGAGTCTCTGTCAACAGCAATTTTCAAGTCAATATTCTCAATTGTTTTTAGGTCTGGACTTTGACTGGGCCATTCTAACACATGACTATCTGGTTGTATGTTTAGGGTAGTTTTCCTTCTGGAAGGTTAACCTCTGCCCCAGTCTCAAGTCTTTTGCAGACTCTAACAGGTTTTTTGCCCTGTATTTGGCTCCATCTATCTTCCCATCAACTCTAACCAGCTTCCCTGTACCGGCTGAAGAAAAGGACCCCCACAGCATGATGCTGCCACCACCATGTTTCACTGTGGTGATGGTGTGTATAGGGTGGTTTGTAGTGTTAGTTTCCGCCACACATTGCATTTTGCATTCAGGCCAAAAACTTCACGTTTGGTCTCATCTGATTATGCATGGCTTTTGGCAAGGGTTGGAGGAAGGTGCTCTGTTCAGATGAGATCAAAATTGAAGTTTTTGGCCTTAATGCAAAATGCAATGTGTGGTGGAAAACTAACACTGCATCCCCACCATGAAACATGGTGGTGGCAGCATCATGCTATGAGGATGCTTTTTTCAGCAGGTATAGGGAAGCTGGTTAGAGTTGATGGGAAGATGTATGGAGCCAAATACAGGGCATAAAACCTGTAAGAGTCTGCAAAAGACTTGAGACTGGGTGTAGGTTCACCTTCCAGAAGGACAACTACCCTAAACATACAGATAGATTTACAATGGAATGGTTTAAATCAAAGCATAGGCATGTGCTAAAATGGCAAAGTCCAGACCTAAAAACAATTGAGAATTTTGAGAAAGATTTGAAAATTGCTAGAGACAGACTCCAATCTGATACTAAATCTGTAGTTCGAGCTATTTTGCGAAGAAGAATGGGCAATAAATATCAGTATGTAGATGTGCAAAGCTGGTAGAGAAATACTCCAATAGATTTGCAGCTGTAATGTGATTCTACAAAGCATTGACTCAGGGGGCTTAATACTTTTGCACGCCACACTTTTCAGTTTTTTATTTATAATAAAAACGTAAAACCACGTTTCATTTTCATTCCACTTCACAATGATGCACCACTTTGTGTTGGTGTATCACATAAAATCCCAATAAAATAAATGAACGTATGTGGTTGTAACGTGACAAAATGTAGAACATTTCAAGGGGTATGAATACTTTTGCAAGCCACTGTAGCTTAAAGCATAGCTTTGGCAAACTAGAGCATCACAGAGCTGATAGCTCTTGTCCCAAATCCATACTGATTCTATGATGGTTTTTAGTGTGTAGTGTGTTCACACTGGCTTATACCATGCACTATTTTACCACAATGCAGCACACAAAGGAAAATGGAGGAACTGCTCACAACTTGAAATTAATAATATGAAAACATGTACACAAAGCTGCCATGAGATGCTGTACAGAAGTGTTCCCTCTAATAAAAAGGTTGTGATTTCAATCAAAATGGGCAGGTTTGAGGAGATACATTTTTTCAAAGCCGAAATACTTTTCTAAGCTCTGAGGAACGTTTTACAGAAATTCCACAAACTTTTTATGGAATTATTGACCTAAAAAGCATTAATATGACTTAAATATGCTGAATGTACAGGCTTGTTTGATTGCGGTGCCGAACTCATTTGAGAAGTGTTTTATTTATTGGTGAAATGTGTTATTTGCAGTAGTATTTTCTGTGTGTTGATTGAGTAGCCTCTTCACCAATAAGGATAGAGTATTTTTGAGAGGTTATCACAGTAAAACTAAAATCTAGTCTTCTTTTAATGGTCATTTCCAACCAAATGCAATAATTTGTCTCAAATTCCATGATTATGTTTTTTCATTGTTTTGTTCATATTTGGGTTAAGTACTTGATCTTAAAGCCTGACACTATTATAACTCATGATAATTATTTTACTGCTGGATTTATAAGAAAGGGTTAGTCACATGGCCAATTTTACTGAAGCAGTAGCATAAATTTTTGTTGAGATGTTGAGAGGTTCTGTCTCAAACGAGTGTTGCCTTCAAGGACAACAATGACGCCATTTATAAGACATTACCTGAGTAGATGGGTTAGACATAAAACCAGACAATCATGCCAAATGCTGTGGGTGTTTTGATTTCTAGAGAGGTGGGTCTATTGCCTGGTTTAATGCTCACACCAAGGGGAATAATGTATCTAGTGAACAGGCACAGGAGGGTCCCATGTGTAAGGCCACCACCCTTAATAAGAGTAGGCGGCCTGAAATCCTGACAATATTTGTCTGTTATCGTCCGAAGTAACCTTATTGTACATATTGACATATAAAATCGAAAAGTAACAAGGAGTAGCAGGACAGAAAACCAAACATGATTTGAAGCTTTTAACAGTAATGCACACATATTTGCTTCCCTCCCACATCAAATCCAAAGGCAGCTAAACAAAAGCAACATTGATGAAAGAATTACTCTCATGCCAAGCCGCACTGAGCCTCTGCTGATCTAATACAGCAAGACTGCTGAAATTGTGCAGATTTTGAACATTAATATACAGTCATTAAATCATGTCAATCTTCCTGCTTTGTTTAGTTGCTATGTGGTTAAGCTAGTTGGTGCTAAGATGTGACTAGAATATGTGTTCTTCATACCACAAATTTATGTCAATAATAATTATTTACACACACACTACATAGCTTTAAAATGTGTAATTAACCTTGGTGTGACCATTGTAATTCTGGGTCAGAGCAATGATTTGTTTTTAAACAACCTGTTATGTCTCACCCAGCCCCTTTACTCATATTTTGATTCATGTTTTGATTAAGTTTATTGCTCCAGTTGTTGCACACACAGGACTGTAGTGTCCGCATCTAAAAGAATTTACTCTCATCCCAAAAATATCTTAGTTTACTATTATTGAACCTTATCTTGTTACAGTGCAATGGATAAGCCTTATCCAGATGTCAAATTCAGGCTGGACATGTCCCATCCTGTACCCAGCATCCCGACGAGGGGACAGTGGTCTAGCAAAATTGAGTTCCTATTGGCTGTAGCGGGACAAATCATCGGCCTGGGAAATGTTTGGAGGTTCCCTTACCTGTGCTACAAAAATGGAGGAGGTGAGATTCATTCATCTTTACACATGCACAGTGAAAACAACTCAAGGTTAAAAAAATACTGAAATACTGAACATTGAAAGCTGCAAGCACAAGACTCTGTTCTAAAATACACATTTTTGTCTCTACTGTCAGCCAAAACCAGAACCGCTGTGTAAATATTCCCTTAATACTGTATACTCTATTTCCTAATGCTCAGTCTGTGGCCCATTATTCTTGAAAACAATTCTGAGATTGCATCTCTGGATTATTCATTGATGTTATTATTAGCTTGGTGATTTTCTCTCCACGGTCCAGATCACAGCTGTAAATAGCTGACACACTGACACTCCCCATCGTTTCTTTCACCTTTAACAACATATAATGACGCATCGTACGATTAGTGCTATGTTAGCTTGGATTTGTTAAGCATTTTTTACACTTGACTAATTCCGACCTTGCTTATAAATTGGCTACAACTTAGTGAAACTTAGGCCTTCTATGCACTTAAACTGCCGACAATATCCAGACAATCTGAACCGGAGAATGTGCAGATTTACCTTCATATGCAACACAATTACTAAATTAAAGATTTCTAATTATGAAAGATATTTTATGTAACATTAAAAGGCATACTAGAGAAATTGGGCTTCAATTCTTTACTATTTGGTTATTTTGGAGTTACATTCACAGTGCACCATTGTGCCACGTTGCATTGTCAGGTGCGGTAGGCTAAAGTTGATCAAATCACACATGGCTATTTCGCATCAACTACAAAAACATGCTTAACTGTGAGGTATTGTACAGTAGCATAAGTAAACATAAGTTCAAAACTAGAACTTCATAGAAGTTTCCAAAGGAAAATGAAATGTGTTCAGAAGTCTGAACTGATGTTTTAAAATGAGCCAATTACACTCAACAAAAATATAAACGCAACACTTTTGTTTTTGCTCCCATTTTTCATGAGATGGACTTAAAGATTTAAAATTCATTCCAGATACACAATTGTACCATTTCTCTCAAACATTGTTCACAAATCTGTCTAAATGTGTGATAGTGAGCACTTCTGCTTTGCTGAGATAATCCATCCCACCTCACAGGTGTGCCACATCAAGATGCTGATCTGACATCATGATTAGTGCACAGATGTGCCTTAGACTGTCCACAATAAAAGGCCACCCTGAAATGTGCATTTTTTTGCCTTATTGGGGGTCTGGGGACTCAGAACCAGTCAGTATCTGGTGTGACCACCATTTGCCTCATGCAGTGCAACACATCTTCTTCGCATAGAGTTTATCAGATTGTCAATTGTGGCCTGTGGAATGTTGTTCCACTCCTCTTCAATGGCTGTGCGAAGTTGCTGGAGACGGCTTATGGTGGAGAAATGAACATTCAATGCACGAGCAACAGATCTGGTTGACATTCCTGCTGTCAGCATGCCAATTGCACGCTCCCTCAATGCTTGTGGCATCTGTGGCATTTTGCTGTGAGAGAAAACTGCACATTTCAGGGTGGCCTTTTATTGTGGACAGTCTAAGGCACACCTGTGCACTAATCATGATGTCAGATCAGCATCTTGATGTGGCACACCTGTGAGGTGGGATGGATTATCTCAGCAAAGCAGAAGTGCTCACTATCACACATTTAGACAGATTTGTGAACAATGTTTGAGAGAAATGGTACAATTGTGTATCTGGAATGAATTTTAGATCTTTAAGTCCATCTCATGAAAAATGGGAGCAAAAACAAAAGTGTTGCGTTTATATTTTTGTTGAGTGTATGTAAGTGGCATTTATGCTGCAGCTTTTGGTCTTGCCGGTTTTGGCAAATTGGTTTGATTGTACTTGTTTTACTGTGTAATGACAATAATAAAGTAAATCTTATCTTGAGGTTTACCAGTTACTGATCGCTCAACATCTCAGCGGATCTCAATTGGATCCTTATAAATTACTAATGGGGTTCAAGCTACAAACAACTTATGTGATGTAACTTACAGTTTTTCACAATTGTTTAAACACATTTTTTTGGAACATCAGACACAATGTGCACAATCTGAAACTAATTTACCAACTGCTTAACCAATTCTGCTGAACTCCAAACACATTTCCTGCCTTAGATTCATATTTTCATTCCAAAACACACATTTTTCACAACACTACACATAATTCTCTATATCTTGCACACTCTTCCTGAATTCTCTCTCATGGTATTCACACAGAACACACTGCTAATCAAATTTCTAAACTCAAACTTTTGTGCAGTTAGCTATAGAAGGGTCAGAGATGAGCTCCTGTTTGCTGTGATTTACAGCAGACTGCACATTTTAGTACAAATACAGTTTTTGCCGAATACTGTAAACACTAAAAGTGACTGCTATGACCACAGCATCACAACCTCTAACTTTTGTAACTATGCCCTAAATCAAAGCACCAACCCTACAAACACAATTTATGCTTTGCACTGTGTTTGAAATTCTCCAACACACTTCTTGAAAAAAAAAATAATAATAGAATACCAATCAGTCTAAACCTTAGCACTACAAATAGACCTCAGGTGAGCTCAGCTCCTTTCTGTGACGGTAAGAGTCAAGGAAAGAGGAGGAGAGAGAGCGACAGGAGGACGAGGACAAAGAAGGCAACAGACAGAGACACATACAACAGGGACACTATAGTGGACCATGTTATAGATCATGGCCTATAAATGAGGGAGCCTGGACAGAGAGTGCAGCCCTACCTGAGTCGCTCCATAATTAGGAGATTTAGACTGGATATCAGGTGATCATTTCCCTGTTGCTTCTCAAAAGATGAAATTGAGTGTGATGTTGATGAGGCGATGTGGCCAGACGCAAACAGGAGGCGGAATCCATAATAGGATTCATAATCCAACCACCCAATTCCTTACAACGCTGTTTTTTTTACCATTGTTCCCTAATTTTACTGTAATTGCAGTCCTACCTATTCATTGTGTTTGGTTGAAATGGCAAAATAAACTATTCTGCAACATGTGTGTTAGCATTTGGCAAAAACCGTAAAGTATTTGTTGTTACTGTAGGTGAAAGTGTATGAACATGCAAAGGCATAATTCTACTGATAAAGCATTCATATAGTGGTTTGCATTTATATAATAGTGTTTTCCATTCTGCACACCAGTGTTCAATGAGTGCTAGAAATGTCTACTCATATGATGTATGTGTTTGTCCTTTGAAAAGAAAACTCCATTTAGTGAAGAGTTAACATTGTTTTGAGGGTAAAGTGTGCGTTTGCAAGAGAAGTGAAGGATTTTGCATTTTGTGTTTGAGTTTTGAAATTTGTGTTTAGGGTTTTGAAAAAGTGAGGTAGTCTATCAGGAAATGTGTTTAAGCAATTGTGAAAAACTGTAACCTTTTTTTCCTAAGGGGTGTTTTTCATCCCTTATGTGCTCTTCCTCTTTACCTGCGGCATCCCCCTGTTTCTTCTTGAGACATCTCTCGGACAGTACACCCAACAAGGAAGTATAACCTGCTGGAGGAAGATTTGTCCCCTTTTTGAAGGTAAAGCTGGAGCAGTCTTATCATAGTGTCTGTGTGACATCAAATACATGTGTTTATTTAAAGTTTGGAGCAGAAAACCTGGTATTAACTTATATGAGTATTGTTTTTAGCTAATACAACTAACAAGCATCAGCAGGCATAAAGCACGTGACTCTTAGTCTTTTAAATAATAAAGAAAATGTAAATCTGAGGTGCAAAGTTTTATATTGGAACGTCTCCAATTGAATTGATCAGATAACAAATGCACTCATGTTTTTATATTGCTGCTACAGTGAATCTGTATAGGAATTATAAATAACGGAATTATATTATAAAAAGCAGTGATGCAAAGTTTTTAAACTAATCAAATACATGTATTTTTCTACAGGAGGTCAGTAAGTCTTGCAGGGATATATTATGAAAGTGATTTAACCATTTCTCCAACAGAGAGATTTATAAATATTGTTAGAAATGTTTCCTTAACTGAATGTTATGGGTCCTTAGGAATTACAGATGTACATTTGTCTCAAGTGTATTTCAAGAAAACAAAGTGTATTTCCCAAATCTATTTTGATTTTTAAGTTTAACATGTCTAATTGTGAAGATTAGTTTCACCTTTAAAATAATAATAATAATAATAATAATAATAATAATAATAATAATAATGATAATTATTATTATTATTATTATTATTATTATTATTATTATTATTATTATTATTATTATAGCATAGGTTTATACAGCGCCTTTCAATAAACCATGATTTCTGAAAACTAACAAACTGTGAGGTTTGGTGGAGCAAGTTTAATCAACAGGGATTTGGGGTTAATTATTGCATCCTGTGAGGTATGTGGCTGAATGAGTTACAAAAATGTATGTTTATCATTCTCATGTTTGAATGCAGCCAAGCTTTAATAAATCTATAACAGTACAAAGATTGTTAAATGCATTATTAAATACTGTTAAATCATGTATATAAAGTCTCAAAGGAACTGCATGCCCCATGTGCAAACAATATAACCCATTAACCGGCTCAGTCAGGCAACTGACACATTTATTATATTGTTTAATATGTTCTATTAGTATTATTGTATTTGTTTTATTTTGTATTTAAATGTGAGGTAATGTTACCGCTATATAGTTTATATTTTATGAATTTTATTCAAATGAAAAACATTATTATATTATTGTAATTACATTATTTGTATTTAAAAGTAAATTATTTGATTACTTTATAATTGGCTGATTGATGAAATGGGTCATTAATATTTTGGCACAAAAAAGGCTCAAAAACATGCCGTCGCAGTAACACGCAGTTACTAATCAGATGTTCACTTTTCAAGTGTTGAAGCTTCGGAGTTTAAGTGTTTTTGTTGGTTTGTTTGTTTCAGGAATGGGTTACGGAAGTCAGGTGGTTGTTTTATACTCCAGCATCTATTACATCATCATATTGGCCTGGGCTTTCATGTATCTCTTTTTTTCTTTCAACACTGAACTTCCCTGGGCGAGTTGCAGAAACAGCTGGAACACAGGTAGACCCCACTATATCTGACATTAGGGCTGGGTATTGTCAAGAATCTCACGATTCGATTCGATTTCGATTCATTAAGTCACGATTCGATATCGATTTCGATTTGATATTGATTGAAATGCTTCGATATCGATTCAGTATCAAGTAGAAATACACAAGAACGAGTAAAATAATATTTTTTTAAATAATTATTTATTTAACTTTGTGCCTTATGAACAAACAGCCATGGTATAACTCTCTCCTCTTGGAAATTGTAACATAACATCAGCACAATACTAAATTGACAGTGCTGTATTAAATGTAATGTATTTAAATCATGTACAGTATTTCTTTCTTTCTTTCTCACATGACATCTTTGAACAATAATAACACATAAGAACCAGATGCCTTCATTTCTGGTAACAAATAAAACATTAGCACAATACCAGTATAAGGTGTACAAAAGTGAAAAAAGTGCTGTATTGGAATTCAGCTCTCATACAAAAATGTAAACAGACATAAAGCCAGTGCAGGTCATATGGGTTTGCTGCTCTCTGCCCTTTTGTCGCCACTTTTAACAACTCGCACTTGTGTGGTGTGCATGTGCAGTGGCGCACGAAATACTAATATTAAATACTAGTAAAAAAAAAATAAAAAATATTAATTTTTTTATGAATCGATTATTAACTTTTATGAATCGATTCGGAATCGTTCGAGAGAGAATCGCGATACGTCGGAGAATTGATATTTTTACCCACCCCTATCTGACATGTACACACATGGGCCGCGTTTCCCAGATTCGTTAAGAGCCTCTTTGGGCTAAGTACTTCTTTGGAGCGCTCTTAAGAACGCTGTGAAAGAAGAATGCGTTTCCCAGATTCGTTCTTAGCGAAAGTAGTACTTTCACTAAGATGGAACTGTACGACGGCGCTGACCCACTCTTTCAACCTTCTTAGCGACCAAATCATCAGTGATCATGCCGCGTCAGGGAAATTTATTTCCTCCACTTTTCGAAATAATAAAACAATGTTCAATGCGGACCTGGCGCAATAAACATAAACTAATAGTAGAGAAAAAAATGTTTTAATGAATTACACGTTTACGTTTTCCACACACATGTGAGTTTATAGTACTACACATAAAAAAATATCCACAACCCTGTGGCATTTGACAGATATCAAGGAAACAGATTTAATTGAACTCAGCTGAACCTCATCCAGAGCGGCTCCACCTGCTATAAAGGCGTTGCCAAAGTCCGCGCGTGTGAGAAACCATGGCTGCAATACAACAGCCTCGCCGTGCGCGAAGCCAAACGGTTTACATAAATGCATACGTGCGTCGGCACTTCTCCCCACTGGACGTGCTTTCAGACCGGGCCGTCCAGGCAAAGTACCGACTGCCCCGGCCGTGCGGAGATCCAACGGTTGATCACTCTGGTGTCTCCACACATATGCAATTTTTCCTTCAGCCCGGAGATGCAGCTTCTGGCTGCGCTGCGTTTTTAAGAACATATCAACCTCTTCTGAGGTCCAACAACCCCCAGCCCCTACCCCTTTACCACCAGTCACCAAGCACTGATCACTAAACCATAAACCCACAACCACCACACATCACCCATATCAACTCTCAGGCCTGAAGGCTGAAATAAATAAACAGAACCAGCAGATGTAGGCTACATGTAACGTCCTGCACACTATGAGTATTGCTGCAGTGTCCGAGTGCTTTACCTGAAAGTCTGGCACTGGAATGCTGTTGAAAGGGCGCACTATACGCACACGGCGTTAACCTACGCTTAGCTAAATTACAAATTGCCTGGGACTTTTTGTTGCTATAGGTTTGACACTCTCATTTCAATGCAAAATGATCCACACAATACATGGTTGAAAAGGAAACCAAAGTAGTTTATTGAAACCATATGGGGGAGGGGTTACTCCGCGCTGTCTTTACTGGGCGTCTGCATCACCTGCAACGAAGGGAGATTGATTAGTGAAACCTTCGCACTCTTCCTTTTTGTTTGGTTCTGGAACTCCTGCCACTTCTTCCTCACAGCACGCCAGTCACGCAGGCCACATGGGCTGGAGGGGGACATCTTTTCGGCTATGGCCTGCCTAACACGGTTCTTCACTGTGATGTTCTTTTTGCCCCTTGTTCCCCCGAATAAAACTGCCCGGTGCTGCCAGACCTCGTCCACTAAGACGCCCATCTCCTCCGCGGTAAACGACGGTGCCCACTTGTTTCTTTTGCTGCCGCTTTCTTCCACTCTCACATGTGTGTGCCTATCCACGGGGTATATATGCGCTAATGGGCTTGATTACTACTTGGATACACTTGTTGCCACCCCCTCCCCCCCCCCCCGCACCCACACACCCCCACACACACACTATACATGCGTAGCCTAATTCCACCTGTGTGGGGGTGACCACGGGGCGCTGTGTGTGACTTATGCGCTGATAAAGAGGTGGGTGATCGATTCGCCTGGCATCGATTTATTCAGTTTCAGCACGACCGCGGTGGACAGCTCCCACCAAAGTACTTCTTTCGCTTCGTCTTACGCGTTCTCCAAAGAAGGCACTTAAGATGGCATCTGGGAAACACCCGTATCTTAACGCTCCTTCTTTGGCGAACCCTTCTTTCGACCCTTCTTTGGCCCCAAAGAACGATCGAATCTGGGAAACGCGGCCATGGAAAGTAACACATAAAGGAACTATTATCCTGTACTATTATGAGTCTTTACTACTGTAATGACTCATTGCATTCACACAAAGTTAAGGAAAATCATCATGTTATTGTGTTAGATGTCATTACTAGGTGCTTTATAGAGTAATACGATTTTGGCTGCTCAAGTTGCTCTGTCTCGGTTGGTGTTCAACTTCGCACATAAACATCCCCAGACACATCTTGAAGAGTTAGTTCAGTATTTTAGAAGTGTGGTTGTATGAGGTACACATAATAAGTGTCTTACCTTATGGATCAATGCAGTAATTTCAAGGAGTTTGGAAAATAAATATTCGTAGCAGAAGTCAGTCTTGTATTGTTACAAAAAAAATATTTTTATATAAATTTTATATTTTATATAAATGTTTAGCTAAAAAATAAAAATGTCTGTTCAATCGTACTCTTAATCTAGGATTGTTCATTGCTGATTTGAGAACTGATACCCTGCACTGCATTGACGCGAGTTGGCATAGTAATACATGGCCGAACTCGGTTGAAAAAAGTGCAAAAATAAACAGCTGCTATCCAGGGCAGGGCAGCATATCAGTCCGCAAATCAGCAGTAAATAAATCCTAATTTAAGCGTACAACTGAGCAGAAATGACTGCACTGACCGCTTTCTCCATAAGGTAACACACTAACTATGCATAAGTACCTCTTACAACACCACTTATGAATACTAACTTGTTGCCTGATGTGTTCCTCCTTGAGAAGTTATAATTACATAAACTTTTTTGCCTCAATGGAAAATGTTGCTAACAGTTTGAAGCCTTTGACAACAGAGGAATTGGATAATGTGCATATATGTCCTTAAATACCCTGTTTAAACATCCTGTTTTGCAACAGAGAGCTGTGTGGAGTTTGATCAAATTCGGGTTGATCATGACAACTGGACTGTATCCGAAAATGCAACATCGCCAGTGAAAGAATTTTGGGAGTGAGTATGAAAATAAATATCCAAAATGTTTATGACTCTGAAAGTATATGCATTACAAATGAAATTGTGATTTGCAGGAGAAGAATTTTGAATGTCACAGGAAGTGTCCATGAATTAGGTGGCATACGATGGGAGTTGGCTTTGTGTCTTCTGTTGTCCTGGATCATCTGTTATTTTTGTGTCTGGAAAGGCGTGAAGTCCACCGGGAAGGTAGGACAAAACTCTTATTTTTATGTACTATACAATGTACAAAGCAACTTTCGAACTGTTGAATAAATTTGCATTAGCTGCAAGATTACACTTCTTTTGGCAGACAAACTTTTCTTCTGTTCTTCATAAACACTTATTATCACTTTGCGAGATAAAATACCTCTGCTGAACAAACTAAATGGTAGAGAACATGATGTGCTTGTACAAAGTTCATGGTTGACAAGGTTCATAATTGTTTCTAGTACACCAATATTTTAAAAAAACATGAATGAAAGACAGTGGCGAACTTAGCCATTTTGGGGCTCCAGGCGAACAGTCATTTGGGGGCCCTTGCATCTAATGTACCTTATATCGCGCACACTGAGATACTCCATACAAGGGATGAACAAAAGTCACTAGCTTTTTTTCATTTTGGATGAGACTACTCAGGTACGTGTCAGAGGCTTTCTTAGCTTGGATTGGTCTAAGAGGATCCCACATCACAGTGTCAAACTGAGCCATTAACTGAACCTGACCCATGACATGTCCATTGCCTAGTCCTAGTTCATTAAGTGTGTCAGAGGGGCCACGCAGAGGAAGCTTTCTCTCTGACAGGAAGTTGATGATTGCCACTAACCTGGATAAAATTCTAGATACCAATATGACTTTGCTTTCAATTAAATGTGTTGTTTTATCTTTTAAATACACAGTGAATTACAACATAGCCTGTGTCCACAGAGTCTAGGCCTATTTGAAATAAAATCTTCAAATATTAAAAAAAAAAAAATTAGGTTATAACCCTGCCTTCTTTAAGCATGGATAGTAGTGACTAAGTGTGCAGGGGAGAGAGAAATATACACAGATAGAGGGAGGAAGAGATAGCTTTATTTTGCTTTTTTAGGCTACTTAAATTGATCATTGATGGCTTTAGACTGACTCCTGCTGTCGCAAGCCTATCAGCTGTTGTTCTGAACAGCTGTAACACACGGAGGTGAAAACGAAATTGAAACTTAACTATCGCCTGGCTGGGCTGACTTAAAGTGGAGCAGCCAAATATAGCCTAAACTAATAGGCATGAATATTGTTACAAAAATACAGGCAATGTGTTGTGTGATTTTTGTCAGTAGCCTACAGTAGACCTAGAGGCTGGCCCCGATCGCCACCAACTGTTCTGTAATACACGATCGCCGATCACGTGAACACACAGGCGTCTTTTTTTTTAGCATATATGCATCCAATCCGCGGTTCACGTGGGTCCCAAACCGTGAGGGTTGGTCCGAATGGACCACGGATCAACCGTGATCCGTTGCACCATTAATTATCTCCATCAGTTTGTTGACACACATTCACGTCATTAGCATTGCTGCTGGCTGAGCCAGAGCCACCTGGATTGACAGTAGGAGCTGGAACTTTACCGGTTAATGATGTAGACAGCTGTTCTTCCGTCTAAGGTCCTGCTGCCACCGCGCTGGGTGCTGTAAAAAAGCTTAATAGCTTCGGCAGCTTTGATATTAAAGAGGACCTATGATGCTTTTTGACTTTTATGACCTATAAACGTTGTTATGATGATTCATAGTCATGCTTAACCATACTAAATGATCAAATAATGACTTACATGCATTTCGGCGTATTCCCTGTTGACCGTCTGGGGTGTCTGTGCCGAGCACTAAACACTATTCTAGCCAGTCGAGAAGTCACGTGTTCAAAGCGGTCTACCCTTTCATAATTCGTGAGGTCGCATAAAACTTTGTGACTTCACCACGCGGATGTTTCCATGTATGGTAATGCTGTCACTTCCCTGTTCGCGTCTGCCTCGCGTCTGCCTCGCGCCCTTATAGGTCCATGCTCGCGCTTCCCGCCACTGAAAGTGTTCCGGAAGGAAGGTAACCAATCACAACGGAGTGGGGTTTGCAGGAGGGGGGGGAGGGTAGCGGAGATGGCCGATGCACAGGCGGAGGGAGCGGAGATTGCCGAAGCACACACACTCAAGTGTTGACAGGACGTGCTGGATCGCCAAAATAAGAGAAAGAGCTTCCCGAAAATCTACATAGTTTTTTGTGATGTGATTCGTGTCAGGTTGCTCTATAGCAGTGTAAAACAAGAAATTAAGACCAGAAAAGTAGTATAATAGGTCCTCTTTAAGTCCTGACTTTGGTCCTTCTTCTGTTTGTTTTGTGACCCGCTCTCGTATGTTCGCTTCATTTTGGTATAGGTGGGTTAGGTTTATCTCGTCTCTCTCTTCTCCCGCTATTTACTTTTTTGGATTTACGCGTGAACGTGCAGCGTCATGAGCGTAATGTGTAATGGAATAGTCCATGTAGTGCAAACTGAAGGGGGGTGCACGGTTGGCAGAAAGGCCGTCAAAACGCGAGTAATTAGACATCCCGATGATACTATTGTGAAGAGATTTTTTATAAAAAACAATAGATATGGGGCAAAATATAAAGAGGGCATTTTGGGGGCCCCAAAGGGGCCAGGGCTCCAGGCAATTGCCTGGTTTGCCTCAATGGATGGCCCGCCCCTGATGAAAGAACATTAAGAGTAGGCCTCAATGCACGACTGTAGCTATGTCATTTAGAAAAAAACCCTTTTGAAAATATTATACATCATTTGAGGTAGTTAATTAAGCAGTCATTTAAATCGCTGCCAGGTGTCATTTTAACAGCAGAGGCATGGCTCTATGAATGACAATGATCATTTGACAGCCAGTCCACCATTTTGGTCAAAACTAAAGTACCCAAACAATTACTGAATTCTTTACCATGATATTTGAGCAGATGTGGATCGTGGCCAGAGGATGAATCCTTATGACTTAAAGCATTCTCCAAAGTTTCATCTCATAGACTACTATTACATTGGATTATGATTATGTAATCTGGTAAAGTCATTAATGTCCCTTTCACATGATGAATTCTAATCACTTTTAATCGCTTAGTTTTTCATGTGGCACCATCATTAGGACAACATTTAACCATCTGCTGCAGCTATGCTTTTTGTTTGCGCTTATTAGCAAATTGTATCATGCTAAGGTACTAGCTAAGAAGGAAAGAATTAGCTGCTTGTCAGCATTATCATATTTAGCTTGTCAGCTTGCTGGTCTTTCCATTTAGCTCAAAACGCTGCTATGCCTATTGCCAAAGAAGTTTCTCAGAGCTGCTAGTTTGACACTAGATTCCCTTAATCAAGAGCTACAATGTGTTTTCTTAAAAATTAAGGTACACAAACCTTAAGGCTTAAGGGTAGGGGAATTTTGTTTTCTTTCCCTCTCCCTCATCTACATCATTTTGTTTTAGGATGATTTTGTTTTGTTTGTGCTACCATAAAAAAAAAGCCAATAAAATATAACAATAGTTGGATCAGTTGTGGAGCTTAGTAGGACTGTGACCACACAACATCTATTCCAGCAACGCAACTGTTGATATGCTCAACTTTATAAACCCTTTAAATAAACCCTCACGTTACGTGGCTCTTTCACAGGTAGTCTACTTTACTGCCACATTTCCATATGTGATGCTGCTGGTTTTGCTTGTTCGTGGACTCACGTTGCCCGGGGCTTTAGATGGGATCAAGTTCTACCTCTACCCAGATCCATCCCGCCTCACAGATCCACAGGTATAAGTAAATATCACTATTTCTCCGTTTAAGTGATATGTGATCATACTGAACCTAAATTAAGTAACTTGTTACTCGTTGCTCTTTACTTTACATTACATCACATAAAATTGGTCCTAAGCCTTCTCCTCAAAATACGGACCTTGCATGTATGGCTTGCTTGAGTGCAGTCATCTGCCCCTGTGAATGTGCAGCTAAATCCTTATTCTCACAGGATTGTGAATGTCCCATGGGCTGGGACAAGTGTGCAATTCTGGGGGATCATTGACCAAAAAGGAATAGGCTAATGCATTATTTTGGCCACGCCCATACGCTTCCCAGCGTTCCATTCACTTGTATTACACATGAGATTATTCCCCAGCGTACATGTTTTTAAAAAAACATGCTTTTGACACATACAAGCTACAACTGTTATCTGTCTATATGAGCTGTTTGTGTTATGAAATATTCAGCAATTTTCAATATCAAAGGTTTTTTGTAAATTGGGAAACAGCACCGAGTCTATTAAGGCTAATCGGTGGAATCCCAAAATTACACCGCTGAGATAGATCAGAGCAGAGGAGATGCACTTTGTGTATAAATATATATTAACACGTGTGTAACCCTAAACTAAATCTGTGATACGTTACGAAGGAAACGGTGGATAAGAAAAGAGGCGCCAGGATCAGTAGCCTACATGACCAGGGCTGTACAGTGCGACAGTTTTGATCGCATTTGCTACTGAAATTGATCATGTGCGATGATGAATACAAGTCCACTCGCACTAGTGCTAATGAGGAGAGGCTGTCTTTGAAACACAGAGGAGCGCTGCACAACACTACTTAAATTGGGAAACAGCACCGAGTCTATTAAGGCTAATCGGTGGAATCCCAAAATTACACCGCTGAGATAGATCAGAGCAGAGGAGATGCACTTTGTGTATAAATATATATTAACACGTGTGTAACCCTAAACTAAATCTGTGATACGTTACGAAGGAAACGGTGGATAAGAAAAGAGGCGCCAGGATCAGTAGCCTACATGACCAGGGCTGTACAGTGCGACAGTTTTGATCTACATTGTTCTACATTAACACTGCGGGTAAATGAGTCTTAGGCAAGTAAGTTATTGAGTCCACCCTCCACTTTGGCTGGTGAAAGATGTGTGCTCGGGATCTGTGCTCGTGCGGCGATTCTAGCGTCTAATAAACTTCACTAACGGTAATAACCGAAAGGACACGGCTCTCTTTACCGCAGTTAAGTTAGCACGTGTGCAAACAGAACATTTCCTGTGCGCCTTCACATTAAAAGCCTGTTACTAGGCAAACGTGAGTTGACTTTTATTTTGAAGCCGGTAAAACAGGAAGTTAGCGCTTTACAGCACTGAAGTACTCTAGCTTGAAAGGCAACTCATTCAGCTGCAGAGAGCAGTCAACAGTAGTCTATTTAAACAAAGTTTAAAATAACTTATTTCAAACTTTGTGTAAGTTACACAATAAGCCACTGAAAAACTACTCCCAACATATTCACAACAACCTATTTAATTGATCCTAAATTGTACCAATATGTATACTTATTTATTTAATAGGCTATGTTTAATGTTTTAAAGTTTGGTTTTAATTAACAGAAGGACATTTTCTAAAAAAAAATATTATCATTAATATAATAATTATGTGTATATACAAAAACTATATAGAAATTATTTTTATATTTTTATGGGGAGAAATAATTCTGAATCAGCAAAAAATTGCAATTGGCAGGTTAGATTCTTTTGTCTAAATTGCAATCAGTGCACCCCTATTCATTCTTCTATAATTATTACTGCACACACTAGGATATAATATTAATTGAGAATCTCAAATGAGACCAAGATGACATTCTCAAAGGTAATTAGAGCGAAATGTAAGGGTTAAGGTTATGCAAGTTTTCGATCATACTTGTGTGCTACCAAATTTATTTTTGTGCTACTGAATTTTTTTGATTGCTAGCACCAGTGCTACCACCTAAAAAAATAAGCGTACAGCCCTGTACATGACAATTGTGGATGAAACTTTAACACTGCCACCCAGGCTTGTGCAGTAGGCACTAGGCATGATAGGAGCACCTCTTCATCCACCTCTATTCTTACCCTGATGCACCCATCACTCTGGAACAGGGTCAATCTAGTCTCATCAGACCACAAGTGGTTTTTTTAAGGCTACACATCTGCATAGTACATAAATGCTCTTACTTTCACAATTAAACATAGCCGGATGTTCTACTGTCATTAATCCACCAAATAATTGTATTTATTTTAGTAATCTCCCATCATGGCCATTAAAGATTCTGACCATATTTCCTCAAAAATAATGTTTCACCCACGATCTAGTCAGGTTTTAATAATGCGTTAACACGATTTTAGTAGTTTCATCTTCTCCTGCGCAGTTTTCTTTGTTTTATGCAGGCCAATCATTTCACCCCTCTGAAACAGAGTAACATCTTTTTCAAAACCACAGCATATGTCTTCTGACATGGTTGTTTATGAAATAAGGAGTTATTCACTGCATCAGTTAGGGTTCAATAACTTGTTGCCAACTGAAACATATTAATCACTGCAGTTGTTGACCGATGGAAGGCTGTTGCCTAATTGCCTAGTAAAATCCAGGTGGCGACTTTTTTGACCAGGAAGTGTTTATGAGTGGCTTGAATACAAATCAGCTTGAAAAGATACTATTAACGCTTATTCTTTAAAGAAGAAAGTTTAAAGTTATATGTATGCTCAAATGTTTGTCAACATCTCTACTATCAATAGTAAAACTTCCTGGGGTGAAGATATTGGAGCCCATCTGGATGAGGGGATTTGAAAAAAGATCTTTTTGAATGCAAAGAAAATGACATGGTCTAATACATCTTATGAGACTCAATATAAAGGGTATCAGCAGACTGCATGTTACCCCAGCTATTCGGTGTAAATAAGACCCTACGTGCTCATCATTATGTGTGAAATGTAAAAATAGGTGTGGCTCTTATGGCCATCTAATATGATCAAGTCCGAAAATCTCAAGTTTCTGGCTATCGGTCCAAAGCGTGATTTAAGAAAATATTTCCTCTCTAAACATGCCAAGAGCACAGACCGGACTGGAAATGCTGTATACAGGGCAAATAACAATGCCGCCTATAGGCATTGATATTTTAACTTGTTCGTATCGACAGGCCCAAATGGGGGGCCCGAGAGCCTCAGCCCCATTACTAAGCCTTGGCACTATATCTAATCATTCTGCATTCTTTTTCAATCGTTTATTATCAAAGGTCAATAGATTAAATATCTGCCCATGTGACAGTGTGCTATAATAATGAGTGGTTGTCACCTTTTTAAATGTCCATAAAATTACTGGATCTGTTCAATCTCTGCACCGTCAGCCACCGATGGAAGTTTGTGTCCCTATGATGAGTTTGCACCACCACAGCAGCAGTAAACTTGCAAAAATGGGCATATTTCCATCTGGTGAATATCAGCGTTTCAAAGGCTTCCCAAAGATGACAGAAATGTGGATAAATGTGTTGGATTTTATCATACTTTTAAATTCAATGTTATGTAATGTAGTTTGAAGTGCTGAAACAAATGCGCATTAGATTGAATATATAACGTATTCTAAAAACCCCAAGCTGCTTTACTGGAAAGTGGGAGACTTAAATAATTGGTCACTCATACATGTTTATTATCACTGTCACTGAATTTGCAGATGATTGCTTTGCAGATGTCACTGAAGTCTACTACAGTGTTAAACATTGGCAAATGTCTGTAAGGTGGTTCGGTCTAGATTCTTCAGTGCAGAGTTGATGTGTTATTTAATGTATATATAAACATGTCCTTTATGTGTCTTACAGGTATGGATGGATGCTGGCACACAAATATTTTATTCCTATGCCATTTGCATTGGGTGTCTAACTGCACTTGGCAGTTATAATAAGTACAACAATAACTGTTACAAGTAAGTTTAATGTAATATATTATATTATTAGGGTTTTTAGTTAAGGCACTAAAGGTGTAAATAATACTTTCAACCATGTTGCCCATGTAGCAGTTTTAGTAGGCCAATGATTAAAAAGCACAACTCGTTAAGAAAGTAATTAAAAAACAAGACGGACAAACTAAATGTTTATTAAATGTAATACAATACAAAATTTCTAAACACACCTCAAAGCATTGTGTCAGAAGTGTGTTTCCTAGCGTTACAACTGAAGATAAACAAGACCTTCTGATACGTTCACCAGAACATCTGAGCCTATTCGCTGCCCATTTTAGGGGAAACACTTTGAAACAAGAAAGGAAACCTGTCGGGTTGAACTCGAAGTATAGTTTCCTGCAAGCATATTTCTAATCATTCAAAAAAGGATCTAGATTTGTTACACCGGTGTAGGACGTGAGTCAAGATAACAGAAATAAAAAACATTTTATACATTTTATTGAAAAAAATATTGGAGTATATAATGTATTTGTGTCTGTTTGTTTTTAGGGACTGTGTGTACTTGTGCCTTCTGAACAGTGGGACCAGTTTTGTAGCTGGCTTTGCCATCTTCTCTGTACTTGGATTCATGGCATATGAGCAGAACACAGATATATCAAAAGTGGCAGAGTCAGGTGAGAATATTGAAAAAGCTGAATGTGATAATGAATAAAACAGCTCAAGAGCAGAAAAATAATCCAATGCACAATTTTTCTGTTTACCATCTCCTTCTCACTGCAGGGCCTGGCTTAGCGTTCATTGCCTACCCTCGAGCGGTCACCATGATGCCTTTTCCTCAGATCTGGGCTATATTCTTTTTCATTATGATCATTCTCCTGGGGCTCGACAGTGAGGTAAGCTGGCCCCTCTCTGGCACTGTAAGAATAATCATGGAATAAAAATTATGAAATGCACAAAAGATAAGTAATACCGTAATTTTCGGACTATAAGCCGCGACTTTTTCCCCATTTTTCGACCCTGTTATTACACAGCACAGTATATGTTCTGTAGCTACTAGGGATGGGCGTTAGTAATCGAGTACTCGAGTAGGCTACTCCTCGTTTCAAATGAACTCGATTGGTGGATGAGGAAAATCGTTTTTTTTTTTTTTTAGTGTCTGTAGCCTTTAGGCCGGCGGGCCGCGGCCGCCCCTATTTTAAAATGTTATATACGTGTACAAAACGGCACAAAACGGATAAAATGAAGTTTAACAAAATTAAATATTTTGATGCAAGTGCAATAAACTGAGCGTTGTGTCAAACATCAACTGCAAATAACTGCCACCGCAGTGCCACAGCAGCGCAGCCTGTGTTCTCCACAGCACCGCGGAGCTGAACACAGTCTCTCCTTTCTCCAGAACATTTTCAGGAATATAACTGTCCAATTATTTCAAAGCAGATGATAAAGTTACGTTTATAAAAAGGGGAGATGACACCTGTTACTCTCAGTTAGTAATGAGTAGACTCCAGGTGAGCATGCAAGGTGCTCTCCGCTTGGAAAGAAAAGAAGCAAGGCTTACTTCAGGCACATTCGCTCCGAGCCAACAACAGTTAAGAAGCCTTCAATAGGGAATATGGGGATAAGATTCAAAACCCGACCGGTGTAAAGTTCCGTTAATGAGGAATTAGTCGCGGTAATTATTCACGGACACGGAGTGAGCATTACGCGGTTGGATATACAACTATCTGCTTGGTGAGTTATTTATATGTAGGCCTATTTAAATTGTATGACAATCATTTTATATTATCTGCTGCCCTTCTTATTTTAAATGGTGACTTAGGATATTTTTTTTGTTACAACTACAGTCCATGCTTTTTTTCTCCTTTTTTCTCCCCATCGCAGACCTACTCGATCGGTTTAAATTGTGTCTATTTAATTACTTTCAGTGAGGAAAATGTGTTTTAAACTTGTGGAAAAAAATCCTTAATATCATATGGCAACTGTGACTGTTTGACATAAGCATTGAGCGCTTTATTGCGGTGAACCGTTGTTCTGTAGACAGATGCGTTGCGTTCTAAAAATAGAAAAAAGTTTAACGAGGAATTGATTGATCCTCGAGGAATGCAAGCGATCACACGAGTAGCGAAAACACTCGTGCCCATCCCTAGTAGCTACTATTGCTCTAAATGGTAACACTTGAATACGTTATGCAAATATGCAACTTGTTTGTTGAAATGTTAATAAATGGGAGCTTCCTCAAGCAGCCATCTCTTTCCCGACAATCCCCTCTGTGCACGAACTCTTACATATGGTAATTAAACATTATAACACCTATAGTCCAGTGCGGCTTATAGTGCGGAAAATACGGTAATAAGGGTAAACATTCTTTATTTTTTTTTAGTTTACCTTTTATAACAGTCTTCTCAGATGTTTGGTTGTTGTTCTTTGGCCCCTGGTTTGAGGTCAGTGGGTGACTCACTGTAAACTCAATCAAGAGTTGTTTTGGGTCCAGTTTGTTGGTCTGTTTGTACAGTATGTGTTAGTTACCAGTGGCCTGTTTCAGGAGTTCATGTCTCCACTCTGAGATGAGCAACTGTGAGTTATCGTTTCAGGACAGCCTATCAGGATTGGGTCTGTCAACTCTGAGTTGGAATGGTGTGTTAGGTGGCCTATATGAACGACATGAGAGCTGGGAAAAATGAATAGATAAATTATTGATCATAAATGTCGCACTGTGACACGCTTTCTTCAGTCGGAGCTGCGTAAAGTGACAACAAATTCAGAGTTGGTTCCAGCAAGCCTACCACTGACTAGGTTAGTCTCGCTGAGTCTGTTGCCGCAGTAATGCATTTGTAGGTCGTGTTCACACCTAATAGTTTGCTTCCTTGGTGTGCACCAGTTCAGAGCGGATACATTGTTTTGTTTTTTAGATGTTTCGGTTCTCGTTCACAAAGGAAACACTCAAACGGACTACATATTGTAAACAAAAGTCAGTTAAATGAAGTGCTACTTTCCTCTGTCAGCCCACGTTACAATAGCAGCAGACTGTGGCAGGCAGAGCGTAGGGTGTAATCTTGGGTGGGTCCCCACCAGCGATGATCAGCTCCAGAGTTCGCTTGCAAACGGCCCGAGACCACTTCTTCAAGCGGAGCAGGGTCCGGTTGTTTGGTGTGCGCCAAAGTCAAACCAACCAACCACACCTAGGGCTTAAACGCTCCAGGGTTTGTTTCAACCGCATAAAGCTGGTGTGAACACACCCCGAGTTGCACTGAACCAGCTTCCTGAAACGGGCCCCAGGATACCTCAAAGACCAGCCAACAGATTTCTTTGATATCAGAAATTCAGCAGGGCACAGAATGAGAAATCAAGTCTTGCCATTGATCAGATGCAAGAAATTATTTCATAACTTTGAGAGATAATTTCTTCATTAGAATAAACTGTTACAATTACTTATATGACAAAAATCTGTCTCATTTATCCCATACATTTTTGTGTATTTTGATGCAGATCCGGATCTGGATGCTGATTATAGTGTTCATTATCGTTATTTAAAAATAATTAGATTAGAGGATTTTGCACCCTTAGCAGAGGTATGCCCTCTCTGTGTACTTACTAAATTATCATAAAATTACCTCGCCAAAGTGCAGCATGTGTAGAGTAATTGTGTTTGTTGTGTTTCAGTTTGTAGGTCTGGAAGCTCTAGTCACAGCTATCTCTGACATGAATCCTTCCTTCTTCCATGTTGGCCATCGACGTAAACTTCTACTGCTTGGTATCAGTGTTTTAAGTTTCTTCATCGGCCTTGTGATGGTTACAGATGTAAGATCAAATTAAAATGTCAAATCACTCCTTTTACGATAACCTTTTTTTCTAACTGTAAAACTAGGGCTGTCCCGAATACCATTTTACAGGCCTTGAAAACTTGTTGTTTTTTCTGAAAGAGGATTCAATTATACGTTCTAAAAAATAAAGTAAAAAAGAAAACATTAAAAACAACAATATTGATACAGAAGTAGTTTATGGTGGGACTATATTCCCACAGTCAATATTCTCCGCATGTTCAGCCAGTCTATTTAACTGCCGTTCCACAGCTCGATGCTCTGACCCATATTCTGGCCGCTGCTATCGCCGTTTGGCATAAACCCCACCGACCAAAAGTGTGCTGTCGGTGGTGGACACCGCGTCAGATCTAGCGTAACCAAGCGGACTCCATACGAGCTGCACAGACCCCAGCCGCACTGCTCAGTGGAAACAAGGTGACGTGGATGAGCTGCAACAATTAATGATGTAAAAGACAAGTTTTGTTGCACTAAAAAATAAATAAAACAATGCTTCCAAATACTGAGTAGAGCTTTGAATACTAAACTAACGAACACATTGGAAAATATTCAAATTATTTGGGCCAGCCCTAGATAGAACAATGTAACACAACAGCTAATAGAGGTCCCTTCTAAAACACAGGGTGGACTGTACATCTTCCAGTTGTTTGACTATTATGCCTGCAGTGGGATGACCCTACTCCTCTTTGCCATACTGCAGTCGACATGTATTGGATGGGTTTATGGTGAGTTACTAAACCATAGTGATGTCCGTGGTTTCTTCCCTGGGATGCTGAATCCGCTCATCACAGCATTTCCATCTACTTACAGGTGCAGACCGGTTTTATGACAACATCGAGGACATGATTGGATACAGGCCTTTTCCCCTGATTAAATACTGTTTGAAATATGTCACTCCAGTAGTGTGCATGGTGAGTTGCAATACAATGTATATGCCATATACTTTTGCCACGTTCAGCTTTACTTAAAGCCTACTTTTCAAAGAATATAATAATATTTTTTTTTAAATTACAGAACTTTATTACTTTCAAACCATTTTATAGGCACAGTATGTGAACACATACAAGAAATATAGGCTCAGTTTTTATTTCTCTCAATCTCAACCCTTATAATGGATCATTTGACCAGCAAAGCCAATGACATCAATTAACAAAAATCCCACAGTAGGATTTAGCCCATTCATTAGGCCTACATATTTTCCGGTATTGATCATTTAGGCCAAATGTGAGCCCGATGTTTACCACGTGGAATAAATGGCATAGGGTTACTCACGGAAAAAGCAGGGGAAGAAACGTGCTCCTTGAGAGGAAAAATCAGCAATCCACAGGTCTCCACAAAGTTTACACTTTCTTTTCATCGTGAAGGCGGTCGGCTTTGACTAAACCTAGCTACACACTCACTTTAGCTAACTAACTAGTGGAATTTTCCACTCAAATAACTAGGCTACAACATGCTAAATGTTAACGTTACTGGAAAACAATTCCATCTTCACTTCACTTATAGCTCCGGTGAACGGCTTGACCACCGTCGAACTAAACTTTTTAGTGCCGATCCAATCACAACTTCACTCGCTCTCGCTCTCTCCTGTCCCCTGGTGGATATAGTCTGTCCTCATTGGCTACTGTCCACGCTCAGTTCATGAAGTTGGGACCATGGTTGGGACATTAAATAGCCTATTGAATGGTTTGTAAGAACAAACTGACAAACATACTGGTATTGAGAGATGCTCTGCCAAAGCAACAGGGCACAACACAACGTTGCTCATGTTATGATGAGAAGCAGAGCCGGCCCGAGGCATAAGCGAACTAAGCGGCCGCTTAGGGCCCCCGACTGCCTGGGGGGCCCCCTAAAAATTTTTTTTTTTTTTTTTTCTTTTTTTTTTTTTTAGTTTGTGTGTTTGATATTAACATCATATTATGCAAATGTGAGTTATCATACAAAAAAGGAATAAAATGTTTTGATCTAGATAATTAATAGCCTAAAAATGTAATCAGTTCATCTGGGAGGAAATCCAAAATTATCTGATCATGTCACGTTCACATCCATGCACAGTGTGTATTGAGTTTATTTAAAAACAATTGGAAATGGGGCTATCCTCAGTTGCCCATGCACTGTGTATAGTCTATAGCCTATGTCAGCCTTGTCTGTGGAAAAAAAGATACAGTAGCTGGACAACAGAGTTCTTCTGCTTCGTTCCTCACACTGCATTTAAATGCATTCACTATATTACAGAGAAATATGTCCCGTAAAAGAAAAAGAGCTCCAAGCCCAACCCAGAGGACCCTCCATAATATTTTATTTTATATTAATATTTTTATGGAAAATCCATGTGTCCTTCTTCAGTAGCTTCTAATTCGTCTGACCAAGTGTCTCCAAATTATTTGTTCACACAAAATTTCTCAGATTTATCCTCTTAATTTTCCTCTCAAATTGCACCAGATTCATGCATTTCACTTTAAAAAGGTTAAAAAAATCTCACGGGGGGGGGGGCATACCCCCGGACACCCCTAGGAGGTCTGAATCTTGGCTGTCTAATATTTTCGCACAGCTGCACAGTGGAGGCACTAGCGGAAAACACTGGGTGTGTGAATGATATTTAACTATAGATCTATAGATCTATAGTTTCAGCAGCGCTAACATTGGAGAGGGGCCCCCTAATCATATTTCGCTTAGGGCCCCCTGAAGGCTTGGGCCGGCTCTGATGAGAAGGTTCGGTTAATTTTGAAACTGTGGCAGAGCAAATAGACTATATTTAATGGTAAACACGCTCAACACTCAAAATGCACTCCAATCAGTGCAGTCACATCCAGACTGTAATTACAGCACTAGTCGTTATATCACACGGTGAATCTCAATTCAGGGGTTACAGCCTACGAAGGCTGCATTTGAAGACCGATTGCTCATAGCGGCGCGCAAAGGCTTGTTCCATTTGCAAGGCTCCTTCATATGCGGCAGAGAAATGCAGCCTTCGTTTCACGGTTTTGAAGGCTGCAACAGATGGATCCTTCGCGGCCCAACATATCCCAAGATTCATTGCGTTTTTTTCAGAGATGGCATAAAATAAAGTAACAAAACAGCAACGTGTTGCTCCATCTTCTTAACTTTTATCTTCCTTTCTTTTTTTCTAGGTAGGCAACTTCTTTTTATTTTTTCCTCCGTTGACCAGCTGTCTCCGTTGACAGCAATCAGGGTTGCTAGGCAGCACAGGAGCGGCGAGTCGTCACGCAAACCGGAAATGCTCGTAAACGGAAACCTGCGGAGACCGTCTCGTTTAACAACGCTCGTTCGGCCTTCGAATCAGCCTTCACAGGCTATAGCCTTCATAGACCGCGAACGCGTTCTCTGGATTGGGATCCAGCTACAGTCTAGACCACATGTGTCAAACTCAAGGCCCGCGGGCCAGATCAAAACGTGTCGCGGGTCACATCTGGCGAATCAATTCGGCCAATTTGAATCAATTCTGAAAAAAAATAAATAAATAAATAAAACATTTTTTTTTTATTCTTCATGGAGCCTGTGCCATATCCGCACGTCGCATACGCTCCCAACTGTTAGGAAACTTACGTGGCTTACAGCTGGGAATGTCTGCTGAAAGTTCTACAGCTCAGGATTTTAAGTCATGAATTGATGAACTTGCATCTAAGAAGAGCTGTCAGTTTTCTGAGGGCTGTAAATAGGCCAATATATGTGGCCAAATAGCATGCTAATATTGATGATTGATTGTGTCAAGTGTCTAAGGCAGTGGTGTCAAACATCCGGCCCGCGACTTGTAGAGCACACATTTATGAGCATTTAAAAAAAAAAGTAAGTTAAATTAAAATTAAATTAAATTGGGAAAAATGTATTCCAAAACAACAAATAACCTCTGTATTTAAAAATAAATCAAAACAGTAGAAGTTGCACTTTTATTTAATTGTATTTTGTACTGTCTGCATGTTTGCACAAAATGTGTACCTGTACATATAGTAAACAAAATTGTGTATTCAAATAAACCGTTGTTTATTTCATTAGTGCGTATTGGCATCTTTGAGCAAAATACCCCCAAAATTTTTGCTGCGGCCGCACCTCCTATTCCCATGGCCAACAGCAAACTTTACTAAGACATTTCCTGGGGGCTACAGAGATCCCTTGTGATCCGTGATAATGTAGGTTACATATGTAGGCTGAGTTATAAAGCATATAACTGAAAAACAAAGCTAAAGATTTGGAGTTGACATATGTACGTTATTTTGCCATTATTTTACTGGTCCGGCCCACTTGAGATCAGAGAGGCTGTATGTGGCCCTCGAACCAAAATGAGTTTGACACTCCTGGTCTCGACCAAAGGCTGGGCAGATTTTAGTTTCTGCCTGTAATGGAGAACGACCGATAGGCGTCCTTTTGGTACAGTGTGTGTTTTATTAGTTTTTTTGTTTTACCTGGTATGAGGGTTTTTCTGTTAAAGTATTGATAAGCAAAGAGTCTGGGTGTTTATTATCTGGTGGTCAGCCAGGTAGGTAACAACTGTCTAACATAGGCTTCAGGTGGGATGCAAACACCGACCAGAATAAACTGGGCAAACTCCTGAATTAAACGGTTTAGTTCATGAAAATAGTCACCAAATTAAGGCTGACATCTGTACCCCAACCTCAATTCACTGTATATATACAGTAGAAGCACATTTGGCCTCCTCTAGATTTTCCTAATTCCTCTGTTATGTAGGCCCTAGTCCGCTCTGAGGAGTTGGAAGCAGCGTGGAAGATAGGTGTCTGCTATGTTGAGGAATAGCAGTTCACTTCTATTGTTGGCCAAAGAGTTGACTTTTGCAAATCCCATTGAGAGCTGCTCGTCCAACTTCAAACTGGGTAAAACCTCCCAACAAGTTGAAACAGGATTGTTAGATGTGTAAAAGGTTCTTACTAGTTAATATTTGATCAGGCAGGGAGAGCAAAAGCAACAATGAAAATGATTAAAAACGAAACAGAGAATGTGGTACCGAGCATGCTTTTACTGTTATCATTAAGAGATAGAAGGCTTTAAGGATGAAGAATAACTGATGTCTTGGTTAACAAGTTTGACTTGGGTAGCTGAAGTGAAAACCTAAAGTCAAAATCTAATAAAGATGAGGAAAAGAACCCAGTGGATCTTGTAGTTTTGAATTGGGCTTTTTATATTTTAACCTTTAACTCTACAAACTAGCCTGCTGTAGTTCACTTCTATTGTTGGCCAAAGAGTTGACTTTTGCAAATCCCATTGAGAGCTGCTCGTCCAACTTCAAACTGGGTAAAACCTCCCAACAAGTTGAAACAGGATTGTTAGATGTGTAAAAGGTTCTTACTAGTTAATATTTGATCAGGCAGGGAGAGCAAAAGCAACAATGAAAATGATTAAAAACGAAACAGAGAATGTGGTACCGAGCATGCTTTTACTGTTATCATTAAGAGATAGAAGGCTTTAAGGATGAAGAATAACTGATGTCTTGGTTAACAAGTTTGACTTGGGTAGCTGAAGTGAAAACCTAAAGTCAAAATCTAATAAAGATGAGGAAAAGAACCCAGTGGATCTTGTAGTTTTGAATTGGGCTTTTTATATTTTAACCTTTAACTCTACAAACTAGCCTGCTGTAGTTTATGATGTGCTCTTTGGCCTTGGAAATAATGTAAGTAGGCCAAGAAAGTAGTTAGCCAGACATGCTAACAATTGTAGCTTACATTAGAGCAAATATATTTTTATTTATCTTGTGTTTTTGATTTTTCGAACAACCAAAAAAAAACACTTCCTTTTGGCTAATCCCTCTTTCTACATCACCATAGTACTTCAGCATGTGAATAAAATCCAAAGGATGACGTTGAAGTTGAATAATAGGTCCCTGGTTGTGAGTGACTAGTTAACTGCTGTTAAAGAGACAGTCAATTGAGGATTGAAGCTCATCAATTGTGTGTTTGTTATTTTGAATCAATCATCATTCCCTTAAAAACATTTATGGAACTGGAAATGATTTCACTATTACTCCTTTGTCGTTTGAGGGGATTTAGGATAGGCTACAATGTATAGTATTTTTAAGTAATTAAACGTAATTATTAATAATGAACAATAATTCATTTCTCCATAACTATTTTCAGGGAACATTTGTTTTCTCTTTGGTCAAATACACTCCTCTGAAGTTCAACAACACAGTTGAGTATCCATGGTGGGGTTACGCCATTGGCTGGTGGTTTACGCTCTCTTCTACACTCCTGGTTCCTCTCGTTATGGTGTACAATGTGAGCATCACTCCCGGTACACTGAAACAGGTAAGCTGTTTGTATACATGGCTCATGATGTCTATTTTTCTTGAAAGTCGGTTTATTTTCAAACCTATTTTCTTCTTTTTTAGAGGATCTCCATCCTATGTACTCCAGCTAAAGACCTTCCTCTTAACAAATCGGAGAAGAAAGCTTTTGAAATGCTCGACTTGACCTCCCAACATGACAGCATTATGTCACAGTGACGACAAATGACCTGGTTGGTTCCTAGTATTTAATTCTACCCGTGACCTCCCCTGAACTGGTTGCATCCCAGTTGGTTGCAACCACTGACTAATTTGACTTTTGAATAGAAATTTTAGCCTTGCAATGTCTAAAATAATTTCAGTAATTCACAAAAAAATATTTACTTAAAGTGCCTTCATGTGAGTTTGGACACAATGGTTAAGAATCCCAGCATTTACTATATGGAATGGATTAAATTTAGATTTGACTTTATCAGGCCCTGCAGAGTTGGAATGCTGAATGAACTGTAATATTTATAAGCTCAAAGGATCAGTAACTTTACAAAGGACATTTGTTTTCTTCTTGGTTCCTGAGCTTTCAGACAAGTTTCATGGTCTTCATTTAGCTAGCAAGTAGGCCTTTAACTCATGATTATATGGATTATCATTAATCAATGAATTTAGAAAAAAATTAACTAATAACAATTTTATGATACAGACATCAGAAAATAGTGTAAAATGCACAGTTTCCACAGGCTGAAGTTGTGTCTGCTGAATTGTTATTTTATCCAAGTAGAGTTTTTGAAAAAGTGACCCATCAATTGACCAATTGATTAATCTCTTAGTTGATTCCGCTCTTCAAGGAAGTCGACCTTTAAAGGTGAAGTAAGCGGTTTATTTATCTTAATATAAGTGTAAAATCGCTCTTTATTCATTCATTGATCACTTACATAATGTGCGCGTTTCATAAAGCCGATCTCTCAGTCAGCTGCTTTGCATGTAATCGGCAAATAAACACACGCCAGAGCACCAGATGGGTGAATGTGTATGCGCCTACGATGGCGGAGCAGGTAAAAATCCTTCCCAATGTCTGTTTTGATGGTTTTTATCATGTTTTATCACACTAATGGATCTGAGATGATGCTAGATAACTTGCTGCTTGAAGACCGCAGTGCATTAATGTGGTGACGATGGGACGAGCTAGGGGACTGCTAACTGCAGTAACTGACAGGAAGTTAGCTAAAAGAACCATTCCGCTTATAGCACCTTTAAATTTAAGATTATTTTCAAGATCCAAAAGTTGAAAATTAACATCCATGCTCTTAATAGAAACTAATATTTGATTATTAGAGGTTTTAGTATTTGATAATAATCTATATGTAAAACAAAATCTTTATTTTTATTTTTTTAAATCAAGTTGCTATTTCAAGTAACATTATATTGATAAACTCTTGCTAAATAAGCCATACAGATTGAGTCAACCACTTGAGTCACCTTTAGGTCATTGTAAATGACATACATTAAGTTTCAAATTGTCAATGGAAATTGTAACTTAATAAAGTAGTGACATGAGAGAAGGATCCAGCACTGAGGGTCAGTTTCAAACCTTGGAGGAAACATGTGGGAAAGAGATGGGGGTTATACATGCAACAAAGGTAAGCGGCTGGAATCGAACCAGCAATGTCACACTTATGTGCTGGACATGCCAAGCATTTTCAAGTCAATGTTTGGCGTTAGATTAAAACAGCAATGGTAATGCCAGCAAAGAACACCAAATGCAAGAGGTAAACAGTACAAACATGTTGGCTGTCATAGTCGAAACACAAAAAATATATATATATTTTTAACAGTTACTATATAGATTCTATTTTTCACTTTAGTCTCAACAATAAACTTGTTGTTTTTATACAGAATAATCAAGTTTACCACTTAATGTTAATATCTTTTTGTATGGCTTTTTTTTGTATTTCACATCTTTGACATTTGTGGCGATATGCCTTTGTATAACACGTACAATAAATGTATGACATTGTTCACATTTAAGTTGCTGCTAACAGTGAAAAATTATTAAGCTAGTGATTTGATAATAAGAATGTTTGTGTGATTGAATGAATCATAGGCTTGTTATATAATCAGTTGGTTCCCGGATTTAAATCTATCACCCATAAATGTGGCAACTAGTTATTTGCAGGACTAAATTCTGGTCATGAAGTTGTTTTAATTTCACACTTTGTATGCTTATGTTCAGAGGCTGTAGTGCCTAGAGGAAAACATGTTGGGACCTTGTAGATGTTCCAGAATCCCCTGATTCTAATTAATGAGAAAGGTTAATAACCGAGCATTACACAAAAACAAGTTTTACCTGCTCCCTGGTAATATGATTATAAGTGACTGTTTCAATCGAAGGGAATGTATTGTTACTTTAATTATTTTACTGACATGTTAAATGATTACAAGTTGTACCACAATCTTCTCCAGTGCGATATTTTGGTTGTAATAAATGTATATGATTGTAAGGGCAACTGAGGTTCAGGTTATTCTATTCATCAATGTTTAGATTCACCAGAAGGATTTTCCCTATTTATGTGATGATGTGACGATTCAGTAAACTGGTTGCTAATCATTGCTGAATTATTTCCTAGTTTTCATCACTTTATTTGCTCAAAAAGACTGCAGAGAAAGAATACTTGACAAAATCAGTAGATCAAAATAAATACTAGTTTGGTACTGTTTGAGAGAAAATGTGTTTCATTATCATTTTTGGACCATTTTTTTTTGGACGTTGTTAATGTAAATAAAGCACATATGCAGATCATTTTCTGGGTTGTGAAGTGTGTGTGGGGACAAGTAAAGTAACCTTGAATGCACCAACAAGGGGAGGTTTTATTGAAAAATGTCCTACAAAGCTGCAACACGACATAAAAATACATTTAAAAGAGTTTAGTAATTACGTGTTTTTGGATCAGATCACATAATCTTTCCTCATCAGGTGGAGTTTGGATCTGTAGTTTTCAAATGTTTGAGGAAATCCTGCATTTTGAGGATATCCTCCTGTCCACATTGGCCTAAAATCTGAGGTTCAGTCAAGATTTCAAACAAATACTATTCATCTTTAGGTTGTAGTCAAACAGAAAGTTTGGTAAGTATTTTAAGTGTTCAGGGAAAAGGATACGTTACAAATCTATGTCAACTGTGAAAAATCCTTTTTAAGAGGATATACTGTAAGCTATGTTGACATTAAAATGGAGCTTAGTTCTGCATGATATAAGTATAAATGAGTAGCTTTGATCAACATTTATGATCTGCAAAGCCAACAAAAATGGTGCAACAAATCTTAAATCTGAAGAGGTTTCTCCTAAAATACAGTTTTGAATGAGTAGGCCAGGACACACCAGCCCGATAATCGCCGTCGTCAAAAAAAATGGAGTCGGCCGTTTCAGGAAGCTCCAGCTTCCCGTCGCTGCTAAAGAACACACCGAGACGACTGTTTATTTTCCGTACGCTCGCGGGACGTAATGTCTCCACAACAGCAGGCGGCGCTAATCTGTATTGTGGCCCGAAAAAATACGAAAGCCGGAAATGATTGGACATCTCTCTAGAGCATAAACATAGATAGAAATACGTATTTATATTTATGGACCATAAGAGCACAATTTTTAGCAGAGAGTGTCGAGCATGGTGTCGAGCAGTCAACAAGGGTTGATGCATGTGAGTACTCTCAAAACGAAACGAACAAACACATTAAAACGATGGCTAGCTGTTGTTAGCTGTTTGTGCTACCCGCCTCACTTCCGGGCTTCACTGATTCGCTAGCCCTCCACCAATCAAATTGCTCCAAATGAAAGACGGTCGGCCGCCGATTGAACATGTTCAATCGGCGGCCGACAGGCTCAAAACAAGCCCGACGACCTCTACGTCGGCCGACGTCACGGCACACACCAAACAGATTCGTCTTTTTTTTTGACGACGGCGATTATCGGGCTGGTGTGTCCTGGCCATATGCAAACCTGTTATAAATTTGGGTTCAGAAAATTAAACGGTGTGTTTCTTCAAACATTTACGTCCTGTAATGATACAGTATGTTAGATTAAGTTAAAGCAATGGTAGATGGTCGTTGGAAAATTTTTATTGCATCACAAAGAAAGAATAAAAAAGTTGCTAATGATGGTGCTGAAGGGTGGAACTATCCTGATCTTTTTGGTATTTGTATAAAATGAAAACCTCTCCATAATCTTTCCATTTAAGCATTTGTATGATGATACTGCTGTGCCAACATCAAAGGCAAACTTTGAAGATTGTATTATACTGTAAATATTTACCTACAGTATAACTTAAAGGATGACATACTTTTTAATGCAACTTGGATTTATTTAATGCTTTTAAAGTGCAAAAAAATTAAATTAAAATAAAAAAATATTTACAAAGAAGACATAAACAAAGGTACCAAATATAATAATTTGTGAAAATATTTATTTTGCTTAAGTGCCAGATGAAAACATTGATCACATTTTGCTGTAAAGGCAAAGATCTTTCGAATACATGTAAACGTTTTGAATGACACGGTTATTCAGCTGTCCCTTCTCCTGCTTGTTTCTGTCAAAATGTCCTGAATTATGTCTGTGATTTGCATGTTTCAGTTATCAATGACAAACGTTGCACTGAGTGGCCCCGGAAATATTTTGGTGGTTGACCATGGAGGATAAATATTCTGTATTTTCTTAAATACAATTTATACCTGCTAGAAAAAAAACTACATTATTTACTTTACTTAAAAAGTGTGTTATTTCCACTGTACGAATTGTTTGAATGTTAATAGCCAGCAGTACTTGAAAACATTGAGCAATAAGCTATTTAAAAACCTTGTTAACGTACAACAATATATATGTATTAAAACACACATACACACAATGTTTTTCTTCTTTTTTTACACAAAATATTTAAGACAGCTAAGGTTTTCATTATGAACCAACAAATGTTTATAAAAACATCTCAAGATTGTATCCAGACATTTCATGAAAAGATAAAAGCGTTGGTTTGACAGTCACCAAAGTGCAGCATTGTCCACCATCCACTAACATTCACACATACGCATACAAATAAAAAATAAACATAGATGCAGTGAAATAAAGAGACACCTTTTTCAGGTTTCAAGCAGACACAACTATACAGATGTATTTGATCACATTACCAGAGTCGGAAAAATAATGAGGTTTGTGAAACACTGAAAGAAAACTGTGGTTCTGACAGTTTCAAAGCTTAATTGTGAGTCGACACAAGTGTATTCGCCCTGTCCGATATAAAGGTGGGAATGGGCTGATTTGATGATCCAATGCCTCCGTTTGGTGCGAAGTTTGAATCATAATTATCAGCAATAATTTTAACAGTTGTCAAGAAGGAATTCTGCATGTATTCACCTGTCGACTGAGGATTTGATGTGCGTTGGAGATTGTGCCATAGTGTTTCTGTGATAAGCTGATAGAGAAACAAACGAGTGCAACAGGACAATAAGAAACAAAGTCATCCATCACTAAATCCAACAAAAGCTCAGGCGCAGAAACATTAACTTTTATACATATTTGAACTATTGAATTTTTTTTAAATACGCTTTTGCAGCTGCCACCAGATTGAATTGTAATCAGTCAATAAAAATTATGTTAATATCTGTTATCTCTCCCATAGACGCCAGCAGTTCTTTGACTTTGACAACAACTGGCTTATTGTTATAAAAAAAAAAAAAAAAACGGTTTGTACTGTGTAATGTGCATTGAGAAATCACAAGATTTCAAAACATTAATAATGACCTATTATGCGTGAATTCATGAATAAATTATTTTAGTGCATGACTACAGTATTATCCATCTTATCAAAACAATAATGTTTAGGCAAACTATTTGCCTAAACATTGAGCAAAATCTGAATTGGATTTTCTGGAAATAATCGTTCTACACCACAATTTATCATCATGGGCTTTAAAAAAATGCACTTATTTGGCTTTTTTAAGTAGGATTTTCTCGATGTGACCACTTTATGTCACATTGATACAGCTGTTCCAATCAGTCAATTGTGTATTTGCCAGAACATCAGAATCGATGGACTTGTGTTTTGGTATAATTTAGCATCTGTAGTTTGTGCTTTTATTTTATTGAAGACTTTGCCTCTGTTCACTGCTGATAGAACATTTTATAAACGTGTCAGCAATTTCTACAATTCAATTCATTTTTGGAAGATTTTAATTTGTTTTTGTAAACCCTTTGTAGATTTTTTGTAGTATTTTAATATGTCCATATTTTCAGTTTTTAACCAAACATTAAATGAATGCAGGCTTTCTGACACTGATTATTACTGAAGCCGAAGCTATGGGCATTTGCTTTTCTAAGTAGGCTATAATATGTTTTTTTTTTCAAATACCACTTTATACCCTTTATCCAAAGTACATATTGCACATTAAAAAAATATATCAAAGTTTCAAGTCTGAATCCCAAACACCTCATGATGCATGCACACACATACAGCTACCCAATAAAAGGCTTAATACCAAATACAAGTCTGAGTACAGTTTTTGGAATCAGAAACACACTGTGGAGGCACATCTCAACTCTACACAGTAGCCTTATAACAAATAAAATGGAATTGATTTTTTTTTAAGGAATGGGGAGGGGGGTCTTGAAACGATCTTCACTCACTGATTCGGCAGTCCTAACTTCACTGGAAGGTGCATCCATCCTGGCAGGTGCACAGTTTGTGTGACAAGACAAATGCTGTTTTGCTTGCAAACTTCCCTGTTTACGCTCTGCTTGATATGCAAGGGTTGGATTGGAGGCCTTTGTATGACTGTCTCCACCATGTCCCTGCCTCTGCTCCCAGCACTCAGAAAGCAAAGAGAAGCATGTCTTTCTTGCGCCCCCCCCCCCTCCTCCTTCCTTCAAATTTCACTCCTACGATGGACAGTCCTGACTCCTCCGCCGCCGTTTAATGCCAATTTCACCATTAATGCTGCTCCTCATGTTATCATCCCGCCTCCTCTTCGTCTTCCTAGTCTGTTGAGTAGAGATTAAGCACAGTTGACTACAGCAATAAACCATTGTCAATAAAACAAGACGTTAAGATGAAACACTGATGAAAATAATTCTGAAACGCCTAAAAATGTAATTAATAAATCTGCCTCGTTCAACAACATAAGATCTAAAATCAAGATTTCGAAAACAAAATTAAATTTAGATTTTTCAATATTTTAAATTGTTGTATATACATTTTGTGTTTTTTTGCTAGATTTACTGAACTATTTTCCTCATCCACATCAATATGTGAGAAAATCAACAGATCTATGAATGAACACAAGAGGGGAGTGACATACTGAAGAAACCACAATACAGTGATACACAGGAAGATGATACAGCACGACTATCAAAATGTATTTGAAATAATACTATAATTATAGAACTAATACATAAGTTATATTAATGTATTACATTATGAGTGCGGGGTCCAGTCGTGAATATTCAAATATTTTACATGACATTTGGCTGGTAGTGGCGGGATGGGTTTCAATCAATATAATCCATAATTCTCACCATGCTACCCAAAATGGCTGACTGCTAGTTTGAACAAATTCCCCATCCAGGCAAGATAATTCATTTAAATTGATATTTATGAAAACATAATAAAATAAGAGCTGAAATAAAATTAATTCCAACAATTGTGAATCAAGTCCTTAAACTATGGTGTTTAAATTCTACTTATCTGTACATAAATTGATGCAGTGGCCCCTTAATCTTAATGGTGGAATATGAGTTGTAAAGTCTCTTTTATTTTAGTTTTTTAGTTTTGCAAAGAATCTTGAAACATTGCTTGGTGTGTGTGTGTGTGTGTGTGTGTGTGTGTGTGTGTGTGTGTGTGTGTGTGTGTGTGTGTGTGTGTGTGTGTGTGTGTGTGAGAAACTGTTTCTTCAAAATTCTTGCGAACATTAAATTCACTTAGTTTAAAAAAAGAGAGAAGAAAAGAGAAGAGAAGTTAAGAAAACATTCAGGCCGGCTGACTGTTTGTCCACATTCAGCCAAGAACAGTGAGATTACAGACCTTGGCGTCCCGCTCGGCGAATTTCTGGAACATGTTGGCATAGGTCTTTTTGTCCAGTTCGTGATGTTCCTTAATCTTGCCCTGGCAGATGGAAATCTGAGCACGAGCTGCTCGATTTGAGGGGTTGACATGCAGCACGTGCTGAAAGTCTGCCATGGCCAGGCTGAATTCGTTACGAAGGAGACGGGCTTCCCCGCGTCGATACAAAGCCTTCTCATTGCCCTCATCGAGCTCAATCACCTTTTAGAGAAACACACACACACACATACACATACACACACAGGGTAATTTGTGAAGTATATATCTAACATTCAGCAGTTTCTAAAGAAAGGGCAATGCTGTAAAATTAATTATTTTTGAATATGGATCATCATCAGGGTCTTGTGGCTCACCTTGTTGCAGTTCTCCACTACTTGTGAGAACTCCTTTATCCGCAGGAAACACAATGCTAAATTGAGATGTGATGTCAAAATAAAGTCCCTTATCGTCTGCTGCTGGTCTTTCCCTGTCCCACACTCCATTTCTAACCAAGAAACGATGCGCTGGTACTGGATGACTGCCTGGTAGTATCGCCCTGCCTGTGAAGATAATACCACTTTATGAACATGTAAATGACCATGCAACAAAATAACTTGTTAAGATAAAAGATATATGTGGGTGCTGTACCTTAAAATACTGATTTCCTTTGTGCTTAACTCCAGCAGCTAAATCCAGCTTTTCTTTCAAATCCATTTCCCAGGATTCTTTAGCCTTGTGGAAACATATTTACCATTGCAGAATGTGAGCAAACATTGGTTTGTATGTTTTAGGTAGTCAGCTCAAATTATCTACGGAACAATTTAGGACTATCAAGGTATGCTTGAATTTGTTTGGTAAAAACTAATCAAAATGACACTCCAAATCTATTAATAAAATCTAGCCAAAGTGGAATTTGTGTTTTATTTCTTTAGACATCAAAAGTTGAAAAAACAGGGCTCACCCTTTGAAAGTCTTTGAGGGTAACTTCGTAAACAATGTCTTTGTCTGGTCCAATTTTGTACTCTGGTTTACCTTCGCTTCCAAAGCCATACCTTTGGGGGAAAAATAAATACAAATACAACATAAAACAATGTGAAACCTGAATAATAAAACAAGAAAATGTGTGTCCTGGTTGTTTTTGGATTGAGTTACAAAAGAACAACATATGTTTTAATGTATATGTGTGTATATACAGTATATACTGTATAATATTTATACTGTATGTAGCCTATTTTTTTTATTTTTTATTTTTTGCATGACACTATTTAAACTCCTGCATGTCTTGAGGATTGATTAATTTTATTCTATTTAGAACCAACCAGGCAGTTAAAACATAAAAAAGTGTTAATGTAGGTTTTTTTATCAATAAACTATTTCAATATCAGTACCATATATGCAGATGTGAGGTGGAAAACCATCACAGTCAAAACAAGTGCAGAATTGTGGAGGACCACATGACTTTTGATTCCAAACACATATGTACAATGTAAACAGTTTACACTAAAACTAACAGTAGCTGTAAAGTGTTGAGACTCGGTGTGATAGACAGTCAAATCCGTCAAATGGTGGGAAATATCCTTTAGCACTAGAACAACAACAACATCATGTATTTACAGTTAAACAAAAGACACACGTATCATCCATCACTGTAAAACATACATCCTGCATACTGTACATAACCATCCCCTCATTTACAAAAATAAATGTTTTACATGAATCATTCAATATTTATCCCTTTGAACTATTCGTATTTGTTTACAATTTACAGACACAATTGCTAATTGATTTTTGCAACTATTTTATTAAAATCAATTTTTATAAAAAATTAAATGTTTTACCTTTTTCTTTGTTTAAGTTTAGTGGTGGATTTTCTCTGTATGGCTATTCATATTTTCCCATTGATTGTTCTGGGTGTAAGCACACTAAGCAACATGAAACCGAAGTCAAATTTGTGGAATGTGAATTCAAAAGCCCACATCTGACAGAATGCGGACATTATAAAAACAACATGAACATAATCTTAAACTGACAGAAATCCAACATTGAGTGAAAAAAAAATAAAATAAAATCCTGAGTACATAATTGTAACTAATGCTGGGCTTACACTAGAGGACTTTTAGGGTGTATTCACACATGCCGTGTTTAGTTCGGTTGAAACGAACTCAGATGCACTTCCGCCTTCGGTGCGCATCTTTCAGACATGTGTGAATACAGCAATCGCACTCGGGGGCGGACCAAACAAGCGGTCCGAGACCCAGCTGAAGAGGTGGTCTCGATGCGCTTCAAAACGCACTCTGCTGCAGTTCGTATGTGGTGTGAATTTGGCCGGACTCGATCCGACCCGGGAAGCACTGCGCCTTTTCTTTATTTTCTTTTTTAATAAATCGCCATCAGCTTCACATTTTGGGAAAGTGTTGTTGTCGCCATTGTTAGGAAGATTAGTTGTGGTTTGACCGGGAGCCCCGAGCGAAAATATTACAGTTGATAATGACGCGTACACATGCTGATGTGTTCAGCGATCAGATGGAGAGGAGCGTCTCCCGTAGCCTACAGTGCCAACAGGTTCACGCTGCGCTTTGCATGAAGTGTGTTTTTATTTGTCTTCCCTACGGGACTGTCAATACTGTCCCCGTGTCAGTTTGGAGCTGAACTGCGCCGACACCCAGCCGATACAGCTTAATCAGCTGTGTGTCAGTTTGAGCCTATTCCTCGCGAGCCGCGCGTCCAGCAGCAAAAATACAGTAAAAATTATCACATCGTTGGCTATAAGCCACATAACGTGACATTGACATGGGGCTACATATTAGTATAACCATATGAAACAACACTAATTTGATGTTTTTCTTCTTTATTTATAGGGTAGATGTAGGCCTTTTTATTATTTTTAACCCCATATTATATCAATGATAAATTCGCACTTCGTTCTTCCTGCTTCTCTCCACCCCAGAATGTCTGTCCAATGAATGAATGACCTCAGATCACGTGTGGTTTTGCTTCGTAATGCTGGTTCACTTGCAAAAGGGGCAATATGAAAGTGGACCACACCAAACAAAACAAATCTAAATTCTATTTGGTCTGGACCAAAGCAAGTGAACTAACAGACTTTCCATGTGTGAATACACCCTTAAAAGACTTTTAAAAGACTGAAGACTGAAACCCTCTTACATCTAAAGAAAATCAACTCACACCTGAAGGCAACTAGTCATTAGTTTTCAGTCACAGAGTGAGATTTCGAAAAGACAGGGGTCTCATATTGCAAGACTACAATCCTTTTGAGATTAATATGATTTCCGCAAACACGATTGTGTTTATTTAATTTAAAACAAGTTAATTCAATATTCCGAGCAGGGGACTTCCTTTAGTTATTTGACCAGCTTTATTTGCTGATCTCATCTCCCAATAACTTTAACTTCTAACCCTGTATTTGACGGTAGAGTGTTCAGATTGCGCGGCTGTCAGCCTTGTTCTCCACCGAGGCTTCTATGAAAAAGTATCTGAAATAAGTGCCTCACCAGGCGGACACAGGTCGCGACTAATGCCGCTCCTTCTGTGTCGTGCTTGGTGCATGCGAGAGTGTGACAGTGTTAACGTAATTTCGCTTGAGCCAACCTCCTAAGACTAGCGATAATTTCAAACCTGTTTGATAATGTCGGAACGTCAAGACGGGAAGAAGACTGGCTGAAATCGGGTCAGAAGACCACCATACACCAAACGACTGAGATTACGTGCGCGCGCCACAACTCAAGCACGACTCCCGTGATTTCAGTCCGACATTGGAAGATTGTCTGCGACTGTCAAATCGCGTGAAAAGTTGTGTAGTGTAAACCCAGCATAAATTGGTTTAATGAAAGACCACAGGACAAAGCATGGAAATCTAGAGATAATTACCAAAGCAATCCCATGCAAAGACTGAGACCCTGTTTCCACCTGGCATTAACATCTGACTTTTTGAATCTGGTTACAAGTGGACAGCTCTCAGTCCGTGTGTTCCCACTTGTATTTTCAAATGTGACTTCTCTGTCTACTTGTGATCGGATTCCATTTACCCGCGCTGTATTTAAATCAACACGTACATCATTTCTGTTTGCATTGGTGTTTTTAACCGGTGGGGTTCAAACAAGTAAACATACAGGGCTGTACAGTGCCACAGTTTTAATCGCATTTGCTATTAAAATGCATTACATGCGAAGATAATTACCAGTCTAGGTTGACGAGATATGCTACTGTCTCATTTAGACAAGGAGGCGCGATGCACAACACTGCTTAGGGGGCTCTCGCCAAATGCGGGAAATATCATAGATAGTATATAAAAGTGAAAACTCTTAGGCGAGTAAGTTATTACGCCTCTTTGGCTGGTGAAAGATATGTGTTTGCCGGGCGGCTTTTCTAACGTCTGCTACACTCTTGTCACCACCACCAGTAGGCTACACGGGTGGCTTTCTGTATGAAGTTAAGATACTGCATGCGAACAGAATATTTCCTGTGCGCCTTCACATTAAAAGCCTGTTACTACCCAAACGCGAGTTGACTTTTATTCTTAAGCAGATAAGAACAGGAAGTCGTTGCCTTGCAGCTCTCCAGTCAATAGCAGCGATTTCCGTGTTTTCAGATTTACGCAGTGAAATGAAAACAGAGGAGTAAGCTTGTCATTTGCAACTCGTTCATGAGGCTTCTATAAAAGCTGCATGAACGCCAGTGATGCATTTTCAACGTATTTCCGCCCAGGCAGGGGGCAGCAGTTGAGTAGGAGGTCCCTAATGTGGACACAAACCACATTCGTGTTTCCACTACCAAATGAATGCGAACACATCGGACACAAGCGACGTAAACCACCTCCGAATGTGGTTTTTGTGATCCGATCTCAATGCGTCTTGAGAGTGTTCTCACCTGTAGTTAGGGCTGTATTCAGGTGATCGGATCACAAAAACCACATGTTAATGCCAGGTGGAAACGGGGTCTGAGAGAAAGAATGACATTTTAGGTTTTCAGGAACTTACTTTGACTTTAAATAAAGTATGCAGCACTCTCCTTTCTGCATCTTGTCCATGGCTCTGTCCACTCCGAGAGCAACACCTTTATCTTCAGCCTCGCCGACAATAAAGCTGACGTCCCTGCAGTCAAACAGTCTACCGCCACAGCTTCCCTCCAAGTGCACTGTTAGAACAATTAATGACACAATGTAGCCTCTGATGTAGCCAATTTAATGTTTTTTTGGAACACTTGGCACAATACCAATCATTATTATGAGTGTTTACCGTCAACACTTGCTCCATCGTTAGGATTAGTGTAACCGTCCCCTTTGGCCTTAATTCTTCTTAAGATTCCGCCGTCATCTGTAAGCGACTCTCCCTCCAACTTGAGTAGCTCCATCTGTTTTGTTTTAAATATTTGTTTAATCACTGCACTACAGACATTGTATTATAAAGCAGAATTGAAAAAAAATACAGCTCTGCTTGGGCAGTTGAGCTAGAGTGGGTGTGGGAAAATAAAATCAGAGCAGGTTAATTGTGTATCAACCAAAGATGTATACACTTCATACCTCTATTATAAGATGAATATGATGGACAAGACAGCTCAGATAAATGCATACCCTTTAGTTTCAAAATTCAGTAACTTTTTAAGTCCCCTGTGTAGCATTAATAAGCAATTAATTAAATTTTGATGGTAAATTACACTCTATAGTGTAGTCCTAAACAGAGATAAAGGCATTGTTAAGTGGTAATTAGGGTACAGTATGATAATAACTTATCCTGCAAAGTCATATATTATATCATAACCGTTGTGTTTTACTTAATTGTCATTTTTATCTGTTTTATACATCATCCTCCATTCCTAGGTGCCCCAGGAAGAGATAAAGTTGTGACAATGACATTAGTAACTAGATTAGTAATCAAATCGATCTATATCTACATTATATAGTGTGTCATTAACCATTTATTAAATGTTCATATAATGCTTATAATGCTAAACAGAGGGCTTTAAGTGGTAAGTGTTACGTCAATTTATCATACAATCATCAGCAGATTACATTTCTCTTGGTAACGCCTGATACAGTTAGATTACTGTTGGCAGTGATACAAGGGGACCATTGACAAAAGAAAATGTTTGGTGGGGTGGGAGTTAAATAGTAATTACTATGACTAAGATGCGTCCATGGGCGGAAATAAACCTCTTCATATTTTTCCAAGAACTGAACTATAATTCTAATGTATTATAGAGGGCAGAGAAAGTTTGAATAGTAACCCCAATGAGCTCTATAGGGGAGAGTGGGGTGAGATGTGCCAATTTTTAATCAAAGTGATTTTAAAGTGAGGCCTTGACAGTTATGTCTCCAACTCAAATATGTACATATAGTTCAGGATGTTGTGCATTCCTGGCAATACAAACTTTGGATCTGGAATAAACTGTTTAGAAATATAGCTTTCGGAAAAAATTTGTCTTGTGGCACAACTTGTCCCCGGTGTGGTGAAAGTTGTGCCATTGGGAAAAATACCATGGGGTAAATTGTGCCATTGATATAAATCTCATAAACTGTAATGAAAGACAAATAAGACAATTACTTATTTAAGGTTTATTTAAAGTAAATAAAGTAGGGCTGTCAAACGATTAAAATTCTTAATCAGATTAATCAAAGGATTCTGTGGATTAATCACGATTAATCACGATTAATTTTACCATTCGAAATATGCCCGAAAAATTCAAATTTTCTCTGTATATTGTTGTATGAACGGATAAGATAAATGACAGAAGGTGGATATGTACATTTAAAATTAGTATGTTTATTAATTGAAAATCCAAATGATGGTTTTAATACTGAAAGTAAATTTAAATCAAACTAAAATATATAGGCCTACCTACCAAACCATAATTCAATTGGTCTGTCTCTTTACTATGTCTTTGGGCAAATATAGAATAGGCTATAAAATGGCATTTATTTGGTGAATCTATAGGTTGTGCATTCTTGAATACAACTTGATTACAGTCCGTGGTGTGTGTGTGTGTGTGTGTGTGTGTGTGCGTGCGTGCGTGCGTGGGTGCGTTTGTACGTGCGACCGCTTCCTAGGGGACTCTTCATGTGTGCCAGGAAGCCGACATTATGTTGATGTCTGATCACACACACCTCTGAAAACTGCAGACGTTTGTGTCCTCGCGGGCTCTGAACAGAGCGAACAATGTTTCTCCTCCTGTTGCTCCCGACATCAACTGTCACCCGCGGCAGTTGATTTTATATACTATCTATGCCCCCGACACAGACGTTACCGTTAGCAGTTTAAAACCTTAAAACACGGCATGGGCTAACGTGCTGCTATGTTTCGCTGCGCACAGCTACTGATCCTGGGTCAGCCACAACGATAGAGTGACTGTAGGACAGAGCCGGTGGGATGTACAGGGCGGATCATTCTGCACATGCGTTAAATGCGTTAAAAAAATTAACGCCGATCATTCCAGAAATTAATCACCATGCGTTAACGCGATAATTTTGACAGCCCTAAAATAAAGTAAATATTTTACAAAGATTGAAGGTCAATTTTCTTGAACAAGGCCTAGCAGATCTAGGTGGTTTTACCTCCTCTTTCTGGCCATCTGAACTCTTGTCAGTGGTGTCGTTAAGTGGAAAGGAGATGTCGGTCTCTTCTGAGCTACTGTAGACGATCACTTTCTTTTTGGTGACCAGCGTATACAGCCATGCCACTGGCACAACTCTCAGAAATGTACTTTGCACTAGCTGCTCTGTGCTTGTGGAACCAACTGCCACCTGACAAATGTGATTTGCCCTCCATTTCTGCCTTGAAATGTACACCCTGGCTTTTCCTCCCCATTAACTATCTTAACTCTGCACTACTATCTTTGTTTATATGTGGATGTATGGGCTTTATGTCTTTTGTTTTTGTTATTTATTTACCTTCATTGTTTACCTACTGAATGCACTATGTACAGCACTTTGAACAGTGCAAACTGTTATAAATGTTCTTTTATAAATACATTTTACTTACTTACTTACTTACTTACTTACTTACTTACTTACTTACTTACTTACTTACTTACCTACTTATAACTCACATAGGCCCTTTGGCACAAATCACCCCAACCCCAGAATTTTGGATAATTAGCATGATGCAGCAGTTTAGGGCTTAAAGCGGCTACGAGTAACATTTAAATATCTTTTAAACAGCCTCATGTTTCCTCTCATAATCATAAATTACCTTTAACAGCAAACCAGACCATCAGTGCAAAGAAAGACGTTTTTAAATAGTTTTTATTACTGTATTTGATCTGGTCGTACACCTAGTCCGATTTTCGGTTCACGCGTGCATGCTCTATGGTCACATATCCGTATTGGTCACAGATTTCAGCGTGGCGCAGGAACGTGAATTGAGAAGCCTATCCCTCCAGGTGAGGGAAGGGGAGCGGGAGCCTTGTTTGAGACAGTTGTTTGTCGTCATAATGACTGATAACGGGGCTGAACCATCAAAGAAAAAAAAGAAAATGCAATGAAGAAAAGCTAAAAGGGAGAGTGATAGTCGGGCGGGAGGGCGTTGCCAAGCAACGTATACACAATTTCACGCAGCGAAACTAGACTGCAGTGTTTACTCCTAAATGAATGAGCGGTAGCCTACTAAAACAAAGTTTACTTTGCCTCACCAGCATCATCAGATGACCATTATTCATCTGAAATAGTCATTATTTACAACATAAACACATTACCTCATCGTGATCCATACTAACTAACTGCCATCTCTCGTTCATTCGCTTTGTGTGAGGACACGGGTTCAGCTCCGTGAGAGGTGACAATGCATCAACTCATTGCAATCAGGTGTGTTTAGCACTTACTGGCATTAGTTGATGCTGTGTCACCCATAGACTCACGGAGCCGAAAAGAGTCCGGTGCCCTCACATTTTCAACACACGGACACGCCACGCACCATATTGCTTCCTGATTATTTGAATCTTGCACTCCCTGCACGAGCTACAAAACAGCTTCACGACAGCTGGCGTCGTAATAATACTACCGCTTTTGTTCAAAGGTGTCGCCAACGTGCCGACTTACTCGTAGTAGCTTTAACTTGCTACGTGTTAACTGTATAGACTCAACGTGTAGCATACTAAAGCACTAAAACATGTGTCAAATTTTTTCAAACTTGTCTATAATTGTTCAGACACAATAATGAAAAAACCTTGATCATGGAAATTTTACTTTGAAAGGCACAGTTTTTTTTTAGCTTAAATGTGCTTATATCTTATTCCTTGTGTCTCCCTTCTTTACAGGATGAGTCAAATGGATGGCTCTTCTTAAATATATGGTCACATTTCCAATTTCTTCCACGGTTTTCTAGAAACAAGGGGTGGCACAACTTCCCCACTGGCACAACTCAGTCCACTCTCCCCTACTGACTGATATGAGTGGCAACTTAACTAGTCCAGCTGTTTGACTGAGAGGGATTAAAATAGAAAAACCAGTTAATTTTCACGCGAGAGACTGACACATACTCCTAAATTATCAGGCCCTCGCTGTGATGCCGAATTAATGCTCTATACAAATGACAGGACTGACGTGGGGCACACCTACCTCAAATACTACTGAAGAATTTGGAGGAATTTTGTCTGGGTTTCCAGCAGTTCCATAAGTGTACTCTGGTTTGCACAGCAACGTGCACATTTCACTTCTCTGCATGGACATCACACCAATGTCCCAGGCTTTTAGGACTTGTCCTGCGAGAGTGGATGAAGCAAGAAACTATGAGAAGAGATGTTGCTGGTTGATAAAATGACTTCATAGATTTTGTCATTCACTTTCTTGTACAGAGTCAGATGAGAAAACCGATACCACTGTCATATCATTCCGTTTAATATGAAGCTGCAGAATAAAGACATTTACCTTAGCTTAGCCTAAAGAATGGAAACAAAGGGGAACAGCCAGCCTGGCTTTGTCTGAAGCAAAATAAATCCTCATGCCAGCACCTATGAATCTCATTTGAGTTGTAAGTGAAATTCTTCAGAACATTTTTCACATTTCTCGCTCCCCTGCAAGTTTTGTAGCACATTTAGGTAAACGACCAAGCACAATTGTCTAAAATGTCCTCAAAAGTTTTGGTTGTAAATGTTTTAAAATATATTATGTTTCATCTCAGTTGATAGTTTCACTCCTCTACATTTTTTTTTAGAATTATTTCACTGTGTAAGTCATTTTCACTTATTTTTTTCTGTTAATATCTAGTGCAGTGTTGTGTTACTATTGAAAGAAAAAAAAGTAAATATTTTTTGCTCACATTACATGCAAATTTAAGTACACAAGTAATAAAGTCTAATAGGAAACCAGTGGTTTAAGTAAAAGAATCACAAGTAGTGGTTTTAAGAGCAGGTTAACTTATTGTTTAGTATGCCGGGCAATCTTGTCTTGACTCAAATTGACCTACCCTTTCCCACATTGAAGCTAAAAAGTTCTTTGCGATCTCGACTGCAGTCAAACTTCTTCCCGTTGAGAAGCCTCCCAGTGTAGTGGACAGTCACTTTGTCCCCAATCATTGGCCGCTCTCCATCTATCCCCTGACGCTTCACCACCTGCAGACAGAAAGACAGGTTTCCAGTTCAGATAACAGTGTAAGAGAGATAGGAACTGCATATTCTAAAAGAACACACAGAAATCATGAACAAGTGGGAGGTACAACGTGTCCTATTTATGCCTGAACGACTACAACAAAACATTCAACGTGAAAGCAATGACAATGAATACCTTGATAACTCCTTGGTCTTTATTAGTTGTTACATCGATGCCCTTTGCAGCAAACAAGGCTGTGGCTGACTGGCCATCCATAGGCAGATCCTGATCAGTGGTCATTTCTGCATGTGGGCATCACACAGTAACACTGTGAAAAATGTGGAACACACCAAGCCTACGTATTATTAATCTGACCACCATACATAACACCTCCTCATGTTTTCACTTGGGGATTAAATTCACAACAACTAAAAAGGCAAATGGAATAGGTCTAATTGGTGGTGCTGGAGTAGAAAATCACAATCTAAAAACCTCCATACAAGATGTCCATAATCCGCCCAATAAACATGACTTTTTTTCCTCTACATTATGTAATGTGCAGCCATTTAGGGCATATGTTCTAAATCATCTGCACTTGAGAAATATTGCACAGTTTTCACTGCAAAAGCCATGCTAACATTGATCCCAGCTGTATGACGACCAATATTTTGCACTGCAGTTGTGATTTCACTCCACTGCACCGCACCTTGTCTGATCCCCCACCGATTAAGTAATTACATGACTATAATTATGTTAAAGGCAGCGGCGTGTTGGTTAGTTCGTGCACTCTTTTATTTTCTATCAAGCGCTGCACTCACCAGAGCACAGTACGTTCCAGGCTATTTGTTTATGGCTCTTTGTGCTCTTTGTCAATCTATGAATGACATCAACATATCTTATGGACACCAGCTTCTGAATCTGCAGCACCAAGTAAGCATCTCATTTGGATTTGTTCCCACTGGTCGTTTTGCAAAGAGTATTTTCAACAGTACCGGTAGTCCTCTTCCTCGTTTGCACAGGAAAAGTGGGGGCTCGAGTATACGCTCACATGCTCTGCACTGATGAAGCCGGGCCACCGCAGATACATATATCTAATATATATGGTTTATCTCACAATATGGGGCTACATATTATCAGCTTTTGTTTGGCAATGTCGTGATGTAGCTCAAATGTTGCCTCCTTTGGGTCTCTTAGGCTGTTTACCTTTAAGTAATGGGGTGTTTTTTAAATAGTAGTTGACCTCATCCTGCATGGAAATCATATAACATCATATTTTTTCTCTTGATATCGCAAATTCTCGTTCAAAATTATGTAGAGTATACCGTCATCTTATGAATTTTTATTTTTTTTCACTTTCTACAAACCAATTCCATAATGAAACAACAACAACTGTTCCCTTCAACAAAGTGTCTTGCGCTTAGATAAATAAATGTATACACCAGACATTTGATGCCAGCACAGATATATTAGGTTGATGTTACAGCTCTTAAGCGTTGTGTCTGACATCCCACCACAGAAGCAGTGACTACAAGTATTGGTACTACCTCAATACACATGGCTGCAGGTTTTTTCAGTCTGCCCTGACAGAGGAATCTTGACATTGTTTGAAGACAATTAAGCTAGTTATGTTAAGCATGTTTGACGATATAGCCTACTATCACAATTGCAACAGCTGACATGTTAACACTTGATCGAAAAGCATCAGCTCACAGCTGTTCTGTGTCAGGATGTTACAGTTTTTTTCGATTGCTAACCCACAGTGGGCACAACTGTAGCTCAATGTGCAAAACTCTAACTACAGATGCACTACCAAAAGTCACTGGAGCTGAACAGTTCATTTCACCTGCAAAATAGGCTCAGTGCAGCAAACACTATGAATTGTCCTCACTGAGATAACACACACTGTTATTCAGAGGATGCTCAGAGTACAAACACTAGCATCAAACCCCAATACATAAATTCCAAACTTTTAATCTTTACAGTTTGAATAATTTGAGTTATTTCACACAAATTACGTAATATTTTCTTTGATGAAAGGGTGAAATTCTTTCCCATGAAATTGTTTATTTTATAACATACCAGTTTTTTTAGGAAAACAAAAATAAATGAAAATCAGAAGTTTGCTTCAATAGATACACATTTTGTATATTTTATTGAAAACATTTCCAGATGTAGTATTTATCTGTGTAAATATTCTATAATTGTAATACAGAAATCAATTCCTGTAATGTTGTCATTTACTGTAAGGATGCAACTCTAAGCTGTTTGTTTGCTGGAAAATTCGTATTACAGATGCAACTTTAGATTTTTGCAAATTGGGTTGCACTCTCAACCCTGCCTCTCTCAATGCGAGACCATGATTCACAACAGGGTCTATCAGTGTAGCCCTTACTGTATTTCATCAGACATTACAGCTCTGTCTTCCTCCACACATCCACACTCTCACTGCCACTCTTCTCCCTCCAACAACCTGTCTTCATTGCTCCATTTACAACAAAAAAATATATTTTTGAGCTTTCCCTTTATACTGTATATGTTCACTAACAAGTCTAAAACAAGACACCTTCTTACAATTTTTTGCGATCGCTAAACCACAGTGGGCACAACTGTAGCTCAATGTGCAAAACTCTAACTACAGTCTGCACTACCAACAGTCATTGGAGCTGAACAGTTCACTTCACCTGCAAAACAGGTTCAGTGCAGCAAACACTATGAACCAGCCTCATTGAGATAACACACACTGTCACTCAGAACCTGCTCAGAGTACAAACACTAGCATCAAACCCCAATACACAAATTACAAACTTTTAATCTTTACAGTTTGAATAATATGAGTTATTTCACACAAATTACATAATATTTTCTTTGATGAAAGGGTGAAATTATTTCACATGAAATTGTTTATTTTATAACATACCAGTTTTTTAGGAAAACAAAAAGAAATGAAAATCAGAAGTTTGCTTCAATAGATACACATTTTGTATATTTTATTGAAAACATTTCCAAATGTAGTATTTATCTGTGTAAATATTCTAAAATTGTAATACAGAAATCAATTACATGTAATGTTGTCATTTACTGTAAGGATGCAACTCTAAGCTGTTTGTTTGCTGGAAAATTCATATTACAGATGCAACTTTAGATTTTTGCAGATTGGGTTGCACTCTCAACCCTGCCTCTCTCAATGAGAGACCATGATTCACAACAGGGTCTATCAGTGTAGCCCTTACTGTATTTCATCAGACATTACAGCTCTATGTCTTCTAGGTCTTCCTCCACACATCCACACTCTCACTGCCACTCTTCTACCTCCAACAACCTGTCTTCATTGTTCCATTTACAAAAAAATATGTATTTTTGAGTTTTCCCTTTATACTGTATATGTTCACTAACAAGTCTAAAACAAGACACCTTCTTAGTGTTTCAGTTGAAATTGCAATCTGCAGTGTTTGAAATGCACTAGGCATTCATTATGTTTTGAATGTGTGGTTTACAGTTGTGGCAGTAGTGTGTTAGCGTTTGAAAAAAAGTGCTGGAAATCCACAGTGTTGTGCAGGTTGTGGTTAAGCCATGAGATAGGTGTGTAGAGTTTTGAAGGTTGTGTATAAGCAATGAAAAACGAGCTAAAACGAGCTACAGTTTGGTCCGAATGAACAGCTGCTCTGCATACTGTTGTTAGAGTTTTGCACTTGTCGTTCCAGTTGTGCCCACTGTGGTTTAGCAATCGTAAAAAACTGTAAGCTTGGTTAAATGAGTTTAAAATAAAAATAAGAGAAAATCAATTATGAGTAAGTGCCTTTTACAGTATATGTCAAGGATACATTTTTTTCAAAATGTCATAAGAGACTGGCATTTCCACTTCATTTTATATTGAGTTCCTAAGAAGAAATACATACGTATGACATTACCTCATATAAAGATAAGAGGTAATGGCCGCGTTTCCCAGATGCGATCGTTCTTTGGGGCCAAAGAAGGGTCGAAAGAAGGGTTCGCCAAAGAAAGAAGGGTTCGCCAAAGAAGGAGCGTTAAGATACGGGTGTTTCCCAGATGGCTTCTTAAGTCCCTTCTTTGGAGAGCCGTAAGATGAAGCGAAAGAAGCATCGAAAGAAGTACTTTGGTGGGAGCTGTCCACCGCGGTCGTGCTGAAACTGAATAAATCGATGCCAGGCGAATCGATCACCCACCTCTTTATCAGCGCATAAGTCACACACAGCGCCCCGTGGTCTCCCCCACACAGGTGGAATTAGGCTACGCATGTAGGCTAACGTGTGTGTGGGTGCGGGTGTGTGTGGCAACAAGTGTATCAAAGTAGTAATCAAGCCCATTAGCGCATATATACCCCGTGGATATAGGCACACACATGTGATGTGAGAATGGAAGAAAGCGGCAGCAAAATAAACAAGCGGGCACCGTCGTTTACCGCGGAGGAGTTGGGCGTCTTAGTGGACGAGGTCTGGCAGCACCGGGCAGTTTTATTCGGGGGAACAAGGGGCAAAAAGAACATCACGGTGAAGAACCGTGTTAGGCAGGCCATAGCCGAAAATATGTCCCCCTCCAGCCCATGTGGCCTGCGTGACAGGCGTGCTGTGAGGAAGAAGTGGCAGGAGTTCCAGAACCAAACAAAAAGGAAGAGTGAGAAGGTTTCACTAATCAATCTCCCTTCGTTGCAGGTGATGCAGACGCAGTAAAGACAGCGCGGAGTAACCCCTCCCCCATATGGTTTCAATAAACTATTTTGGTTTCTTTTCAACCATGTATTGTGTGGATCATTTTGCATTGAAATGAGGGTGTCAAACCTAGCAACAAAAAGTCCCAGGCAATTTGTAATGTATCTAAGCGTAGGTTAATGACGTGTGCGTATTGTGCAACAGCAACAGCATTCCAGTGCCAGACTTTCAGGTAAAGCACCGGACAGTGCAGCAATAATCATAGTGTGCAGGACGTTACATGTAGCCTACATCTGCTGGTTCTGTTTATTTATTCCAGCCTTCAGGCCTGAGAGTTGATATGGGTGATGTGTGGTGGTTGTGGGTTTATGGTTTAGTGCTTGGTGACTGGTGGTGAAGAGGTAGGGGCTGCGGGTTGTTGGACCGGGCTGAAGGCAAAATTGCAGCGGGTTGCTCTGGATGTGTGGAGACACCAGAGAGATCAGCCGTTGGATCTCCGCACGGGGCAGCCGGTACTTTGCCTGGACGGCCCGGTCTGATAGCACGTCCAGTGGGGAGAAGTGCCGACGCACGTATGCATTTATGTAAACCGTCTGGCTTCGCGCACGGCGAGGCTGTTGGTTCGCAGCGAGAAGGTGTTGTATTGCAGCCATGGTTTCTCACACGCGCGGACTTTGGCAACGCCTTTAGCAGGTGGAGCCGCTCTGAATGAGGTTCAGCTGAGTTCAATTAAATCTGTTTCTTTGATATCTGTGAAATGCTGTTGTTGAAGGGTTGTTGATGATTTTTTTGTATGTGTAGTAGTACTATAAACTCACATGTGTGTGGAAAACGTAAACGTCTGATTCATTAAAACATTTTTTTTCTCTACTATTAGTCTATGTTTCTTGCGCCAGTGGTCCGATTGAGCATTGTTTTATTATTTCGAAAAGTGGAGGAAATAAATTTCCCTGACGCGGCATGATCACTGACGATTTGGTCGCTAAGAAAGGTTGAAAGAGTGGGTCAGCTCCGTCTTTCAGTTCCATCTTAGTGAAAGTACTACTTTCGCTAAGAAGGAATCTGGGAAACGCATTCTTCTTTCACAGCGTTCTTAAGTGCGCTCCAAAGAAGAACTCTGCCCAAAGAGGCTCTTTGGGATTCTGGGAAACGCGGCCAATGTCATTGATGTCACAGTCAAAACTCAAAGAGTCTCACGCATGTCACACACCTTACTGTTACTGTCGCCCATCATTCAAACAACTCCCTGCCATGTATGTCATGTAACAGAGTCAAGTTCAGGAAGCGCGGATAGATTTTCCATGGTCTCCTGAAGCAGAAACTGCACCTAATAACATTATTAAAATCACATTTAACTTGACAAAATAGGGGAAGTCATATTCATATTGACTGTAAAATACAGACATATGAGGGGTAGTCTTGTGGTCACAGAGGTTTAAAACTATGAACTGTGCTGAAGGGCAATGCTCATTCCCTGCATCAGTTTTCAAGATTTTTGCCCCCTCACTTGTCCTGTCTTCGCCATCAGGACAACCCAGATGCTATTAATGACCGCGGACAAATATTTGGATGTACCCTGCTGCCATGGTGACTCAGTTCTTAAAGAGCCTGTAATAAGCATGGAAAATAAGCAATAGGGCTTGGCGTGAGACAGATTAACGTGGCAAATAGCTCTTCATATTTGACATTGGTCAGAACATAGATTTCGACTATTTTTTAAGAGTGAGAAATATCTCAGGAAAGGTGAGGAGCTCAATACATGATGATGCCAACCATGTGCCTCGACATACCTGCCTGATATCGCCACACTTTCCAGTAACGGTCACTCTCAAAGATCAAGTGCTTGTTTACTGAACTCCTCAATCCATGCCTAGGACAAAATGTCTGTGCCGTAGCGACATCTTGTCCTGTGCCTGTTAAATTTCATGGATTTCATTTTGGTTGTACCTTGCTGTACACACAGGAGTGTGTACGTGCGTGTGTTCATGTTTGTGTGTGTTTGTGTGTGTGTGTGTGTGTGTGTGTGTGTGTGTGTGTGTGTGTGTGTGTGTGTGTGTGTGTGTGTGTGTGTGTGTGTGTGCATGTGTGTGTGTGTGTGTGTGTGTGTGTGTATGTGTGTGTGTGTGTGTGTGTGTGTGTGTGTGTGTGTCTGTGTCTGTGTCTGTGTCTGTGTGTCTGTCTGTGTGTGTGTGTCTGTGTGTGTGTGTGTGTGTCTGTGTGTGCATCTGAACACAATGTTCCCTCTATTCACAGTCCCCTGCTGGCAAAGCCTGATGGTGTTCACCAATCTGATACCCCCTCACGTACAACCCCTCTTAAATTCTTTGTAAAAAAGAAAAGCAGGAATTATTATGTTTCTTGTAATTGAACATACCTTTACATTTGCATTAACACCCAATGATAATTTCAATTAAATAGAGTGGATAGTGGCATGATGACTATCATCATCAGTGACGTCACGAAATTAAAAGTGATTCATTCCATCAATTTTACAATTTATCATTTTTAATCCATGTCACACGCTGAACAGGGGCAACAACTGCAAACAGTTAGGGCACAGATTAAAAGGCATGTGGGCTTCATGTACCTAAACCCAGATACCCTGCAGAGGAATGCAGGAACAGAGCACAATAAGGCAAATACCACATCCACAGACGTACACGGTGTATCTGTACATTCTGTCTCACATCCGTGTACTCTGCAGCTGATTCATAGTATGCATGACAGACCGATAGACTGACATCCTGAAGCAAAGCATTGTCTGACACGTGAGAGCCTGTTCTTCACCTATATAAGTATATCACACAGAGTTAAAAAAAATAGCTTGTTGTTGTTTCTCTAGGGACATCACTTTTTGGGAATTGCTGCTACAGTAGCAAAAACCTGGTGTGTTAATTGCTTTAAATGTGAAATGACAAAACAAACCTTTCTACTTTACACTTTGAAGACAATGGTAAAGAACTGGTAGCAACCTTTAGTTGCATATATGTTCATGTCAGTGTGTTAAGACAAGAAGTACTTTGTCTCCATCATATATCTCCCTATGGCTGCCTGATTCATGTGTGGGACTTTGCCACACACCGTGTCCATGTCAGCAAAGCCAACTCTGCTTCTAACTCTCATCGAAACACCCATTTCTTTTTAAGTTATTCGGAGGCCACTATTACGTCGCATAATGTAACATGGCCCCAAATAAACAAGAATCAACCAAGAATGAACCCGACTTTGTTACTTAATTTCAGAAACAGGATTCAACCTGTAATTCATGAAGATACACCTAAGCCTAAAGGGATTCTGGATGTAGACTGTTGACCTCATCCACCTCCAGTCGGAACCACAGACATGGGCCACATCCAGTGTGTGTGTGTGTGTGTGTGTGTGTGTGTGTGTGTGTGTGTGTGTGTGTGTGTGTGTGTGTGTGTGTGTGTGCGTCTCTCTCTCTCTCACACACACACACACACACACACACACACACACACACACACACACACACACACACACACACCTATAAACACACATTCACGGGGAGTCTTATCAGTCCTTATTTCCTGAGTCCACTGTAACCTCAAATGGCCCCACACGTCTGGCAAATTCAACATCCATCCTTGAACATCTTATATATTTAGAAAACATCTTGCTTCTTTTTTGTCTGTTCGTTAGTTTTGTTTTTTAGTTTAATAAAAACGAATTTATCAGAATCTCGGGTCAATCTTTATGATGAGGGCCTATGACAAGTGTCCCTTTAACTCGTCCAGACATAAGCAAAAAGCCGGTAAACAGTTGGTCTCATTTAACTCAGTAATAAAATCTTCCAGCTGCAGAATAAATACATTAAAAAAGACTCACGTTTTCCTTGCGCTCCCCTTTTTTTCTTTCTTTCACCAAGACAGCCGGAGATGGCCCGTTGGATTTTTCACTCGATAGATATAACCGCGTCTATTCCTCCTCATTCAAACCCGCCCCTCTCATATCCAGGGTACTAAATGTTCTGACCATGTGGTTACTATGTAGCGCTGTTTTTGTCTCTCCCCCCCACCCCCCTGCTCAACCTCATCCCCGCCTCTTTATCCCTTTCCCCTCTAGTGACGATAAACGTACCGGCGAAGTAGCCACATGGATCTCAGACCTCAGAATGACACAAGAGGGAGAGAGAGAGAGAGAGAGAGAGAGAGAGAGAGAGAGAGAGAGAGAGAGAGAGAGTGAGAGACAGAGAGAGACAGAGAGAGAGAGAGAGAGAGAGAGAGAGAGAGAGATAGACAGACAGACAGACAGACAGACAGAGAGGAGAGACAGAGAGAGAGACAGAGACAGAGAGACACAGAGAGAGAGAGAGAGAGAGAGAGAGAGAGAGAGAGAGAGAGAGAGAGAGAGAGAGAGAGAGAGGGAGAGGGAGTTTGTGGAAGGGGCAGGTCTTGGAAAGCAGCCACAAAGTAACACAATGTTCCGGCTGTACTGTAGCTGTGCCGCTGCTGATGAGAACACTGTGTTCCAACAGACACCCTGACCCTGTAACCCGTTCCGTGCCGAGCCAGGCCGGGAACAGCCTGTACCGCAGCAGGCTGTTCCCTTCTCTCAGCTGACAACACATAGAATCAACACTGATGTGTTAACTGTGTAATAGCCGATTCTAAAGCCTGCTGCACGGACGCGACATCTAAGCACCGAAATAAAAGCACACTGACCGATAAGACGCGCGGTGAGACGAATTACTAATTGTGTAACAGAACGTAGCTTATTAAAATAGGCCTATATAAAAACACATTTTGAATTTTTGTTTACAGGAGTTTTTTTTTTCTTCCTAGCCTAGGCTATAGCCTACTTGCTGTAACCTAAATCCCGTAGGCTATTTGAAGGTAGGAATTTCGTCAAATGCGAATAAATGTATCGTCTACTTTGAAATAGGCCTATTATGATAAGCTTTAGGCTAGCCTCTACATGGTGGTTATTTTGAATAGCTCTTTATTGTGTCTATTAGTAGATGGAGATAATTTTTCATCTTCTCCTGAGCAGACAAAGTTTTCAGTGGTGAAACCATTATTCATATCTGTTAATGTAAAAAAAATAATAATAGGCTAATATAAATTAAGTAACTTTGTCAACAAAACAATGAAATAATTGGCCTATATGTTATTTCGTGTTATCTTTTTATTTATTTTATTGGCAAACTTAAATGTAACCATATATGTGGCAAAATACATTTTAGGATTGAAAGGATTAGGAAAAGGTCTGAGTGTGATGTAATAATTTATTTTCATGTAATGCATGTGTCATATGAGTTCTTGTTGGGAACGTGTAAAGAAAATATAGGCAGCACAGAGTAAATTATGTCTTAACTGTAACTTGAGTAAATATCAACATCAGAATCAGCTTTAATTATTTAAACAAGCATGTGCACGCACACACACACACACACACACACACACACACACACACACACACACACACACACATACACACACACACACACACACACACACACACACACACAAGGCATTAGACTCCGGTTTTAAGTTGCTTTCAACGTACGCTACACACAGAACAATAGAAGATAGAAATAGACACACAGCTAACAAGGACACCAAAGCCAAATAAGGATTGGTAAGAATAAACAGGGAACTATTATTTACATACAACTTGATGAATGTACATGAATGTAAAGGATAGGCCTACATGCTATAGCTTTTATGAATGTATAGGTCTATAAAAAGTCAAAAAAGAAGAACATACAATGTCTAGGCCTTCATATACGTAGATATCAAAATCTTTCTTTAACTTGTGGACAATAATATGATAGGGCAAGGGTGCAGAGTTCAAATAGTGCTAAGATTCCATAACCTAGAATTCTAGGTTAGATCCCAACTCTTGGCGAATGTTTGTTTATGTTTATACTAACCATGTCAATAGTTGACACTCAGAGCGAGTGTTAGACATAATATAAAAATAGCTGTATGTTTTATACATAAAGGTTCTCACTGTGAGCTATAACAAAAGTCACCCCTGATCATTTTTCAAATTAACGTTTGCCCTTCTTAACCTAGTCCAGGTGTTGTGATACTTCATATTATGTTAGGAGGTAGAATGCTCCTTTTTTATGAGCACCTATTTAGAAAGCCAAATATCAATCTGCAATGTAATGTAATAGAAATACTCAAAAGCAATTATGCAACCCATACTAAAAAACAGCATGTGAGTAAATATGTTTTAAAACCTTCTAACTACTTTTCCCATGTGACCAGTCATATAAGTTTTTCTTTAACCTAGTCTCATAGAAAGGCAATTGCTGTTTTATGTCTTACAGTAAATACGTGATATAATGGAGGTGTAATCATAATTCTGTGAAATCTAAATAGACAATGAAAAGATCACTCCATCCCGACATTATAAAATATTGTACTTTTCCATTGTTTGTATCCACACAGCAGGTTTGAAATTATCTACTCTGCTGTGTATCCCTTCACAATTTTTTGTATTAGGCTACATCTTTTCATGTATACAGTATAAACTACTTACTTATCTGTTAACTACTCTGGCATGTTCATGGCCAGATATGCCGAATTCAATATGATGACGGAAAGGGATGTGTGAGAGTGGAAACAGAACAGTAGTTTGGAGTTGTTGCCTAATTTGTATGGTAATGGTAATGATTGGTCGGTGTTATGATTGGAAATATGCATATAATGTATACAGATTCATTACAGTTTATGAAGACAATCCAACTGCATCACACTCATTGGGTTCTATGAGGTTCATATTCAGAAAGGATTTTGAGTACTATACTTTAAGTATAAATAATAATAATAATAATGTACGGCTTTGCTTTATGCTTCTGTCCATACAGGATGTTTGCAATACATGTTTGCGGGTTTTATGGCTGCTGCTTATATTTATGTTCAGCATGTCTTCTGCAAATGTTTAAAAACTTTCAAATATGGCACCACATCTTGGTGAGAGCACTTCTTTGGCAATGAGCGAGCAAAGGACATTTGTTCATGTGGAGGAGTTGAAACGCTATTGCCTCTTATTTGACTGAGGGGCTCGGATAGTACTGTACTGCAGGTTTCTGGTTGGGAGAATCCCACAGTCAAGAGGTGGTGTGGACACTCTCTGACCACACTGCTGGCAGACAGCCAGGCAGCTATTGAAGGGAACATGATGATCCTGTTAATTATAAAGGTGACATAACACAAGTGAACCTGATTCTGCAAACCCACAGGGATGTCGTCAAGGGGCTGAGTAATCTTCTGTGCAATCAGCTATCGGAAGAAAGTAGGTTTCACACACTCTCGAAATTAGTACATGGCATTCACATTGAGAGCAGAACATTATAAAACAACAACTGGAGCCTCGTTGTCTGATAACATAACCAGCCCTCGCCATGCACCAGCACCCACCTGAAGCTATAACAATAGAGACATAGATCTTTTTTTAAATCATCACCACCATCTACTCCTGCTCAGGCGGACGACTTTTTGTTTTCCCAAAACTTTGTCCGAACTGCGGTGTCCTGGTAGCTCTGTTGGCACTTCCCCCAGTCTTGTATGCTTAAGAGTTGGTCAAAAATGGACTAGGCTGACCTGAGCTGAACCCAAATGCATGAATAGATTTTTGTATTGACACACTGCCTGAGATATTGTCTTCCTTCCTGAAACATAATTAACATATTGTTTCTGTTCTGATGAAAGTTTCAACCTATATGAAACAGGAAAAGTGGAGGGATAAAGGTTAAAAAAAACTATTTGTAGCTCTTTCATTTATATATAATGAACATATGGATGTAGTGCTCTTTTCAAGCTTTAAAGCCAGTTATTGCTCTAAATCAGATGTTTTTATGTCAGCACCCACCAAGAAGTATTGTATTATTTATTAGAATAAACCATTAGAGTCACTTCTTGATAATTGAAGAACGTTTACTAAATATTGTACTAAAATCTGACGGGCATGTGTGAGAAAGCATCTGTCTGAATGAGTGTCTTGGTGTAACCAGAAGCACGCGGGTGAGTTCATTCAGGGATACAGGCTGCACAGTCATCAGGAAGTGAAACAGAACAGAATGTGCTGTACTAATCTGATTGAAAAACACTGCCTTGAGTGGAGGCACGAAGAAAAAAATATGTTTGATTGAAACAGCTAAAACGAGAATCCTATGGCAGCAGGAGGAAATGTTCAAAGAAAACAAACTGCAGCTTAACTCTGTTCTTTGTTGATGTAAAAGACAAGTGGTGAGGATTGGGTTAGAGAAACACGCGCCCCCTCACACACAACAGGCACACAGCGACTAAAATAAAGCTGAGCAACATAATGCTCTTTGTTTGTGTTCTAGGCACCCGTGTTACGTACATGGGAGTAATCTCCTGAGTGATCCTTTTTATCCCTGAACTTTTGCCCCCTAAAGCATGAGTTCTTCAACTCTGCGTCTGCCAAGGACCCTAAATAAATTATTTCTCGCTGCCGCTGATGAAGAGAAACACAGTAGAGCTGTAATAAAACAGGATTTATTTTTGGTGGATTGCTAACAACACAACTTATTAGCACTTCCAAAAGCTATCCTCCATATTATAGGCTAACTTCCTCACATTGTTTTGTTTTGTGTACCCAGAGGGAGAAGAGTTAAAAGATAAAATAAGATTAGCCTCTTTTCATCCCCAGAGGAGAAAATCAAATATTTGGGTTAGCAGAACTGTGTTTTTATTCTTTCCTACCCCCTTCATCATTTTAAAAACTAGTAGGCCTATTTGACTTCTCCACCTTCCTACAGAGTAGAATGGATAAAGATGGTAATGGAGATGAGAGAAAATTGCCTAGGAAATTGAGCTGCATGGCTCACTTTGAGGGGGAGAGAATATTAAATAATTGCAGTGGGGAGTTGTTCCATGTAGCCTACTTTGATTAAGTCTAGGCTACTAGGTCTGCTTTACTTGACAACGTTTTTACAAACTGTAGAAATCAAGCTTGTTTGGAAAGAAGAAATAAGTGAAACAATTTCCCGATTAATGTTTGATTAAATGTTCTGTTTAAACAAAGTTAGATGGGATAATAGTCTAGGTAGGCCTAAATTAAGTGGTCCACTCAGCCCAGTGGGTGGCGGTAGATTAATTTATCACTGGGTTGTGGTACGCCAATAGACGAAGAAGAAAGACCGTGACTCTTTTCCGGTTTGCTTCCGCAGCCATCAACCATAGACTGTGAAGCTAGTAGCTGTTGCTAATACTTCTGTCGAACTGCGATAACGGAAAAAAGGTGAGTTAAATTATTTGAATACATAGTTTTCCTTTGTTTCTTTTTCGCACTTAACATCGTGTAACGTTTATCAGTATTGCCGGTGGGCTCAGAAGTTATTTTTATTTTAAACCGTCTCGACGTGATCGATTCTAAACGTGCTACAGTCGATTGTAGCTAACGTAGCATTAATGTTTGTTTGACAGACTAAATATATGGTGATACATTCGACCCAAAAGTGACATTTTGTATTAGTGATTGAGTAAATCGGCGTAGTGTGCGTCTGTAGACTAACGAGTAGCGCGAATTTTAAGTGTAACGTTTTAAGTCAAACGTTACCGGGTCGCTGATACGCACGAGCTCACGAGCCGTGACTTGTTTGGGCTGCTTCCTCGCCTGAGCTTTGTTGTGAAGCCAACATAAGTATTTACAATTTAGAGTGATTAAACCTATGTTGGTGACCTTTCACATGATTCTTGTATATCTTTATAAAGTCTTTAAAGGTGTTGAATTATCCGATCCAAAATGAAGGTATTTAAATGTCTAAAAATCTATATCAAAAGTCTTCAAAATTATAAGGCGTGGAGTGTAGGATTTTATTAATCTTTTTTCCCTTAAAGGTGCTACGAGGAAATTTTAAGTATTTCTTAAACAGTCTAGTTTTCCCTTTACTTATTATACAAACATGCAACAGCAAACGAGACCACCAGTGCAAAGAATGCTATATTTATATAGTTTTCTTAATGCCTTTGTCATGGGTCCCCTCACCCTGGAAATACAGCTGGCATAGAAAAAACACTTCGGCTTTCGTCCAAAGGGGGTGCAAGAATTAAGTTGCCATTTAAAAGCTCAATAATAAGTAGCGTCTATAAATTATTTAGAAATGTAACATTATGTTTGGCTTTTAGTTAATGTGTATTTTGAATTACCTGCAATAAATTAATGACACCAAATTATAAAGGCATATCTCTATCATTTGAGTTAAGGCCAGGACACACCAGCCCGATAATCGCCGTCGTCAAAAAAAATGGAGTCGGCCGTTTCAGGAAGCTCCAGCTTCCCGTCGCTGCTAAAGAACACACCGAGACGACTGTTTATTTTCCGTACGCTCGCGGGACGTAATGTCTCCACAACAGCAGGCGGCGCTAATCTGTATTGTGGCCCGAAAAAATACGAAAGCCGGAAATGATTGGACATCTCTCTAGAGCATAAACATAGATAGAAATACGTATTTATATTTATGGACCATAAGAGCACAATTTTTAGCAGAGAGTGTCGAGCATGGTGTCGAGCAGTCAACAAGGGTTGATGCATGTGAGTACTCTCAAAACGAAACGAACAAACACATTAAAACGATGGCTAGCTGTTGTTAGCTGTTTGTGCTACCCGCCTCACTTCCGGGCTTCACTGATTCGCTAGCCCTCCACCAATCAAATTGCTCCAAATGAAAGACGGTCGGCCGCCGATTGAACATGTTCAATCGGCGGCCGACAGGCTCAAAACAAGCCCGTCGGCCGACGTCACGGCACACACCAAACAGATTCGTCTTTTTTTTTGACGACGGCGATTATCGGGCTGGTGTGTCCTGGCCTTTAGTTACTTTTAAGTGGAACATAAAAATCATGTTTTATGCAAAATTGTCCCTAAGCCCAAGGTAATGAGTTTCCTCGTTGTTGCAAAATTGATCCTTAAAGTTTTATTAAATCTTAACATTCCTTTAGTTGTAGGAACCCTATATTTGTGTGCCCATTACATAGTAAGCCAACTCTTGCAAACGTTTAATGTTATGATTTCTAATCTCTGTTAAAGCAGTTAGGAAAGTGAAGATAAACAGCCCTCCTATAATGCGAAGATTGATGACATATTGAAGTTTTAAATTGTGGCAATTGTTAACATTTTTTTTTTTACACAGCTCAAGTATGTACAGGATTTCAGCTGGTCTCTAAATCCAATAATCTAAATAAGTCCTTGAAATCTTAAAAATGTATAGGATTCCACAGGTCTTAAAAATAGTTTGAATTATGAAATTCATGTTACTTTTGTAAGTTGGGTTAACTTAAGTCTCCATTTCATATAGGGTTGGGGAAAAATGTATATTGACTAGCTGTTACAAAACTGCAACACCAACAAAGAACCATATAATCATGTTGAATGTTAAATACATTAATTTACTTTACAAAGTAATTCTGGTGATCCAATTTGACTGCATATCCTTACACATTTGCCAATATTTACATGAGATTGGTCTTGTATTAAAAATTCTTACAGGGGTATTAATAGTCTTAAATTAAACCTGCAGAAACCACAACGTGATTGTAACTATTTCTGTCATTCCTTTCAGGAACATCCAAAGAAATATTTGAACCTGGAGAAATGGGAGGTGAGTTAGTTGATACTTCACTTATACCGTTATACTCTGTCTTCTAAGTCTTTAAGCATTCAGCATACAATACTTAAATGGAGAATGCAGAATAAATTATGTTTACAACATTCATCATATCCTCCATGTTTGTTTTTTTGTCTCTTTCTTGCAGACCCGGCTCTGAGTAGAGACTGTCCCCTTGACTGCAAGATTTATGTTGGGAATCTAGGAAACAATGGAAACAAGACAGAGTTAGAAAGAGCTTTTGGATACTATGGTCCTTTAAGAAGTGTTTGGGTTGCCAGGAACCCTCCAGGCTTTGCTTTTGTCGAGTTTGAAGATCCCAGAGATGCCTCTGATGCTGTGAGAGAACTGGATGGAAGGTAACTCCTTTTACACTTGGGTAATTTTTCTTTTCCTAGTGTACTTTTTTGCAGATTCCCATTAATGTGATTTACTTTTGTTTAGAAACATGTGTGGCTCTCGAGTGCGTGTCGAGTTATCTACTGGGGAAAAACGCTCTAGGAGCCGTGGCCCTCCTCCATCCTGGAGTAGTAGTAGTAGTAGACGCCCTCGTGATGATACAAGGCGACGTAGTCCTCCAGTCAGACGCAGGTATGCATTTACTACTCGATTCATTCTACTGTTTTATTTACACTCCCAGTGTCTATATTTTCATAAAACAAATGACAAAGCAGACTTACATATTTCACACATTCGACTGTAAGCATTACTTTTTGACTCCTTGAAAAATGTTTTTAAATCTAAAATGCTCCAACACTGGCAAATCTTTCAGATCTACCTGAGAGACCTTTATGTCCATCCCCAGTATTAGGTAACATTTCTGATTGGTCATTGCTTTGGCCTATATGCATTGTTAGTGCTTTTAATGATGCACATCATGTTAGTAAAATAAAATGATTATAAGCACATAAACAACGAGTTCATCAATAGATAATCTGTGGCTCTGACTGCTTCAGGATTTGTTAGTGATATCACTCAGTTTCCCTTATTTATTTTATCTATCCTACATTAACTGCAGTGATATGTTTTCAATACACTTTATTTATTATTTCATCGTTTCAAGGGTATTTTAAATTAGCCAATTCTTCTTTGTTTGACAGTTAAGTCCAAAAGCAGCTCATGTCAGCACACAACTATTTATGAACTCTTAAAAAGGTTTTCCTGCAAAAACACCTAGCCCTACCTAAGTGATCTTGCTTCACAGCGTCATCTTACGAGGCAGAGCTAGCACTCATCATCCATCAAACATTTTTATAGGTACTTTCTAGAATTACTTTCTGCAGGTGTACATTTTGTTTTTTCTGAGTTCAGTTGCCATCTATTAATAAAACTGAACCCCGTTGCAGAGTCACCACCACGCTTCTCACCATCTGAGTCAGTCAACTAGTCCTCTTTCAGCATCATGTGACTGCTGACCAGCGGGCCCCAATCAGCTTGGTTGGTGTTGTCACATGACCCAGGCGCACCGCCAGTCGTCAGGTTCCACCAACCTTTTGGTCCCTGCGCATGCAGTTCCCAGCCTCCTCTTCTTCCTCCAACCTTAACCCAATCGACAGCGGTCGCCTTCACATTATCAACCAATCGGCGTCTTTTCTCTATCTATTCTCCACACAACTACTGTATCAACGGGAACAGCCCTTGGCTTACATCCCTTCCCATCGTTCCCCCCCAAAAAGGCAGCAACCAGCCACCAAGCAACTTCATATCTCCCAACATTTGCATCATGTGGCAAATCCTGTCTACAATTCGACCTCCCTCACCATCAGTCTGGCTTCCTTGCGTCATTTCTATCTTGTCCAAATCCCCCAAAATAGTAAGTTTCTTTTATCCTGCTCTTTTATTAGTTTCTACGCTTACTCTAGCATTTGAAGCTGCTTGACAGTTTTCCCTCAATAGTTCTGTATTTCAGTTCAGAGCTGCAACAATCTAAAGATCAAAAGTTGTAGTCAAGAGACATTGCCACCAGTCCCTTTTTATATTCACAACATGTACACATGCATTGTCATGGCTCGACATTAAGCCGAATGATATTTTTGGAATTTGCACTTTGTTTTTAATACTATCCCCCAATTCCATGAAAATATCCTTATATTTATATTGCACCAGTTTCCTGATTTTAAAAAAAATCAAATTTAAAATTTCAATGTCATCTAGGTTGATTTGTTGCAATCTTTTCTGCCAACATGAGGGTTCCTAATGGTTTGGATGTGTCAGTCACAAGTCCTTTCAGAGTTTTTTTTTTATAAATAAAACAGACATTCAGTCTTTGTTTCTGATCAGGTTCACTCAATGGAGAAATGTACTTTCATGTTGGACATTGTGTAGATGCCCAAGCTATATACCTCAAGTTTTGTTCCAAACCATTTTATGTCGAAGCATCACACTACACAGAGGATAATGAAGTTGTAGCATATTTGTCTTGGTGTTTGTCCTAGATAAGCCTTAATGTCGGGTCGTGATTTTGTCTTATCTTATAGAATCTGTCTCCATGATTGGTGCAGAGTGGACAAAGTTTCCAATTAATAGGTTGATCTTGATGCAGTTCATGGATGCAGATGATACTTCTATTATCAGATAGGGAAAAATGTGTAACCACGTTTCCACGTGTAACAGATGTCTCTTTAAGGATCAACCCAAGGGGTTCCTTACTGATCAGAAGCGTTAAATTCTCTCTTCTAATTTTCTGTCGTTTTTCAACTTCGCCTACACTATAGATCACCAAAGAAGAGGAGCCTTAGCCGAAGTCGCAGCAGGTAAGCTTGTGACAACAGTATTCAGTGGTTGACACTAACGGTTGCCCGCTTGCCCGGGCAACTGAAAACAATGTTTGGGCAAGTTGAGATTGCTTTTTGGTTTCCCGAATGGGCAAGTGGATTTTAGAGGGTTTGTCTGTAGTCTAGGCTATGTATTCATGTGTTTTACAGTCTGCAAAAAAAAATAATTCGCTAACTCACACAAAATAGATCGGCTATATTCGCAATTGAGCAGCTGCGCGCGGCAGCCAGCAGCATCATGGTCGCTCTTTCGCACTCGATCTCTCTCTCTCACACACACACACACACACACAGAGCCTGTGTGCGCGCAGTTTCGCTGTCTACGTTCCAAAAGGCGGCTCTATCCTACGGAACTGGTTTCGCTATATTCAAAACCCAGAAATCAATAACGTTTGAGCTTATCGATACCGCTATGGAGTCCAGTAGGTCACATTATATAATTTTAAATATCGAGTCGGGTCATCTTCATCTAATTAGGCCTACTTCAGCGTATTATTCCATCACTGGACCGCATCATGGACTGTAAAAGTGTTCTACCTTCGACTGTCTTGAAGAAACTCCTTCAACCCGCTCCGTCTCCCAAAAAAAAAAAAAACGCTTGTCTGCTGAGCCGCTGCAGACGGGCTCGGCACCGTCTCATCATTCATTCAATGCAGCGGTGATCAACAAACGAGAGACTCTGTAGCAAGTCCCGCAATCGGATAGTTTTTAAATCCATATTAAAATCTGCAGGATAAGACCTAGTTAGCTAAAAAAAAATCGCAAACGGTTCAAATGTGATGTGTTCAGGTCAGCTCAGTAAAATGATTATTAGGCAAAGGTCAATAAAATGACATCATGATGTGTTCAAATGTAACATCAAGAAAATAAGAAATTTGAGTTTTTTGCGGGAAGCTTGAATAATAGCCTACAGTTTGGGTAAAAAACTTGTTTTCCCAGCAATATAAACTAAATACTAGGCCTAAATATGGAATTATGACCTGCTTAAAGTCCTATCCTGAGCTCTGCTCATCTTATAAGCAATTAAAGCAATAATACCAGTTCTCTTTAAACAAAATAATAGAAAGGTATCGATAAAGATTTGGATTGTGGAGTCTTTATAATGGTATCAATATGAATAGAAATGAATGGTCCCCCTCCCTACTTACAGTGTAAATGGGCAATAGCTTTAACATGGTGGACTTTAATCATTTTATGGCACACGATCACTTTTTGGCACAATGTGACCTGAGCCAAGGTGCATGGCAAAAAGAGGTCCTTTCACGATGCCGCAGCAGGACCAAGCGCTTGGTGTAGTGTGATGTCATGATAGGCTTATATGAATTGTTGTTCGTTTTATGTGGTCAGGATGAGATAAGAGATCGCTAAAATGTATAATTCAATTAGCCTATACTGTATATATCATTGTTTAACAGTTTTTTTTGTTTTTTTTGGGCAAGTGAACACAACATTCGGGCAAGTAAAACATTACCTGTAACATTTCTCATGGTCAAGACCTGTGGTGATGTACAAGAACATCACATAACTGTATTTCAAGCGTCTTCAAAAAAGTAACTTTAAAATCCACCCTTAGCGTACGAGTGGCATAGCAAAGAATCCCCTGTGATAGCACAGATATATATTTATATATATATATATTATATGCAGATACCATGTTACATCAAATCAAATGCACTTGCCCTATGGGCAAGTGCATTTGAAACCTTAGTGTCAACCCCTGGTATTTATTTCTTAACCATTTTTCGTTTGATAATAAATGGCACAGTGTAATGTTTTTGTTGCTTTTTGTTCACCAGATCTGTTTCAAGAGATAGGCGCAGACAGCGGTCTGCATCCAGGGACAGGGTCCAAAATCGCTCACGATCCTTCTCGAGGTCAAGGAGGTCAGTTTAAGTATCATTGATAATTATCAAACTGTACTCTAGGCAGGGCTGTACGCTTATTTTTTTAGGTGGTAGCACTGGTGCTAGCAAGCAAAAAAAATCAGTAGCACAAAAATAAATTTGGTAGCACACAAAGTATGATCGAAAACTTGCATAACCTTAACCCTTGCATTTCGCTCTTATTACCTTTGAGCATGTCATATTGGTCTCATTTGAGATTCTTAATTAATATTATTTCCTAGTGTGTGCAGTAATAAATAATTATAGAAGAATTAATAGGGGTGCACTGATTGCAATTTAGACAAAAGAATCTAACCTGCCAATTGCAATTTTGCTGATTCAGAATTATTTCTCCCCATAAAAATAATATCTATATCTATATATTTTTTGTATATACATATCATTTTTATATTAATAATAATACACATTTTTAGAAAATTTCCTTTTGTTAATTAAAACCAAACTTTAAAACATTGAACATACGTAAATAAATAAATAAATAAATATACATATTGGTACAATTTAGGATAACTTAAATAGGTTGTTGTGAATGTGTTGGGAGTAGTTCCTCAGTGGCTTATGTCAAACTTTGTTTAAATAGACTACTGTTGACTTTACTCTGCAGCTGAATGAGTTGCTTTTCAAGCTAGAGCACTACAGTCCTGTAAAGCACTACCTTCCTCCAGTTACTGGCTTCAAAATAAAAGTCAACTCATGTTTGGCTAGTAAAAAGTTTTTAATGTGAAGGTGCACAGGAAATGTTCTGTTTGCACACGCGCTAACTTAACCGTGATAATGTTAAAAGCCGTCTCCTTCCTGTTATTACAGTTGGTGAAGTTTATAAGACGCTAGAATCGCCGCACAGATCCAGAGCACACGTCTTTCACCAGCCAAAGTGGTGTGTGGACTCAATAACTTACTCGCCTAAGACTACATTTAACCGCATTTGGAGTGTTAATGTAGAGCCCTCTAAGCAGTGTTGTGCATCTCTCCTCTGTGTCTCGAAGAGACAGCATCTGCGTATTAGCAACCTGTCGCACTAATGCGAGTGGACTTTTATTCATCATCGCACGTGATAAATTTCAGTAGCAAATGCGATCAAAACTGTCGCACTGTACAGCCCTGACTCTAGGACTTTAATCTTAGACTCTAGAGTACTCTTTTACGCGTATTTACTATATTTTGTTTATTTTACAGTCGTTCCCAGTCTAACGAGAGGAAGTGATGACTTCAAAAACCAGTTGATCTGCCAGATCCTGCTATGGTTGTGAAAATACAAATTTTTATAGTCATTTTTTTCTTTTTAGATTGTTTGCCAGCTCAAGACAGCTTTAAGGTGGCCAGGTTACATATTGTGTAATAGCAGTCTGTTGCGTAAGCAACAGACTAAAGTGTTTTTCTTCTTTTTGTCAGCTCTCATGGTAAGATTTACCCATTTCACTGACAGTTTTTGTCATTGAATGTGCTCTATAATGCATACAATGAATTCTATCTTACCCTGCATGTTTTGAAATGGAATACTGGGCTTGGTTTTATATTATCATCCTTTCTTTTCACTGTTGAATTAAAGTGTGTGTGATGTTTTTATTGGTTTTTGTTTGCTTTTGGGGGGAGGGTTACTGCATCAGATGCCAAAATCACTGAAGGAGCATATTTATGCCAGTGACAGAAAGCAGACGTCAACCAATGTTGTACTGGTCCTGTTATTTGCAGGCTGTCTTTGAAGCCCACAACATCATCTGTAATTCTGTATTTTACCTGTGTCACTTTTGCAAAAGAAGGCATTTACTCCATTCGACCTTGCTTGATTCTCTGAGCTCTGACAATTTGTGCTAACACAGTTAAACAACTTGTTCAATAAATGTTTTTCCAAAGTGATATAATCTCATCCTACTTTTCTTTTGTAACCATAAATCATTTGTAAAACTACACATGTACAATAATCAAATAAGATTTTGTAAATGGAAAATTCAGGAAGCACTGTAAGGCTGCAAGTCAAACCCACACAGGAAGTGATCAGTCATCGTTGCAGTGAAGGAACAACACCCCTAATGTGCAAACGTTCGCATTGGCTGATATTACCAAGAAGCTCATTTTGTGAGACGACTGAGGTGCAAGCTTTGGGTGGTAAGTAACTGGCGCAGTTAAAGTATTTAGTAGGCCTTAAATTATTTAACAAATGTATTTCCCATTTCAATTCCTGATCATTGTTTTTGATGCAGTGTATCCTTTCTAAATGAACTAAATGATCAACAGTTTTCACTTAGCGATATGGTAGAGGCAGTTTCTATCAAACTACAGTGTGCATCCTGAAGTTTTGTATTTGTTGTTGGAGAATGAAATGTTTTGTAGTAGTTAGTGGAGAAATTACTTTATAACATCTGTTGTACATAATTTGTTTAAATCATTTTTGTACATAATTGGTTTGGAGTCTGATGTTATGGGTGGTGGATTTACCTTGATTTGCTGACATTTTACATGAATAAATGTCTCACGTTTTAGGGGCCAAGATTAGAAGTCATGTCGGCACAAGGCGCCAAGAAAAAAATATATGGTTCACGTCGCCGGGTTGCAAACCAAAATAAAGAGGTGGTTGAGTTCCAAATAACGGAAAGCTCATCATTAGCACAACGCCACATACCAGAGGAAAATGTTGAATCAGTAAATGCATTAGCTAATCCTGACCATTCAGAATCTGAAACACAAATTCCACCTTTACATCAACTCGGAGGGAACAGAAGAAAGCTGGGGTTTAGTCGGAAAAGAGGACAGCGTGTCAACTACTCAGCAACTGAATTAGGCCACGAACCAAGAGAGGAAGTTGAGGCGACCCAGTGTGATGAAACAACAGAAACTTTACTAGCAATACAGCATGAGAAGCAGGAAGAATTGGGTCATGATTGTGAAAATGTTCATGTGTGTGCAACCAATGTCAGCTCTTTGTATTCAGCAGCTAAACCTGATTACTCTTCTGAGGTTCAGAACTTCACTTTAACAAGCGGTTCAGAGGCTGACCTGCAAAGCCTAATTTCTAAAAGTACAAATTTGAAAGCAGATCAAAATGAAAATAAGACAGACAGTGAAGTTGTATCTGATGCTGGGAAATTGATGAAATCTGATGCCAACAGTGCCAGAGGTGAACAAAGTGCACATATTGTTGGCACCTCTGAGTTCACTAGTTTCCTTTCAAGTCCAACAGTACATCAACATCTGATTGACCAATCGAATTCCAAGGATAACCCAGGAGATGAATTTCCCAGTGTGTATTCTGTAACAATAAAAGAAAGCAAGACCAGAGATGAGGACACAGACTTGTTAAGGCAGGATGAAAATATACAGGTAAAATTTTTGATAAGTGAGTCACATGTAAAGTCATTAGATGAAGAGTTTTCTATCACACCAGAGAACATCACAGAAAAAGGCAGCCCTGAAGAGCATAACGTATATGATGTTGGTCAAGCAACATTTTCATTGTCAAAAGGGCAGTTGTTTGCAAATGAGGAACAAAAGAGGAATTTCAACAAATCACTAGTCAGAGATGACCAGCACTCAGATGATGTTGTAAATAAAACACATGAACAGAAGATTCATGACAACTCTGAAAATGTGACATATGATTCCATAGAAAATTCTGAATTAATATCTGGAAACCCGAAGGACCAAGCTGAAGTCAGTGAAACATACCAATTTGAGTTGATTGCCACAAGTACTGAGGATTCAAATCCTGATGACAAAGTGATGAACAAACAGGAGATGGAAGGAACCCTCTCAAAAGGTGAGAAATGCAAATCCTATTTAAAAACCCTGCAATCGGTTATGAATCCTCCTTTACACTCCAAACCTCAGGACAATTATTTGACAACAGAAGAGCAAACCCACGACTTTAACCCCATTGGAAACAGAAGGAAAATCGGGTCAAGTCGAAGAAGTAAAGGACAGCCGGTTATTGATTGTTTTTCTGAAACGCACCACAAACAAAAAGAGGAAGTTGTAGAAAATACCAAGGTTCATGAAGCCCTTGAAAAAACACCAATGTTGTTGGCAATAGAGAGAACGAGTGAGGAAGAGTTAAGTCAAGGGAGCGAACATGATATTGTCATGCCTGTGACTCATGAAAGCTCTGTTTATTCAGCTATTATGCCAGGTAATTCACCTGAGGTTCAGAACCCCACTACAACAAACTGCCCAAAGGCTGAACTGGACATTTTAATCCCTAAAAGTGAAAATCTTCAAAAAGATCATGGAGTGGTAGAGACAGACTTCAAAGAAGAGGTTTCTGATAAATCAGTAGAAGCCACACTGGAAGGTCTAGACAAATCTGATTTTCTTCAGAGTCCAGAAGTCACAGGTAGACATCATTCAGTTGAGGTTGTAAACAAAGTGCATGATCAGGAGGATAAACCAGCAAAAATTCAGGAAATTACTCAAACGGACCCTTCCTTTAAAAGTGCAATAAATTATGCTACAGGAAAGTGTGAGAACCCTTCTGGAAACCCGATAGACCAATCTGAAGTCAGTTCTGAAATTATTGAAAGAATAACTCATGAATCTGCTACCAAGCTTGAAGATGCATATCCTGATTGCAAACACAATGATAATCCTACTAAAGCAGACAACTTTGAAGCTTTAGGCCACATAAAGGAGGATTATCATGCTCATGATAAAAAGAAAACATCAGTTAGTGACACAGTAAGAGTAGACACTGCACTTTGTCAGGTATATGAGAATAAAGGCCAAGTAGAAGACAAGTTTGACACTGTTCAGACTGAAGAAGTTTGTGATCAAGTTGCAAGTGCACATGGTGGCATTTCTGAGCATTCTAGTTTAACAGTACAGAGTATCAACCAATCAAAGTCCACGGAGAAGCCACATAAACTTCCCAATATGTATTCTGAAACAGAAAAAGAAAACAGGGGAAGAAATGAAGACACCAAATTGTCAAGACAGTATGAAAATGTACAGGTCAACTATGTGGTGAATGAGTCAAATGACAAATTAGGAGATGAAGATGTTTTTATCACAACAGAGATAACCACAGAAAAGAGCAGGCCCGGAGAGCATACAGAATCTGAATGTAGCGATGAGCAAGCAATTCTTTCAGCACCAGAAGAGGAGTATTCTAATATATTTGAAGTCAAAGATGCTCAGCATTCAGAGGATGTTGTAAATAAATTGCACGAGCAGGAGCTTAAACCAGCACAAATGCAAGACATTGATTACCCCTCTAAAAGTGTAAAGCATGATACCACAGAAAATTCTAAATTAATTTCTGAAAACCAGAAAGACCAAGCTGAAGTCACTGACTTATACCAATTTGAGTTGGTTGCGAAACGAACTGGGGATTCGGCTACAAAGCAGCAATATTCAAATCCGTATGTCAAGGTAATGGACAAACAGGAGAAGGAAGGAAATCTCCGTGAAGTTGAGCAGAGCCAATCCTTTTTAGAAATCCTGCAATCAGGTATGAATCCTCCTTTAGACTCCGAACCTCAGGACAATTCTTTAACAAATGAAAAGCAAACTCACACAGACCTTAACCCCATTAGAAACAGAAGAAAAATCTGTTCTAGCCGAAGAAATAAAGGAAGACAGAAGGCTATGGAAGCTTTTGCTGAATCAAACCATGAACTCAAAGAGGGAGTTTGGGAAAATACCACAATTCATGAAGCCCTTGATACAACACAAATGTCATTTGCAAAAGAGAGAACGAGTCAGGAAGAATTAGGTCAGGGGAGCGAACATGATATTCTCATACCTGTGATACATGAAAGCTCTTTTTATTCAGCCATTATGCCAGCTCATTCATCTGAGGATAAGAACCCCACTTTGTCCAGAAGAAATTGTCCAGAAGCTAAACTGGAAACTTTAATTCCTAAAAGTGAAAATCTTCAAAACGATCATGGAGTAGGAGCGACAGACTTCAAAGCTGAGGTGTCTGATAAGTCAGTGATATCCACGCTGGAAGGTCTGGACAAATTTGATACGGTTCATAGTCAAGAAGTCAGAGGTGCTCATCATTCAGAGGACGTTGTAAACAAAGTGCATGATCAGGAGGTTAAACCAGCAAAAATTCAGGAAATGAGTCAAACGGATGCCTTTTTTGAAAACGCAATGCATGATGTTAAAGGAAAGTCAGAAAAAAACAATGGAAACCTAATTGACCAATCTGAAATAAGTGACATATATCAATCTGAAATTACTGAAAGAAGTGCTCATGATTCTGCTACCAAGCTGGAGGTTGATGTTGCTGAATCATACTACAGACCTGCAGGGCATGTAGTTGGAAATATCTACGGTGATGAACCCCTTAAAGACACAAAAGTGATACTGAAAATATCGACAGCACTTCAGGAAAAATCAATGGAAACCATGCTGGAAGGAATGGAAAAATGTGACACTGCTCAGACTGATGATTATGGTGACAATGTCCCTTTGGATGCCCTTGTGCAAGACGTTTTTCAGGTCCATAACACAGCTGCCTCATCCAGTGACAAAGAAATGAATACGCATCACATACATGATGCAATACAAACCGTGGGAGGTGTCACAATAGAAGACAAAAATACAGAAGCACAAAGACCAATGGATGTGCGTGTTGTTAAACAGTTTGAAGGTTCAGAAAAGTTAAGAGTTCATATGAAGAAAGAACGTGAAGCCCAAAAAATGAATGCTTCACAGGAGTTGACACATGCTGGACTGTTTTCAGCTGCACACAACAACATTGACTCTTTGACTCCATTTGACATTGGTTGCATGGAAAACCTCAGAGCAGATCCAGTGGTGGATGTGTCAGAGGAAAGTGGACTTACTACAACAGTAGGTGCAGGTAACAGCCAACAAGGGATACAAGAACAAAAACATTTTGATAATAGTAAAAATGTGCAAGGAAAATCCAAGCAGAAGAGGAGAAAGATGGGATCTACTCCTCGTACTCAACTCAATAGGAAACCAGAGGGAGGTTTGGACGACAAAGATAAAACAAACGAAAGGGACTCCGACATAGAACCTAACATGATCAATTCTGACAAGATGGAAGTAGTGGAGGAGTTACCAATGAGTTTAACTGCAGAGGTATCACATGATGAAAATGAAAAACTATGTATTGGTGCAGTGTATAAAGAGCAGCAGGAAACAAGTGAAATCAGCAGTGTTCACAACAGGAGGCAGAAGCTACAAAGCAGTACATCTGATCCATTGATACAGATCAATAAATTTTCAGACATAAATGAATTAAAGGCTCTCCTTCCCGAGGAATGTGCCTCCCAAAATGAAGAAGTGATTAATCCTGATAAGTTTGTTCAGGTAGCCTATGTAAGGTATTGTGACAGGCATATAGATGTAATTGTAAAGCCAGATGATATTACTGGCACTGAAATGCATACAACCTCTGTGCTTTCTGGAAATACTGAAGACACTCCAAACAGTGGAATCTTAGGAGGGAGCGTTGTGTCTCTATGTGATACCAAACAGAGTATGCAAAATGAGGAGAAAATGCAATGGAGTTTCAACGCAAAACAGGACAAAGCTTTGAAATCAGCAGAAGCACTTGTGGTGGCTGTGTCAGATTTTAAAATAGCTAAATTTGAACTGAGAGGAGACGATCGAGAAGAGCATGAACATGACAAAACTGGTACGCAACAGCAGCAAAACGATGTGAATAAAGGAGCACACAATACAAACGCTGGGATGAAGAATGCAAGTCCCAAATTAAATTCTACTAACAGGAGAAGAAAGTTGGGCTCAACTCGCAAGAACCTTGAATCACGAATTAAAACGGAAGACTTGCATCAAAAGCAGGACGAGGCTAATGAAGCAACAGAGAATGCAACAAATGTTGGAGATGTAAAGACTGAATATTTCTCAGGCATCGAAGGAAAATACCTTACTGTGGAACCCAAAGACAGTGATGCTGAACAGAGGAAAGAAAAAGTATTTGAAACAGTGGAGTGCAGCTACACTGTTGAGTCTCACAAGTCTCCTGCTCACCACAACTTAGAAGAAAATCCTGTTTCTCATGGCCAACAACTAGAAACAGAGCATCAACTAACTCCTTATTATTTCCCTACAATGCCCTCCACTTCTCCTAAACATGACGTAATGTCAGAATCAGCATCTGGTCGTAGGAAAAGAAAAATGGGATCTCACCGGAAGTCACATGGACACAAACACAATGAAAACCAAACGGCAAGAGAGGACAGAATACCAGCTTCAGAATATAAAAGAGAAGTCGGACATATCACAGATGAAGGTGCCATCAAGGCAACTGAAGGAGAGTCTTTGGGCCTGGACAAAATATTAGAGGTAAGCAGCAAAGAGTATTTTTTGTCTAATTTGTTGTAGATTTTTACAATCTTCAATTATAATTGTTTCACATCATACTTAAATGAAGGTTACACATTTCAATGATTTTATTAGTTTTAACCAGTTCTAAGTGAGCTTTCTTAACATTGTGCTGCTTTATTGTAGACATAATCCTGTATATGTAGCTAAGACTGAATCAATATGTTCAGACAATTTTTCCACACAGTAAGAGTTTGATGTGCTCTACTTCCCATTTGAATAAAACCTCTTTCACACGGTCAAGTGTTTGATGCAATGATGAGAAAATGCAAGGAAGGATGCACAAGTGGTGTATCTTTAAAAGGAGAACATAAACATATGTATTGGCTCTTAATGGTGCAAGATATTTTTTGTCTTTTATGCACTGAAGTTGTCCTAAATGAAAGCCACTCATGAAGCTATAGCAAATTAGATATCTTAAGTCATACCAATGAAAACTCAAAGGATGCTCAAAGGTTCTTGTAATGGAAATGTCTTAAATTAAATAAATTTGAAGGTACCAGTATTATTCTCTAAACCACCTTTCAAATTAAAAGTTTAAATCTGCAATTGTCTGAAAACAAAGATTATTAGTTGGCACACAATAACACCGTATCTACGTAGGTATACTGCATATCAAAATGTCATAGACTGGAGATGCAATCTGTAAAATAAGAATCTCCTAGTAGTCACCTCATGATTAAGATGTTTTTGTCCATGCAGGTTGAGAGAAGTGACAATAAAGAATCATCTAACATCTACACATCAAAAGCAGGAGTGCTCTCAAGGCCTGTGAGGTAAGTCTGATACTGAGGTTGCAAAGAGATGTAAACACAGCGCCCTCGGAGGCTCATTCGGCTACATGATGAATGCTGAACCATTGAAGGTGCTCCGAGGAACATTCAGTTGGTGTTCATTCTTGCACCTCCTTTGGAAAAAAGCGGCAGTGTTTTATATATATACACGAAAAACACACGAAAAACTATATTTTTTAATTTCATTCTTTATCTAATTGTATGCAGCAATTCCTCTAATCCAAGAAAAGTTCTTTAAATCGAACCTGGCTTGACAAAGACCTTGGATGTATATTTTTAGTATCGCTATAAATCACAACAAGAATATTTATTTGTGATTATTCAATTAAGTTGGAAAAGATGGGATTCCTGTTATTTTTAATAGTAAAAAACATCAAACTTGAGCTTTAAAACACTTTCGGTTTTGTCTCGACTTCAAATATAAACTTTATATTGTTTCTATTCTGTACGGTTTATCAGATTAATCTCTCAAAGACTGCAAACGTTTGTCAGGAATATTGTTCACCTTAAACTAAAAACTTTGCCAACATATTGTGTTAGATCTATATCCGATTGTCTGTTCCACAGTGAAAGGACTCCAGTTCAATCTCCTTTTGCTGAAATCCGCCTGGTTCAAGACAGTCAAAAACTGTTTTCTCTGGGTAAAATGAACATTAATACTTATACAAAGCATGTAAAAGTGTAACACGTGACAAGAAACAGTTTTTGTAATGATTTCAGCAGGTAATCCCCAAGAAGATCATGGGTCAAACAGTTATAACGTAGTGATGGTTGGAGACAGCAGTGTGGGCAAAACCTCCTACATGAGAAGAGCTCAAAGTGGGAAGTTTTCTTTAGATTTACCAGCATCTCTTGGTAAGATCCTGATCTTTATCCTATTATATCGCTACTCTGTGTAAATATACAGAATAATGTGACATAAATACATTTTGCAGGACTTGATTCATGCATGTGGACTGTGTTAGTGGACGGAAAACCTGTAGTGCTAAAGCTGTGGGACACAGCAGGTCAAGAAAGGTGAGTTTCTAAAAGAAAGAAGAAAGTACACAAGTAACATTGTCTTTGCACTTGCTATTGTAGCCACTCACGGGTGTTGTAATTATGAGTTACCACATATGTGTCACACAATGTGTTTCAGAATTGGTTTGGCACATCTCAGAAATGTTTTGAATGTTGGAATTGGAACAGACAGACAGACATTGCCCAAGAGGCAGAGGCGGTGGAAACATGCATGAAATTCAGACAAAAGGAAACAATAAACACAGACTCACGCAGTCAGACACGTTTGACACCTACTTTGTGGATTTACAGTATGACAAATAATGTGGTTGCTATGTTTACGTCGTCAGTCTTTCCAAGACAGGTGTAAAGAATACGTCACAAAAGTTTCGGCAAACTCAACAGACCAGTATTATTAGACAAAGCAGTGTTTGTCACCGAAATACAAAACAGATTTGTGATTAACTTTCGATGTTCCTAGTTGTGTCAAGTGTGCAGTCCTCCCTGTTTCTGATTACATTCTTTATTATCCTTCAAAGGTTTCACAGCATCACAAGACAGATTTTCCATAAAGCCCAGGCTTTTATCTTGATGTATGACATAACATCCACTCAAAGTTTTTCTGCAGTCAGCTACTGGGCGAGCTGTATTAAGGTACAGTGCAATGCAAATCTTCAGCAGCTGTTGTCTCAATGTTGTTGTCACTATTGGCTTTGTTTTGATTTGCAAAATGTGTTTTTGTTATAAAGAGCAGGACTGGGTATTGTCTTAATTTTTTCCATGCTAAAGCAATACTTTTCTTTTTTACTTATTATATTTTAAAAATATATATACAGTACATTTCACATTGAGGAATAAACGTGTTTTTCACATCCTAACCCTTACCCTATTGCACCTGTAAAACAACATTACTTTCCATTCCAGTATTTCTATTTTTATTTTCTGTTCATCTGAAAAATAATGTTTGGTATTACAGTTTTTTTTCGATTGCACAGTGGGCACAACTGTAGCTCAATGTGCAAAACTCTAACTACAGTCTGCACTACCAAAAGTCACTGGAGCTGAACAGTTCACTTCACCTGCAAAACAGGTTCAGTGCAGCAAACACTATGAATTGTCCTCACTGAGATAACACACACTGTCACTCAGAGTACAAACACTAGCATCAAACCCCAATACATAAATTCCAAACTTTTAATCTTTACAGTTTGAAAAATTTGAGTTATTTCACACATATTGCGTAATATTTTCTTTGATGAAAGGGTGAAATTCTTTCCCATGAAATTGTTTATTTTATAACATACCAGTTTTTTTAGGAAAACAAAAATAAATGAAAATCAGAAGTTTGCTTCAATAGATACACATTTTGTATATTTTATTGAAAACATTTCCAGATGTAGTATTTATCTGTGTAAATATTCTATAATTGTAATACAGAAATCAATTCCTGTAATGTTGTCATTTACTGTAAGGATGCAACTCTAAGCTGTTTGTTTGCTGGAAAATTCGTATTACAGATGCAACTTTAGATTTTTGCAAATTTGGTTGCACTCTCAACCCTGCCTCTCTCAATGCGAGACCATGATTCACAACAGGGTCTATCAGTGTAGCCCTTACTGTATTTCATCAGACATTACAGCTCTGTCTTCCTCCACACATCCACACTCTCACTGCCACTCTTCTCCCTCCAACAACCTGTCTTCATTGCTCCATTTACAACAAAAAAATATATTTTTGAGCTTTCCCTTTATACTGTATATGTTCACTAACAAGTCTAAAACAAGACACCTTCTTACAATTTTTTGCGATCGCTAAACCACAGTGGGCACAACTGTAGCTCAATGTGCAAAACTCTAACTACAGTCTGCACTACCAACAGTCATTGGAGCTGAACAGTTCACTTCACCTGCAAAACAGGTTCAGTGCAGCAAACACTATGAATTGTCCTCACTGAGATAACACACACTGTCACTCAGAGTACAAACATTAGCATCAAACCCCAATACATAAATTACAAACTTTTAATCTTTACAGATTTGAAAAATTTGAGTTATTTCACACATATTGCGTAATATTTTCTTTGATGAAAGGGTGAAATTCTTTCACATGAAATTGTTTATATTATAACATACCAGTTTTTTTAGGAAAACAAAAATAAATGAAAATCAGAAGTTTGCTTCAATAGATACACATTTTGTATATTTTATTGAAAACATTTCCAAATGTAGTATTTATCTGTGTAAATATTCTATAATTGTAATACAGAAATCAATTCCTGTAATGTTGTCATTTACTGTAAGGATGCAACTCTAAGCTGTTTGTTTGCTGAAAAATTCGTATTACAGATGCAGCTTTAGATTTTTGCAGATTGGGTTGCACTCTCAACCCTGCCTCTCTCAATGAGAGACCATGATTCACAACAGGGTCTATCAGTGTAGCCCTTACTGTATTTCATCAGACATTACAGCTCTGTCTTTCTCCACACATCCACACTCTCACTGCCACTCTTCTCCCTCCAACAACCTGTCTTCATTGGTCCATTTACAACAAAAAAATATATTTTTGAGCTTTCCCTTTATACTGTATATGTTCACTAACAAGTCTAAAACAAGACACCTTCTTAGTGTTTCAGTTGAAATTACGATCTGCAGTGTTTGAAATGCACTAGGCATTCATTCTGTTTTGAATGTGTGGTTTACAGTTGTGGCAGTAGTGTGTTAGTGTTTGAAAAAAAGTGCTGGAAATCCACAGTGTTGTGCAGGTTGTGGTTAAGCCATGAGATAAGTGTGTAGAGTTTTGAAAATTGTGTTTAATCAATGAAAAATTAGCTAGAGTTTGGTCCACATGAACACGTTGCTGTGCATACTGTTGTTAGAGTTTTGCACTTGTCGTTCCAGTTGTGCCCATTGTGGTTTAACGATCGAAAAAAACTGTAAAGTTTTTTTAAAAGGTATATAGGACTGGGGGCGCCCAGGCCCTGCAGCCGACCCGGGTTCGAATCGCGCCCGGGTCAGTTCTCTGCATGTCCTCCCCTCTCTGCCCCAGTTCACCTCTGTCTCTACAAATCTGTCTAATAAAGCAAAAATGCCAAAAAAGGAATATATTTGAAACAAATGTATATGGACTTATTTATCTAAAACATCTGTCTACAGTCAGATTAGTCTGTAGGAACAAGAATAAAACTGTTCTGTGTTTGCAGGAAGGGGCTGCAGACAACTTGACCATCTTTCTTCTTGGTAATAAGAGTGATCATGCAGATCGGCAGGTTAAAACTCAGGAGGGGGAAACTCTGGCTAAGGTATGGATCTGTGACTTCACATCCTCTCACACCTTTAGCTTATCTGTCGATGCCAGAATACAACAGAACAGTTGGAATTATCATCTATATTTACCACACTTAAAGCAGTAGTTTTACTTCCCCAGGAGTACAACTTTGAATTCAAGGAGTGTAGTGCTGCCACAGGGGAAAATGTGATTGAGTGTTTGGAAACTATGGCCAGGTAAGACATTTCACATCAATCACAGACTTTTCCTTAGTCTAGTCTCCATCATGTCCGTTTGATTCTTTAAAAGCACGTACTTTAATATTCTGTGTGCTGTTATGTTGCTTGCCATTCACGTAACTGATCATGATGTTGCTGTGTTGTTGCCAGGATATTGATTCAAACAGTTGACATGAGAGAAGAAGGCATGGTTTTACACAAAGAAATCTCCCCACAGAAGAAATCCTCAGGATGTTGCTGAGTGGATCTGAAAAGTGCTGGACTTTCTTTTTGAAGAGATTGTATGTACATCACAAAAACAGGTTATTAACCCATCTTCGGTTCTTTAAATCCTTGTTACTGAATGTGTATTAATTGACATAAATGAATATGATAAATACATTAAAACATACATACATTTTTTTAAATAACATTTTTGTAGTTTTATTTTACAAACTTTACATGTTATTGATTTAGAGGACAAAATGCATAAAATATACTTTTGAGTATTTTCAGATGAGCTAAGAAATGTCACTTGGAGAGGAAGCCACAGTGTGTTTTGATATGTACACTGTATATCTTCATGTACATACTATTCTGTATAAGTGCTGGCTTTCTGCAATGGAAGGTCAATGAACAGCTGTAAGCGATCAAGGAAATAATTATCACATAATGATTTTTCCCCTACTCACTTACAGTAATGACTTTTCACATTGATTTCCCTTCTGGTACATGTAAGCCTTACTAGTGCAATTTCAACTAATCACATAGTCAATATTTATAAAGACTTGTTTCAGAAATGTCCATTCGAAGATGTAATTCATCTCACTGAGAAACTAAACGTTTACAATTAGTGAACTAAAGCACTTTTCAAATACAATATGTGAAAAGCTGTTTTCTTTTTACAGCCCAGAGACACTTCTCTGAGTTTTAAAAAGAAAACAGCTTTTCACATATTGTATTTGTATAACAATGTCTATACTTTATGGAATTTCTTAATGTTACTCTCATGAACTAAATATATTACATTTGTTATGTATATACCTGTACTTCTTAACAGGCAAATAACGTCTTGGATGTTACAAAACATGGTACCAGGCAGATGGATATTAACAAAGGTCTATTAATGAAGTATTTGTATATAGGGGAGAGTGGCCTAAGTTGTGCATTTTGGAAGTTGTGCCACCCCTTGTTTCTAGAAAACCGTGGAAGAAATTGGAAATGTGACCATATATTTAAGAAGAGCCATCCATTTGACTCATCCCGTAAAGAAGGGAGACACAAGGAATAAGATATAAGCACATTTAAGCTCAAAAAACTGTGTTTTGCCTTTCAAAGTAAAATTTCCATGATCAAGGTTTTTTGATTATTGTGTCTGAACAATTATAGACAAGTTTGAAAACATTTGACACATGTTTTAGTGCTTTGGTATGCTACATTTTGAGTCTATACAGTTAGCACGATGTCAGCCCTAAATTGCTGCATCATGCTTATTATCCAAATTTCTGGGATTGGGGTGATTTGTGCCAAAGGGCCTGGGTGAGTTATAAGTAAGTAAGTAAAATGTATTTATAAAAGCACATTTATGACAGTTTGCATTGTCTAAAGTGCTGTACATAGTGCATTCAGTAGGTAAACAATGAAGGTAAAATAACAATAACCAAAATAAAAGACGTAAAGCCCATACACCACATAAACAACAGATAGTAGTGCAGAGGTAAGATAGTTAATGGGGAGGAAACACCAGGGTGTACATATGGGTTTTGAGCCTTGATTTAAAGGCAGAAATGTAGGGGAATCACATTTGTCAGGTGGCAGTTGGTTCCACAAGCACGGAGCAACTAGTGCAAAGTACATTTCTTAGAGTTGTGCCAGTGGCATGGCTGTATACGCTGGTCACCAAAAGAAAGTGATTGTCTACAGTAGCTCAGAAGAGAGTGACATCTCAATTCCATTTAACGACACCACTGATGAGAGTTCAGATGGCCAGAAAGATGATGATGGTGACTTTGTCATTGTGAGCTTTGCAGGTAAAACCATTAGATCTGCTAAGCCTTGTTTAAGAAAATTGACCTTCAATCTTTGTCAACTATTTACTTTATTTACTTTAAATACACCTTAAATAAGTGATTGTCTAATGGATTTGTCTTGCATTACAGTTTATGAGATATATATCAATGGCACAATTCACCCCATGGTATTCTCTCCAACCGCACAACTTACACCACACCGGGGGCAAGTTGTGCATCAAGACAACTTTTTTTCCGAAAGCTATATTTCTTCAACAGTTTATTCCAGATCCAAAGTTTTTATTGCCAGGGATGCACAACACCCTGAAATATATGTACATATTTGAGTTGGAGACTTTACTGTCAAGGCCTTACTTTAAAGTCACTTTGAGTGAAAAGTTGCACAACTTAGGCCACTCTCCCCTACTATATTTTCCAGTGTTGATATGCTGCTCATGCAATGTGTATGTGAACAAAAGCATCTCTTAATTTTAGAAGCTGTTTATTAAAGAGATATTCAATAATTAACTTCAGCATATTATGATTTTGTAGGGTTACCATCTGAATCTCTGGTAATGGTGATGATGGCATTGTTGCGGTTGTCACTTATGGAAATTAATATTGTGTGTATGTTTATATATATAACATATACACTCACCGGCCACTTTATTAGGTACTGCAGAAATGCAATGCATTTAGGCATGTAGACATGGACAGGACAACTTATTGAAGTTAAAACCGAGCAACAGAATGGGGAAGAAAGGGGTTTTAAGTGACTTTGAACATGCTAAGGGTGCCAAAAGGGCTGGTCTGAGTATTTCAGAAACTGCTGATCTACTGGGATTTTCACGCACAACCATCTCTAGGGTTTACAGGGAATGGTCTGAAAAAGGAAAAATATCCAGTGAGCCGCAGTTGTGTGGACCAAAATGCCTTGTTGAAGTCAGAGGCTGGAGGATGGGCAGACTGGTTCGAGATGATGAGAGGCAACAGTAACGCAAATAACCACTTGTTACAACCAGTGTATGCAGAATACCATCTCTGAATGCACAACACTTCTGTCACCTAAGAACAGGAAACTGAGGCTACAATTCACACAGGATCACCAGAATTGCACAATAGAAGATTGGAAAAATCATGCCTGGTCTAATGAGTCTTGATTTCAGTTGCGACATTCAGATGGCAGGTTCAGAATTTGGCGTAAACAACATGAAAGTATGGATTCATCCTGCCGTGCACCATCAACCATGCCTCGTTCAAAGTCACTTAAACTCCCTTTCTCCCCCATTCTGATGCTCGGTTTGACTTCAGCGCGTTGTTTTGACCACATCTACATGCCTAAATGCATTGATTTTCTGCCATGTGATTGTCTGAGCAGCTATTTGTTTTTATAAGCCATTGAACAGGTGTACCTAATAAAATGGCCGGTGAGTGAATATTATAATGCCATACATTGTTAATCTTCATACAAGTAATCTAACTGTCAAGATGTTCTGACCTTAGTCTTGTGTAAGATAAAGCAAGGTTGTTTATAACTGAGATAGTATGTACTGGAGACTAATATTGTGCCAAAGTATGTTTGTTATGGCTCACTATGTTAACCCTGATAAACTGTTGTGATGTTGCAAAAGTTTGTGTGTTCATGTAACAGATACAGTTTACTAAAATAACTGAAGCCTGGGCTGCCATTCTTCAGTCATTACTACAGTCACATTAATGGTTGTTGTCGTGACTCTTGCCTGCAAGCAATAAAGATCGTTTTACTTATTTTATTTGAACATTGTATACTAGCAATTAATTACCATGTCTAATTTTCAGTTCCACAACATCATACAGGTTGGCCACATTTTATAATTATAGAGGTATAGTAGTAAAATAATTAAAGGTGAAGTAAGCAATTTATTTATGTTAATATAGGTGTAAAATCGCTCTTTATTCATACAATGATCACTTATATAATGTGCACATTTCACAAAGCCGATTTCTCAGTCACCCGCTCTGCATGTAATCTGCAAATCAACTTTTCGGGGATCCCACTACCGATAACCAATCAGAAGAGAGAATGCTACAAACCGGGACCGTCTCACTGACGGTACACATGCAGAGCACAGATGGGTGAATGTGTATGCACCATAGATAGTAAATAATATGGATGTAGCATCCGGGCTGACCTCAGTTATTCACACGGCATCCAATAATCCTGCCCTGCGTTCCAACACCCGTTCAACATGCCCTCGTTCACTTGCCCGCCATCTTAAGTGTCGTTCCAATTGTCTGGAAACTGAAGTGAACTTTGTGATATAGACCCTCGGAGGGCTGAGTGATCAAGTGAACATCCATGGTCACTCCGAGGTGGATATCACCCACAGTGCATTGCAGTTCGTCTTCTTCTTCTTCTCCTTTTATTTTCCAGTAGACTGTATGCTTTTAGGGACATCGCGGCCACCCGCAGGACAAATATATATATATAAATATATTCCAAAACGCCTCAATTAGGCTATCCTATTTCCATACGAACAATCCAGTGAATGTATTGCAGTTTACACATTGCTGCTATAACACAGATGGCTGCCAATTAGAGGACTATTTAAAACAAATGTTTTTGGTTGAAACTAACATAAATAAGAAAATATGTCGGAGCAAAAAATTTACATGTGTAAGTAACAATATCTTGATAATCTGAGTTACCGTGTCGAAATTCAATGTTTGTTATGCTATGGAAATTGCTTTCTGCAACATAGGCTACCTTAGCAGAATGTTATAATTCTGTATTATTTGCATTCAGATTTACCTATGTAACTGACGGTCCATTGCGACTACAAGGGCAAGTGGGTTCCATTTAAATCCTCCGCTCCTCCCCCGTCCAGTCTCCCTCCGCTCTCCAAGTTCCCTCCGTGCAACGTATGCTGTTACGTCATACCAAGGGCTGAGGGTAAATGAACGAGGGGAAGTGCATAGGCCTATCGGCCAGTTCTGTAGGCTACCCCCTGGCGGCTGTTGTATTGCTTATTGTCAATAAAATGTAAAAAAAAAAAAAAAACGAGGGGAAGTGCAACTACTATTGGAATGAAGCTCTGTTTTTTTTTTTTTTTGTTTTTTTTTTTTTTTTTAATTCTTTATTATTATAAAGAACAACATTTACACAATTCAAAAAGGCATATCACATTCGTATTCCTATCATACAAACAAACCAAGCGAGATCAACACACTTTACATAAAAGAAAATAGCATACAAAACAAAATAAAACAAAAAACAAAACAAAACATCAACACAAGTGATCAATCAGGAATCAGGGCACACAAATATTCACTAAAAAGTTGGGCTCCTTTCATTTTACACAGTTTAATTGTTTTTTTATATAATATTAATTCGTTATAAAATGCAACAAAAACGGGGGAAGTTTTTAGAAATCGACATTTATGAATAAAATAGTTTGCCAATAAAATTAAATTATTATTTCCAAATTGAGTTTCTTTGTTTTCCATTTTTAGACCAAATCTTATTTTTTCATACGTCAAAATAGGGATATCTTTCTCATTATAACTTATCCAGTACTGAAACCTATTCCAGAAAGTTTGGGTTGCATTACAAAGAAAAAAGAGATGTTCTACAGTTTCAATATCGGAATTACAGAAAGTACATACATTCAAATCAAGATTAAATCTTTGATTCAAGAAGTCATTACATGGATAAATCTCATACAACATTTTAAAGTGGACTTCTTTCACTTTGGGAGGAACTGGAAAGGACAGGTAATTGGTTCTTATCTTTTTTATATAATTTTTAGTAAATTTCTGGAATATATGTTTTCTCTTAAGTGGTGAAGGGAAGCAGATTGAGTTAAGGGCAGTTCTTATAAATTTATTGTTACATTTTTTATCTGGAAAATGTTCTCCCTCTATGAATAATGAAGGCTCTTGTGGAATGATCACAGAGTAGGTTAGCATGCCTTTGGTTAAAAGGATGGAATGAAGCTCTGGTTTGGTTTGTGCCAGGCCCCCAGGATGCTGCCTTCTCCGAGCAGCCAGCATGGACATGTGGCCAACCCATTGGTATTGCATGGTAAGGGGTGGAGCTTATTTTCATGCGGCCCGTAGGCAGATGTCCCTGTCCACACAGTACAAGCGGCGAACAAGATTGTGTCTCTGCACATTTTTTCTGGATATCAATCATAGGCTCATACTTATCTTTAGACCATATACTATTAAAATGTAAGTTTTCTCATTTCAAAACGCCACCTCAAGCGTTTTATTAGCCCAACGGCTTTTAACGGCTTTCAGTTTGTTTTCGCCAGGCTAGATGCTACAGAACGAGACACCCGCCTCCAGTCCGCTACGCTTGCCGCCCTCTTTCTTGATAGGTCCATAATGCCGCTACGTCTATGCTACGTCATGCTTTGGGCCGTATGGAATTTCCGGATTGTGCTTCCTTGTTGCTTCTCTGCGCCTATGAGCAGCTTTCATAGGAATGAATGGGCACCATGTTTCAATACGGTGTCAATGGCTGTGTCTTGATTCAGGGGTTGCGGTCTTGGAACCGGCCTCGTAGGCTGCATTTGAAGACCGATTGCGTCATAGCGGCGCGCAAAGGCTGTCCCATTTGCAAGGCTCCTCGCAAGGCTCCTCATATGCGGTCGTGAAATGCAGCCTTCGTTTCACGGTTTTGAAGCAGTTTTGAAGGCTGCATCAGATGTATCCTTCGTGGCCCAACATATCCCATGATTCATTGCGTTTTTTTCAGAGATGGCATACAATAAAATAAAAATTAACAAAACAGCAACGTGTTGCTCCATCTTCTTAACTTTTATATTCCTTTCTTTTTTTCTTGTACTTTTTTTTCTTTTCGTCTGGTAGGCAACTTCTTTTTCTTTTTTCCTCCATTGACAGGGCTGTCTCCGTTGGCAGCAATCAGGGTTGCTAGGCAGCACAGGAGCGGCGAGTCGTCACGCAAGGTAACGGCTTGTTACGTAAACCGGAAATGCTCGTAAACGGAGACCTGCGGAGACCGTCCCGTTTAACAAGGCTCGTTGGCCTCAAAACCGGTCTTAAAATCGGCCTTCATAGGCTATAGCCTTCATAGACCGCGAGACTGCGTCCTACCAAGGCTGCAACCCCTGAATCAAGACACAGCCCATTTCTTTATATGTCCATGGTTTGTGCGCGTCGCCATTTTGTGAGGGGGAGGGATCAGCTGACGTATACCTCCGAGGCAAAGTGAGGGACAACGGGCTGAGAGCAAAAAAAAAAAAAACGGGCTGAGAGCTGTCACTCAAGAGATCGCGCCAATACATTTTAACCTCCAATAGAATAAAAACTAGCGTGGTCCAAAAGAATTCACCCCCCTCAGTGTTGTCATGGAGATATGACCTAAACATACAGACTAAAATGGTTTCGTGGCCTAGGCTGTAAATAGGTTTAATAAGACTTTGAAAACGGCCTGTCTAACAAGTGAGTCAAAGAAAAACTGCTCGGTCTTGGCACTGTCACTACCCGATCTGTCCGACCCATGGACATATAAAGAAATGGACACCGTATTGAAAAATGGCGCCCATTTATTCCTATGAAAGCTGCTCAGGCGCAGAGAAGCAACAAGGAAGCTGCCATATTGCTTTCATGTAAGCCCTGGCACGCCCAAGTGTATGACGTGCCGCTCCCTCCTCCTCCCTCGAAAACAAACTGAGGGGCCACTCACACTAGGGCCGCGGCCCCGTGCCAAAGCTCATTTGCATACTAAAGTCTAGAACGTTTGGCTAGTGTGACCATGCCAACTTGTATTCCAGCACGGAACAGCCCCTTGGCCACGGCACACTTGGGAGAGGTGTGCCGTGGCCAAAGTACAGATGCTAATGAGATGACACGCGCACAAGCAAGCGCACAGGCGGCGTTCCTGACGTGAATTTATTAAGGATGCATAGTCCGTTAACGTCCGCTGCCTTAGTCGGCACCAGAATTGCCCACCACTTGGACTTGTAGCTATAATGTGTGAGAATTAACGTGTGTGTAGGCCTAGGTGTGGGCTAATAAAAGAGGGAGAGAGCTAATTAGGTGAGCGCAGAAAGCAAAGCAAAAAGGTTTTCGTGTTTACTCACGTTCGTCAGATGATTTTTTTCTTTTTCCTCCCGTCAGCTTTCATAACTGCCTTTACGCATGGCGGTGGAGACGAACCCAAAATAACCGCGGTCCGGTGATAAGGAAACAGTAGCCTACACCAACAAGAAACTTTATAAAGACACTTAAAAAAACGATCTCTGCCCATACAAAAAGTTCTGACTTGGATTTGATGGAGCGATCGATGTGTATAAAACCATCCGGTACGTATGGTCTGATGACGGGCTATTATATTAATAATAAACAGCGTGCTGCACAAATATGAGACTGTCCACCGCGACCTATTACGTCAAGGCTACATTAAAAAAAACAATAGCTTAGCTTAAGGATTCTCGTTGCTCTAATGTGGAAGTGGAATATTTGATGCAAATTTGGCCGGATGAAAATATTCACAAACAGTCGTATAGCCTACAAGACTGCGCTCCAAATCCTAAACGCGCACGGTGACGTAGGCAAGGTGCAAGTGTGCCCAGGCCACAAGCAGTGTGAGCACGGGCCAGCGGGGGGAGTGGGGAGGGGGGGGGAATCGTGCTGAATCGTGCTGAGCACGGAACAGGCAAATGGCACTAGTGTGAGTGGGCCCTGAAAGCAGTTAAAAGCCGTTGGGCTAATAAAACGCTTTAAGTGGCGTTTTGAAATGAAAAAACTTCAGTTTTAATAGTATATGGTCTCAAGATAAGTTTGAGCCTATGATTGATATCCAGAAAAATTTTGCGGCGACACAATCTTGTTCGCCGCTTGTATTGATGTGGACGGGGAAATCTGCCTTAGGGCTACCATGAAAATAAGCTCCCATTCACAGCATGCAGTACCAATGGGTTGGCCACTAGTCCATGCTGGCTGCTCGGAGAAGGCAGCATCCTGGGGGCCTGTCACTACACGATCTGAGGAGCCTGCACGATATGAGGTGCGCGTGCGCAAAATGGCCGCCATCATTGACAGCCCGCTTAGCTCAAAGTGTTTTGGAGAGCCACAGACTGCACTAAAAACAGACTGTAACTCGCTCAATTCTGAACCGATTTTCATGACATTTAGTTTGTTATGAAGATAGAACAGTTAATCATGCTACAGATTAAGTGTTGGAATTAAATTCAGTTACGGGGCCGCTAACCCACGGACTGTGTGTGTGTGTGTTTGTGCTCACGGGGAACTTAAATGGTAAATGGTAAATGGTAAAATGGTAAATGGACTTGTATAGCGCTATATCTCCGTTTATCACAGACTCAAAGCGCTTTACATTGTTTTTTTTTTGTACACATTCACCCAGTCACACACACATTCATACACCGATAGCAGCAGCTACCACGCAGGGTAGGCTTAGCACTAGGGTGCTAAGCTAACTAAGCTAACTATCGGGAGCAATTCGGGGTTCAGTGTCTTGCCCAGGGACACTTCGACATGTGGCGGAGAGACGGGGGATCGAACCTCCGACCCTGCACACCAGAGGCGAACTTCCTACCCACTTCGCCACTGCCGCTAAGGAGGGGGCGGGGGTGAGGACGCTGACGTGCGTTGCCTAGGCGACTGCGGGCTTTCCAAGATGGCGGCCGTTCTGCGCATGCGGTCCTCATATCGTGCAGGCTCCTCAGATCGTGTAGTGACAGGGCCTGGTCCGACCTACCCGATCTGTCCTCCCGGAAGTGTTTTTCGCGCTCTTCCGGGTTGGAAAAACTACGGCAACACCACTTGGAAATACAGCAGGGGCATACAGTGTTAAATTCAAACACAATTTAAAAGCTTGATTGCTATCATAGCTGCTTAGTGAGTAAGCTAACTAGATAGATGGTGTGAAACTCTAACAACTTTTAAAAGATCGCGATCGCGATAGCTTAGCAAGTATGCGAACTAGAGAGATAGATGGATTTATTTATTTCTCTTTATGTAAGGTTTGAATACGTTTTTTACGTTAGCCTTAATCGCGATCGCTTAGCAATTATGCTAACTAGAGAGATAGATGGATTTATTTATTTCTCTTTATGTAAGGTTTGAATACGTTTTTTTACGTTAGCCTTGTAGTAGCGTTGTCTCCTAAATAGTGTTTAATAAAGATAATTGATTGTGATACTTCAGTGTCCTCCTCGTTTTGTGTCCATACATAATTGTTAAGGTGCTCTCTATCTCCTCTAACCCAGAGGCAAGGTTTTTATTACAGTAGTCATCTCTCATTATGTAAGGTTTTCTTTTCTACACTTGGTTTGTATTTATAGTTAAGCAAGATTTAACCACCGTGTTAACCCTGTTTGATTGCAGAAATAAATATTTATTTAATATTACTATAAACATTTAACAATACAAAAGGAGTATTTTAGTTAAATGTACTCTAGCATGTATTTTAAGAAATATAAATACTATTTTATGTGTTATTTTATTAAAAGAACATCTATCCCTGGGTTAACTGTTATTTTATTTTACATCACTGAACAAAATGTATTTAGTGGGAGTTTCATCATGATATTTATCAGTTAAAACCATTGATAGTATATAAAACATTTAAAAGCGTAGCTCTGATGTACAATTTCCAGCACCTGTAGCCTTGCAGTAGGTAATTGACTGACCTTTTGTAGTGTTTTGCAGCGCAGTGGAACAGCAAATGGTGATTTCAATAGTCAACAAGTAGATACATGCTCATAATGCTCATATCATTCTGTCCAGTTATAAATTAACTCAAGACAAGGCAAGTTTATTTGTTTAGCACAATTCAGACACAAGGCCATTCAAAGTGCTTTACAGGGCCATGAAATACATCAAGATTAAAATACATCAAGTATAGAATACACATTAGAAAAGTGAATAAATAAATATGAATAGAAATAAAACATTTAAATTAAATAAAAATGACAGGTTAAAAGGGAAACAGAACAGTCTTCAGATTTAAAAAGAGCTGAGAGTTGCAGCAGAACTCAAGTTTTCTGGGAGTTTGTTATTCAGAGATTTGGTGCATAAAAACTGAAAGCTGCTTCTCCTTGTTCTAACTCTGGGGACTATAAGTAGACCTGTCTGTCTGTCTGCCTGCCTGCCTGTCTGTCTGTCTGTCTGTGTCTGTCTGTCTCCTTGTTCTAACTCTGGGGACTGTAAGTAGACCTGTCCCAGACGACCTGAGGGCTCTGGACGGTTCATTATTACCTTTTAGAATATTAGTGTGTGGGTATTTCAGTCAGTGCAAGACAGATTGCACCCTCCCATTTCCCTTCTCTCTGATTACATTTTTTAGGTATGTATGCTCTCCCAAATCCATGGGTGTTGCCTAGGGCAGAGTCCATATTTTCTTTGAACCCATGTGCGGGCTAGTGGGAACATCTGCGTAGAATATTTTCCGCCTCTTCGTGGAGGTGCTCTACAGATGGGTTTGGAAATAATCCAATAGCTGGGATCACAGCGGCTCCTGTGATACCCTCACATTGGCCTAGGCGTTGTAATCTTCCTCAAGTGTCCTTAACAAAAGATAACAAGTTACAGCAGTGGCAGAAAATATTCAGAATGGCCTATCTTAGTTACACACTATCATGTGAGTTTTGGCCCTACCTTCGGTGGGTGCAGGGTAAGTCGGCGGGGTAGCCTAAGAATAGGCTGAAGTACTCCTGCTAGAAGTGACGCTCCCAAACTTAGTATAACAGATGAACTACGCTTCACTGATGTAGTTGACTTGTTTATTCCTCCTTAATTGGCTTCATCAACATCACCGTGAAAAACTAAATGAATACAAAAACAGAAATACTGTAAGTACACAGAAATACAGTATACATGTTATAAAATAAACAAAATAAAGAAATATACAGTGTGCGCCTTCTTTATCAATATTCAGGAGAGTTAGCTTAACATATTTTTGTCCGTCATTTTCCATCCACTCTGGAGTACCGCGACAGCGTAACTGACAGCCTTTTTATATCTCTCACGTGAAAACAAGTGACCCAAACGATATCCATTCTCTGTAAACCCTAGAGATGATTGTGCCTGAAAATCCCATAGATCAGGAGTTTCTGAAATACTCAGACCAGCCCGTCTGGCACCATCAACATTGCCAAACCATTCCATTGTAGATCTGGCTGTATGTTAAGGGTCATTGTCCTGCTGGAAGGTGAACCTCCACCCCACTCTCAAGTCTGTTGCAGACTCTAACAGGTTGTGTGCCCTGTATTTGGCTCCATCCATCTTCCCATCACCTCTAACCAGCTTCCCCGTCCCTGCTGAAGAACAGGACCCCCAAAGCATGATGCTGCCACCACCATGTTTCACAGTGGGGATGGTGTGTTCAGGTGTGAGTTTTCCACCACACATTGCATTTTGCATTTTACAAAAACTTCAATTTTGGTCTCATCTGACCAGAGCATCTTCCTCCAACCCTTGCCACAAACCATTAGGGGGACACAGCATATTCAGATGAGACCAAACTTGACGTTTTTGGCCTAAATGCAAAATGCAATGTGTGGCGGAAAACTAACACTGCACATCACCCTGAACACACCATCCCTACCGTGAAACATGGTGGTGGCAGCATCATGCTGTGGGGATGCTTTTCTTCAGCAGGGAAGAGGGAAGCTGGTTAGAGTTGATGGGAAGATGGATGGAGCCGAATACAGGGCAGAAAACCTGTTAGAGTCTGCAAAAGACTTGAGACTGGGTGGACAACTACCCTAAACATACAGCCATATCTACAATGGAATGGTTAGATCAAAGCATAGTCATGTGTTAGAATGGCCCAGTCAAAGTCCAGACCTAAATACAATTGAGAATATCTGGAAAGAATTGAAATATCCAAATAGACTTGGAGCTTTAATTGCAGCGATAGGTGGTTCTACAACGTATTGACTCAGGGGGGCTGAATACTTTTGCACGCCACACTTTTCAGTTTTGTATAAAAAAAAATGTAAATCATATTTCATTGTCATTCCACTTCACAATTATGCTCCACTTTATGTTGTTATATCACATGAAATCCGAATAAAATAAATGTACGTGTGTGGTTTTAATGTGACAAAATGTGGGAAAGTTCAAGGGGGATGAATACTTTTTCAAGCCACTGTATGTGCTTTTCCAGGTGGGCACAACAAACATGTCCACAATGTGAGCATCTTTTCCCTGTTAAGAGCAGTATTTATGACAATTTGCATCAAAATAAACCTACAAAGAACATGCAGCCTACCTAAAACATTTGACATAATGGGACAAAAACTAATTACCTGCCTCTGAGCAGCATCCCACACTATTTTCAAAGTGACTAAATACAGCAACATGTACAGTGCTGTGTGAAAGTTTGTGAACCCCTTGAACCTTTTGGAATTTTATTTATTTTTACCATTATTAATTAATTTTTATCAATACCAGTATTTTTTATATGAAATAACAGATGTTTCTTTATCAATTCAAATTTTTTCTTTTCCAGAAATCAACTGTTAAAAGACATAAAACAAATGATTTGACAACTGTTGTATGTGCAAAAGTTTGTGAACCCTGAGCTGCATTGCTTAAATCGAGCAAGTAAACACAATCAGATGGGCCAAATTGAGTCATGAAATGGACCAATGTAGTGAGAGATCTTTAGGGAAGAAATTGGGTGGCACTAGATAAAACAGAGATAAAACCAGGTCAGTTTAGGCTCACCAAAGTGAACCAATACAGGTCAGACATGCTAAAAGGGAAATAAATCTCTGAGGATCTCAGGAATTGAGTTGTGGTGCTGCACATTTGTCTGGGGACAGCTATAAATTATTTAAAAAAAAGTTTGAGCTCCATCGGTCCACCATGAGGCAAATCATCTACAAATGGAGGACTTTAAGAGTGACTGAACATCTGCCTAGAAGTAGACTTCCTTCAAAAATATCCTCAAGCGCCACAAGAAAAGTGATTTTTCAGTTAAAAGCCAACCCAAACATTACATCTAGTGATTTGCAGACCTCTCTTGCAGCATCTGGGACAGATGTGCATGGTTCCACAATAAGAAGAAAACTCAGTCAAAATGGCTTTCATGGGAGGGTTGCTAAAGAAGCCAAGAGTACCTATTTGCAGACCCATGGAGAAACGGAGCTCCACCGGAAATACGAAATTTCTTCTTTGTTTTTTTTTACTGGCGGCGATCACCCAGCGTTTCTTCTTCTTTTTGTTTTACTGCCGGCGTTCACCTAGCGGTGAAAAATAACACGACACAGTTTCCATCGGTTATGGTAGTAGACAGTAAAATAAGTCACTTTGTTAAGGGTCCCAAGTGGCCAGGACGGTGGTAAAAAGTAGATGTTGAGGTAGAAGATGAATGAAGCAACAAAGCTTTGTGTACATCTTCCGAAATCAGTCTTTTTAATTCACATTATCACATACAAATATAAACTCTTATAAATAAAACACAAAAAGTGCCACCACATTAAAATAAACAACACATTTTAAAAAATGGGGAGTGACAGTTTCCTTTGTAGATCCTGATTGATTTATTACCAGACCCATTGTCCTCTAGTGATCACAGTTTTAATTATTATATAATTTCTATATTCATATTAGGCTATTTAACTAGGCTCGTCTGTGACTTTGTGATCACGCAAGTGAACAGTAACGATCGCATGCAGCCGCAGAATGAGATAGGCAACATACAATACAATAGGTTTATTAATCCGAACACAGTTAGCATTAGCCTGCACTGCTGCAACAAGGCTCCAACTGACACTACCTAAAGGCTATTTACAGCTTCGTTTAAGAGGAAAAGACAAGCATTTGTTTCCAGGACTTCTAAGATAAAAGTTAAACTTTTTGTGTTTCATTTATAAGAGTTGATATTTGTATGTGACTGACCTACTTGTGATCATTGTGAATTAAAGAGATGGATTTCGGAAGATGTACCCAAAGCTTCGTTACTTCATTCATCTTCTACCTCAACATCTACTTTTTACCACCGTCCTGGCCACTTGGGACCCTTAACAAACTGACTTATTTTACTGTCTTTTATTGTCTACTAGCACCATAACCGATGGAAACTGTGTCTTGTTATTATTCACCGCCAGGTGAACGCCGGCAGTAAGTAGGTGCCTCTCAAAGAAGCCTCTGCTCTCAAAAAAGAACAAAACTGCTTGTCACAACTTTGGCAGAGAGCAACTGGAGATACCTGAAGTCTTATTCTGTGGACAGATTAGTCCAAAATTTAACTGTTTGGACATAACCAAAACCGCCATGTTTGGGCAAAAACGTAACTCTGCCTACCACCAAGAGAACCTTCTCCCAAGTGAAGAATGGTGGTGTCAAATGGTCTGCAAATCTCCAGAATGTTTGGGTTGGCTTTTACCTGAAAAATCCCTTTTCTTGTGGCGCTTGAGGATATTTTTGAAGGAAGTCCACTTCTAGGCAGATGTTAAGTCACTCTTAAAGCTCTCTATTTGTAGATGATTTGCCTCACGGTGGACCGATGGAGCTCAAATTTTTTTATATGAATTTATAGCTGTCCCCAGACAAATGTGCAACATCAAAACTCTATTCCTGAGATCCTCTGAGATTTTTTTTCCCCTTTTAGCATGTCTGACCTGTATGGGTTCACTTTGGTGAGCCAAAACTGGCCTGGTTTTATCTCTGTTTTATCTAGTGCCGCCCAATTTCTTCCCTAAAGATCTCTCATTACATTGGTTTATTTCATCAATCAGTTTGGCCCACCTGATTGTGTTTACCTTGCTCGATTTAAGCAATGCAGCTTAGGGTTCAAAAACTTTTGCACATACAACATTTGTCAAATTATTTGTTTTATGTCTTTTAACAATTGATTTCTGGAAAAGAAAAAAATTGAATTGATGAAGAAACATCTGTTATTTCATATAAAAAATACTGGTATTGATACAAATGAATTAATAATGGTAAAAATAAATAAAATTCCAAAAGGTTCAAGGGGTTCACAAACTTTCACACTACACTGTATGTACTCACATTGGAATCCATAAGGCGACTTGAACCAGTCCAGAACTATTCACGGGTGACACAGACTTCTCCATCCTTGATCATCAGCTAAAATCAGCTGATCATATATGACATAAATCAGCAACAACAACAAAAATCAGTATTATGTCATGAGTTAACCAAACACTTGATTAACCCCCTCTCATTCTGCATGCACATTCAGTTGGCCTTAGCCATATGTTCATGATTAGATGGATGTGTCAATTACCTGTTTATTCTATAGAGGACACAAGCCCTTCCTCCATTTGACTCCCGTCCATGCATAAGGATGGTCCGCGGATGGTTCCATTTCTATCAAATACTGATGGTCATGGTGAAACGCCACCCGAGTCAGTCCATGATCTGATAACAAACAGACCAGAAAATATTTGTCTATTGTGAAGCCATTTCAGATGTAAATATTCTTGCACATGGTATGTTAGATTTATCTATTTAGTTTTTGTTTTGTGCAATATGAATTTTAGGTTTACAGGTCTAATATTGTTATAAAGAATGCATCCCTAAAGCAAATATAATTTAACTCAATCCTGTGCATAGGATATAGTATTTTTTTCATATTCTATGCAATGTATAAGAGGTTAGGCTACAATAGCAAAGCACAGAGTAAGAAAAATATTGTACCAATTAAAACAATCTAACCTAATGCACCTTAAACCATGAGTGTTTATGAGCAGATAAATTTGCCTTGCATTAATGAAGGGTCAAATGTATAGGCTTCCTATGTTAATATCGTACACAAGTTGCAATTGCAAAAATGTACATCAGTAGTTGATGTACGCTGTCCCAAAAAAGATAACAATAATAAATATAATAAGCATTACAAATAACAAATACAAATACACAAGTAGAAAAGAGAAAATACAGTAAATAAACGTCAGTTTAGAAGTGCTCACATTTGGTCTGCCTTGAGCATTTTTTTTATTAGATGGATCTTAAAAGTTGAATTTGTAGGGCACTCAAGTGGCATTTACTTCCCTACTGAGAGAACAGTTTTGCCAAAAACAATAGATGACATATACACAGTAGGACAATACCATGAACACTCACCTGCAAAGCTGTGTTGATGCCATATTCCGCAGGCAGGTGGAGATCCCGATCGTCATGGTTATCGTTAAACTACACTACACCTTTTGTATTAGCCTATTTTATGTTTTAAGTAATACTATATCTAATTCTGTAATCAAGCAGAGTTACAACGATTCAACCTAGTATAAAATATCAATAAAAACAAAGTGTAAAAAAAGAAAATGTAATTTAAACTTACATAATGAGATGAAATCTGTAAGCCTAATGTAACAGTCAAATTAAACCTTTCATAAAGATAAATAAAACTATCTATCTATCTATCTATCTATCTATCTATCTATCTATCTATTCATCAACCTATCTATAGTTAGCTCACTCGCTAAGCTAACGCGCTATCAGCTAACGCGATCTTTTAAATGTTGTTTGAGTTTCCACACTATCAATCTAGTTAGCTTACTCGCTAAACTATTGCTATCAAGCTATTAAATGTTGTTTGCTGTATGCCCCTGCTGTATTAACAAGTGGTGTTGCCGTAGTTTTTTCAACCCGGAAGAGCGCGAAAAACACTTCCGTGAGGACAGATCGGGTAGGTCGGACAGATCGGGTAAGTTTCTTTATAGGTCCATGATCGGGTAGGCCCAATCTAGATCCACCCCCTACACCCTAACCCTATCCACTATCCCTCCGTTTGCGCGTTCGCGGGGAGGGCCCGCCATATTGAGTGTCGTCCCAAACCATCGAGCCTCGAGTGTAAGTGGGTGATAAAGCCCTCGATCATCGAGTCTGCATCGACGTTGACTCAGCCCTACGTTTGACACAGATGTCCGCCAATCAATTATGTCCGGAATGGAAGAGCCAACTTACAAATGAGAGTTCCAGGGAGTTTGTTTCCCGAATTATAAATGAAACGTAGCTACTCTTACCTCAAACAGACATTTAATTGATTATTTTTATGCATAGCCCTAAATGACGGAACCGGAGGGTAGCCTACAATATCGGAACGAACATGTTGTTTTACACTTGTTGATTTGATTATGCCACTTGTCGTCTACCGTTAGTGTATTTTCAAGGCGTGGAAAAAGATAAAACGAAGCAGATGAAGAAAATGCCCACAAGTTAATAAGGGACAGTGATTATTATTTCCTTAAATTGTTAGTAAGATTTGTGTTTCTGTTACAGCCGACAGGGACGTTGGAACTACTTTCTTAGGGGGGGTGCTGTAAATTGGCCGAGGTGCAGCGCTATCAGACAAAGCAGTAGGCTACTGGTAAAATTAGCAATCTATAACCATGATAAAATAGCCTATTTATATCTAAAATAGCTATTAAGACAAACTATAAAAGCAAATAACATTTATGAATTTTCCAAAGTAGCCTATCCTTACAGCTTTTTTTTATCCTGAATTTGAAGGACGTAGGTTTTGATTAAACTTTGGGTTGTGACAATTTATAAGTGGGGGTCTGGGGGCACTCCCCCAGAATTTTTGGAGCATTAAATGCTTAATTTCCTGCATTCTGGTGAATTTTTATTCACCAATTTGTTCCTTTTCTGCATTTTCTACATTTGTATTCTTGAGCCCTGCTGTGATCGGTGAATGATAACCGGGGCAGTGCACGTCACGTTGTCGAGGGGAAGGCTTCCGCGATCTCCGTTAGTTTCAGTTTACAGCCGACAAAGTTACAATCACAACGACCGCATAGACAGCGCATGGACAGCGTTTTAATGAAGCCTCTCATTCTTATTATCATAAGGGCGTTGAAGAAAATGATATCTAAACATTACGGCGGCCCTGCTGGTGGGTAAAAGGACAGCGCAGTTGGCAATCTCTCCTCAGCAGTGCAAGCTACAGTAAAAGTCCATCGCACAGCCGATTCCTGCCTCTGATACGTTGACTCGCAACATATGACTCAAGGCTTTGCATTGGCTTTGGCGATTTCCCCTGCCTCTTTTTTCTCTCCACACGAAGCGTTCTCTCTCCCATTGCACACACGCATGCCCCGGCCGCTTCTGAGAGCACAGCCAATGTTGGTTCCACTCGAAAAAAAATTAAATAAACAAGTTGGTCACAGGCCCTGAAGCTGAATGACCGCTCTGGTAACGGGCAGTCCATTACTGGACGCTGAATACTAGACCCCGAATATAAGACGACCCGACTTTTTTACGACCTTATGAAGTGTTAATATGTTCGCCTTTACTTGATGCATGCGCGCTCATCGGCCGCCGGGGACACAATTCTTATCAGCGGTTACTTGGCACGATACCGGCACACACCTTTGAGGAGCAGGTGCGCAGGTGAACGTTGCATCCTGTCAGCGCGTCTCTCTCTCTCTTTCTCTCTCCCCCCTGTGGTAGGGCGCTTAGCAGACTGGATTTTTAATGATAACCTAATGCTCATTAGTGCGTGCCCTTCAGCACTCTGACTCTACCGAAGTGCGCATGGGAAGGCGGAGCACAAACGTAATCTCGTCCTGGGCACGGTGAAGAAATGCGACGGGCATATGTAATCTAGCCTATATAGTATACTGTATAGCCTATAAGCTATATATATTATAGTGTTATGCTCTGTCAAGTTGATGTGAGGGAGCAGGAGATGGGAAAGAGAGGACTTAGGCTATGATATTGTTTACAGAGCAATCGCGGGAGCACAGGGCAAAGTGTAGGGGGGCGGAGAGGGGGTGCAGGCGGTGGTGAGGGGGGGTGCGGCCGCACCCCCCGCACCCCTACTTCCAACGTCCCTGACAGCCGATGAGGGGTAGTAATAGCGGCGGTGACGTCAGTCAGCTGGAGCGCCTGACTTTTCTTATTTAAGACCACCCTTGCAGTGCATTATAATTTATGCACGCTAATTAACTGCCGCGATTCGCCGGTCGTAATGGCAAATCATGACAAGTAGAATACATGCTTTAGCAGACTATTGTTCTTTTCCCTGATTTTGTAGGCTGTGCATGTAAACTAAAAGGATAATTAAACAGCGGATCAAACACCCACCCGTTTTCTCCACTGCAGACTGAGCTGGTAAAATTAAGAATATGCAGTTAGAAAATGTTTAACAACAAATAAATTATGCAGCCAAAAAAGCATGGGAGTGAGTTTGTTTTTATTCAATACTACATTTTACTCTCACATGTGTAGCCTATGAATGTAAAGAGTGTTTCAGGTCAAATATAAATGTGGTGGAATTCTATTTTAGGGTGAGAAATAAAGACTTAACAAACTAGTGTCTTCTTCCTGTTTCCGTCTGGCAAAGGCGAGGGCTTGCCAAAGCCGCACCAGTTGTTATACCCTCGCCCTTAATGATCGAGTGGCACTTCACAGCCGCGAGTGTGACTCCACAGCGAGTCACACTCGCTCACAGAGTGGGAGTGCCTAGGGAGTCATTTGGGATTGGGCCGTAGTGACAGGCACAACCCCCCAGTGGCACTTCCGGTTACCACAGTTCAAGATTCAAGATTACTTTATTTTGTCCCGAAGGAGATTTGTCTTAGACGTACAGACTGCTGCATAACACATAACACAACAAGACAGTAGAAAAATAGAATACTATATAGAAAAATACAGTGCCTAGCACACAAGTGCAATGATAAAGTGCATACATACATACAGACATACATACATACAGATCTACAAATGGCATTCTACTAACGGCCTGAGTTCAACAGAGTAACGGATAGTGGAATGAATGAAAATTTATACCTGTTCAAATATCTTTTCTTGCATTTAACTGGGACTCTGTACCGTCTGCCTGAGGGTAGCAGGTCGTACTCAGAATGTAAGACATGAGAGGGGTCTGCAATTATTTTCCTAGCCTGTCTAAGTACTGTTTCCTCAAATATTGCTTGGAGAGTGGGGTGCTCCCTCACTCCCATCACTTTCAATGCTGTGAGAACCAATCTGTTGATTTGAGTCTTCCACTTCACAGTTAAATTACCAAACCAAACAGAGATTGCATAGCGAATTATACTTTCGATCACCGAACGATAGAACGATGTGTAGTTGACCAACTCAGAGCGCAGGATTAAACCCAGAGTATGTAAAACCAGCTACCTGAAATAGGCCCCAGGTCAAATCCTTCCCAATGTCTGTTTTGATGGGTTCTTATCATGTTTTATCACACTTATGGATCTGAGATGATGCTAGAGACCTCGCTTCTTGAAGACCGCAGTGCATTAATGTGGTGACGTAGGGACGAGGGAGGGGACTGTTAACTGCAGTCACTGACAGGAAGTTAGCTAAACTGAACCTTTAACAGGTTTTTTTTTAAATGTTATATAATTTCTATATTGTATTATGTTTGTGCACATTTCCCTGTGCCTAATGCCTTTTAATGAAAATGTTCTGTTACGTCTCATACTTAATAAAACTCCAGAACAACGACTGCATGCTCATGGAGTTAATTTTTGTCCTGGTGGAAGTTTTATTTCAAGACTGACAAAGACAGTGTTCCAAAAGGAAAAACAATTCATTCAATTGTATGAGGAGCATGGCAACAATGGCGCCACAGCACTAACCTCATAACATCCCAAAGGAGCTTTTGTTGGAAACAAACGCTGACGCAGCATATTCCAACTTCATCAGAGAACAGATAATTACAGCAGTTCAAATACTAGCTCCAGACCTGCAAACTCATAGGAGGTGAAAAAGGTGACAAACACCCAGCCCTTCTAGGGGGGTCGGGTGTTTTTCGCTGTCCAAACGATTGGCTATTGTTAAATATCATTCACACAACCAGAGTTCTCCACTATTGCCTCCAATTTCCAGCTGGGTGAAAATAATAGCCAGCTGAGATCCTGACCCTCCTAGGGAGGTCCGGGGGGCATACCCCCGGGAGATTTTTTTTAAACTTTTTAAAGTGAAATGCATGAATCTGGTGCACTTTGAGAGGGAAATTAAGAGGCTAAATCTGAGGAATTTTGTGTGAACAAATAATTTGGAGACACTGGGTCGGATGAATTAGAAGCTTCTTGGATTTTCCATTAAAATGTTAATTTAAAATAAAATATTATGCAGGGTCCTCTGGGTTGGGCTTGGTGCTCTTTTTCTTTTATGGGACATATTTCTCTGTAATATAATGAATACATTTAAATGCAGTGAGAGGAATGAAGCAGAAGAACTCTGTTGTCCAGCTATCTTTTTTTCCACAGACAAGGCTGAAATAGGTTATACAGTGCATGGGCATATGAGCCCCATTTCCAAATGTTTTTAAATAAACTCAATACACACTGGACGTGAACGTGACGTGATCAGTTAAACTTGGATTACCTCCCAGATGAACTGATTAAATTATTGGGCTATTAACTAGGCTATCTAGATCAAAACATTGTATTCATTTTTTTGTATGATATAATAATATGATGTTAATATCAAACACACAAACTAAAAAATAAAAATACATGGGGGGGGGGCCTGTCGGTCGGCTCTGATTGTGAGCGCACTGCAGACACTTCATTTCTGCAATGTGCGCTCATTAAACTGTCAGCTTCACTTAAGAGTCCTGTGTGGGTCAACAGTGCAGTGCAAACTATGCAGCATAAAGTTATAACATTCGTCTACGACCGTGATGTTAAATCACCTTCACACAAAGTCTCCGCCCCAGCAAAGCAGCGAGTCGATCGCTGTGACGGTGAAAATCACCGGGACCCGGGAGACCCAGTGAGCGAGTGAGACGCCGCTCAGAAAAAACTCTGTGGTTTGATGGATGAAATCAGTCGGGGATATCCTGCCCGTTAACTTTGTCTACGGGAACGGCTTCCGCGATCTTTTTCTATGTCTCGAGTCTAACAGAGAGCCATGTCGGCAAACTGACAGCGCGACTAAATAAAGGGACTGTACAGTGAGCTGCGTCCCTCCGTATAGTTTCTGTCTCAGTAGGCGGGGATATCCTGCCCGTTAACTTTGTCTACGGGAACGGCTTCCGCGATCTTTTTCTATGTCTCGAGTCTAACAGAGAGCCATGTCGGCAAACTGACAGCGCGACTAAATTAAGGGACTGTACAGTGAGCTGCGTCCCTCCGTATAGTTTCTGTTTCAGTAGGCTGTTACATTAACCTCTGAAGCATTGACAGTGTTTAATCAAAGCCTCTAATTTTTTATTATCAAAAGGGCTTTGATTGAGACTTTTAGCCAATTCTAAAGTCTGAACACACAGCGGCAGCAGTGATGCTTTACTATGCCCGATCTTAACGCTGATTGGACAATACTCATGACGTCTACCAAAGATGTTTTATTGCCAAGATAACGATATTCCCTTGTCTCACACTACGGTAACTCGCCCACACAGTCCAGTCTGGGAAGCGCTGGCTGACTTCTCTGGCAGCTGCCGCTACCCCCCCCCCCTTCCCAAAAACAAAAACTCTTCGGATCTATACGATTCACGTGGGTCATATATTTTGATTCTAAACGTGTAAACATTTTGACTTGGTTAAACATCAAACATGGAAAACAGTTTTTTTTATATAATATCAGTACAAAAGTTTCCATAAAGAATGGTGCAGTTTGGTTCAAATAACAGGGGGAAACAATTTGAACACAGTTCAAGTATTAAATGTCCAATTAATTGCTGCTCAAGACTTTTTCAGGACACAGCAGGTCAGTTAAGATGTTTTGTTTAGCTCATCTGCATACAAATTTAACAATTTATAATGTATAAAAAATAATGTTTTCCAAAAAAATTGGCTAATTATGCCTATTGATTTCAATTTGCTTATTTAGCCTAAACATTTCCACTCTCTATGAAATAAACAAAGCCAGAAAAGTAACTGCAACATCCTCTCACTTCTTCAGACTTTAACGAGTGTTGATTTAATTTTGATTTAAATATTATTTGTAACTAAGCACAACCAAAGAACAGATATCTTAGAAATTCTTTCAGTTTATTGCATGATAAATAAGCAATTTTCATATTAAGGTTTCAGTTAATATTATAAAAGTTATTATGAACTGCACTACATTTAACAATGGAGAAAACATTCATACAATATGCAGCAACCGTCTGATGGAAACACGTTTGCACTTAATGTTCTCTTTTAGATAACAGGATCTTTGCTCTTTCACATCTCTTTTTCAACTCAGCTGAACTCAACATGATGGGAGTGTTCAGGCTCATAGAGCCTCTGTAGAGCCCTTATGTTTTTGACAAATTCTCCTTCATTGTACCTGTAGCAGCTTCGTCACTGGTTTCATTTCCTTGGCTGACTATCGTTACATTTTTTTGGTATTGGTATTGAGTGGTATTGTCTGATGGCCTGCATGACATCAGAAGCAGCCCAGTGGTGATGGGTCAGAGCATCCTGTAGAGTAAAAGGGCCGTCTCTGGTTCGTCTTACTCCTTTACACACTGCTGTGCTGCGCAGCTCGAGTCCTATCTCATGCACGACTTTGCGCATATATTTCTGAGTTTCATTTAGACACTGCACCTCTGAAGGAACAGATAATAAAAAAAGAAAATAATTGAGATTAACAAGTATCATATTATGTGTATATTTTAAACTGAAATTTTAAAATGTTAATGTGTTAAACTGAAATGTGTTTTCAATTTAAGATTTACCTAGAGTAAAGTTTGGCGGCTTGAAGCGAGTGCAACGCAGGCCTGTCAGAATAGGTTGCGATTTCCCCTCTGGACCCAGTAAACCTTGCACCGCCATCTCATAGGCTTCCTGTGAACGCATGTCTACATTGGAATACCTGTGTAGAAAAGGAAAATAGTAATTTACCTGCACCTGTCAATAATTATTTATCACTTTACTGTGGCACCTGCTGAGAGCTCTTATGGCCTAATGTCAGATGTGTAGTTGGTCTTACTCCAAAGTGAAGCACACTCTATTAAAGAGGAACTTAACGAGAAGTGATATGTTTTCTTTGTTAATATACGTGTAAAATAAATCTATATACATACAGCAATCACTTAAACAGTATGCACAGTTCCTAACACAGGTCTCCCAGTCATTCAGCCTTGCAGTAATTGCCAGATAAAATTGTGAGTATCCGGCGTTTTCTATCCAATCGGGAGACTCTATAAAGCGCCGGGTCTCTGTGCTCGTATACGATGACTAGCTGCTCTCCATCGTGGCACTATCTGACAAAGACGGCTGCGTGTTCATGTGGTGGTGACATAGGGACGAGGGAGGGGACTGCTAACTGCAGCACAGGAAGTTAGCTAAAAGGACCATATCACCTACTTCTCCTTTAAAAGCCAGAAATGACAACATTATATTTATAGGAATGTTAAGAATATTAAGTGTGAATATCATACATTAACAGGGCTTTTTGATTGGCACCCTGGAGCATTGCCAAGACTCTGTCCAGTTTATCCTGTGTAATGTGATCTGTTGAAAACAACAGGAGTACAGGGTCAGATACAGACAAATAAACAATAACTGCTGTAGTCCGTTTGCTTCCTCCATTCAAATGGTGGAAAAGACAGAAAGTTACAAATACCAGTATGCTACATAAATACCATCTGATGAATTTAAAAAAGGGAAAAATGAAATAATACATTATTAATTATGGAATTAATAAGGTAGGGGAGAGTGGCCTAAGTTGTGCAACTTTTCACTCAAAGTGACTTTAAAGTAAGGCCTTGACAGTAAGGCTCAATCCCAATTCACCCCTTCGCCCTACCCCTTAGCCCTACCCCTCCGAATTGCGCGTTCACGTGAAGGGGTAGGGGTGTCCCAATTCCCTCTGGAATCAAGGGGTAGGCGTAGGCGTAGGGCCAAACGGCCCTCCAAACGGAGATTTTCTGGACCCACACTCCAAACGAAGGGTTAAAAGAAATTTCCCCGAAAGCGGAGCCTTGTGTCAACGGAAATGGATGGGAAGATTGACAGCCGCGAATGTAAGTTGTTTCCTCAGTTAGTAAAGTACTGAAAATAACGATTATCACCGTATTATCTTAGTTTTACCATGTATGCTTCGTGGTTATGTTGTTTTAGTGGATCAAGATTGTCAAAAAAGATCGCTAGTAACTAGCTAACAACACATAACACATTAGCAGGAGCCGTTGACGCCCCCTTTCAGGCTACACACACACACACACACACACACACACACACACACGCACAGAGAGGTACCCAGCGTATGAACCATAAAATAGATCGCTAGTAGGCTATAGCTAATAATTTTGCATTACATGATAGCAACGCTAACTTAAAAAATAAATAAGGACATGATAAACCATACTATGGACCTGTGTGTCTGAAATAAAGTTTAATTTAAATTGATGGGTGGATGATTGGGTCTTGTGTGTGTGTGTGTGTGTGTGTGTGTGTGTGTGTGTGTGTGTGTGTGTGTGTGTGTGTGTGTGTGTGTGTGTGTGTGTGTGGGTGAAGGGGGCGGGGGGAGTGTGTGTGTGGGTGTAAAGCAGGAGCTCAAAAACCTTATCTAATCTTCCATCTAATTTTTTTCTTACTTTTAGGAGAGCCAAACATTGAAAAGGCATCTACCTCTATCTTCTCTCCTGTGCCATCTGCCTGTGCCTCCTTTTCCACGGCCACCTCAAGCCCCTCAACTTCTCCACCAAAATAATAATAATAATAATAATCCAATCCTATTTTGGAGTTCCTTGCTGAGGAAAGCTCGCTTTTTAAGATTGTTTTGAAAGGATGATAGAACAAATTATAAATTCTTGTATTCCTGCGCTTTGTATATCAGTGATTCTTGAGAAGTGGGACAAAACAGGGTGCAAAGTTGAAAAAATACAAACCCTATGTTTAGGCAAATTAAATTACATGTATCCAACATATACTAAGCTACTGAGCTAAGCTTTGACACAACCTCCCAGCTTTTGTCCTTTTTATCCAAATGGGCTTTTTAGCTTGCCATTCCTTACTTTGTGTCAACTCCATCAGACACTAAAAAACACAAATTCATTCTCCCTCAATTTATGCTAGACCCATGAGATCACAAATATGCACCAAAACTGATAGAGGCCACAAAAAATATTTTCAAAATGTATATGAATATAAAATAATAGAGTTTTTCTAGTAGCCATTTGGTTTTTCAGGAGTTTCAAGATTTTTAATGTAAAATATTCTAAAACTACAACACTTATTAGAGCCTGTCTGACTCTAATGTACTCTGCAGAGGTATAATGTGACAAGAGATCCTTCATAGTGACAGCTGCCCCTTATTTTGGCTGATTTTCTTACATTTTAATGGATTGTCTGACGGTGGTGACAAAAAGTGTCCCACCACTTTGAAACCATATAAAACATGAATGTGTTGAAGTAAAACTGTTTTTATTGACATGAGAGATTATTTAGTGTTGTTTTTGATGAAAAAAACACTTTTTAAATAATTAAAGTACATTTTTAATAGGTTTTATTGCATGAAAGATTGAAACCCTCTCTGTGGAGACACTGTTTTGGACGTCATGAGAAGATAACAAGTGTCATATATTTGACATAATAATGATCAAATTAAATTTAAGGGGATAATTCTGCTCCAGACATTCTATTCTTAATCCCTAATACCATTTTAAATTTTAAATATTTTTATTTTTAAAGATAACAGCAGTTACATATGGAAGACAGCCTTTTGTCCCGGTTCTCAAGAATCACTGATGTATTTATTTATTTATTGTCACTTGTATCATCAATATTAATATTTTTTAAATGTTTTTAGATGTTTTTATTTATTGTCCCTTTTCAATTGTTAATAAAAAAATATTGATTATAACAGATTGTGATCATTGATACCTTATCCACTAATGTAGCTAGTAGTTACATGAAGGGGTAGGGATGTCCCATTTCATAGGGGTAGATTTTCCTCCCTACCCCTTCACACTCCGTTTGGAGGGCCAAGGGGTAGGGCCAAGGGGTAGGGGAAGGGGTGAAAATGAGAAATGGGATTGGCCCTAAAGTCTCCAACTCAAATATGTACATATATTTCAGGGTGTTGTGCATCCCTGGCAATAAAAACTTTGGATCTGGAATAAACTGTTGAAGAAATACAGCTTTCGGAAAAAAAAGTTGTCTTGATGCACAACTTGCCCTCGGTGTGGTGTAAGTTGTGCGGTTGGAGAGAATACCATGGGGTGAATTGTGCCATGTTATATATCTCATAAACTGTAATGCAAAACAAATCCATTAGACAATTACTTATTTAAGGTTTATTTAAAGTAAATAAAGTAAATAGTTGACAAAGATTGAAGGACAATTTTCTTAAACAAGGCCTAGCAGATCTAATGGTTTTACCTGCAAAGCTCACAATGACAAAGTCACCATCATCATCTTTCTGGCCATCTGAACTCTCATCAGTGGTGTCGTTAAGTGGAATTGAGATGTCACTCTCTTCTGAGCTACTGTAGACAATCACTTTCTTTTGGTGACCAGCGTATACAGCCATGCCACTGGCACAACTCTCAGAAATGTACTTTGCACTAGTTGCTCCGTGCTTGTGGAACCAACTGCCACCTGACAAATGTGATTCCCCAGAATTTTGGATAATAAGCATGATGCAGCAGTTTAGGGCTGACATCGTGCTAACTGTATAGACTCAAAATGTAGCATACCAAAGCACTAAAACATGTGTCAAATGTTTTCAAACTTGTCTATAATTGTTCAGACACAATAATCAAAAAACCTTGATCATGGAAATTTTACTTTGAAAGGCAAAACACAGTTTTTTGAGCTTAAATGTGCTTATATCTTATTCATTGTGTCTCCCTTCTTTACAGGATGAGTCAAATGGATGGCTCTTCTTAAATATGTGGTCACATTTCCAATTTCTTCCACGGTTTTCTAGAAACAAGGGGTGGAACAACTTCCAAAATGCACAACTTAGGCCACTCTCCCCTACATATTTTACAAAATATTATTGGATATCAGTTGGGAGCAGTTTTACCATTTATTTCAGATAATGCTTTGGATAAAATACTACTTCTTAGATGTAGTCATCTAGAATGAGTGTTATCAATTGAATGAACAGATGAAATTGAATTTATACAATGTAAGGAGTTTTACCGTAGGTGGACCTTTCCACAACTCGGCCCATGTGAGAGAAATCATCTGTTGCAGATCCAAATTCACCCTCCAGTGTGTAATCCTGAAACATATCAAACAGCATCAATGATGGGAATATTGTATCTTCATTGCTTCTGCCTACATCTAATGTTAAGGCAGCAGAAAAGATAAATTACCCTTGTGACTCGTGTTTTGTAGAGTTCATTCAGGGTCCTGTTTCCACTCCCAACAGCAAGCACTTAAGTTAAAAAAGAGAGACTAATATATCAAATACACCACAGTTTGACACAGAAGGCTTTTGTCATGTGTTCAGCCCTTAAAAATAATACCTAGAACACCAGAAGAGGATGCATCCAGGCGATGTCCTACTCCAACCTTAATCTGCTGGAATTCAGGTCCAGTCACTAAAACACACAGAAGAAATACAGTCCAGTTACTCATATACAGACCTGTGACAGACAACAAGTGCATTTTAATATAATTCAGTCATTCGAGCTAATGTTAACCGGCTGCACTTCAGAAGTTGCTATGAGCAATCAGGGCAGACTTCATTCAGGGTCCATAAGGATAACATGAACAGGATTGTTGAGTAGAAACTAAGATAAATTAGTACCTCAACCGCTAATGTTAACAGTTGATTAAAAATGCATTTGGCTTACGAGTGGAGCATGTTAAAATGGCTTGGCTCTCAAAACAGACAGGTGCATTATGAGCTTGCAGTAAATGCTTTGCAGAAATATATGCATTAAATATGGATTAATTGATTTATTTAATAATTTTAAGATGTATTCATGTCAACCTGCATTGCCCCGTGACATCCATAATGACAGGACAGCGACCCACCAACAAACTATCTTTTGTTTTTTTGTTGTTGTGTACTCGCATCAAATCAGCTATCACATTACTGGAGTTAGTTAACTATAAATGGGATTGGTTGTACTGTGAAGGCCTACAAATAGCAAGTGATAGTATTTGAGAGAACTGCGGTAAAACAAAAACGCATTGCATGAGGCTTTGGAGATGTTATTTAACAACAACATCATGATAAGTCTTATGTGTGATGTGTGTGGATCATAGATAGTACATAATAGGTGTGGATGCAGTGAAGTGGAAACACATACCAAGAGGATGCTTGGACAGTACTGGCACGGAGGCTGCAGACAGTGTAAGTCCCTTGGGCGATTCAGTGTCGCTTCCTTGGAGTGACAAGACGCGCACCTCATGGGGAAGAGGCTGGGCAGGTGCAGCATTTACACCTGTAAGGTGACAGTAGGCAGTGATTAATATGGAATCCAAGGTTAAGGTAATGGCTTGTTAGATGTTGATCAGCTCTGCATTAGCTGCACCGTGCCTCATGACAAAGACAGACATATAACTAATTTGAGAGCATTTTAAATTTGACAATACGATACGTATTTTAGGACACCGTCCTCACCTTTGAGAAGATTTGTCTCGATGCCATCCCGTACAAGTTTCCAGTGGACACCAGCGGGTTTGTACACACAAAACATGCCCTCTAACCTCCGAAACATCCGAATAGCTGGAGAAGCCATAATGTTAATAACATCAGGGTCATCCCAGTTTGTCAGAACATTGTATAAAGAGGGTTACTCGGGTAACAGTAGCTTGTTTTCCTAAAACACGGGGTTATTTCATAGATAGAAAAGGTAAAAACTAAAAGGTTTATTTAGCTCTATTTGACATCCGCACGTGACCCTTCACGCATGCGTACATGTCTGGCAATTTTAGGCTTTGGTATACTCCTGAAGGTACCGCCGCCTGCTGTACTGGGTGTGCAATTGCTGCACCAGCAATCTAGGGGAAAATATTTGAAATGATGGCGTCTAAAAGACACAATAACTCAAAATAATGGACCGTGTGTGCTTAAAATAGGTCAATGGAAATTGGGGAGGGTTGATAGAAAAAATACAGAGGTTTTGTTTGTCGCAGAAGCTAAAACTCCCGAGCTACCGTAAACGTCCCAGCGAAGAAGAAGGAGAAGGCAAGCTAACGTGTTAAGCAACCGTTGACAGCTCAAAAAAAAATTGGTAACGTAAACTGTTTGTGTTGACCTCACCTGTCATTGCTTTCTAACCTAGCATCGTGTTCCGAAAAGCTGACAAGATCATTATAAAAATGAAAAGGAAAAAACGAGCGTTTCGTTAGCTATTGTTGCTAAAAAGTGCAAGGACATTTTTAAGTTGCCAGGTACTATGTTGGCTTTCCTAACGTGAGGTCAGAATGTCTTCCCAAGACTACAGCTTGCATTTAAACGACGTAGTGACGATGTTTGTATAACGTCAGAGGGGATTTAACATTAACTTAGAGTCAAGGATGCTCTGTAACCTTAGAACAGCGCTTGGTCAACCCGCTCTACTTAAAACACACAAGTGTCATCAACAGCGACACTTTTCTATGTAAAACAAAGTACGATTTAGCCTGGTTAAGTGCATTTTAACCGCAAGAGAAGCACAGGTGTACATAAGTCATGTGTTACACGTGAATAAAACAGAGCCACCCGTTAAAGCCAATATAATTAAAGTATTTGTATTCTTAACAAAAAATAACAGAATCTAACATCAAAAATGTGCAAAGTGTAGTCCATATTCGTGGTTATAGGAGTCTCCCAGCACAAACGGGGAGTCATGCAGTTGGCAGGAATTAACTCTTGTCTATCGTTCCTTACTATAGTAAAGCTGAAGTAGCCTCCCACTAAAACACTCTGCTGTCTCACCAGTAGGCTGTGTAGGAGGTGTGGAGTGATGTCCAATGTGCATATTAAGTGCATGTTAATAAACATTTCTGTAAATTTGCCAGATTTAGTTGCGTGAGGATTTAAGCTTCCTCAGAACAAGCACAGGTGAAGGCCTAAATACTAAAAATTAAGTTGTTTGAATTGTATTTCGCAGTTTCATTTTCAGGTTTTATTTTATATATTTTTTGCATGCTGCCACACTGTTAAACTTGAGGGGATATGCGAAAAGACAAATGTCAATGTAACCTTGATTGACAAATATAGTAACTTAACTTATAGTGATGTTATGTTGTAGTAACCCTTTTAACCCTATTATGACAAGTTTTGAATGTCTGCTATTCAAAAGGCCTATTGAACACTACTTTATACGTTTCCTAACATTGGTATACAATGATGACATTACTTTATAGGATTTGATAGAAATTTAGATAATAAATAAACATGGCCATTATAGTAAAGTGCACTATATAGTGACTGTTTTAGAAAGTCTGTTGCCATTAATCTGTCTTATATCTGCGGTGTTCTTGCAGGTGCGATGCGAGGTCCTCTGCGCTGGGTGCTATGGGATGTGAAAGACACCCTGCTAAAGGTGCGTGCGTCTGTAGGAGAGCAGTACTGCAAGGAGGCTGAACGTATGGGCGTGCACCTCAGTCCTGTGGAGGTTGAAGCTGCTTTCCGCCAGGCATATCGACAGTATTCCAGCAGATACCCAAACTATGGCATCGCTCAGGGCCTGGATGGACGCTCGTGGTGGATGGGGGTGGTGCTGGACACTTTCTCTCAGTGCAGGGTACAGGACCCATCCCTGCTCAATGCAATGGCTCACAACCTTTATCATAACTTCTGCAATGCAGAGAACTGGGAGGTAATTGGAAGGTGACACGTGGCATACACATAGAACAAAATTTGTTAATTTGAAATGTATAAAACCTAATTTTTTTGGTTTTAGTTGCTAAATAATAAAGAAAAGTAAAAAATAGTTTTTACTTTGTATGAGTCTTTCTGCAACCACTTTCAACATGCAAAACAGTTTTATGAATGTATAAGCATAATTGATCTGTTTAAAAAGGTCTCTTCGTAAAGCATTTTTTCACATACTAATGTTTGCTTTTCATACACAGTGACTTGCAAAAGTATTCATACCCCTTGAAATGTTCTACATTTCGTCACGTTACAACAACATACGTACATTTATTATTTTATTGGGATTTTATGTGATACACCAACACAAAGTAGCGCATCATTGTGAAGTGGAATGAAAATGAAACGTGGCTTTACATTTTTTTATAAATAAAAAACTGAAAAGTGTGGCGTGCAAAAGTATTCAGCCCCCCTGAGTCAATGCTTTGTAGAACCACCTATCGCTGCCATTACAGCTGCAAAATAACATGGTGGCAGCATCATGCTATGGGGGTCCTTTTCTTCAGCAGGTACAGGGAAGCTGGTTAGAGTTGATGGGAAGATAGATGGAGCCAAATACAGGGCAGAAAACCTGTTAGAGTCTGCAAAAGACTTTAGACTGGGGCAGAGGTTCACCTTCCAGAAGGAAAACTACCCTAAACATACAACCAGATCTACTATGAAATGGTTTAAATCAAAGTATAGTCATGTGTTAGAATGGCCCAGTCAAAGTCCAGACCTAAAAACAATTGAGAATATTGAGAAAGACTTGAAAATTGCTGTTGACAGACACTCTCCATCCAAGCTGATGCTGAATCTGAACCTTGAGCTATTTTGCAAAGAAGAATGGACAAAATATATCAGTCTGTAGATGTGCAAAGCTGGTAGAGAAATACTCCAATAGATTTGCAGCTATAATGGCAGCGATAGCAGGGCTGTACGCTTATTTTTTTAGGTGGTAGCACTGGTGCTAGCAAGCAAAAAAAATCAGTAGCACAAAAATAAATTCAGTAGCACACAAAGTATGATCGAAAACTTGCATAACCTTAACCCATGCATTTCGCTCTAATTACCTTTTAGCCTGTCATCTTGGTCTCATTTGAAATTCTCAATTAATATCATATCCTAGTTGGTGCAGTAATAATTGTAGAAAAATGAATAGGGGTGCACTGATTGCAATTTAGACAAAAAAATCTAACCTGCAAATTGTAATTTTTTGCTGATTCAGAATTATTTCTCCCCATAAAATTAATATCTATATATTTTCTGTATATATACATATTATTATTATATTCATAATAATAATTTGTTTTGTTAAATGTCCTTCTGTTAATTAAAACCAAACTTTAAAACATTAAACATAGCCTGTGGCGTGCAAAGACGGGAGTCGGAGGCGGAGTGTCAAAAGACGGGGCTAATTGCTTTAATGACATTAATACACTTGTCGAGTAACAACAACGGAGCAGACAGTCAACTCACGATAGTCTCAAACGCCAGCATGACAAAACAGGAAATTCCCTCAGTCATAACAGTCCCCCTGGAACCCCGGAACTTCAGTTCCATAGGTGAATTATGTAAAAGCACTACACAAGCCCCCCCAGAATTCACCCATAGTCAAAGTCCCCGCGCCGGAAAGGCACGATGGCCCGGCCACGACTAGAACGAGTGGCAGGGGCCGAAGAGGGGAGGGGCGTGGTGGGCGCAGCAGGACTAAGCACAGGACTGGGCGGTAACGGCACCGACAAGGCGGCAGGGAGCCCAGCGGGGCGTGGCAACGGGGGGCGTCCACGGCGCGGAGCCTGGGCCAACTCCAACGGTCTGGAAATGTCCACGTGGGCAGGCTTGATCCTGTCGACAGAGACAGTCTCGGGCCTACCACCGATGTCCACGACCAGGCTCTTATCCCCGTGTCGCAAGACCCTAAACGACCCGTCATAGGGGGGGCGCAACGGTCCACGGTGGGCGTCGTGGCGGATGAACACAAACTCCGCCGTGTGCAGATTGGGTGGCACCAGGGAAACGGGGGTGCAGTGCTGCGATGTGGGGACGGGTGCGAACTGCTTGGCGACCTCCAGCAGAGAGGACCGCTGCCTGGCCGCCGACCAGGGTGTTGTGGCGTTCGGAATGAAATCCCCTGGAACTCGCAACACCTGACCGTAGACTAACTCGGCAGACGAGGACTGCAGGTCCTCCTTAGGTGCCGTCCGGAGCCCCAGCATCACCCAGGGAAGTTTGTCCAACCAGTTGCCGTCCGTCAAACTGGCACGCAAGGCCGCCTTCATGGAGCGATGGAACCGCTCGCACAAACCATTAGCCTGAGGATGGGATGCGGTGGTGCGATGCAGTTTAACCCCCAGATCCCTGGCAACCACATTCCAGATCTCCAAGGTAAACTGTGCACCCCGGTTGGAGGAGAGGTCCGAAGGTGTCCCAAAGCGCGCGACCCACGTGCCGATAAATGCACGGGCCACATCGGAAGACGATGTCGAGGTGAGTGGCACAGCTTCAGGCCAACGCGTCGTCCTGTCCACCATCGTGAGGAGGTGGGTGAAACCATGCGAAGGGGGGAGTGGCCCCACCAGGTCGATGTTGACATGGTCAAACCTCCTACCGGGGACGACGAATGGCACTTTTGCACGCTGACAGGCCACACATGAGTCGACCCAGGCCCGTACGTCCTTCTTCAGTCCTTTCCAGACGAACTTCTGAGAGACCAACCTCACGGACGCCCTCCTGCCGGGATGGGACAGGCCGTGTATTGCCTCGAAAACAGCCCGCTGCCAGCCGGCAGGGACCAGTGGCCTGGGCTGGCCGGTGGAGAGGTCACACCACAACCTGACCACAACCACAACGCCGATCGCCACTTTTTCCAGGCGCAGCCCGGTGTCCGAGTCTTTGAGGGACTGAAATCCGTGGTCCGTGGCCTGTTCCGCACTCATACGCGAGTAGTCGAGACCCAGCTGCACCGCGCCGACGATCACTCTGGAGAGGCAATCCGCGACCACGTTGGATTTGCCAGCGATGTGCCGGATGTCCGTGGTATACTCAGAGATGAATGACAGCTGGCGCTGCTGGCGGATGGACTACGGCTCGGCTACCTTGGACATGGAGAACGTGAGGGGTTTTTGGTCCACAAAAACCGTAAACTGACGGCCCTCCAGGGCGAAGCGGAAATGGCGGATTGCCAGCCAGACGCCGAGCAGCTCCCTGTCGAAAGTGCTGTATTTGCGCTCCCGGGGTACCAGCTGGCGGCTGAAAAAGGCGAGCGGTTGCCAGGCGCCACCGACCCACTGCTCTAACACCGCGCCAACCGCGTAGTCGGACGCGTCGGTTGTGAGGGCCACCTGAGCTCCGGGCAACGGGTGGACCAACAATGCGGCCCGGCTCAATGCAGTCTTAGTGTCCTCGAACGCTTTGTCCCTCTCTGCAGTCCAGTCGACGTCATGGTCAGGCGTCTTGTCCTTGAGGGCCTCATACAGCGGGCGCATAGTGTGGGCCGCCCGGTGTATGAATCGGTGATAGAAGGTGACCATCCCCAGGAACTCCCGGAGCCCCCGGGCCGAACGTGGGCGGGGAAAGTTGGAAACAGCCTCCACCTTCGACGGAAGGGGGACGGCACCATCCCTGTTGATGAGGTGCCCGAGGAACTGGATGGACGGCACCCCAAAAACACACTTCGCCGGGTTAATGATCAAGCCGTGGCGGTCGAGCCTTGTGAAGAGGGCCCGGAGGTGTGTGAGGTGCTCCTCCTCCGAGGAACTGGCGACCAGGACATCGTCCAAGTAGACGAAGATGAAAGGCATGTCCCTCAGTGCCGAGTCCATCAGCCGCTGGAAGGACTGGGCCGCGTTTTTCAGGCCGAAAGGCATCCTGAGGAACTCAAACAGCCCAAACGGAGTGACCACAGCTGTCTTCGGGACATCCACAGGGTGCACCGGAACCTGGTGGTAACCTCGCACAAGGTCGACTTTGGAAAACAGGAGCTTCCCCGCCAGATGCATGGAGAAGTCCTGAATATGGGGCACTGGATAGCGGTCGGGCGTGGTGGCATCATTTAGGCGGCGGTAGTCTCCACATGGGCGCCAGCCGCCATCCTGCTTCGGAACCATGTGGAGTGGCGAGGACCACGGACTGTCGGAACGGCGAATGATGCCCAGGCGCTCCATGTTGGCGAATTCCGCCTTAGCAACCGCCAGTCTCTCCGGAGCGAGCCGTCGGGCCCTGGCATGGACGGGGGGCCCTTTCGTCTCAATATGGTGCTCCACACCGTGTTTCGTCGTCGTGGACGAGAAGGTTGGTTGCAGCAGGCTAGAGAACTCTCTGAGCAGTTGCTGGTACTTGTCACCCTCAGAAAGCGAGTTAGAAAGGCCGTCGTATGTCCCCTCATCGCAGACACATGCGAACGAGGAGAAGGTCAATGCGTCCACCAGGCGCTCGTTCTTGACATCAACCAGCAGCCCGTGTGCGCACAGAAAATCTGCGCCGAGGAGGGGGAAGGAGACGTCGGCTGTGACAAAATCCCATGTGAACCGTTGACCTCCAAAACATAAATCCACAGACTTCGTGCCATACGTTCGGATCGGGGTGTCGTTGGCAGATGTTAAGGGAGGGCCGTGCAACCCGCCGGCGGCGTCGTCCACCGTAGCCGGCACTACGCTCCTCTGTGCACCGGTGTCGCAAAGGAATTTACGCCTGGAGAGGGTGTCCACGATGAACAGCAGCCAGCCCTTTGTGCCTGCGCTCACGGCCACTACTGAGCGCAGGCCTTGGCGTTTCCCGCCGCGTTGAAAGTGCACGGAGAGCGGCACCTTTTGGCCTTGGCCCCGAAACGTGCATGGAAATAGCATAGGCCCGCAGCGGTAAGGCTGTCGGTGGACGCGTGTCCTCTGCCAAGGGGAGCGCTGCTGCCCGGACGAGTGTAACTGCGTGTCGGGGCCAGCACATCCGGGGCGAAACGCTGGGTGGCCAGAAAAAACCTGTCTGCCTCCTCTGCCAGAGCCCGTGGCTCCGTGATGGATGTATTCGCGAGCGCTGTCTGGACGTGTGGTGGCATGTGTCGCAGGAAGAGTTCGATGAAAAGGAAATTTGGTTCCTCCGAGCCCAGCAGGTTTAACATCATTTCCATATGTTCGGAGGGTTTGCTGTCCCCCAGGCCTTGAATGGCAAGAAGACGCCGGGCTCTCTCCGATCTTGACAGTTCAAAGATTTTGAGGAGGTAAGCCTTGAGCCCTGCATATTTATTTTGGGCAGGAGGAGATGTAATAAAGCTTACTGCCCTAGTTGCAGTGGAGCTCCCCAGTGCTGAGACGACGTGGTAATAGCGTGTGGCATCATCTGTAATCCCACGGAGGGCGAACTGAGCCTCTGCCTGTGTGAACCACGTTGCCGCGGACGTCTCCCAGAACTCCGGCAATTCGAGAGCGATGGAAAGCGCCATGCTGTTGCGATCGATATTCAAATCAGTCTCGGAATCTTCAGCGGGACTGACGTCGGGGTCACCAATGTGGCGTGCAAAGACGGGAGTCGGAGGCGGAGTGTCAAAAGACGGGGCTAATTGCTTTAATGACATTAATACACTTGTCGAGTAACAACAACGGAGCAGACAGTCAACTCACGATAGTCTCAAACGCCAGCATGACAAAACAGGAAATTCCCTCAGTCATAACAGTCCCCCTGGAATCCCGGAACTTCAGTTCCATAGGTGAATTATGTAAAAGCACTTCACAAGCCCCCCCAGAATTCACCCATAGTCAAAGTCCCCGCGACGGAAAGGCACGATGGCCCGGCCACGACTAGAACGAGTGGCAGGGGCCGAAGAGGGGAGGGGCGTGGTGGGCGCAGCAGGACTAAGCACAGGACTGGGCGGTAACGGCACCGACAAGGCGGCAGGGAGCCCAGCGGGGCGTGGCAACGGGGGGCGTCCACGGCGCGGAGCCTGGGCCAACTCCAACGGTCTGGAAATGTCCACGTGGGCAGGCTTGATCCTGTCGACAGAGACAGTCTCGGGCCTACCACCGATGTCCACGACCAGGCTCTTATCCCCGTGTCGCAAGACCCTAAACGGCCCGTCATAGGGGGGGGGCGCAATGGTCCACGGTGGGCGTCGTAGCGGATGAACACAAACTCCGCCGTGTGCAGATTGGGTGGCACCAGGGAAACGGGGGTGCAGTGCTGCGATGTGGGGACGGGTGCGAACTGCTTGGCGACCTCCAGCAGAGAGGACCGCTGCCTGGCCGCCGACCAGGGTGTTGTGGCGTTCGGAATGAAATCCCCTGGAACTCGCAACACCTGACCGTAGACTAACAGTTCCATAGGTGAATTATGTAAAAGCACTACAGCCTATTAAATAAATAAGTAGGCCTATACATATTGGTAAAATTTGGAATAAGTTAAATAGGTTGTTCTGAATGTGTTGGGAGTAGTTCTTCAGTGGCTTATCAGTTATTTCAAACTTTGTTTTAAAAGACTACTGTTGACTGCTCTCTGCAGCTGAAGCCAAGAGTACCTATTTGCAGACCCATGGAGAAACGGAGCTCCACCGGAAATACGAAATTTCTTCTTCTTTTTGTTTTACTGCCGGCGTTCACCTAGCGGTGAACAATAACAAGACACAGTTTCCACCGGCTATGGTGCTTATAAATGAAACACAAAAAGTGCCACCACATTAAAATAAACAGCTCATTTTAAAAAGTGGGGTGAAAGGCATTAACGTCTGACACATAAGGTGACAGTTTCCATTCTAGATCCTGATCGATTTATTACCAGATCCCTTGTCCTCTAGTGATCACAGTTTTAATTATTATATAATTTCTATATTCATATTAGGCTATTGAACGATCGATTCTCGTCTGAGACTTTGTGATCACGCAAATGAACAGTAACAATCGTGTGCAGCCGCAGAATTACATTTCAACCAGACATAAATAGCCTATGTTCATATTAGGCTATTTAACGAGGCTCGTCTGTGACTTTGTGATCACGCAAGTGAACAGTAACGATCGCGTGCAGCCGCAGAATGAGATAGGCTACATACAATACAATAGGTTTATTAATCCGAACACAGTTAGCATTAGCCTGCACTGCTGCAACAAGGCTCCAACTGACACTACGTAAAGGCTATTTACGACTTCGTTTAAGAGGAAAAGACAAGCATTTGTTTACAGGACTTCTAAGATAAAAGCTCAACTTTTTGTGTTTCATTTATAAAAGTTGATATTTGTATGTGATTGACCTACTTGTGATAATTGTGAATTAAAGAGACGGATTTTGGAAGATGTACGCTTCGTTGCTTCATTCATCTTCTACCTCAACATCTACTTTTTACCACCGTCCTGGCCACTTGGGACCCTTAACAAACGGACTTATTTTACTGTCCTTTACTGTCTACTAGCACCATAGCCGGTGGAAACTGTGTCTTGTTGTTATTCACCGCAGGTGAATGCCGGCAGTAAAACAAAAAGAAGAAGAAACGCTGGGTGATCGCCACCAGTAAAAAAAACAAAGAAGAAATTTCGTATATCCGGTGGAGCTCCGTTTCCCCATGTGTCTGCAAATAGAGCTGTTAAGCGGAAGTGGCGGAATTACGGGGCATGGGACCTCTCGGCTGAAAAAAAATGAATGGGAGTCTATGGAAAGTAATCTACTATTTTCTGGTCCCAGTCATTAAATGCCTTGGATTACATATATGTTTTGTATGGGTCTAAATGATCATTTTTAATGTGAAGAGTTTGACGGTATGTTGTATGATTATTCGTCTAACGGCTTTTGAAAAAATGTTACGAGAACAACTACAAGTTTTGTCGCCTCTGTGACGTCACCTCAACACATTCCCTCCACTTCTCGACGGACAGTGCTAATGCTAATGGCTGGCGTGGACAACGCCAACAATCTCCCCACTCGAGAAATTGAAACTCTCCACATGTCCACTTGTGTTGTGGTTTTCGCCACGCTGAAGACTTTTGTCTTGTCATTGAAAGAAGGCGGTAAAGTGCATTAAAGACACAGCCATGTTTCTGAACTAAGCGGGTGTGAGTGGTGGTGACGTATATCACAAGTGTCAAGAGCAGCGAAGAGCTGTAGTCCACAAAAGCGCTCTGCACAAAACCTGACCGTATCCAGCTTCTACTCGCTAAATTGTTCCATTCTTTGCACGAAAAAATACCATCTAAATCCATACAAAACATATGTGTAATCGAAGGCATTTCATGACTGGGACCAGAAAATAATACATTTCTTTCCATTGACTACCGTTGTAATTTTTCGAGCCGAGAGGTCCCATATCCCGGAAGTAAAGCACTTCCGCTTAACAGCTCTAGAGGTGCCTCTCGCTGAAGCAGTTGATTTTCAAGCTAGCGCACTGTGAAGCGCTAACTTCTTGTTCTTACCGGCTTCAAAATAAAAGTCAACTCACGTTTGGCTAGTAACAGGCTTTTAATGTGAAGGCGCACAGGAAATTTTCTGTTTGCACACGCGCTAACTTAACTGTGTGCCGTCTCCTTCCGGTTATTACCGTTGGTGAAGTGCACAAGCACCATGGACCAGGCCCCCAGGATGCTGCCTTCTCCGAGCAGCCAGCATGGACAAGTGGCTAAACCATTAGTACTGCATGCTGTGAATGGGGCTGGGGGGTGGAGCTTATTTTCATGCTGTCCTGAGGTAGATTTCCCCGTCCACACAATACAAGCGGCGAACAAGATTGTGTCTCCGCAAAATTTTTCTGAATATCAAACTTAGGCTCATACTTATCATTAGACCATATACTATTAAAACTGAAGTTTTTTCATTCCAAAACGCCACCTCAAGCGTCTTATTAGCCCAACGGCTTTTAACGGCTTTCAGTTTGTTTTCGAGGGAGGAGGAGGGAGGGGGCAGCCGTGGGCAGCTGAACAGAGTCGTAGTTTAGAACTTATTCACCACTGTTTTACTTTACAAAAACGGAGTGTAATTCAAAGATCACATATAGCGGTTCATCGGGGGGTTAGTGACTTATACGACCATGGTCGGTAAGCAATACAACTTTGCTCGCTAAGACCTTTAGCTTACAATGCTAGATGCTACGGATGCTACAGAACGAGAATGATTCTACATCCGCTACCAGTCCGCTACGTCATTGCTACGCTTGCCGCCCTCTTTCTTGATAGGTCCATAATGCCGCTACGTCATGCTCATGGACCTATCGCCATGAACCATGGACCGCATGAATTTCCGCATATCACTTCCTTGTGGCTTCCCTGCGCCAATGAGCAGATTCATAGGAATGAATGAGCGCCGTGTTTCAGTCCGGTGTCCATTTCTTTATATGTCCATGCCATGGACATATAAAGAAATGGACACCGTATTGAAACATGGCGCCCATTCATTCCTATGAAAGCTGCTCATTGGCGCAGAGAAGCAACAAGGAAGCGGCCATACTGCTCTCATGAGAGCCCTGGAGCAGTGTAACGTTATAATATGTCCGTGCATTAAGCTAAGCGGGACGAGCACAGTTGCATTGTTTATCGACCATGGAAGTATAAGTTACTAATCCCCGATGATTCTCTGTATGTAATCTTTAAATTACACCCCGTCGTTGTAAAGTAATATAGTGATAAACGAAGATTCCTCCCGCCATCGGAGGCCGGGCCGTCCGAAGCAACGGTTGTTTCACTACGGCTCCTTTTAGCGGCTACACGTCTAACGGCTAAAACTGAAAATAAAACGGCTATAAAACGCTTTCGGTGGCGTTTTGAAAAGCGAAAACTTCCATTCTATTAGTACATGGTCTAAAGAAAAGTATGAGCCTTTGATTGATATCCAGAAAAAATGTAGCGGAGATACATTCTTGTTTGACGAAATTGTATTGGGAATGAATGGGCCAGGGCTCTCTATGATCTCCATTTTGTTTTACGGACCCGTCCCAGACAGTCTAATGCCTGTTATACCAGGCGTGGCCACCTGGCCATGCTGGCGGCTCGGAAAAGACAGCGTCCTGGGGGCCTGACAAGCACAGGTCCCGAGCACATCTTTCACCAGCGAAAGTGGAGGGTGGACTCAATAACTTACTCGCCTAAGACTACATTTACCCGAATTTGGAGAGTGTTAATGTAGAGGCCTCTAAGCAGTGTTGTGCAGCACTACTCTGTGTCTCAGACGGACAGCATCTGCTCATTAGCAAGCTGTCGCAGTCGTGCGAGTGGAATTGTATTCATCATCGCACGTGATCAATTTCAGTAGCAAATGCGATCAAAACTGTCGCACTGTACAGCCCTGGATAGGTGGTTCTACAAAGCATTGACTCAGGGGGGCTGAATACTTTTGCACGCCACACTTTTCAGTTTTTTATTTATATATACGAATTAAAACCACGTTTCATTTTCATTCCACTTCACAATGTTGCGCCACTTGCTGTTGTATCACATAAAATCCCAATACAATAGATGTGCGTATGTGGTTAAAATGTGACAATGTGGAAAATTTCAAGGGGTATGAATACTTTTGCAAGCCACTGTATATGTTCATAGCAGTGGACAAAGTAGCATAAAAATATGTCAACTTTAAATTGTGTAATGTCACTTTGCGCAGGTGTTTCCGGACTCAAAGAAGGCCCTTGAGAGTTGTTCTTCTCTAGGACTGAAGCTTGGTGTGGTATCAAACTTTGATAGTCGCCTAGAAGAGATTTTACGCGTTTGCGGCCTGCTGTCTCACTTCAGCTTCCTGATAACATCAGAGGAAGCAGGCATAGCAAAGCCAAGTCCAACCATTTTTGATCAGGCGCTGCAGAGATGTGGTGTACCAGCTGCTAGTGTAGCTCACATTGGGGACCACTATGTGAATGATTACCTGGGATGTCAGTCTGTGGGCATCCACGGGTTCCTATTGGACAGGAGCAACAAGCACGACCGACCTGATGTTCCTCAAGAGCATCGGCTAAGCTCCCTGGAGGAGCTGCCATCTCAGCTTCAGCGGCACATGGACTAATGCCACAGGGGCGTGGTCTCATGACCAAAGCTACTTAGCTCAACTGTAATACAATCTAAACCAAATATAAAAACGATATTTACAGTGAATAATGGATTTAATTTATATAGCACACTTTAAGATACAATGAAATCTCAATCTCAAGGTGCTTTAATTGTGTGTAATTATGTATTTTTATTGTAAATAAATTGGGAGAAATAAATATCTAGGAATTGCATCTGTGGTAGAAAATTGCCTCGTTTCATCTGATTGTTTCACCTAGACATTTAAAAACACTTTCATTCGTTCAGACATTCCTCAATACTGATTTAATGTCACCATGCAACAACAACAACTTTTTTTCTCACAACATAAACAATGAGGAGCATAAAGATGGGCACTTTTTCTCATCCAACCATTCAATGATTCCTTATTGATTGTGGTTATCCTGAAGAGGGACCCCTCCCATCAAGATAGAAATGTTTTCCTCATCTGCCTTAAAGAAACGGGTTAATCAAAACCATGCCATTTAAATGTCCTCTGTGTGGAGACATTTGTTTGTCTGTCCCCATCTATCATGATCTTCTTTTGAATGTAATTTTTAAGTATTTTATCAATTTTGTATAGATTTGATATGAGAGATCACAGATGAGTACACAGAGATAGGGAGTTAAGATAAGCAGCAAAGCCTCCCATCCACACTTGAAATGCATTTGCATAATCAGCACTTAAAACCTTTCGAGACATTATTATTTTTTTATCTAGCCTTCCATAATTGGCATTGGAAGTTGCAGTAACTGAGACTCCTGAGTATCACCTGTCTACCTTTTACAGTAAAAAGGTTTCAATCTAATCAATTGATTCAGTTATTTTGTTTGAGGAGGTACAGAGGTGACTTTTGACCCGACAGTATTCACTGATATGTTACTGACGATCATACTGCTCCTCTGTTTGCGCTATTTGCCTGAAAATTCAGAACCCAAGACCTTTTATAATCCTAACCCTAACAATGACCATTTGAGCATGTGAGTATTAGAAGTTGCAACTTTAAGTTGGATGGATGGAGACGAGGGAGGTGTGTAGAGAGAGTGGAAGTCTCTCAACATGTCAACTTCATCGGTTCATAAAAATGACTTGAAATGTGTCATCACATTCATGTAGTATAAAATGAAGCATCTTGCAAATTCTATGGCATTTGGGTAAACTGACCCTTAAGCCCAGAGCTTTCATGGTTCCTTCAACGATTAGTTTTGGTGCTTAGCAGTAAGGAGTACATGGCAGAGTTGCTTAACCCTAATACCTTTGTAAATACTCTCATTTCAAACCATCTGGTCAGAAGCAGATACTGGGAATGTTGGGCTGAGGATCAAAAGGGCCAGACGAGGAAACGGGGGCGGGGGAAGACCAGAATGGCATTGCAACTCAAAGCAGCGCTTCAGCCTCTTATGGGGGATACGGATTGACACGTCCAAATCAGATTTGAAGAGTTCAGGAGAACTCCCTGAGGTTTGCATGTTGACTCATCGTTCCACGATGTGTCTAAACGTTATTATAATAATAATATTAATAATATGTCTTAATTGTCTTTGCCTTGTTTATCACTTAATTTAATTCATTTCTAACTGCGCTACTTCTGTATGTTAAAAAGGGTATTGCGTATCTTTAGGGAAGAGGCCACAAGAGCTGCTTATTCAAAGCTGGTTTAGTAGCTCAGCCAGACGGCTCTAAAGGACTCCACAGAAATCCTATTGCAGACATAATGGGATTGCAAAACAAAACAAAACAAATCTACTCATGCGGAGAGGGAAAGGGAAGAGCAGAGGAGATGCTGCACGTTAAGAGGGTAGATGTCAACCCAATTCCATACAATGGAAATAAAGAAAGAAAATAAACAGGATGTATGTAACCAAGGCTTGCACATTGCACAACTGTTTTAATGAAAGGCTATGCATTCTGTTAACTCATATAGGGCAAATAAACAAAATAAAAAGAGAAAACTTAATGGCGACATATGGAAGAGGGCTGAAACATTTCCTTCAGCTATTAAAGCACTCAAGAGTTGGGTCCTTTGTTCAATAGTGCCCGGGGTTCAAGGGTTTCATGTTGGCACTTCTGCGCTTGTGGAAGAGTGGAATTCAGTGGAAGAGACACATAGGGGAGCAGAGAGTCAGAAAATCTGAGTATTTTAAGAGACAGAAAGAAAGAAAAAAGAAAGGAAAGAGCTTTCGAAGTGCAAAGACGGTCACGCGATGAATCCTGCAACAGACTCCAGAGATGGAACCGTAATAAATAAGCATCTGAATAAAAAAATAAATATATATATATATATATATATATATATATACACACACACACACACACACACACAAACACAAACACACACACACACACTTGCATTTTTAATTCTTCATTTGAAAACAAATGCAGATCATGGAAGCTTTCCAACTGTGACAACATAAATCAGAAAAAGTAAATGTATAAGATCATCCAGGGATGATTTTTTCCATTGACACCATATATACATATTTAATATTTCTGTTTGGTTTTGATATTTAGACATCAATGATGCAATAGCACATTCTGAATGTCAATATCAACACATACTGTAAACAAAGACAGGCGTATATCATTCCCTCAGTCTTTTGGCATAAAGATACCATCACATTCATCAAGTTTTTGTCCCAATACAAAGCGATTCAACATTTTATATCTTCGTCAGTTTGTAATCATCATTTATATTCCTTCACCAACTACCTTTCCAGTTTTTTTAAAGGAAATCTTAAATATTTTGTTTTACATTTTCACTCAGAGGCGTTCTCTCTTTAAAAGTAGCTTCAAATTCAAAAGCAGATGCAATGCTGTAACACACCCCTCTTTAGATAATAATAATAATAAAGTGTTTCTTTAAAAGTAAAAGCTGTGATTTATGTGCATGCATGCTTAGGTGGATGTGCACAAACCGCGTGCCTCTTCCCTTCAGTGCTCATTCAGGCAAAGTTAGAAAACAAGTGTATTTGGCATCTCATTATGTGGACACTTACTTTCCCCCTCAAGTGACTACATTGTACAGTGTAAGTGCATTTTTTTATCTATTAACAGTGAGCAAGCGTGCAGAAAAGTGCAACAATGCAGCAGGACCACAGAATAATGTGGCCTACTGGTTTGTGCATGTGGCGTTACAGTTATAGCAAGCAAATCGGAAAAAACCTCTGATGCATCAACTCATTCGAGTGCAGCTCAGGAATAAAAAAAATGACACCGACAAATATTTCATCTGCAGTAGCAACGCTGGAGTCTTTGAATCATTTTTGAAAAAACACTTATTCAAAACCATATTCGGAACAATATTAAGTTCCCAACTTTGTGTGTAATTACAAAATTGAAGTCAATGGTTTAATAGTCCATCAGCTCTCAGTCAATATTACAATTCCTACTCGTGTCAGGTGAAGTGAGTTCCTTCTTTAAAAACAGACACTAAAACTTTTTTTTAAGCATCAGTTTCCCCCCACCATAATCTCTTAAAAATATCCTCTGTGCTTGTAATGTTCTGAGGAAAAGTGTGCAAAGTTATTAAAAGACAAAAACAGGAATTGGGGTCTTCTGACTTAAGTTAATGAATTATTGTGTCCCGCAGGCAAAAAAAAAAAAAGTTCCCATTCAACGTCCACATGGGACGATTATTGGCCTTATAGATTTCTCGTGTCCTCTATGCAAAGCCGTAAACAGTAATAAGGACACACGCAGCTCATCAAGGTTAGGATTTGGCAGCAGCTTCATCCTCAGAGCTTCAAACTGACAGTTTGAGTTCTGTGTGTGTTCACACAGAATCAAAGAGTGAAGTGTTCCTAAAACGCTGCAGGTCAAAAGTCCCAGTCGGTCACGGAATATTTAACTTCCCACATCAAGCAGGCCTACCTCAGCCACAATGATGATTTATGAGTCTTTTCTTCTGCTCGATCAGAACATGTAAATTTCCAATTTTCTGATATAGTCCTCAGTGTTTGTTGGCTGGACAGTTGAGGAAAACTAAACGTGCCGTGCTGCAAATAGTGCATGCTCCAAGATGTCTTCTCAAACCACTGAAAGGGAAATACAAATAAAAAGGCAAGTTGCATTTTTTTTTCCTGACAATTCAAAACAATACACATAACACCAAAAGCTAAAAATAATGAGTCGATTCTAAAAACAATCATAACGTTTGTATCCAAGGCCTGATATTCCTTGAGCTTCTATTTGACCTAATACAATTCACTGAGCTGCATGGTTACACTGGCTGACATTTTTTTTTAGCATGAAGAAACACATAGTTTATTTATATTGAGTTCGATGTTTGAAATTGAAAAAAGAAAATACAGGATCCAGATGTTTCTAAATCTTTTTTTGTTTGTCTTGTTTAAAACTATATATATTTTTGACCGATTTGTTAGGGTTTCATCTTAGGCACAGAGCAATTAGGATCCAATGGGCTCTGTGCTGAGAGACAGACAGAATAATATGGACACAGCGATCCCATGTTTCTGTAACTGTATCAAATGCTTGAGCTGTAAAGGACATGCCCTAATACTCTTTGCCTAAATTCAGCCTATAGACTGAATATAGCATTTACTGGACACCTATATAATACAATTCTTCACTAATATTAACTGTCACTTTTGCTCTCAACTTTATTAATCACTTTTTTGCATCCTTATCCACTGATAAGAAAAAATTATATAAAATACACAAGTACCACTTTCAGAGGGATGGCAGGACACTCCGTGCTTCTCTGTGACGTGGTAATGGGCCTGCCTCCGTCTGCGGCAGTCCTGCCTCCACCAGCAACTGCACAAGAAGAAGGAACTTAAAGCATTGAAAATCTCACGGACATCAAATCATTCCTTCGATGGGAAAGCGTACAAGCCTCCTATGGCAACATGACAGTGTGAACACCGTACAGTTTGTCCGCTATGATCCCATTGAGCCTGTGAGTATAGGACAGGTAACTTACTGTAAAAGTGAACACAGCACCATGACGAGAACACACCCGATCACACACAGCACCAGCACTGTGGCAACGGTCTGTTGTCTGTGATTGGTCGCTACTACAGCGAGCAGGTCTGCATGCTCACACCTCATCCCCATGAAGCCTTGATGACACCTACAACCAGGAAGAGAAATCACATCGGAGAGTGCAGAAAAAAATTGGGAGACAATTTGTCCCCCAAATTAACTCACCTAGTAAGCAAAACACACTTTTTAAATGTATTTCAAAATAGATATGGGTCCCCAGAGGGTATAGAGACTCCCAAATTAAAAACAACCCTCTCGCTTTTTCTCCCCCTCCACTTTTCTGAAAACCTGTGTTCAAAAACCTCAGTCGGTATGTTATTTCTCTCCACTTAGGACGTTATAAGGGGACCAACCTAACTTAGCACTACCTCCACTTGTGATAAGCACACCACCAGATACCCCTGAATCTAACTGACAGTTGAATTAAAACCGGCAGTTAGGTTCAGGGCCAATCAGAGCAGACTGACCTTTTTGAAAGACGGGGCTTAAAGAGAGAGGCTCTCAAACGGAGTGTTTCAGATAGAGGCTGAAAACTCTTGCTCTAACTAATCTTGAGTTCCAATACCCATACCTTCTGCTATTTAGTATGGTATAAAAAAGATTAAGGATGTCCCAATTATTGTGGCCAGAGTTAATATGCTTAAAAATACCCAGATGTCAACAACATTCGACCGGGATTTTTAGTGTTGAAATCATCATGCTATTTGTGCGATTCTGACCCACAATCCAGTGCGCACCGGAAGTGACGTCACATCGACGTAGCCTCCGTATGGAAACAACCGGATGTGAAGGATATAAAAGCTAGAGGCAAGATCAAGGCACAATGTAATGATGAAATAAATAAGTAAAAGTATGTCCAAATTGTATGCCTACTACATGCTAATTAGATTATTTTTATGGTCAGATGTAGTATGTAGAATAGAAAAAAGAAAGAGTATGCGATTTGGAACGCAGTCATTATGTGCAGACTTCACTGCAAAGCCCTGTCCAAAACGAAGGCCAAAGTGCTTTGAATTGTGATAAAAGAACAATATGACCAAATCCATTTAAAATACAAATTTGGAAGAAGGTAAAACGTGTTTGTTAGGTCTAAATGTGGAATTATTTTCCCACGTAAAGTGTATTGATAAAATATCCATGGCTAAACACTGTCAGCTGGCTTGTTTGGAAGTGAACGACAGTCAAATCAGCAACATTAATTGGCATTTTATATTAAAAGACAGGGACAACTTACACACATGCAGGCGTCTCCTCTAGTATCAGGAAGCGACATGTGCCATGGAAGCAGAAATGGCGGTGGGAGTCTGGACAGTCATCAAAATGAAACCGAACAGCCGCTGCCACAAACTCTGCAAGGTCGTACAACAAGATACGGTTGACATTTCCAGGGGACTTACATATATAAAATGACCATGAATCACAGATATATTCCACTGAAACCGATGCAAATTAAATAATTTAAGCTGTGCAGCCAGTTAGTTGGGAGGAGGAGTGAGAGAAAGCATATACCAATATGTTAGTGAGTTACTTGAAACAATGGTGCAGATCCTTAATAATTTGTCAAGGGCATGAATTCTATTCTCAATATGTATCACATATTATTAGGGCCCTTATTCAGAAAACACACCCTGAGACAGGTGAAAATCGTTAATCTAAATATAGACAAAGCCTGAGGAGACCTGAAGCAACAACATGTACTAAATACTAAAGTCGACACCCACGCCACCAACGCCACACTGAAGCCTTTTGTTAGCGGTTGCGTGTGGATTTGTGGTGGCTTACAATGTACCTGGGAGGGACAATTAGAGGTAAGAAGAGTGAGACGCTGCAAACAAAAACCTCTCACTTAATCGACATTAACACTTAGGTGAGAGCCCATCCCTGCTGCAACCATAGTTCTTTAGCAGAAATGAAAGCCTTTTAATGCTATTTTTTTCTCTCATCTCAGATTTCACTCAAGAACAAAATATCGGATCAATGAATGGCCCGGGAAAAAGGGACATTTCTTACAGTCAGACAAATTCCCAACATACTGATTCAAACAAAAGTCAGTGTTTCCCCCGAGAAGCAGAAGCACAGTGTGGCATTCAGGGTGGGAAGGAGAATCAACATCCAGACAGATAGCTGCCTCCGTCACACACTCCATTCCAACCGTAAATGGGCTTTTGGATTGCAGCCTACATTATTTGTCTCCCTCTTTCAGTCTCTGTGAAAGCCCTCTCTTCTCCCTGAGGTATCTGCCTACCAAACCTCTCATGTGTTTTTGGCAGCCGGACAAGAGCAAACGCTCAGACAGTGAACCAGCCTTTAGGGCATGTGACGTGCTATTCAGACAACAATTCAATACCCTATTGTAAGACGGCTGAATATGCTGCTCATATATACTGATTGTTATCTTTAAATTATAGTACAATTGCAGCCCTCACTCATGCTAAGAGGATCAATTATCAGTGAGCGCCACACTGTCTACTCTTCATGAGCTGATGCATTGCAGCTCGATGGGAAGATTTACAGTGTTGAGAACATCCGGCTGCAATAGCAACGTTGCTATTGGCAAATATTTTACTAGATATGGCTTAACAACAGGAATTCAACCCTTAAATTGCATCCGTACACAAGATATCTGCACTTTAACTTACTTTTAACTGGAGGGATCTTGGTTGTAGGAAGAGCAGTAGGAAGAGTTGTGCTTCTACTGCTGGTGGTTGAAGAGCTGCTTGTCGAGGTGTTTGGAGCAGCAGAGGAGTTTGTATCGATGGATATACTGGCCTCAAAAATAGTTGAATTGCTCTGCCCTGCTCCAAAGGTAAAAAGGGAACCTGCAGAAGCGGACACAAGACCACTGTTAACATATGATAAAGTTGTGATGTGAAGAAATTTGGAAGAAAGAAGCGAATCCCTGCAGGAATATAATACCAAAAAGTTTACCGTAAACTCACCATTGAATACCACAGACATACTAAAAGTACCTATAGGAATATAAAAAAATATATATTACTGTATTGCGATTTTGAAAACATCAAACTATGACAAGCAACCTAAAGGCATAGTAATCTGCTTCTGTAGTACAGCTAAGATCATGCAACCACGTGATAACGATGCTTCTTTGACTTACTGGTACCCAACAATAGTAACAGGGTCAAGCATCCACTAAAAGGATGAGACCAAAGCACTATAAATACAGTGGGTCCTGTGAAGACATGCACAGAATAACAACTAGAAACAGCGACCATGCAGCTCCATTACACGGGGAGGGTGGTTTGTTGTGCAAGAAAGCTGACAGAAACGTAAACTTAATAAGAAATGGTCATTTTTACCACTTTTTCAAATTATGAAAATGCATAACCCAGAAATCCATAAAAAATAATACACCTTCTTAAGTATATTTATATAATGGAGGATATTTAATCAAAGAAGGCCAAATGAAGAACAGGAAGCACAGAACATTGAATATGCAATATATAGGCCTAGTGACAAAGATAAAACCCTTTGACATTTCTATAGAATGGAACTCATTTGTATTACAAGTCATACAGTGATCCAGTGGATTCATGGTACACAACAGTATCAATCTCTCATTCAACTGTTACATTGAATCGTCATGTTTGACATAAAATTACATACATTGAAATAAATAATACACCCTCCCCCCCCAAAAAAAAAAAATCAACTAGCCTAAATAAAAAATAAAATAAAAATTCGACTCACCGCTTATGAGAAAGATTGTATCCCAGAAAATCCGAGTCATCATGACGACCTTAAATCCAAACTATGGCCAATTCTCGGGCAGCTCCACTGAAATGCGGGCTTGTGTCAGGAAATCACATTAGTCATTAGTGTTGCAGGCTGCGGGGCGAGCAGCGGCAGCAGCAAAGGAGCCCATCAGCACAGCAAACATTTTATCCCCCAATCACAGCGCAAGACCTGTCGGCTGGTGTCATTCACTCACACTCACACACACACACACACACACACACACACACACACACACACACACACACACACACACGTCTGATCAGATCTGAACGGTTGCCTTCAGATGAACCGTGGCCGAGTATTCTTCCTCCTGAGGGATGTCCGGGCGTTTAACTTCACTGTGCTCAATTGAGGAAACTCGTGGGAATCCCGTCGTAGGCTTACCAATTAGAGTCGGAGTGGGAGGAGGGGGGATCTCAATCTCAACGCGTCACATTGAGGTCTCAATAGGACTTCAATGTGACGCGTTGCTTGGATAATTGTTTTCGTCAGGTGCGCCTTAGCCTGCAGGTTATTAGGCTACTTCAAGTATTATTAATTTAAAAACTAGTTTTACTTTCATCTGAATTGAATTTCATCTGGAAGAACGTTTGAGTCCTGCTTTTTTCTTTGCCGTTTGCCTCCTGCCAAATACAACATTAGTTTTAAATTAAATAGTCTCATTTGATCAACTAAATAAATGGCTAATAGTAATTTAGGATAAATAATCATTGCATAATATGTGTGTACTTTTTACAGACTTTAGTGCAGCAGTGTGAAACACTGCACACTTTCCTTTTCACTTGCCCTCAGTTATAGAGGTCGTCCTCAAAGCTTCCACCCTTTCTTTTATGTGTGTCCCGGTGTTGCACCGAAAGCTGTGACCTGTCAGAATGTGTGACCCAAGAGGGCGCTGTTCTTATTGATTAACCCAGTCTCATGGTGAAATATAGGCTATGTAAAAACTTTGGTCCATTGCATAAATCGTATAAGTTTCTCAAAATTGGCACTGAAATGGTCAGATTGTTTTTTTTGTTTTAAATGTGAATAACCAACATAGTTACCCATCACAGTGAAATGTGTAGGCTATACTTTTTCCACTGTGCAATCATTTTAAATTAGAAGCAAACAACTTAATTATCTCTCAATTGCAGGGCTGTTTTTGTGAAACTATGTTTTCAGCTGTGGACCAACATAAGTATTAAAACATTTCACTGTGAGACTGGGTTGTTATATGTTTTTTGTCACACACTTCTGATAAGCTCCCCATTGAAGATGCTGAGATGCACAATATAAGCAGCAGACAAAGAACAATGGTGAGCAACATTGCAACAAAACCAGCTCCATCTGCTGGACATAAAAAAAAATTGATGAACAGACATTTCCTTGAGCCATAATGCTAATAAGATATCGATTATTGTCTCTTCATAATGAGACCATGTGTCTCAATGAGATAACCTGTCTAAATAAAGTTTATGATAACACTGAAACACTACATATAGTTTATATAGGCTGTAGTGTTCAGAGGAAGAGACTATATCAACACATACTTTAAAGATGCATGTTGTCCAAAAATATTCATATGAATATCAATACGTTTTGGTAAATTGATTAACTTCAAATGTGTTAAATGTATACATCAGTTAATGCATGCCCTGCCATTTTACCTGCATGCTGTGGTCCTCCCTGCAATCCTGTGTCCAAATCTAGATTTAAGATTTTAGCTATTTTAGTTTGCGTTCACATGCAGCATATTTCAAAATAAAATTGTGTTTAATCACATTCCCACAAAGTGACACAGATATTATTGGGGCCAGACAATGGGGCCAGAATTCTGCAGGTACATGTGTATATAATGCATAGTAGGCGTTTACTGGGCTTGTAATTTATCTATGCTGCCTGTATTCAAAGAACAGCATTTTGAATGCGTATGCTTCTATTCATTTATATTTTGTGAAAGGTCGAACTTAGACTAAATAAAAAAATAAAACTTGAATGGTGGCGAAAAATATATTTAATTGTTATTTTCATGAAATACACATTGATAGAGGTAGTCTACATAAGGAGAGAAATGTTGTTCAGTATTCTAGACAATTTGAACTGCACGTGTCATATTTAAGATAGTGAGAGACAGACACTACTGATTTATGAAATGCGACCTCACGTCTGGGTACCACCTGAATATCGCTCCTCTGTGGTTGATGAAACACCTCACTAACCTCTGCATGCGCGGTTGCTCTTACAGTTTTTTTCGATTGCTAAATCACAGTGGGCACAACTGGAGCGACATGTGCAAAACTCTAACAACAGCGGTTCATGTGGACCAAACTGTAGATCGTTTTTCATTGCTTAAACACAATTTTCAAAACTCTACACACCTATATCATGGCTTAACCACAGCCTGCACAACACTGTGGATTTCCAGCACTTTTTTCAAATGCTAACACAGTGCTGCCACAACTGTAAACCGCACATTCAAAACATAATAGATATCAGCCTAGTGCATTTCAAACACTGCGGATTGCAATTTCAACTGAAACACTAAGATGTCTTGTTTTAGACTTGTTAGTGAACATATATACAGTATAAAGGGAAAGCTCAAAAATAGATTTTTTTTTGGAAATGGACCAATGAAGACAGGTTGTTGGAGGGAGAAGAGTGGCAGTGAGAGTGTGGATGTGTGGAGGAAGAAGACATAGAGCTGTAATGTCTGATGAAATACAGTAAGGACAACACTGACCCTGTTGTGAATCATGGTCTCTCATTGAGAGAGGCAGGGTTGAGAGTGCAACCCAATCTGCAAAAATCAAAAGTTGCATCTGTAAACGACGCTGAAGTTGGCAGCTGATTCGCAGCAGCCGATTCGGCAGTTAAGGAAAAGTTAAGGGATTCTTAAGGAGCTGCGGAGCGACTGATTCTCCGTTGTTTAACCTCCTAAATCGCCGTGGTAAAGCCACATTACTTAGTCTAGATTATCTAAGAGAGTCTAACCATTCTTTAAAAACAGTTTACAATTGATGTAACCTTTATTAAGCTTGTTTAAAAGAAAGAGAGGGGAGATTTCACTGCTTTTTTTGCATCTGGACCACATTAGAACTGGTCCTGATTGAAAACCACTGCACCTAGACTCTTCAAATCTGGACTAGAATATCACAGTGAGGCTATACATTATAGAAAACATAGTTTCTGATTTGTGAAACTTTTACCCTATCTGTGAAAATGCAATAAAGGCACATGTCAAAGCTTTTTTGGGGTCCAGACCGCATTAGAACTGGTCCTGATTGAAAACCACTCCATCTAGACTCTTCAAATCTGGACTAGAATATCACAGTGAGGCTATAGATTATAGAAAACATAGTTTCTGATGTGTGAAACTTTTTTTCTATTTGTGAAAATGCAAAGAATGCACATTTTAATGGTTTTTAGGGGTCTAGGCCGCATTAGAACTGGTCCTGATTGAAAACCACTGCACCTAGACTCTTCAAACCTGGACTATATTATCACAGTGAGGCTATAGATTATAGAAAACATAGTTTTTGATTTGTGAAACTTTTTTTCTATTTGTGAAAATGAAATAAAGGCACATGTCAACGCTTTTTTGGGGTCTAGACCGCATTAGAACTGGTCCTGATTGAAAACCACTGCACCTAGACTCTTCAAATCTGGACTAGAATATCACAGTGAGGCTATAGATTATAGAAAACATAGTTTCTGATTTGTGAAACTTTTTTTCTATTTGTGAAAATGCAAAGAATGCACATTTTAATGTTTTTTTGGAGTACAGGCCACATTAGAACTGGTCCTGATTGAAAACCACTGCACCTAGACTCCTCAAATCTGGACTAGAATATCACAGTGAGGCTATACCATAGATAGTATAATAAAGGGCTATACATTATAGAAAACATAGTTTCTGATTTGTGAAACCTTTACCCTATCTGTGAAAATGCAATAAAGGCACATGTCAAAGCTTTTTTGGGGTCCAGACCGCATTAGAACTGGTCCTGATTGAAAACAACTGCACCTAGACTCTTCAAATCTGGACTAGATTATCACAGTGAGGCTATAGATTATAGAAAACATAGTTTCTGATTTGTGAAACTTTTATTCTATCTGTGAAAATGCAATAAAGGCACATGCCAACGCTTTTTTGGGGTCCAGACCGCATTAGAACTGGTCCTGATTGAAAACCACTGCACATAAACTCTTCAAATCTGGACTAGAATATCACAGTGAGGCTATAGATTATAGAAAACATAGTTTCTGATTTGTGAAACTTTTACCCTATCTGTGAAAATGCAATAAAGGCACATGTCAAGGTTTTTTGAGAATGCACATTTTAATGGTGTTTAGGGGTCCAGACCGCATTAGAACTGGCCCTGATTGAAGCTGATGTCTTTATGTTTGTTTTTTTCTATTTTGTTTTTTAAAGATATTTTTTGGGCATTGTTATGCTTTATTGACAGTGTAGAGACAGAGTTGAAATGGGGCAGAGAGGGGAGTGACATGCAGAGAACGGTTGGTTACGTTGTAACCCAGGTTCTCTGAGTGGAGAGACTATCTCTCCACCTTACATAGTTGACGTGGATACTCTTTAAGACACATCACTTGTGGCGGCCACGCATGATTGGCCAGCCGTGGCTATATAAGCTACACGCATGCGTGGCCTCTTAGGTTTGAACGTTGATTGGAACGCGTTTCTGAGCGGCATCTTGGCTGGAGAGATAGTCTCTCCACTCAGAGAACCTAGGTTACAACGTAACCAACCGTTCTCTACCGTGTCAAGACGGGGGCGGCATTGGCGAAGTGGGTAGGGAGCAGGGCCGGATCTAGGCATAGGCATTCTAGGCACGTGCCTAGGGCCCATTTCCACAAGGGGGCCCAGTGAGAAGGAAAAAAAAATTTTTTTTTTTTTTTTTTTTTTTTTAGTGTTTGATATTAACATCATATTATGCAAATGTAAGTTATCATACAAAAAAAGGAATACAATTTTTTAGTCTGGATAGTTAATAGCCTATTAATTTAATCAGTTCATCCGAGGTTAACTTATCACTCGGTATTGAGTTTATTTTAAAAAATTGGAAATTGGGCTGCCCTCAGTTGCCCATGCGCTGTGTATACTGTAGTCTATAGCCTATTTCAGCCTCATCTGTGGAAAAAAAGATAGCTGGACAACAGAGTTCTTCTGCTTCGTTCCTCTCACTGCATTTAAATGCATTCATAATATTAAAGAGAAATATGTCCCGTAAAAGAAAAAAAAGCACCATCCCAGAGGACACTGAATTATATTTTTTATTTTATTTATATATTATATTTTTTCTATATTAATATTTTTTTGGAAAATCCATGTCTTTCTTCGATAGCTTTTATTTCTACTTCATTCGAGCCAGTATCTCCAAATTATTAGTTCACACAAAATTCCTCAGATTTAGCCTCTTAATTTCCCTCTCAAAGTGCACCAAATTCATGCATTTCACTTTAAAAAGGTAAAAAAAATCTCCCGGGGGGGCATACCCCCGGACCCCCCTACGAGAGTCAGGATCTCGGCTGGCTATTATTTTCACTAAGCTGGACATTGGAGGCAGTAGCGATGAACTGGGTGTGTGAATGACATTTAACAATAGTCAATCATTTGGCCACGATAACATTGGAGAGGGGGGCCCTAATCAAATTCGGCTTAGGGCCTTATGAAGGCTTGGGCCGGCTCTGCTCCCCGGTTATTATTTTAGTTGTCAAACCAGAGTTTTTCTGTGCGGCGTCTCAGACCGGCGATGTCTCACTGTGAATTTCGCCGTTACCCACCACAGAGTTCCACGCCAGGTTTCACCAGGTGAATCACTGCTTCGCTCACGCAAGGCTTTTGTGTTAGATCAGGCTTGCACGAGCGTTTTAATTTATGCTGAATAAAGCATTGCACGGCACTGTTTTTCATCCAGTTGTTAAAATTGCTCCCACACTGGACTCTGCACGCACTTTACAGAAATGCTCCTGCAGTGAGCTCCCGTTTACAAACGCGCAACTCTTAAACAAATGAATGAGCATAATACTCTTGTGGCAGTTCAAATGTATGTAGCCTAGTTTTTTCAACAAATCGTGAAGTATCCGTTTGGAGGGGGCCCGAAAAAATGCGGTATGCCTAGTGTAATGTTTCTTCTTAATCCGGGCCTGGTAGGGAGTTCGCCTCTGGTGTGCAGGGTCGGAGGTTCGATCCCCCGTCTCCCCGCCACATGTCGAAGTGTCCCTGGGCAAGACACTGAACCCGGAATTGCTCCCGATAGTTAGCTTAGCACCCTAGTGCTAAGCCTACCTTGCGTGGTAGCTGCTGCTATCGGTGTATGAATGTGTGTGTGACTGGGTGAATGTGTACAAAAACAATGTAAAGCGCTTTGGGTCTGTGATAAACGGAGATATAGCGCTATACAAGTCCATTTACCATTTATTATCTCTCCACCCTACATATTCCATATGTACGGGGACTTCTGTAAGGCACACCGTGAGGAAACCAAGCAGACCCAACTGCTCCTGCGGGAGCCTAAATAAAAAGAGGCAGTTGAGTTCGAATGACACGTCACTACCACCAGAGTGTTCACCCATGTGCCCAGTATAAAGGAACTATTTACAATTATACATTATGTACACACCCATCGCCAAGGCGCCAGACGCTACCAAGGCTAAGCTGGCCCTGCAAGACCCTAAAGCCAGCCATGAATGGGTAGATGGCCTAGCCCAAACGCGCACCGTCCTGCTGCATTGAGCCCAGCACTCACTCCAAGAATGGGGTGCTGGCTGCCACATTCATGCAGTAGAACCGGATAAAAGTCGAAAGGGTCGACCAAGAGGCTGCCATACAAATCTCAGATAGAGGGGCCCTCGCCGTAGGGCCCATGACGTAGAAATGTCCCGTGTGGAGTGCGCCCGCACCCCTACTGGGTTCGCCTTGGTTGCCCTCTCATATGCCTGCTGGATAGCATCCACAACCCAGTGGGCAAGCCTGGCCTTGGAGACTGGCTGTCCAAGACGGTTAGGCTTGTAACAGACAAAGAGCTGGTCCGTTGTCCTATGGCCACGTGTCCGATGCAGATACACTGTTAGGGCCCTGACTGGGCACAGTGGTAACTGCCTACTCCACCCTGCTTCACCTTCCTGAGGAGAGTGGAAAGGGTGCAGCTCAATAGATCGACCGGCATGGGACTCAGACCAGACTTAAGGGTGGAATGCAGGGTTCGGGCGCAGCACCACCCCAGCACCACCTGGCAAGAAGCGGCAGCAGTCCTCATGCACTGAAAGAGCATGCAGCTCTTCCATTCTCTTAGCAGACACAATTGCGAGCAAAAACGCTGTCTTGAGAGAAAACCATTGTAGCCTAGCTCTATCCAGGGGCTCGAATGGCACATTCTGCAAGGCCGACAGCACCACCTCCAAATCCCATGGGGGGACAGCTGGCCTTTTGCGATGTGGAGTAACCCTACGTGCACCTCTTAAGAAACTGAGCAATAAGGTTGCAACAGCCTTCTGCCAGCTTCCGAGGTCCAACACGGGCTGCCTTTATGGCTGCCACTATTCCCCTCAATGTCAAGGGAGATTTGCCCACCTCCAACATTTCCTGGAGGAACTGGAGAATGTCATGGGCCGTGCAGGCGAGGGGATCCACCTGTCTCGAATTGCACCATGATTGAAACCCTCCCCAACGATAAGCGTATGCCACCCTCGTTGATGGAGCCCGGGTTCCTTGTAGAGTGCTAACCACAGACTGGGGCAACCCCATAGCTAGAAACCCGGCCCTCTCAGGGCCCAGGCCCAAAGCCGGAGACCCTGGGGAAAAGGATGAAAGAGAGTCCCGTGGACCTGGGACAGGAGGTCCAGCCGACCCGGGAGCTCCCACGCGTGTCCCTGAAGGAGGGGTGCAATCGCTGAGAACCAGATCATCTGGGGCCAGCTGAAGGAACACTCCCAAGGGATCAATAAAGTGTCTATCTATCTATCTATCTATCTATCTATCTATCTATCTATCTATCTATCTATCTATCTATCTATCTATCTATCTATCTATCTATCTATCTACCAGGATGAGGCTCACCTCTTCCACCTGAACTCTCTGTAGAAGTGTATGAAGGAGGGTGAAGGGAGGGAAGGCATACAGGAGGCCTTGTGACCACTGGTGTGCAATGGCATCCGTGCCCAAGTGAGGATTGCCCCTTTTCATGGAGAAAAAGAGGGGACAGTGAGCTGTCTCCCTCGAGGCGAAGAGATCGGCTGTGGCTGTACCAAAGCACTCCCAGATATCGGATATCCGGATGCAGTCTCCATTCCCCGGGAGGGGTCCCCCTCTGGAGAGCCGATCCGCCGCAAGGTTCACCTGACCCGGCACGTGCATCGCCCTGAGGGACTTGAATCGTGGATACGCCCACTCTCATATTATCTGAGCCAATCTGCAAAGGCGCGGGGAACCCAGGCCCCCCTGCCTGTTTATGTATGCCGCTGTTCTGTCTGTCCATACCAGTACATGGCGGTTTTCCAGCTCTGGCAGGAAGTGCAAAAGAGCTAAATGGATAGCCTGCAATTCCAACTGATTGATGTGCTGTGTCAACCAGGGTCCGTGCCATTAGCCACTAATGCCTTGACCCTTGTGCACGGCTCCCCAGCCTACCAGGGAGAAGTCGGCGGACACCACCTGGCGACGCAACACCGGCCCCAGTGCATTGCCCTGTGCTAAATTGGCTGGTTTCTCCCACCAGCGGAAAGCTATGCGCAGTCCGCGTGAAACCAACACTCTGGTGTTGTGCCTACATAGAGTGTCTCATTTGAATTGTTGTAATGGGTTAAGACTGATGCCACAGTGCATTCCAAGAGACTAAAGTCTAACGCATGTTTACTATCCCAGACCCCTGCGGAGGTCATAAACTCATTTAAGATGTGATAGTTCCTTTTAAAAGGTTGGTTAATCCTACCAGACCTTTGGGGACTGATTCTCTGCAAGTTCCACAGGATGAAACTCTATTTGGAAGCTACCATAAAGTTCAAACCAGACATGGCAGGGCCCAGGCACCCTGCTGTGTTTACCTTATCTCAACTGTGAGACACAAGCTTCAAAGCTTTCTTTTCCTAAGGAAGAAAGAGCATTGTATTGGCTGGTTTGAATGTAAACACTGCTTGCTGATTAGACAACTAACTTCTGATTGGATGAGAATGCATTTGGACTGTTTTAATACAGGATGCAAGACTCTTATCTTTGCCATTCGCCGTCGGCTTCCAGCCGTGATAGAAGGTACGACATGCTTAAACCTGAGGCCTAGGATTAAGCAACTCCAAGTCCCAGTCTTTATACTCGCTGGACGAGTTCATGGACTGCTTGAAACATCTCCTCTGTTTTCCCGGATTCGAGAGAGTTTTCCTACAGAAAACCTCTTCACCAGAGCTGAAGCAGCCACCTCAGCCTCTCCTCAAAACAGAACGACCCCACACGCGTAAAGCGTGAGCAAAGACGCAGGATCCCTTCATCAAGACGCCTGCACTGCCCGTTCCACGGACCGAAGCCAGCCAAGTGAAGCTGCCTATCACTTATCCTCTGGGCCGTTACTACGCTGCCCTAGACGCAGCGCCAGCCAAGGACAAGGACCGACGCAGAGGGAGTTCTCCGCTTCCTCCTCTCCTCCTTGTCTACGCTGCCCATCGGACCGCAGACAGCCCGCCATTGCCAAGAAGAGCTGCTGATCCCCTGCTTTCCTTCCCTTGGCATGGTGTGGCACGCTGCCCTTATCAGCTGAGCTGGTTCCACACCACTGTCTTCCACAAGACGCGCTCCATCAGCGCACAAGGCCCGGCAAGCGGCCTTTTTCTCCTCCTATCTCCTCCAGCTGCCTTCAACCAATCATCGCTGGACCAAGCGATTCACGTGAGGCTATTGTCTGGGCTAAGATAGTTATTTTATGTTGTTCATTAACTTGAAGTAAATGTAAGAGCTGACGAGCTCACTATTTCCTGATTTAAAGTAATTCTGACTCACTTATGTTTTACATAAGTGTTTTTCGCTCACAGTGCTTTTCTCCCGTTAACCGGGAATGTATTGATGTGTTGTTGCTGTCACTCTTATAGCCGGTGAATTCTTTCCTCTTTATCAATTCAACTCAGTGTACGTAAATGCGCATTTGCAGTCACTGTGTGATTGGAGGAAACAGTTCACTACGCGCTGGAGCTGCAGTTACTGTCTTTTGTTTTCTCTCCTTCTCATTTCTAACTACGCACATCACACACACACACACTGACACTCGTGATTTCCCCCTCAAGTATTCTTAATGAATACATGAGTGTTGAGTTTCTGTAATTTTAAAGTTAAGATTGCGTGAAGACAAAACCAAAGTCTCCCCGCATCATCCTTTATAATTATTATGTGTTTGATTGAAGCAGTAGGTCACATACATGCTTTGCATGCTACTTCCCCTACTGATTAAAGGTAGAATATTCAACTTTCAGAAGTTGTCCACCACATTGCTTTTAGCAATTGATCTACCCGTGGCTTAAAAGCCACCTCAAACCCAAGGTCTCGCGTCTGCCATCTGAATTCATCTAATTTCTAGAGTGACGTTCCTCTGTCACACACACACACACACACACACACACACACACACACACACACACACACACACACACACACACACACACACACACACACACACACACACTACACGTGTGCACTCACCCGCACATAGATAGAAATACATGGCTTTATAATCTAAACTGTTCTTATTATTGCTTGTGCTATGTCTGCTTTCTTAAATTAGATTAGTTCATGGTTATTGACTTATGTGTATCGTTTTAATCAACTTGCCTAAGTAAATAAACCCTTACATTTTGATTTTAAGAAGCAGTGTCTGTGATATGTGTGTCTTGTATTTCACTAATGGCTGGTAAATAAGGTCTATGCTCGAATATTCACTCCTTCATTATCTTAAATGTACATTGTAACCAACTTTGACATTCTCAAGATAAATCCCTTTAACATTATGAGACTGTTTTTCTGATTTGATTCAAAGTTCCCTTTTTCAAAGGGTGGTGCTCCGTAGGTATTAATAAGTAATTTGATTAGCTGGACTAATTAAATTGATCATTAATTAACAATTTTTCTTAATATTATAATTTCCTTGAAATTAATAATATTCTTGACTTTGACCAAATCTACCCCTTATGAATTCCCAACACTGGCATGCAGATCTCTCTGTGGACAAAGACCCAGGCTCAGGAGGCAACGCTGCACTGGGCGCATGTTCAGAAGGGCAATGGACATGATGTGCACTGTGGCTGCCATTAACCCAAAGAGTCGAGGCTGAATCTCCAGGTCACTCTGGCCACCAAACGAAACTAGGACAAGCACACCCTGAGGACGGCCTGTCTCGCCAACGTCAAAAAAAAGAGTTCCTGATTTGGCATCCAAACAAATGCCCAGGAACTCTGTCGATTGTGAAGGCTGCAACCTGCTCTTTCTCTTGTTGAGTCTAGGTGTAGTGGTTTTCAATCAGGACCAGTTCTAATGCGGTCTGGACCCCAAAAAAGCCTTGACATGTGCCTTTATTGCATTTTCAGAAATAGAAAAAAAGTTTCACAAACAGAAAGTATGTTATCTATAATCTATAGCCTCTCTGTGATACTCTAGTCCAGATTTGAAGAGTCTAGGTGCAGTGGTTTTCAATCAGGACCAGTTCTAATGCGGTCTCGACCCCTAAAAACCATTAAAATGTGCATTCTTTGCATTTTCACCAATTGAAAAAAAGTTTCACAAATCTGAAATGATGTTTTCTATCATCTATAGCCTCACTGTGATATTCTAGTCCAGATTTGAAGAGTCTAAGTGCAGTGGTTTTCAATCAGGACCAGTTCTAATGCAGTCTGGACCCCAAAAAAACCTTGAAATGTATCTTTATTGCATTTTCACAAATAGAAAAAAGTTTCACAAATCAGAAACTATGTTTTCCATAATCTATAGCCTCACTGTGATATTCTAGTCGAGATTTAAAGAGTCTAGGTGCAGTGGTTTTCAATCAGGACCAGTTCTAATGCGGTCTGGACCCCAAAAAAGCCTTGACATGTGCCTTTATTGCATTTTCAAAAATAGAAAAAAAGTTTCACAAACAGAAAGTATGTTATCTATAATCTATAGCCTCTCTGTGATATTCTAGTCCAGATTTGAAGAGTCTAGGTGCAGTGGTTTTCAATCAGGACCAGTTCTAATGCGGTCTCGACCCCTAAAAACCATTAAAATGTGCATTCTTTGCATTTTCACCAATTGAAAAAAAGTTTCACAAATCTGAAATGATGTTTTCTATCATCTATAGCCTCACTGTGATATTCTAGTCCAGATTTGAAGAGTCTAAGTGCAGTGGTTTTCAATCAGGACCAGTTCTAATGCAGTCTGGACCCCAAAAAAACCTTGAAATGTATCTTTATTGCATTTTCACAAATAGAAAAAAGTTTCACAAATCAGAAACTATGTTTTCCATAATCTATAGCCTCACTGTGATATTCTAGTCGAGATTTAAAGAGTCTAGGTGCAGTGGTTTTCAATCAGGACCAGTTCTAATGCGGTCTAGACCCCAAAAAAACCTTGACATGTGCCTTTATTGCATTTTCACAAATAGAAAAAAAGTTTCACAAATCAGAAACTATGTTTTCTATAATCTATAGCCTCACTGTGATATTCTAGTCAAGATTTAAAGAGTCTAGGTGCAGTGGTTTTCAATCAGGACCAGTTCTAATGCGGTCTAGACCCCAAAAAAACCTTGACATGTGCCTTTATTGCTTTTTCACAAATAGAAAAAAAGTTTCACAAATCAGAAACTATGTTTTCTA